>CM039131.1:23916709-24600581 GCA_022036555.1 Microstegium vimineum
GCTACGGAGCAAAGGTTTCCTCATAGTCTATTCCCTCCTTTTGACAAAAGCCTTGAGCTACCAACCTAGCCTTGTTGCGCACTACCACCCCATCCTCACTTTGTTTATTTTTGAAAACTCATTTGGTACCTATGGGGTGGCAACTAGGTGGTGGAGGAACTAAGACCCAAACACGGTTTCGCTCAAAATTTTCTAAATCCTCGTGCATGGCATTAACCCAATCCGGATCCATCAAAGCGTGTCCAACATCTCGAGGCTCAAAAGAAGCGACAAAAGCCGAATGAGAAAAGTGAGAGATATAGGACCTGGACTGTGTGACTCGACGGTCAATGTCACTGATGATGTTCTCCGGCGGGTGCTGCCGCTGGATGTGGCGTGGAGCCTGCCTGGACGAAGTGGCCTCCCCCTCAACAGCAGCTGGAGCTCCCTTAGGTGCTATGGGCAACAACTGAGGAAGCTGCTCGAACGGCTCCCATGTAGAGGAAGTAGTAGGATTGGGACCGTGAGCCGAAGTGGACGTCGCAGGGTCAATGGGGGCGGCCGGTAGAGTCGGCTCGGGATCACCCCAATCGGCGTCGTCCTGCTCCTCCTCCACAAAGATGCTAGTGTTCACCTCATCATCACCTCCATGCTCAGAAGCAGTGGAAACACAGGGCATAGTCTCATCGAAGGTAATCTCACAAGTCTCCATCACTCGATTAGTCTCAAGGTTAAGTGCACGATAAGCACGAGAGTGAGTAGAATAACCAAGAAAGATGTCGTCAGAAGACCATGATTCAAATTTATCCAACTTACCGCCCTTTTTGAGAATGAAGCACCTGCACCCAAACACCCGTAGGTGACTTACCTTGCGTGGTCTCCCAAATCGCAACTCATAAGAAGTCTTCTTCTTGAAAGCTCGGAGGAAAATGCGATAGGAGACATAGCATGCAGAACTGAGTGCTTCAGCCCAATACCGCCTCGGAGTCCTATGTTCATCGAGCATCGTCCTGGCCATCTCAACAAGGGTCCGATTCTTGCGCTCAACCACACCGTTCTGCTGGGGAGTGTGAGGTGAGGAAAACTGGTGATCGAGACCCAAAGAAGAGCAAAGAGTTGCAAAGTGAGCATTCTTGAATTCTATGCCATTGTCACTGTGGATAGCTCTCATGGCATTCTTAGGTAGCTCATTTTGCAATCTCAAAATCAGATCTCGAACAAGTGGAAAAGCCTCATCCTTACTCTCCAAAAAGAACACCCAAGAGTACCTCGAGTAGTCATCAACGACTACAACAACATACCACTTCCCTCCCTCTGACCTAACCCGAGCTGGACCAACTGTGTCCATGTGTAAGAGCTCACCGGGTCGAGTGGTCATGATCTCAGTCACAGGAGGATGGGAAGCAGCAACCATCTTGCCATGCCTACAAGGATGGCAAACTAAATCCTTCTCGAGCTTTAGCTTTGGCAATCCTTGGATAAGGTCCATTGAGCTAAGCCTTGCAAGCAAGTCAAAACTCAAGTGTCCCAATCTCCTATGCCACTTCGAAAGCTCTGAAGAAGAACCGGAAAGAAGACAATGAGAAGGTCCGGAAGAGATAGAAAAATCCGCACGAAAAAACTTCCCGAAAGGTAAAATCCGGCAAACAAGCTCACCATGAGAGTCCAAAATCCGAGAGAGATTAGGCTTCAAACTCACCTCAAAACTATCATCAAGGATTTGCGAAACCGAAAGAAGGTTAAAATGCAAATTCACAACCAACGCAACATCCTTGAGGACAAAAGAAGAGTTCACTCGGATCGACCCTCGGGAGACAACCTTACCTTTACTCTTGTCCCCGAATGTTATATACTCGGTGTGGTGCACGGGGTCGAGGCTGGAGAACCACTTGTCACTTCCGGTCATATGGCGTGAGCATCCGGAATCCACAAGCCAAGTCTCCTCCAGTCCTCCTTCCTACATCAATAAAAAGACATAGGTTGAGCAAACGGCACAACACTGGGGTTAGTAAACTGTGAAGTATACCAGTGTTGTCCCATTTGCCCAAAGAATGGGTTAGGAGAAAAACCAAACATCTCCTGTCCCATGGGAGGATAGCGATCACCACGATAGGGAAAACGTGGTCCGCTAAGGAATGGAGGAGTAAAGCCACCGCCACGAGGCCCGTAGTCATATGGGTCACGACCGGTACCCCGCTGGGCACGACCACCGCGTGGTCTCGCCTCCTGAGGCCTAGCACCATGAGGCATAGTACCTCTAGGCCTAGAAGTGTGCCTCTGAACTTCTAGTCCACGCACCCCAACTTGTGGGTGGTACATGTCCCGGGTATTCAACTCAACCTGCCTCCGATCATCTCTCTTCCTCCTATAGCCAAACTCAACCAGGTGCCCATCCCGCTCACAGTACTCACAGTGGTACCTCACCGCACTCTTGGTAGGCACTCTCTTGGTGGGTTGGGTGGCTCTAGCTTTCTTAGGAAGGGGATCACTAGAGATGTCGGGCATTGTATCAAGTGGGTTGTGAAGGTGGTTCGGTTTGGCAATCCACACTTGCTTCTGTGGAGTCGTTTTGGGTGGCTCTTCAAACATACCATCTCTCACAAGAAACTCAGAGGGGTTGGTAGGCTTAGGTGGAGTGATCTTGGTAAGCTTGTGAGTTGTGGTGGGTTTCTCACTCTCGCTCAAACCACTACACTCACTGATCTTACCGAACATGCTATCGTCCTTCCCACCTATAGCAAAGCCTACTCCCGTGCTTCCAGCCCTTTTGCATTGGCTAAGCATCATCCCCAACTGCGGCTCTCGGCAAGACACCCAACTCAAGATGGACCGAAGGTATGTGTTTTCTTCCATGGTACGCATCTTGTCATGTTTGCACGACGCAATCTCAAGCTCCAAAGCCTCAAAGCTATCCAACTCTCTAGTTCTATATGAGTTAACCTTCTCTAACACAGCGATCTTAGCATCCTTTTGTGCCAGCTCAGAACGCAAGCCTAAGCAAGACTTGCACGCACCAAGTAAGCTAGGCCTAGCCTTCAGCTCACTGATCTCCTCAAGTAGAGTGCCATACTTGTCCTGGAGTGTGAAAAGATCAGACATGTGAATGGCGCAAGCATCACACTCTACCTCCTCGGTAACCACCACTAACGCCTTAGCAAAATCTAGCTCATGAAGCGCGCTAAGGTACTTCGCCTTATAGTCGTTTTCCTCTCACAAGCGGCACACTTGAGCAACGCATCTTGACTCATCAAGGTGTCATTCAGAGACTCAATCTTGAGAGAGAGGGACTCAATGGTGGGTGATACCTCGGGTGTGTCGAAGTCGTAGTCGTAGTCGGGGCCATCCTTGCGCTTGCCGACCTTGCCTTCTTCAATCGCTATGGTGCAAAAGCCATCGTGCTTGGCGTCGGTGTAGAAGCATAGGCCGTTGAGCTTGTCCTCAACCTTTCCCTTCGACTCATCATCGCTTGAAGAAGCACCTCCGTCGGAGGAGGCATCGATGTCGCTGAGAGAGGCGAGGAAGGCTTGGTGCTTGGCCTTCACCTTGTCAATCACCTTCTTGGAGGACCTTTGGTGGTAGCCACCCTTGGGCTTGTGCTTGTCCTCGAAGTGGTGGTCGCGCTTGTCCTTGCGCTTGGTGAAGTCACCCGCAGCTTTCTTAGGGCAGTTTGCGATGAAGTGATGCTCATCACCACAACGGTAGCACCCCTTGGCTGAGCCACCACGCCGACGATTCAAACGGTTGTTGTGAAACCGTGAGAACTTGGTGATGACCAAAGCCAGCTCATCATCTCCAAGAGCCTCCACTTGATCCTCTATCACAGAAATCAAAGAAAAAGCGAACAAAGAGTGTGAAGGATCAGAGGAAGCAGAAGATGTACCGCTGGGGCCAGAAACTAACGCCATAGATGGTTTCGACGGGTTTTCAAGCTTGGCTCGGGTCTGGTAGTCAATCTCCGAGGACTTGAGCTTACTCAATAGCTCGTCCACGGTCAGGGCATCATAGCCCGGTGACTCCTGAATGGCAGCCTCCTTCATCTCCCATACCTTCCGATCAAGAGCATGCAAAAGTTTGATAGCCATCTCATGATCATCATAAGGCAAGTTGGCTCGATCAGCACACATCTTATTGACGATAGATTGGAAGCGAGTGAACATCCCGTCAACAGATTCGCCGGCCAACTGAGCAAAGTTCTCGTACTATCTACGGTACGTGTCGAAGAGTCTAGACTTGATCTGAGGGTTGCCCTCATGATATCTCAAGAGTGTTTGCCAGATCTCCCGTGCCGTAGTGAGACTCGAAGCCCGCTCAAACTCCGGAAGAGACAAACAAGAGAAGAGAATACTATGGGCTCTTGCGTTTGACGCATGCTGCGTAACCTGGGCATCGGTGATCTGAGCCTCAAGAACCATGTAGTTCTCATTCTCACAAATCTCCCAAAACTTTGTGTCAAGCCCTTGGAGGTAAGCGGACATGCGCACCTTCCAATAGGCAAAGATGGTTCCATAAAAGTAATGAGGTTTACCAGCACCTCGCTCCATGTTGCCTTCGCAGATGAAGAACCGTGTAAGGTGGATTGATCCTTAACCGGCTCTGATACCAATTGAAGGACCAGAAACGGCGACCAGAGGGGGGGTGAATGGGAGCCTCCAATTTCACTTGAAATATTCGGGCCACTCTTCCCAAAAACAAACCCAACAAGCAAGTTTAATCCACCAGCAATATCACTACCCTAGAGAGGGTGGATATCTATGGTCATGACCAAGAGGTACAACGGATCTTCCAGAAACCAAAAACTCAAACCGAGACACCGAAAGTGTGGCTCTCAAACCCTAGAGAGAAGAGAAGAGAGCTCACCCAAAAATACTTATGAGAACTGGTCTCACAAGTGCTTCATCAAGTTCCCTGCGTGATTACGAAACCAACGCAAGAAACGGAACTCAATTCGAAGTCCGGACGAGGGAGAAACGACCAAAACAACGACGAAGAAAATCCTGAAAACATTGCTGGAAAGGCGACGGACACTGGCGATGGACGCTGACAGAGGGCGACGGACGTGAGTCCGACAGGAGCGTCCGACGCTCAAAAAAACAGCCCGAAACAGCCCCAAGCGACAGACGCTTGGCTAGGGTAAGGGCAGCGTCCGACGGGATGATTTTCAGCGTCCATCGGGAGCGTCCGACGCCCCCAAAAACTGCACAGTGAACCCGAAAATCGTTTTCTCTCCTCTAAATCTTCCCAAAACTCAACCAAATGAACTCCAACTACAACCAAATTTTGTAGGCATGATCCTTGTGCAGTTGGGGAGCTATCCCGAAGAAATCATTGCTCAATTTTGAGAGGATAAACGGGAACACTCGGATTTGGGGGAGAAAAGGAAAAACGAAGAACGCCGCAAAGAAATCGCCCGACCTACGCACTCGTGAGGTTTGAGGTGAATTCCTTCGGTGCAAAGATGCTCCTCACGAATCCGAACAACTTGGTTCAAGTGGATTTTGCAAAGCTACTCTCAACAAAGAGAAATCAACTCGGGAAAAAGAGAGAGCAAAAGCAAAACGCGAAGAACACAAGCAACCGGGGAGACTCGATCAAGAAACTAACCGTGCCATGGCACTCGGAGAGTTAGGCCTCCGATTCCCACCAAAAGATTCCAGTTCTTACAGAGGTTGGTGAAATCAACCTAGGGATCTCATGAACTAGAGAGAGGGTATAGAGAGAGAGAGAGTGGGGGCAAATGATTAGGGTTCAAGAGATGGGATGAGGGATACCCCTTCACCTCCTACTTATCGGGCTTTGGCTATTTCCCAAAGACCCCCCTACATACATTGAGTGAACTACCTAGCCTAAGCATTGCAGTCCAAGCTCCGGAAAATATCTCCCGCATTTTAAATGGACAGCCCCGCTTCCTGCCGGGAGTTGCCGTCGCCTCGACGCAAACTCTAGGATTCCGCCACGTGCCATCCCCGCTTCCTCGGAAGCTCCGCCTAGGTTTTGAGGCCCAAACCCAGGAAACCCGCCACCGGTAGCTTTGGGCTCAACTAACGAACCCCGAGTTTTGAGGCCCAAACTTGTAAACCGTCCTCGGATGGTTTTGAGGCCCAAACCACCAAACCGCTCGACTCGAGCCACCTTGTCCTCGCCCGGTCGGACTCCGAGTCCCATGAGCCTCCACTCGACCCGCTCGTCCACCGTCTTGACTCGGTCGACTCGGTCTACCTCCATGTCTTCTCGCACTTGCCGGTGCCAAGTACTAGCCACCACAGCTAGTCCGCCGGCGCCCATGGTCCCTCAGTCCAAGCCCCGCTTCCGCCCTTCACCGCTCTCAGTCCATCGGCACGGCAAGCCTCTACTCGACCTTCTCCACGCCATTGACCACTGTCACTAGGCATAGCACCTGCACACCACAAGCCGATAGACAGGCACACATTTGCTTTCGCAAAGGGTTAGAATCAAGCCACTCAAACTGAACCGCTCAAATATTGAGCAATCACTCATCACAAAACTGAACTACATGGGTACTTACCCACCATGTGTTCGCATCCCTGCATGCAGCAACTTTGAAACTACTTTTTTAACTACCTCTCTCATCGCATTATTGAGTCTACGTTGAGGTTCTCCAAAAGGTGAAATAGAAGGATCTGTTGGAATGCGATGAGTGCAAATTATAGGACTGATTCCAGTGAGATCTTGGAGTGAGTAACCAAAGGTTGAACGATGTCTTTCTAGAATAGCCATCAAGCGCAGAGTTTGCTCCTGAGTAATTTTATCACTTATGATTATAGGAGACTCTGGATCATTATCGAGGAAAGCATACGTAAGACCGGGTGGTAGAGGTTTAAGCTCTATAGGAGGTCTAGGTGTTTCTACAAACTCGTCTAAGGGCTCAGGTTCAGAAGGGTCAGATTCTTATTCTATGAAGAAAGTAGCATCTTCTTCCAAATCTGGTTCATTAAAAAGCTCTAGATTAGGAGATTTTACTTTCTCCATAAGATCAGGCAAAAGATAAGATTTAGTTTTGTTGTCCAAAGAATGAGAGATTGTCATTGGGATTTGAAAACTCTTTCCAAAGGAAATGTTTAGTTTCCCATTTTGACCTTCATAAAGAAGTCTTCTAAAAGGTTATCCTAACAAAAGGTCGTGGTCCCATGTATCAAAGATATAAAAGTTCAAACGAACCATGGCACCATCTACCATAATGGGTAAGACATGTAAAATTCCAAGACTGGGGACTATATGTCCGTCAAGATTCTTCATGAACTTTGTTGTTGGGGTTAAAGTCACATTGCCTAATAATTCATGCATAAGTGATATAGACATGATATTGACCCCCACAACAGGATTATAGAGAGCATCAAATTGATCTGAATTTAAAGCACATCATATTGGAATAGAAGGTGAATCCAAACGGATCACATCAGAGGAAAGCTCTGATTCTTCTAACCATTCGCTACTTATGATTGATACAAGCTCTCTCAAAATGCTTCTGTCTAGCATTTGGTATATATGGTTGCTAATGTGATGATTTCGGGGTTTTGAAATAGAAACATGGTTTGAAATGTTTTCGAAATCAGTGAAAAGATCAGGATCTATATCGAGCATGAAATTGGGTGGTGGAATTTCTTCCTTTTTAGGTTCAAAACTTGGGATACCTGAAGTAGATGTTGGATCTGGCAAGGTATTGGTTTCAACTTCGTGATTTTCTTCATGGATGGTATTATCCAATTCAGCATCTAGGATTCTATCTAAGGTTAACTTTGCTTCTATGGATGGCACATGAAAGAAAGAACCTCTAGATGTGGTGTTTAGCAACTCTCTATCCTTTCTTCGAAGACCTTTATAAAAATGTTGAAGAAGAACAAGGCCTTCGATGCTACGGTGTGGTCCAGATTCTAAAATCTCAAGAAAACGTTTCCAGGAATAAGCCAAAGATTCGTTCTCTTCTTGTTTGAAGGTTAGCACCATGACTCTAAGGTCGACGATTTGAGAGATGGAATAAAAGTCTAAACAGAAGTTGGAGCGCAAAACTCCCCAATCTCCTTGTTGTTGATTTACCTTCTGATTATACCATTGTTTAGCTCTTCCTTTTAAAGAAAAAGGAAAAAGCTTCCAACGTAAAGTTTTATCAGATATGCCTTCTATGCGAAGACAGTCACATGTTTGCTCAAAATCTCTAATGTGAAGGTAAGGGTTTTCGTCTTCCTTTCCTCAAAAGGATAGGCTTTGAATCATTGCAATCAACCGCGGACTCAACCTAAACTGGGGAGTTTGGATAGGTTGTGATGACTCCCATGGTAATAGGTCGGTCTCCGTGGGTGCAGAAAATTGAAAGATATGTGTGGAATTTAGATTTTCCATAAGGATAGAAAAGGTAAGAAATAAAGAAATTGAAAAAGATAAGAAAATATAAAAGTATAGATAAAAGAAAATAGCAAGGTTCAAGGTTATCTCAGCAAACCGTCGTTCTCCCTGGCAACGGCGCCAGAAATGCTTGTTGATATTTGTTAACACAAATAGAGAAATCACTTGGAAGTAATTCGCAAGCGCATAGATACCGGTGAGCACTTCACATGGGAGATTATCCAGAGTATCGTAATTTATATTTCCACAGGGAGAAAGGGTGCATCTGACTAACCAAATCTATGCTATTAACCTTTAGGATACAAACAAGGTGATCTTGATATGAGCGATTAGAGAAGATCGCGACCGTAGTCTCGTTCTAGTCTATATAAGATATGAGCTATTATTATATTGGGGAGAACCGTCGTGATAAGAGACACCTTAGAGAATGCTTACCGTGCGGCCTATAAACCCTACCAGTCCTTCCAACGGGATTGTGGGTTCCAAAGGTATCTACGGAATTGTCACGTTCTGAGCTACTACCATAGATCCGGCTAGACAGGGGATATCTATGAGGATCCTAGCCCAAACACCATGTTTATGCTAGAGATGATTACTCTACCCTCTACACGAAGAGAGTAAAGTAAACTCACAGATCAAAGAATAATAAAATAGAGAACTTACTAGAATTAGAAGTCGAATTACCGAAGAAATCCTAGGAGCAAGCCTCGGGTTAGAAGTCTTGATCCTGTCGATACAAACTGGACAGGAGACATCGACACGCCGGGCTTCCTCCAATCCACACCTCCACTCTAACTCTCTCAATCTAGAAGAGTAGACTCTAATCTCACATGTATGTTAAGCCATAGATATTAGATCCGTGAGGGATCCTCTCTGGCGAATCTTCTCTGGAAAATATGTAAATAAATAATGGATTGCTCTTTGCCAGGGGGCAGGGGTCGTCCTTATATAGCCCCTCAAATGATCGTCAGCCATCGGATCAAACCGACCTTAATGGATGGTGTAGATGTGATCTCAAAGGCGGTGGAGAGAGGGTCCACAAGGCAGACCCTCATTGGGCCTTGCCCTTCTGCTTCTGATCCTTTGAGAGGGGAGAATGGCCAAACACTATAGGCTCGACTGGATAAGCCCTTAAGAGAAAAAATCTTTCTCCTAAGGCCTCGGGGGCTACACCTGGCGGGTGCGCTAGCACTCTCGGAAGCCTCCGGTGTAGTCCGTTACTACATCGCAGGCTCGGGGGGCTACTGTTGGATACCTGATAAAAGGGTACCCTAACTCAGCGCTTTGCGAAAATAAAAACCACTCCCTCGAGGGCTCCTCCGCCTCGTCCGAGCCAGGGTGACGTCATCCGTGATGCCTCCTATCCACGGGAGCTCTCTGCCCCAATTTGACTAAGACAACGACGCACCCTCAGATGTCTTTCTGCCTTGTCCGAGCGGGGGGTGGCGTCATCCGTGAAGCCGCCTACACTCGGAGGCTTCCTGCCCAAACCAGCTAACACAATGGCACTCCCTTGGAGGATCTTCCGCCTCGTCCGAGCTTGGACGACGTCATCCCTGGCGCCATCTACCCTCGGGGGCGCTCCCGCCTCGTCCGAGCTAAGGTGACGTCATCCGTGACATCACCCGCCCTCGGAGGCTCCTCCGACCCACTGTGCACTTTAAACCATAGTCAAAAGGTCCACAGTATCGGTTCGTACTCAGGGATGGGGGTAAAAGGCATGGATCACCATGCCTACCCATGTTGAATCCTTGCGGTACAAGCTCCAGTACCCGACCGGACCTCTGATTGACACTCGCCATTCCTCCAGTGGACACCTGAACAGGGATCATGACGTACTCGCCCCTGTACAATAGAACGCGGGGGTGCCTGACCGTATTCTGCCAACCACCGCCCATGCCCAAATGTGGCAACAAGGGCGTCACCGATTACAAGGCGCCTGGCTCCAGTGGCCCCAAGGACGAACAGGATCCGGGCGGTGCATCCATAGGCGCAGTCTTCCTCGAAAAGGAGGGCGAATAGGAACTAGAGGTGTCCCCCAAGTCAGCAGCCCACGCCGGGCCCACGTTTTCCTCTCTCTCTACTGTACTCCTCCATCTCTCCCTACGTATAAAGGGGGAGAATGGACCTCCAATCCCACTCTCTGAACTCTTTCAACTCATTTGCACACGCCCATACTCGCATCCATGCGAGCACACACCATGAAACTCAAACCTCATACGCACGAGACCTGGGAATCCACTTCCCTCTCTCACCAAAGCTTGTAGATCCCCTCTACGAGCTCTCCGCGCTCAGTAACACGACTCAGCAGCAAACTGGACGTAGGGCATTCGTGCCCGAACCAGTATAAACCTTGTGTTCTCCGGGCGTAACCATACGATCTCAAACACACTTAGAAATTTACTCGTTGGTTGTCTAGACCCCACCATTTTAGACACCGACAGTTGGCACGCCAGGTAGGGGACTTTGCGTGTCACCCGTATTTTCGAGTATCGGATGGCTTCTCACCACATAGATTTTGCTCCAGGCTCCATTATTCATTTTGGTAGCCTGGACTTTCAGTGCCACGGGCAGGGGGCCGACTTGGTCCTCCGTTGCCCTACGACATCCTACGAGGTAGCCGTGGACGCCATCTCGGCATCCATGGCCCAACTTGGCCTGTCTCCCTCTGGGGAGCAAATCGTTCAGGGGACAGATGCCCCGCGGGCCGACTACCCTGAGTTCGAGCGCCAGCTCGACACCCGGATGGGTCCCCAGCCGACTCAGACGGCCCTGCACAACCTCTACTTCGCATTCACCAACGTGACGGCGCAACTCGCGGGAGGACAACCGCTCTCTCCCGAGCTCATCGACGCGCCTGCCCCGAAGGTGCTACCGCACGTCATGAGGAATGCCACCGCGTCCTATTCGGAGATGGTGGCTGTGGGTTTCCATGCTGACCCTGCGGAGGGGACATGCATCGGGCTTTCCTCCCACCACCTTCGGTCCATCTCTGACCTCCTCACGAGCTCAGAGGCAACCTCCTACACCAACTCCAGCCGTGGGAGCGTAGATCCTTGGGAGCCCCTGGACTTCAAAGGTCTGGGGGACAAGGAGGCCTTCTACGGTTTCCTACACGCCAGTGAATACCTACTCGAATCCGACTCGAGCGACAGTAGCGCCGGCCGCGGCCGTGAGTGCTTCATGTGCGACACCCCGCCACTTGGAACAGCTGTCGATCCCACTCTCCTCGAGGGCGAGCATGAAGACGACGTCCATACGCCCGTGCACGAGCCAGGAGCTCCGGCGCCTGCGCCCCAGGGCAACCCGCGGCCCTCGGATGCCCAACGGCCCTACCTCGTGGAGCCCCGCGACGCGGGTCGGCCGCTCGAGGAAGGGCAACAACGACCAGCCTTCGGATGCCTCCTCGACATCGTTGTGAGCCGCGCGTCAGGCAAAAAGGTAGTCAGAACGACCTCTCCCAATAAGGCAAAGGGCAGGCAGTGGCATGGCAGCAATAACGCGGTCGGATCAGTGGATCGCAAGACTCTCCATCCCCTGGACGGGAAGGAGGGGGGCAAGTTCGCTGACATGCTCGCCAAGCCGTGCCCATACCACAACAGCCCAGTGAAGCACACGCTCCAGCAGTGCGACATGATGGCTCGGTACTTCAAGGTCATCCCCGACAAGGACGAGCCCAAGCAGTCGGAGGGCCAGGACGGGGACGGGGGTCACGAAGACTCCTACCCCCATGTCAACAAGTGCCTCATGATCTTTTGGGGCTTGGAGGCCTACAGCTGCAAGCGCCGGCAGAAGAAGGAGTGACGCGAGGTATTCGTGGTCGCCCTAGCGATTCTGGCTTTCCTCAACTGGTCGGAGTCCGACATCACATTCGGCCGTGATGACCACCCCAGCCACATCCCCCATCCGGGCCATTACCCGCTCATCGTGGACATAGTCATAGGGGACGTGCACTTTACCAAGGTACCGATGGAAGGGGGCAGCAGCCTCAACATCATGTACTTCAACGCCTTCGAGGCCTTCGGCCTACGTAGGGAGAAGCTCCGATCCTCGGGGGCTGCCTTCCAGGGAATGTTCCCCAGAAGGCAAATGATACCCCTAGGGCAGATCGACCTGCCCGTCACGTTCGGGGAGCCAGACAACTTTCGGAGTGAGGTCCTCACCTTTGAGGCCGTGCCTTACCGCGGGACCTTCCACGCGGTGTTGGGAAGGTCATGCTACGCGAAGTTCATGGTCGTCCCCAACTACACCTACTTCAATATCAAGATGTCGGGGCCGTGCGGCATCATCATAGACACCTCCGACGTCAGGGTGCCGTACTAGTGTGAGGTGGACTGCTGCGAGAACTCCATGGCCGAGGTGCGTAGCCAGGAGCTGGTGGCGGCGATCGAGGCCGCTGACAAGATGGACGTCGACCCTTAGAGCGCGAAGAGCTTGAACGCCCAGAGCACCAACAGCTATGTCATTTATTTACTTTTATTAAGTACTCCAGCGCATTGTACATACGCATGCAATATTTCTTCAAGTAAAGAGTTCAAGGAATAAAAAACTAGGGAACTCTCGGACAAATCGCTTAGCAAGGTGCACTCCCAGCACGCGCCAGAGCACACCTCGCTCGGGGGCTGGAAAGGGGGGAAGCCCCTGTTTTTCTCTCCAAAAAGCTTTCTTTGCGCAAAATACCCGCACCTTTTTCTGCCAAATGAAAACTTCGTCTTCCCTGGCCAAGGGAGAAAATCTCACCGGACCGTGGCAACGGGCCATGAGGTACTCCGACTCCCCCGGAGCAAAGTACTTCCACCCGACTGCCCATCTAAGCAGATCAGATCTCTTATCAGGAAAGGCAAAGCAAGTAGAACGAAGCAGAAAAGACGCAGAAACCACAAAACAAGCAAACTTAAAAACGAGCTCACTAAGGAGCGATAAAACTTGTCCAACGCCCTCCAGGGCGCATCATACCGAAGGATAAATTAAAACTGTTTTTTACAAGGGCCGTCGGCCCTGAATACTGACCACGGAGGGTCACTCTTCCAGCGGAGGTGGGAACACTTCTTCTTCGAACTTGGCGGCCAAGGTCGCCGCGGGCTCCTCCGCGGCAGCTTAAACCTAGTCGAGCAGGTCCTCCGGGGCGTTCAAGGGATAACCCTCGCTGATGAGCATAGGAGTCACTACGTCGTAGAGGCAGGTAGCGATCGCCATCGTGTGGTGGACTCCGATGCGCAGCACCTCCCAGATCCGTGCTTTGCCTCGCTCCCAGAGCAGGCTGACATGGGTCCTGGCTGCGTCCGGGCCACCCTCGACGGCTGGCACGCCGAAGAGGTCGCACACACCGTACACGGCCTCGCGCAACGCCTATGACTCCTGCGCACCAGCACGCAGCTCTAGGGCAACAAGAAGGGAGACTCAGTCTCCAAGCAAAAAGATACATCATACCAAGACAAACGGGTAGAGGAGGACGACATACCTCCATTTTCCCTCTCCAGGCCGTCAATCGTCGTACGGAGCTGTGAGGCGGTCGTCGTCAACTCGCCGACCTAGGTGGAGAACGCCATGATCCTCCGATCAGCATCGGCGCCCCGCTCCTACGCCCTAGCCGAGAGGTCCTCGAAGCGGGTCATGGCGTTGTCGCGTTCCCGGCGGTTGTTGTCGCGCTGGAACTGCATGTTGTTGCGCCCCTCCTCCTCCATGGAGTTCAGCGCCGAGATGGCTCGGCGGCGCGCCTCCGCCGCAGCATTGCGTTCGGCTGTCAAGCGCTCAACTTCAGCTTGACACGCTGCGTGCTCATCCGCGAGCATCTTACGGACAACCTCGGCATCGGTACGGGCCTCGCCCCATTCCGGCTCAATCCGCTCGGCGTCGGCGGCGCTCTGGCGCACCAGCGCTTGGGCGTCCGCCACCCTCGATTCTGAGGTAGCCAGCTGCTCCTGCAAATCCTCTGCATGACGACGGGTCGCCACGAGATCCTCCCCCACATCGAACTCCCCGGCGGATGTCCACGACCAGGGTTCCCACCGCCCGAGTTCGCGACAGAGGAACTCGGATTTTCCGACTCTTGTCGCCATCAGGATCTGCATCAATAGAGATGTTAAGAAGTCGATCAGAAAGAACAAACAACACTTACGGTTGGGCAGCCTCTTACATTGCCATGGTGGGTGAAGTCCTCGCGAAGCGCCGCGACCGCCCTCTGGATCAACTCCACTACGCGTGCCACGAGGTGATCATGCTCCTGGTGGGAGGCCGCCACGCGGTTCCAATGCCGGAGCTCACGTAGGTCATCCAGCACGAACACCAGCTCCCCCTGGTTCTCCTGGTTGACCCATGCGATCGGGTCGCTATCCCCGAAGGCACGACGGTCAGTACCCTGCTGATGCAGCTCCCCCAGGGCAACGTTACCCCCAGCGCCAACCGCCTCACCCGATGAGGTCGCGCTGGATTGGGAGAGGACGGTCGTCGATGCGCGGGCCACGACCACCTCCTCCTCAGTGAAGGACCGGGGGGGCATTGTGTCCTGGGCCGGCATGTAGGGAGGAAGAGGGCTGTCCAGGGGCCCCTCCTTGCTCGTCCCGGTCGCCGCCACCTTGCTCTCTGACGTCGCGGCCGCGATGTCCCCTATCCTGTCCGTGCCGTTAGGGCCAACCTCATCGGCCTCACCCCCGCGGTCACCACCGCTGCATCCTCCGTCGCCGCGGTCGGCTGAGTCTCCTCGACATCCACAGCCATGGGGTCAACCAGGCCGTCCTCCTCCCCGGAGTCATCGACGACTACCACCTCCGGGGGAGATGACGGCGCAACAGCCGCGGGGCCGGCGTCTGCGGGGCCCGGCGGCGTCACGCCAACGACGGCGGCGCCGTCCCGGGCCGGCTTGCCCCCGGTCCCGGTGCCACCCGTCAGATCAAGGACCGGGGCGGCGCCGCTCAGTCCCCCGCCGG
Source organism: Microstegium vimineum (assembly GCA_022036555.1). Taxonomy (NCBI): domain Eukaryota; kingdom Viridiplantae; phylum Streptophyta; class Magnoliopsida; order Poales; family Poaceae; genus Microstegium; species Microstegium vimineum. Next base: position 23,931,973 of record CM039131.1, read on the forward strand.
CGGACGGCAACCTTCGGCGTAGTTTCTTCCATCCCACGTGTGCGATGCCTCCAACCCTGGGACGCCCATCACGCACAGTCAAGCGCAAGCAAACTTCTTTCTCCACCAAAGAACGGAGAAGGACATTAAACATCACAAACTTACCGTGGGGAGAAGACGCGGACGCGTTTCCGCTTCGGTTCCGCCTAGCCATGACCGGTGGCACCCGAACTACCACTCCCCTCGCCTCCTTTAGACGGGGCGGGATGGGGAGTGATCGGAGTGCCACCGGCAACGCCGCTCCCAGAGCCCCCCCGGGACTAGGTGCGCCCCGAGCATTCTCACCAAGGGCACCTCCCCCGTCGGCATCACCCCGATAGGGTGACGCAGTGTCTCGGCTGTCGAGAGTGCCGGCAACAACTCATACAATGGACGTCTGTCCTCGTCGTCATCATCATCATCGTCGTCATCGTCACCAAGGCCCTCCCGGTCCACATCCGCCCGCTGCTGCGGGATCCAGCACATGTTCGCCGCACCTTGCTCCAGCGGAGCGGGAAGGGGGGCGGCCACATGGCAAGCCATCGAACGGCGTCCATGCCAAGGAGGGACGGGGGGCACCTGAGTCGGTACCACCAAATGAAGAAAGCGTGGGGAGAAGACAATATGGCGCAGTCCAGACTCACCAGCTCAACAAAGTTGAGGTACGGGCGCATTGTCGGGCAGCCTCCGGGCGTTGCCCAGCTCGGAAGATTTACACCGTCCTCATCGAGGGTGTTGCCCAGCAGCCTCCAGGCGATGGTGATTGTATCCCCTAGGCTCAGGTCCACCTTTGCCATGGCGGATAGCTTGCGTGATGCTCCGGGCACCATTTTGTGCAACCCGTGCTCCCTAGCCATGAGCGGGAGCACTCGGCGCTGCAGGAATTGCGCAACGACCCCCGAAAAGTTCAGCTCCTAGTCATGGAGCCGCGCCAAACTCTGGAGGTAGGGCTCTATCCCCGTAAGTTCCTGCTGGGTTGGGCAGTCCTGCCAGCTGGGAAGCTCTTCAGCAAAGCGTCGGCCCGTATAAACCGGGAGCGGCGCCTCGGGGTGGTTCCGTATATAGAACCACTGAGAGTGCCACCCTTAGTTGGACGAAATCACTCGCACCGGCATGTAGAAATGCGAATTAGCCGAGCGGAGCCTGATGGCGCATCCCCCGCTCGGCGCCACCCATCTCGTGCCTCCAGAGTAGAGGAGGAACACCGTCGCCTTGAAGAAGAACTTCCACAAGGCGAAGTCCACCTCCGATGCCAGCATCCCCTCCGATATGGTCGTGAAGGCCGCAAGGTGGAGGACAGAGTTGGGATTGAGATTGTGAAGCTCAATACTGTAATGGTGGAGGATCCCACTGAAGAAGTGAGATGGCGTTGTCCCAAACCCGCGCCGGCAGAGATCTCGGGGTGCAGTAGCCCTGCGTCCACCAGCTCGAGCGCGCGATCATACTCGAGCGTACACCGGGCCCAACTCCTCTGAGGTTGCTCTCCGGCCATGGGGGGATACGCTTGAGGAACGACACGTAACGCGGTGGAGTGCGAGGCTAAGAAAGAGACGCAGCGACACAAACCCTAGATGCGAAAGAAGGGCGACGCGAACAAGACGAGGAGACGAAGAAGGCAAACAGTGCGAGCTCAGGGGGGATGACGCAGTGGGCGGACACTTATAGGGACCTGGAAGGCGGAGCGGCACCCACTTGGTTCTCCACGCCATGACCCCACTACCTGAGTCGCATTAAATGCGGCCGCTCGGCTGCATCGTTTCCACTACTCACAGGAATATCGGGAGCCACGCGCGTGGTAGCAGTTAACTCGCACCACTCACCTTTTTTCTCGAATCGATCCGCAGCCCGTATCTATCATCATAACAGGATCCATCCCGAGCCCACCACGCGCGCGCACATAGATCTTCTGCTACGCGTCCCTATCCAAGGCACATGCCTCCCGAGCGCGAGCGCACCTCGGAAGAGCCTCCGACTCGTTCGAGCTCGGCCAACACTCGCGGAGGTCGGAGGGACGCACACGTGGTGCGACCAACGGCGACGGCCCATGGGCCCAGGTAAGATTAAGGGATAAGGGATATAGATGCCCCGACGGCCCATTACGGTCCAGAGATACGGAGGCCACCCCAGCGGGGGTCGAAACGGCCGACTGAGGACATCAGAGCGAGGGGCGAATAGGGAATGGACACACTAGTGGTCATTAGCCTGGCAATCAGATGCTAAGGTCATTCCAGATTTCGTATTTGAGTCCGTTCTTACAGATGATTGGTTCTTGGTATTCCTATCGAAGGAAGGCAGCAGGCCTCCGGGACCCATCGAACGGACCCGGCTACTAGATGAAACCGATTTGGGGTGAGCCACGACATGGGCCACGAGTTGGAACCCTAGCGAACAGGAACCGAACACCCCACTCAGATTTGCCCGCTATTAACTCGACGAGCGCCCATGGTTCGTCCGCCTCGAGGATAGCATGGTACGTCTCATATTCCCCCTTCTCGCGGAAAGATGCGCGGGGAACGAACAAAAAGACGACACAGACCCGAGACGATTTTCTTTACAACGAGTAAAGACTCGGGGGCTGGCGCCGCACCATGGGGCAAGCCTCACGCGTAAGAGGTCCGACCAGGTAAACGAGAGAACAAACACATTCCATTTCATATGAATATATATGCATTAATCCTCGCAGGAGTTACACATTCTCAAAGGAACCACGAGGGCTAATCCCAGGCATAAGACGCATAAAACAGAGAGGCAATTACAAGGTGGACTGAAGGGAGCTCCCAGGCTGAGAGGGCCAAAAGCCGGATACGTAACACCGGCACTTGCACTAAGGTCACCACCACCCGACACGCCGGATATCCAAGTTAGGCAACCCAGCCGTGAGGCCCGGGGAACACCTGCTTGATCTTTAAGATCGCGGCGAATGACGTCGCCGCGACCCGCTGGCAACTCCGTCCAGGCACGCCACAACTCTGGGAGAACAGCGACTGCCTCGTCTTCAGGAGACCCCGGGCCGTGACGATGTTGCTCCCCCCGGAGTTGGTTGGGCACTTTACAGCTAAGTCGCCCCAGCTGCTCCATGATCAAGGTCACAGCCGGCAAGTAGCTCCGAGCCCGCCATACACTAGCAGCTCCGAGCCCGCCCATCTCATCGATGACGACATCGCCATAAACCAACAGCTAAGGATGAGCCAACTCCTGGGGTCGTGCGGGCGAGCCGCTCTGACTTTCCCAATGGACACATCCTTGGCTGCCCCCCAAGGAAGGGACAGCACGCCATCGCTCCTCGGAGGCGGGGTGCAGGATCCATCCAGCGAAAGGATGGACTCCACACCTTCATCCCCAAGGAACGACCGCTCGACCAGTGGTTAGGACAAGCGGGAGCTATGCACACCTCGCAGAGCTTCCGCTGAGTCCGACCACGGGCCGAAGCGGGACACCGGCACCCCTAACGCAGAACTTCCCCTAAGTTTGGTGTACTCTCAAAAGGCCGCTCGCCAGGGCGGCTCAAGGGTATTTCCAACGAGGCCTCGGAGGAAGAAGGTAGGGCAAGCCATGTTGTGGGATTGTAAGTTTTATCCCGCAACCGGCAGCCCCTATTTGTAGTCCGCCAGGGCACCTGCGCGGTAGCCAACCTGTGAAGATACAGCGCTCCGCCTCCCCCAATTAAAACCGCACTGCGCCCTAGTGCTAGTTTCTGAGGGGGCGCAGCTGAGCCATAAATGGCCAAGCGGACTGCAGACTTGGGGCGCGCCGTTCGAAAAAGCTTGACCACACGGGGGTGTTGCGTCCGTAGCGCTCTCAAACGGGAGAGCACGGTGCACCCACTTTTGGGCCAACCGAGGCGCGGTCAGACCTGGCCAATGCTGACCCGACTTCGACCGATCGAGCAGATGCTCAGACCGGAAGACAGCACAGCGCAGTCTCGATTCGTCACTTCAGAACACGCCAGGCCAAGTACAACAGTACGCCCCTTGACAGGGCTGGCGTGCAAGCGAAGCTCCAACTCCGTGCGAATGGGGAAGTCCCCTTCTGCTTCTGATCCTTTGAGAGGGGAGCAGGGCCAAACACTATAGGCTCGACTAGATAAGCCGTTAAGAGAAAAAAATCTTTCTCCTAAGGCCTCGAGGGCTACACCTGGCGGGTGCGCTAGCGCTCTCGGAAGCCTCTGGTGTAGTCCATTACTACATCGCAGGCTCGGGGGGCTACTGTCGGATACCTGATAAAAGGGTACCCTAACTCAGCGCTTCGCGAAAATAAAAACCACTCCCTCGAGGGCTCGTCCGCCTCGTCCGAGCCAGGGTGACATCATCCGTGATGCCTCCTATCCACGGGAGCTCTCTGCCCCAATTTTACTAAGGTAGCCATGCACCCTCGGAAGGCTTTCCGCCTCGTCCGAGCGGGGGTGGCGTGATACGTGACGCCGCCTACACTCGGAGGCTTCCTGCCCAAACCAGCTAACACACTAGCACTACCTCGGAGGATTTTCCGCCCCGTCCGAGCTTGGACGACATCATCCATGGCGCCATCTACCCTCGGGGGCTCTCCCGCCTCGTCCGAGCTAAGGTGACGTCATCTGTGACATCACCCGCCCTCGGAGGATCCTCCGACCCACTGTGCACTTTAAACCATAGTAAAAAAGGCCACAGTACTGGTTCGTACTCAGGAATGGGGGAAAAGGCATGGATCGCCATGCCTACACCTATTGAATCCTTGCGGTAAAAGCTCCAGTACCGACCGAACCTCTGATTGACACTCGCCATCCCTCCGGCGTACACGTGAAAAGGGATCATGACGTACTCGCCCCTGTACGACGGAACGCTGGGGTGCCTGGCCCTATTCTGCCAACCTTCGCTCATGCCTAAATGTGGCAACAAGGGCGTCACCGATTACAAGGCGCCTGACTACAGTTGCCCCAAGGACGACCAGGACCCAGGCGGCGCGTCCATAGGCGCAGTCTTCCCCGGAAAGGAGTGCGAACAGGAACCAGAGGCGTCCCCCAAGTCAGCAGCCCACACCAAGCCCACGTTTTCCTCTCTCTCTCTCTACTGTACTCCTCCATCTCTCCCTACATATAAAGGGGGAGAATGGACCTCCAATCCCACTCTCTGAACTCTTTCAAATCATTCGCACACGCTCATACTCGCATCCACGCGAGCACACACCACGAAACTCGAACCTCATACGCACGAGACCTGGGAATCTGCTTCCCTCTCTCACCAAAGCTTGTAGATCCCTCTACGAGCTCTCGGCGCTCGGTAACATGACTCAGCAGCAAACTGGACGTAGGGCATTCGTGCCTGAACCAGTATAAACCTTGTGTTCTCCGGGCGTAACCATCTGATCTCCGACACGCTTAGAAATTTACTCGTTGGCTGTCTAGACCCCGCCATTTTAGACACCGACAAGTCTACTCTTCTAGATTAAGAGAGTTAGAGTGGAGGTGTGGATTGGAGGAAGCCCAGCCTATCGATGTCTCCTCTCCAGTTTGTATCGACGGGATCAAGTCTCCTAACCCGTGGCTTGATCCTAGGATTTCTTCAGTAATTCGACTTCTAATTCTAGTAAGTTCTCTGTTTTATTATTCTTTGGTTTGTGAGTTTACTTTATTCTCTTCGCGTAGAGGGTAGGGTAATCATCTCTAGCATAAACGTGGTGTTTGGGCTAGGATCCTCATAGATATCCCCTGTCTAGCCGGATCTGTGGTAGTAGCTCAGAACGTGACAATTCCGTAGATACCTTTGGAACCCACAATCCCATTGGAAGGACTAGTAGTGTTTATAGGCCACGTGGTAAGCATTCTCTGAGGTGTCTCTTATCACGACAGTTCTCCCCAATAGAATAATAGCTCATATCTTATATAGACTAGAACGAGACTACAATCACAATCTTCTTTAATCGTTCATATCAAGATCACCTTGTTTGTAGCTTAAAGGTTAATAGCATAGATTTGGTTAGTCAGATGCACCCTTTCTCCCTATAGCATAGATCTCCCATGTGAAGTGCTCACCGGTATCCGTGCGCTTGCGGATTACTTCCAAGTGATTTCTCTGTTTGCGTTAACAAATATCAACACCTGCTTTGATAGCTATGGTGCAAAAGCCACCGTGCTTGGCGTCAGCGTAGAAGCAGAGACCGTTGAGCTTGTCCTCAACCTTTCCCTTCGACTCATCATCATCGCTCAAAGAAGAGCCTCCGTTGGAGGAAAACTTGATGTCGCTCAGGGAGGCGAGAAAGGCTCGATGATCAGCCTTCACCTTGTCAAGCACCTTCTACGCGGATCTCTAGTGAAAGCCGTCCTTGGCTTTGTGCTTGCCGCCAAAGCGGTGCTCGCGCTTGTACTTGCGCTTGGTGAAGTCCGCCGCAGTTTTCTTGGGGCAGTTTGCAATGAAGTGATCCTCATCACCGCAACAGAAGCACCCCTTGGTCGTGCCACCACGTCGTCAGTTCAAACAGTTGTTGTGAAACCATGAGAACTTAGTGATGACCAAAGCCAGCTCGTCATCTCCAAGAGCCTCCACTTGTTCCTCTATCACAGAGATCAAATAAAAAGTGAACGAAGAGTGTGAAGGGTTATAGGAAGAAGAAGACACACCGCCGGGGCCGGAAATCAACGCCATAGATGGGTTCGACATGTTCTCAAGCTTGGCCCGGGTCTGGTGGTCAATCTCCGAGGACTTGAGCTTGCTGAACAGCTCATCCACGGTCAGGGCATCATCTCCCACACCCTCCGATCAAGAGCATGTAAAATCTTGATAGCCATCTCATGATCATCATAGGTGAAGTAGGCTTGATTGGCACTCATCTTGTTGCCGATACATTGGAAGCGAGTGAACATCCCATCAACAGATTTGCTGGCCAACTGAACAAAGTTCTCATATTCCCTATGGTATGTGTCGAAGAGTCTAGACTTGATCTAATGGTTGCTCTCATGATATCGCACAAGTTTTTTCCAGATCTCTCGCACCGTAGTGAGGTTTGAGACTCACTAAAACTTAGGAAGACAAAGACTCGAGAAGAGAATACTACATGCTCTGCTGTTTGCGTTGTGTTGAGAAATCTGGAGTGGGTCAACACGAGCCGCAAGAACATGATAGACCTCATTCTCACAATCTCCCATATGTTCGAATCAACTCCTTGTAGATAGGTGGGCATGCTCACCTTCTAGTAGGAGAAGTTCGTTCCATCGAAAACGAAGGTTTGCCAACACCTCGCTCTATGTTGCCTTCGCAGATCAAGAACCGTGTAAGGTGCATTGATCCTTAACCGGCTCTGATAACAATTGAAGGACCGAGAACTGCGACCAGAGTGGTGGGGGTGAATGGGAGCCTCAAATTTCTCTCGAAATATTCGGGCCACTCCTCCCAAAAACCAAACCCAGTTGCTGGGTACTCAACCTCCCCCGAGCAATGCGAGCGCGGAATCAGACGAAAACGAGCAAATGAAAGCTCACCGGCAATGGAGAAAGACTCACTGGAAACCCCAAAAACAAAGTTCCTAACCCGTATTGAAAAGAGGCAAGAACCCAAAGCAAATCAGCAGAAACACAGCCGACGGACGCTCTGAAAACAGGCGACGGACGCTAGGCTCAGAACCGACGGACGCTTGGGCTGTAGCGTCCTACGCCAAAACAGAAACAACCCCGAGAGCAAATCAGGGCAACGGACGCGTCTGATGCAGTTTCGTCGTACGCTAGGCAGCGTCTGATGCAAATCACACAGAGAGCTTGCACGACCGAAAAAACAACGGACGCGTCTGGAGGGCAGGCGACAGACGCTGGCGAGTGTCCGGCGCAAACTTGAACCCAGTAGACAAGGGTCGCGATGGACACTGACCTCATCACGCCCCAGCGTTCGGCGCTTCCTATTGGAGCGTATGGCGCCCCCGAATAGAACGCAGGAAAAGCGAAACTCGATTTTCTCTCCGCCAAATCTTCTCAAAACCTAACCAAATGATCACCAACTACAACCAAACTTTGTAGGCATGATCCTAGTACATTTGGGGAGCTATCCTGAAGAAATCATCGCTCAATTCGGTTTAGATCAAAGGGAAGAGAAGAGATTTGGAGGAAAACTCAAGAACGAAGAACTTCGCAAAGAAATAGCCCGATCTACGTACTCGAGAGGTTTGAGGAGGAATTGTTTGGTGCAAATATGATCCTCTCGATTATGAACAACTTGGTTCAAATGGATTTGCAAGAACTACTCCCTACAAAAAGATCTCATCTTGGGATCAAATAGGAGCGAAAAATGCAAAACGCGAAGAACACAAGCAAACTCGGCACACGATCAAGAAATCGAACCAACCATGGCTTGCGGAGGGTAAGGCCTCCTATTCCCACCAAAAGATTCGCGAGTTCTTACAAAGGTTGGAGAGATCAACCTAGGTGCCTCATGAACTAGAGAGAGGTTAGAGAGAGAGAGAGAGTAATTGCAAAAGAAGGGTGTTCAAGAGGTGGATGAGGGATATCCCTTCATCCCCTACTTAACGGGCTTTGGCTATTTCCCAAAGACCCCCCTAGATACACGAGTGAACTACCTAGCCTAAGCATTGCAGTATAGGCTCCGGAAAATATCTCCCGCATTTTGAATGGACGGCCCCGCTTTCTGCTAGGAGTTGTCGTCTCCTCGACGCAACCTCCAGGATTCCGCCACGTGCCATCCCCGCTTCCTCGGAAGCTCCGCCTAGGTTTTGAGGCCCAAACCCAGGAAACCCGCCAATGGTAGCTTTGGGCTCAACTACCGAACCCCGAGTTTTGAGGCCCAAACTCGGAAACCGTCCTCCAGTGGTTTTGCGGCCCAAACCACCAAACCGCTCAACTCGAGCCACGTTGTCTCGCCGGGTCGGACTCCGAGTCCCATGAGCCTCCGCTCGACCCGCTCGTCCACCGTCTTGACTTGGTCGACTCGGTCTACCTCCATGTCTTCACGCACTCGTCGGTGCCAAGTACTAGCCACCACAGCTATTCGGCCGGCGCCCATGCTCCCTCAGTCCGAGCCCACTTCCGCCCTTCACCGCTCTTAGTCCATCGGCATGACAAGCTTCTACTCGACCTTCTCCACGCCATTGACCACTGTCACTAGGCATAGCACCTGCACACCACAAGACGATAGACAGGCACACATTTGCATTCGCAAGAGGTTAGTTCAAGCCACTCAAACTGAAACACTCAAGTGTTTGACGATCACTCATCACAAAACTGAACATACATGTTTAAATGTCAACCATGTGTTCGCAGTTAAGTACATGATAAGATGAGAATGTAATGCATAACTAAGAAAGATACCATCTGAAGACTGTGACTCGAATTTGTCAACCTTACCCTTCTTGAGGATGAAACACTTGCACCCAAACACCCTTAGGTGACTTACATTGGGTGGTCTCCCAAACCGAAACTCATAAGAGGTCTTTTTCTTGAAAGCTCAAAGGAAAATGCGATTGGAAACATAGCTAGCAGAATTTATTGCTTCGGCCCAATACCTCCTAGCATCGTCCTAACAATCTCAACAAGGGTCTGATTCTTGCGTTCAACAAAGCCATTCTGCTGAGGAGTGTAAGGAGAGGAAAATTGGACATCCAAACCCAAAGAAGATCAAAAGGTCTTAAAATGAGCATTCTTGAATGTTGTGCCATTGTCAATGCGACTAGCTCTCATGGCATTCTTAGGTAGCTCATTTTGCAACCTCAAAATCAGATCACGCATATGCATAAAAGCCTCATCCTTACTCTCCAAAAAGAACACCCAAGAGTATCTTGAGTAGTCATCGATGACTACAAACACATACCACTTCGCTCCCTCCGACCTAACCTGAGCTGGACCAACTATGTCAATGTGTAAGAGCTCATCGGGTTGTTTGGTCATGATCTCAGTTACCGAAGGATGGGAAGCGGCAACCATCTTGCCATGCCTGCAAAGATGGCAAACAAAGTCCTTCTCGAACTTCAGCTTTGACAATCCTTGGATAAGGTCCATCGAGCTAAGCCTTGCAAGCAAGTTGAAGCTAAGATGTCCCAATCTTCTATGCCACTTCCAAAGATCGGAAGAAGAACCGACAAGAAGACAATGAGAAGGTCCAGAAGAGATAGAAAAATCCGCACAAAAAACCTTCCCAAAAGGCACGATCTAGCAAATAACATCACCCGAGAGTCAAGAATCCAAGAAAATCCAACTTTGAAATTCACTTCAAAACCGTCCTCTAGGAGTTGCGAAACAGAGAGAAGATTGAAATGCAAATTCGCAACTAGTGGAACATCCTTTAGGACAAAAGACTTATTGACACAGATTGACCCTCGAGACACAACCTTACCTCTACTCTTGTCCCCGAATGTGATGTACTCGTGTGGGCGCACGGGGTCGAGGCTGGAGAACCACTTGGAACTTCCAGTCATATGGCATGAACATCCGAAATCCACAAGCCAAGTATCCTCGAGTCCTCCTTCCTACATCAATAGAAAGGCATAGGGTGAGCATACGAAGCAATACTGAGGATAGTAAACTGTGAAGGATACCAGTGTTGGTTCATTTTCCCAAAGAAAGGGTTAGGAGGCATGCTAATCATATCCTGTCCTATGGGGGGATAGCGATCACCACGATAGGGAAAACTTGGTCCGCTAAAGGTGGGAGGAGTAAAGCCACCGCCACGAGGCCCTTAGTCGTATGGGTCATGACCAGTACCCCGCCGGGCACGACCACCGCGTGGTCTCGCCTCCTGAGGCCTAGCACCTTGAGGCATTGCACCTCTAGGCCTAGTAGTGTGCCTCCGAACTTCTAGTTCACGCACCCCAACCGGTGGGTGGTACATGTCCTGGTTGTTCAACTCAAATTGTCACCTTTCATCTCTCTTCCTCCTATAGCAAAACACAGCATAGTGCCCATCCCGCTTACAATACTCACAATGGTACCTCACTACACTCTCGATAAGCACTCTTAAGTTGGGTTGGGTGGCTCTCGCTTTCTTAGGAAGGGGATCACTAGAGATGTCGGGCAAGGTGTCAAGTGGGTTCCGAAGGTGGTTCGGTTTGTGAATCCACACTTGCTTCTGTGGAGTGGTTTTGGGTGGCTCTTCAAACACACCATCTCTCACATGAAACTCAGAGGGGTCGGTAGGCTTAGGTGGAGTGATCTTGGTAAGCGTAGGAGTGGTGGTGGGTTTCTCATTGGCGCTCAAACCACTACACTCCCCGATCTTACCGAACATGCTAACATCCTTCCCACCTAGATCAAAGCCTACTCCCGTGATGCCAGTTGTGCGCTTGCATTGGCTAAGCAACATCCCCAACTGCGGCTCTCGGCAAGACACCCAGCCCAAGACTGACTGAAGGAATGTGTTGTCCTCCTCGGTATGCATCTTGTCGTGTCTGCAAGATGCTATCTCAAACTCCAAAGCCTCAAAGCAATCCGACTCTCAGGTGATATCTGAGCTGACCTTTTCTAACACAGCAATCCTAGCATCCTGTTGTGCCAGCTCAGAACGCAAGCCTGTGCAAGACTTGCACGCACCAAGTAAGCTAAGACTAGCCTTCAGCTCACTATGCTCCTCAAGTAGAGTGCTATACTTGACCTGGAGAGTAACACGACTATACATGTGAATGGCGCAAGCATCACACTCTACCTCCTCTGTAACCACCACCGTCGCCTTAGCGAACTCAAGCTCATATAGCATTTTCAGAAACTTAGCCTTGAAATCGTTCCTCTCTCTAATCGCACGCTTGAGCATAACATCCTGACTAAGGAAGGTAGCATTCAAACTCTCAAGCTCGAGAGAGAGAGAGATTCGATGGTGGGTGTTACCTTGGGTGTGTCGGAGTCCTCGTCGGAGTCCTTCCGCTCACCGACCTCTCGTGCTTCAATCGCCATGGTGCAAAAGCCACCGTGCTTGCCGTCGGCGTAGAAGCAGAGGTCGTTGAGCTTGTCTTCAAGTTTACCCTTCGACTCATCGTCGTCGCTCAAAGAAGAGTGTTCATCGCTGGAGCACTCGATGTCGATGTGGGAGGCGAGGAAGGCTCGATGGTCGGCCTTCACCTTGTTGAGCACCTCCTTGGCGGATCTTTGCTTGTATCCGCCCTTGGCCTTGTGCTTGTTGCCGTAGTGGTGCTCGTGCTTGTCCTTGCGCTTGGTGAAGTCCCCCGTAGCTTTCTTAGGGCAATTTGCGATGAATTGATCCTCATCACTGCAACTGTAGCACCCCTGGTCATGCCACCACATTGCCGGTTCAAGCGGTTGTTGTGAAACCACAAAAACCTAGTGATGACCAAGGCCCGCTCATCATCTCTACGAACACATGGTTGATATGTGCCCATGTAGTTCTGTTTTGATGATGAGTGATTGCTCAACATGTGAGTATTTTAGTTTGAGCGGTTTACACTAATCCTTTGCGAAAGCAAATGCGTGCCTGTCTATCGGCTTGTGGTGTGCAGGTGCTAGGCCCGGAGATAGTGCACAATGACGAGGTGAAGGTCGAGTAGAGTCCTGACGTGCCGATGGACTGAGAGCGGTGGAGGGCAGAAGCGGGGCTCAGACTGATGGACTGGAGTGCCGACGGACTAGCTGTGGTGGCTAGTGCTTGGCACCGGTGAGCGCGACAAGACATGGAGGTAGACCGAGTCGACTGAGTCAAGACGGCGGACGAGCGGGAGGCTCATGGGACTTGGAGTCCGACCGGGCAAAGATAAGGTGGCTCGAGCTGAGCGGTTTGATGGTTTGGGCCTCAAAACCATCGGCGGACGGTTTCCGAGTTTGGGCCTCAAAACTCGGGCTTCGGTAGTTGAGCCAAAATCTACCGGTCGCGGGTTTCGCAGGTTTGGGCCTCAAAACCCGGGCGGAGCTTCCGAGGAAGCGGGGACGACACGTGGCGGAATCCTGGAGGTTGCATCGAGGCGACGGCAAGTCCAGGCAGTAAGTGGGGCCATCCGTTCAAATCGAGGAAGATATTTTCTGGAGTTGGGTCACAATTCTTAGGCTAGGTGGTTCTCTCTTTGTATCGAGGGGCTAAGTGAAAATGTTCACTTAGACCTCCTTATCTAGGGGATGAAGGGGTATCCCTCATCCTATGTCTTGCACACTTCTTCTTCCACCTCCCACCTCCTAGGTCTTCCCCTACCTCTAGGTTTTTGCTTGAGATCCATGGTGTCTCCCTTGTCAAACTGAGATTTTGGTAAGGAAATGAGGTTGTAACCTCCTTGTCTCCTCCGGGATTCAATTTCGAAACTGCTTGTGTTTTCATTCTTCGTTTTGGCTTTTTCATTCTTGATTCCCGTCGCTTGATCTCCCTCGTCGTCGCGTGTTTTGGAATTCCATTTGAAGTGAAAGGTGCTGCTACCCCATGTGTTCAAATCCACTGAAGGAATCGAGCTAGGATGGGGTGAGCAAAGAGATCGATTTGTTTGTGTTTTGGCTTGTTCTCCACTCCGTTTGTGCTCGTTCATCCTTGATTCACGGACTTGTGAGGGAAGGATGGACTAAATACTCCAACAGTAGAGTCACATCTACCTCAAAAACCTCCCCACAAAGTTTGGATTCAATCGGAGTTGAAACGAACAAGAAGTTCCGGTGTTTTTCGTGTGACCCGCACTGTTTTTGGGGGCGTCGGACGATGCCGACAGACGCTGGTTTTTCCCGTTGGACGCTGCCTTTCCCTAGCCGGGTGTCCATCGCCTGGGGCTGTTTCGGGCTGTTTTTTGGGTGTGACGTACGCTGGCGTCGGACTCAGTCCATTGCCCAACGGACTCAGTCCGTCGCCCGTCGAATCGTCCATCGCCCTTCTCGAACATCGTCTACCGTCCACATTTTTGGTCGTACTCTCTCGTCCGAACTCTGAATTGAGTTCCGTTTGTTGTCTTGGTTTCGTAATCACGCAGGGAACCTTGTGAAAAACTTTTGAGAGCAGTTTTCATGAGTATTTTTGGGTGGACTCTCTTCTCTTCTCTCTAGGGTTTGAGAGTCTCTCTATCAGTGTTTTGGTTTGAGCTTTTGGTCCCCGGAAGATCCGTTGTACCTCTTGGTCATCACCAAAGGTATCCATCCTCTATAGGGTCCTTATCTTGCTGTGTGGATAAGCTTGCTTGCTGGGGTTGTTTTTGGGAAGAGTGGCCTGAATATTTCTGAGTGAAATTTGAGGCTCCCATTCACCCCCCTCTGGTCGCCGTTCTCAGTCCTTCAATTGGTATCAAAGATGGGTTAAGGATCAATCCACCTTAGCCAGTTGTTGATCCGCGAAGGCGACATGGAGCAAGGTGCTGGCAAACCTCTAGTTTTCGATGGAACGGATTTTGCCTATTGGAAGGTGTGCATGTCCGCTTACCTTCAAGGGCTTGATTCAAAAATTTGGGAGATTTGTGAGAATGAGGACTACGTGGTTCTTGGCACTCAGATCACCGATACCAAAGTCACACAACATGCATCCAATGCAAGAGCTCGTAGTATTCTCTTCTCAAGTTTGTCTCTTCCTGAGTTTGAGCAAGTTTTGAGTCTCACTACGGCACGGGAGATCTGGCAAACACTCTTGAAATATCATGAGGGCAACCCTCAGATCAAGTCCACACTCTTCGACACGTACTGTCTTGAGTATGAGAACTTTGTTCAGTTGGCCGGCGAATCTGTTGACGGGATGTTCACTCGCTTCCAATCTATCGTCAACAAGATGTTTGCCAATCGGGCCAACTTGCCCTATGATGATCATGAGATGACTATCAAGATTTTGCATGCTCTTGATCGGAGGGTGTGGGAGATGAAGGTGGCTACCATTCAGGAATCACCGGGCTATGATGCCCTGACCATGGATGAGCTGTTCAGCAAGCTCAACTCCTCAGAGATTGACCACCAGACCCGGGCCAAGCTTGAGAACTCGTCGAACCCATCAATGGAGTTGGTTTCCGGCCCCGGTGGTGTGTCTTCTTCTTCATCTAACCCTTCACATGCTTTGTTTGCTTTGTTGTCTTTGATCTCTGTGACAGAGGAACAAGTGGAGGCTCTTGGTGATGATGAGCTGGGTTTGGTCATCACTAGGTTCTCGCGGTTTCACAACAACCGCTTGAACCTACAACGTGGTGGTACAGATAAGGGATGCTACCGTTGCGGTGATGAGGATCACTTCATCGCAAACTTCCCCAAGAAAGTTGTGGGGGACTTCACCAAGTGCAAGGACAAGCGCGAGCACCGCTTCAACGACAAGCGCAAAGAGAAGGGCGGCTTGACAAGGTGAAGGCCAACCACCAAAGAAGGTGAAGGCCAATGACAAGCACGAGATTCGTGAAGAAGGTGCTTGATGTTGGTATTTCTTATGACTATTGGATAAATCTGCAAGTGCACAGATTATACCATTGTAGCACTTCACCCAAGAGTATTCCGGGGTATCGTAATTTATATTCTCCAAGGGAAAGCAGAGCTAGAAATAATAATAAAAGAGAGATCCTAGAGATCACCTCAATTTAGTACCAACTAGTGTAAGGGGGTAATCGATATAATGATAGGAAGGTGATGATGTAACAAACCAGTAAAGATAACTAAGAGATGACTAATGAGTGTAACTATGTGGGAGGATAACGAGAGAGTAAAAGGACTCCTATGATTCCAACTCTACCTTTGTGGGTTTAACTATGGCACTCAGTTGAGACAAAAGTCGATTGATTCCTCAAAACAAGTTTGCTAGGCGAGAGGATAGATCAGTAGGAGGACAAAACTCCTACCGGACCGCTCTCTCCTTTTACTGGGGCCTTATCTTTTAAGAACTTGCCTAAGGACACGTGGTGGAATACAATGACTAGACAAGGTTGTCACTTCTTGCTAGATACCACAAACAATCCATGCAACAAGCAATAACCAAAGGTTAGATTAAGTATAAGCACCACGCTTACACCTATTCTCACCACTCTAATTGTAGGGTTATGAGGTTGCTACACTAGCCGGAAAACAATTTTTTTGCTACCCCATAAACCAGGAACTAGTGCTAGATATAGATCACGGGGTTACCACTAGACGCGCAGGTGCAGCGGAAGCGACTTGAAGTAGTCGTGCGCGTCGCAGCAGTGTCGTGCAGTTGCGAGGTCGTCCGTCTCAACGTATCCTCGCGGTTCATCCTTGTGCTCCAGATGGAGTACCTCCGAGGAATCCCACACGTGTAGGGAAGAAGTGTCACGCCTCCAGACTGCTAGGTCCGCGAGGATTACTAGGCGCGAGCGTGGGGAGGGCGACATCGGCTGCCAAAAGGCATGTGTCCCTCTCGCTCCGCGCCCACCCCTTGCTTATATAGGTGTGCTAACGAGCTCCCACGTTGGAGGCCCATTAGTAACCCTAAACCTAGTCTAATTCGGGTCCAACCTGAATTAGGCTTCCAGTCCCTTAAGCGTGCGACCCTATGGGCTCATGCACACATAGACATGGCCCAAGTACTCTTACTCATCCAATAGTTGACAACGGCCTCTAGCAAGGCGTGTCAACCCTATGCATACGCTACGATCATATTAGACGAACAACCACAATACAATATACATGTTATTCCTTTGCCTCATGATATTTGGTTCAACTCCTAAGTTAACACTTAACCCAAGAACGGCCATACATATCATGATCTAATCATTTGAGTGATCCAGTGATATCTCTCTCATATAGAGAGTGGAAAATTCCATCTTAATTGATTATGTCTCAAAGCATGTTTCCCGACAAACCCGAAAGCTACCTTTATAACTACCCAGTTACGGAGTAGGGTTTGGTAGTCCTTAAGTAGGTCGTTTAACATCTTGAGTACATAAGACAATCTCAGGTCTAAGGATATAATGTATATGATGTGTATAGAGACAATCTCAGGTTGGGTCTGTCCAGCCCCATGTCATACATGTGCCCACATTATTAGTTTGACATCTCTATGTCCATGACTTGTGAAACATAGTCATCAACTAATAATGCGCTGATCTAATATACATGTGCGTTCTTGCATGAACTCTGATCAGGGACAACTTTAGAATAACCATACAAGTAAAAGAGTTTCACAAACAATTCACATAATTGCTAATCGATACAGGTTGTCTTTAATGGATATTCAAAGAACTCATAACATGTCATGGATACAAGGAATACATCATCTCTATGATTACCTCTAGGGCATACTCCCAACACTAATCATGTATACGACAACTAGAGCACCCTATAACAGATGATGATCGCACACAGGAATGGCCACAAGGATCTCAATCTAGTTTATAACAACTAAATGACAAGATAAACCACAACAATACTATAAGAAGTATAATATTGCACAAAGTAAAGACTAAGTAAAGTAAAGAAGGAATATTGCATTAAATAAGTAAAGTCTTACAAAAGAGAAAAGATACAAGAGCTTATACCAGATCCTCCAAGAAGACAACTCCAGAAAGCCTGAGCAAAGCTAAACTCAACTCTAACTCCCACACTAGAGAACACCACTAGACTAATCTTCACTTGAGAACAAGACTATCTTGTATGGATTACATCATGATTAGAGAGGGAGGTATGACCCTATATTTATAGTGGGAGGTGGAGTAGGGGCTACTCCAGCGCAACGTCATCGATCCAGGGGGCTTCAATCCTCCACCCTTGGATCAAACCGACTTAGAACCGCCTTGGATGGATGGTGTTGATTTCCAACAAGTGTTGGGGGTATGGCGGTTGGCAGGTGCCCAACCGACCTAGGGGGCGGTCGGTCGACCCCCCCTATGGCCAGTGGCACCCCTTAGTCTTCTGGATGTGGCCCCACTGGTCAGGGACCAAGTAGGGGCCAGGTGGGCCTAGAGGGCGGTCGGCCGACCCCCTCCTTGGGTTTCTGGCCCACTTCGTCCTTCCAGGTGTTGGTCCCACTTGTCATGTGTGGTGGTTGTTCATTCTGAGGTGATTGTCGTGTTGATCTCTTTGGTGTGGGCCCATGGATCCATGTACTTTGCATGTGAGCCGTTGGGAGAAAGCACAGAGTGATCCAAGGGTTGGAAATCACTCTGAGGTTCTTGTCCTGGATCATGGCTGAGGGGGGAGACCTGGTGGGTCCACAGGGTGGTCGGATGACCCGCTATGTGGGTCCCACTGGGTCTCCTTTGCTTCATTTCTTCAATCCTGCAACAAAATACTCATGGACATGTGGAACTTGTTATTTTATCAAATATGCTCATGATATGATTGTTTTATCCTTGATTCTGAGGTTGCAGGCAGTATTATTCTTGGTGCCAATACTTGACAGGGTGAAGGCCAACCACCGAGCCTTCCTTGCCTCCATTAGCGACATCGAGGCCTCCACCGATGGGGTTTCTTCTTCAAGCGACGATGATGAGTCGAAGGGGATGGTTAAGGACAAGCTCAACGACCTGTGCTTCTACACTGACGCCAAACATGGTGGCTTTTGCACCATGGAGATTCAAGCAGACAAGGTCGGTGAGCGGAAGGACGACTCCGACTACGACTTCGACACACCCGAGGTATCTGTTGACACCATTTTTGGCATGTGTCAATATGATCTAAGGATTGTGCCGATCGGCAAAAGGCTAGTTGTTGCTTCCTTATTGGCATTGGGATATTATCGGTCAGATTGCCGATAAAGGCAAGAGTGTTGCTGATGCAGACAGGGACTTGTTGCCGATTGAGGTAGGAAGACACTATTGATGAAGGCAAGGGGATGTTGCCGACAGGAAGAACATTGCCGATGAGAATTGAGGCCCATTATCGATGTGATGAAGGCAACAATGTTACTGATGGAAGCAAAAAAGCGTTGCCGATGGGAGCTAAAGCTTGTTGCTGATATGAGGAATATTGCCGATGAGGACGGAAAGCTGCCGATGAATGATGATGCCGATGGAAGGAGGATGAAGTGGCTGGCGTCGGCAGAGAACTGCCGATGACAATAGAAGGAAAGTTGTGGATTGAAGGAAGTCTGCCGATGGAAGGTTTCATCATGAAGGAGATAGATATGGAAGCTGGTAATTTCATGCCAGTATTAATAGATTTATTTCGAGTCCGACTCTTGCACGAGTCGTTTGTTTCCTTTAGCGTGAGTCGTTTTATTTTCTTTAATATAGGAGTTTTTGTTTAGGAAAGGTACGAGTCGTTTGTTTCCTTTAGCGTGAGTCGTTTGTTTAGGAAAGGTACGACTCGTTTGTTTCCTTTAGCATGAGTCATTTTATTTTCTCTAAAATAGGAGTTTAGCGTGAATCGACTTGCACACCTTTGGACATCAAATTCGGGTATAAGCCCGAGGTGTTCGCAGATCCTGACGCTTTTTGTGGCAACACCTCTTTTGGCACACCCGGTGGGACAATATCACATCTTTTGGCCACGGTTTAGCCCATTACAAGCTTAATGGACAATACTGCTGGGATCAATCCGAAGAGTGTCATTGAAGTCTCCGAAGCAGATCTGAAAGATTATCAGAAGCAGGCTATGCAGCGGGCTATGGAGGAGTACAAACAGTTGTATCTGAAGTCATTCAACCTAAACAGGAGCGGCGAAGCTATCCAGAAGCAAGATCCATGGCAGGTCACCTTCGACGCCAATCCTGGTAAATTACAAGAGATGGTTAATTCTGCATTAAACCATGTGTTAATTAGCCAATCCAATGTGCTGTCCAATACTGTATACAATGCTGTCAAACAAACTTTCAAGGAAAGACAAGCACCATATTATGTTGGTCCAGCGTATCAACTCGGATCAGCATCTGTCACGATCCCATCGGCGGTTCCAAGGGTGTCTTCATCGATTATGAACCGATCTGCCGATGAGATCATGCCGCCAAGATCAAACCCCGCAAGCATCACTCAATTGAATACAAATCTAGTGGCGTCAACAATGTCTGGACCTGTGACACAGAGTCAACCAACTTCCGCCAACTTGTGGGGATACGGTATGCCTCCAAGTCCATCTGCTGATTCCAAACTGGTCCAAGATAGCAATGCAGGGTGGAAGATTCCCGTGGCATCGGCAAAACCTGCACAACCGATGATTCCAGTAATGCATTACGCTACATCCTCTCCAACAGTGCAGTTGCTGTCAGGGAATCTTCAGATGGCGATACCCAGAGTAGCATATGCGCAACCATTGACAGGTTCTTTGCCGATGCAACAAGGCATGGCAACTGTTAATCAGCCTGTACCAGCAATGTCTGCTCAAGCTGTGGTACCCGCAAATCAAGGCGATCATTCAAGGGTACAAGGGCAGCAAGCGACAGCTGGTTATCAACCATCGGCAAGTCACATGCCGATGACATCTAACGTAAGTTGGATCGGTCAATTACCGATTCAGCAGCAAGTTGTGCAGCCTGGATACCAAGTGGCGAGAGCTCCACAGTATCATCCGCTAACGAGTCTAGAGAATGAAATATCGACACCCCAGCCGATAAGTAGTATTTCGCCGCGATACCCTCAGGAGAACACGCACAATGAGATATCGGCATATCAGCCGATGAATATAATGCCACAGTACATCCTAGTGGGTGTTCAGAATTGCCCATCGGCAAATAAGCCGATGCATAATACTCAACAGACTGATGCCGAAAATGTGTCGGTTGCTCTAGCCTATTCATCGCAAAGATATGAAGAAGTGCATCAACCTGCTCAACCAGTCAACATCCAGTGAGTGCATCGGCAGGATCAAGATGCGTACTGGGCCGATAAGATTGCCGAAGTGGCGAAAGAGCAATTCGGTATCAAGCCTAAGGTTGATACATATTCTTATCGGACTCCATACCCTCCAGCGTATGATTTGATCTCTCTCCCAAATCGGTATAGAGTGCCAGATTTCACTAAATTTTCTGGTCAAGATGATATATCAACAATGGAGCATATTAACCGATTTATTATCCAATGTGGAGAGGCAGCCAACAGGGATGAACTGAGGGTAAGATTGTTCTCGTCATCGTTATCTGGATCGGCATTTACTTGGTTTATTTCACTACCTCCAAATTCTGTGATCACTTGGGCCGATCTAGAAAAACAGTTTTACAAATACTTCTTTGCTGGCATACATGAAAAGAAGATCACCGATTTGGTCAAATTAAAGCAGCGTAATGATGAATTGGTAGGAAGCTTCGTGCAAAGACTGCGAGACGTGAAGAACAAGTGCTATAGCTTAGTACTTGATGATTGGCGATTGGCGGATTTGGCCTGCCAGGGATTACTGCCGCACATCAGGGACAAATACGCGTCTCAAGAGTTTGAAAGCTTGAGCCATCTTGTGCAAAGGGTTGCCGATCAAGACACCAAAGTTTTTGAGCCTAGAGGAAATTGGGATGAGGAGGTGTCTTTAACTAAGAAGACAGATTCAGACGAAGAAGCATGTATCGGTTTAGTTGAATGGGTAGAGAATAAAAAACTGATATCTTGTCCGTTCGACCAGAAAGAAGCTGAGAGATTCACCTTTGATATCACCAAGGCCGATAGGATGTTTGACCTATTGCTTCAAGAAGGGCGAATCAAACTAGTGCCTAACCAGGTAATTCCATCGGCCGAAGAACTCAGGAGGATCAAGTATTGCAAGTGGCACAATGCAACTTCGCACAGTACCAATGATTGCAAAGTTTTTAGGCAGCAGTTGCAATCAGAAATTGAATATGGGCAAATCAAGTTTGAAAATACTAAGGCCTAGAAGACAATGAAGATTGATCAGCACCCGTTTCCAAATAACTTGGTGGAAACTAGTGGAAAGACTAAGGTGTTGACATCGGAAGCTGCCAAGAAAAGCGCATCGGTAGACCCTGAACATCAGATAGCTGCACATGAAGTAACAGGGAGGAAGTTTGCCGATAATAGAAAAGGCAAAAGAGTTGCCAATGAAAGCAGTAACGCCGGGAGGTCTTATGGCGTCGTGATCATGCATAGGCGGCCACGACAAGATTATCGGCAATCGCAGGAGGAGCGATATCGGCGGCAAGAGGAAGAAAGGCACCAAGAGTGGCTTCGGCATAAAGATCATTGGAGGTGTCCCTTCTTTGTTTATTGTTGGGAAGAAGGCATCAAACTACCCACTGCCGATAATTGTCCCAAATGCAATGGGTACTACCCTGCCGATCGGTCAGAAAAGAAACCTTGTTTTAACGATCGAGCATCAAACTATGGCAGGCCGATCAAAGGAAAGGGGTTAGCACATGATTGACTAGGGGGGCAAGCTCAGCGTACATGACAGGCTTGGCAAGCGTATTTGTCAAGAAGAGCTTGAGGAAATGGCTGATGTAAGAGTGCCCGATGAAGAAATATTTTCCAGAGATCCAAACATAAGGGGTGGTGCAGATACAAGCAATAAGAAACAATATCAACCTATTTGGAAAACTAAGCTCCCTCAATGGTGCCCCAAGGGTCTTACAAAGACTCAAAGAAGGAGGATGCAGCGCGAGCGCCAAGAAGATTTGTGTCACGATGAAAATCCTTCTAGAGGGAAATCTCCAGTTAAGCAGTGAAGGCCAAAGCGCAAAGATGAGAATCCATCGGCAGATGTCAATATGTTGCCGATAGCGTAACTAGAGTCGATGGCCATGGGCATTTTGGCTTGGGAGCAGCACTTGGTGAGCCCTGGCGTTTCAACTGTTACACTTGGGGGGCATCGGCAGGCTGAGTGAAGAGTTTGTGCACTGGGAGCAGCGCTGTCGATGAATTTCTTGGCTACAAAAGGAGATGTTTGATACAAGTTGAAGGATTGTAAGAGTGGCTCTGCAATGCTTACGTGCAATAGTCAAGGAAGTGGTGCAGGCATTTTGGGGGAGATGCAGTAGAAGAAATTTCGGTGCATAAGATATCTTATACTCCAAAATTGAGGGGCATGTGTTGACACCGTTTTTTGGCACGTGTCAATATGATCTAAGGATTGTGCCGATCGGCAAAAGGCTAGTTGTCGTTCCTTATCGGCATTGGCATATTACCGGTCAGATTGCTGATAAAGGCAAGAGTGCTGCTGATGTAGACATGGACTTGTTGCCGATTGAGGCAGGAAGACACTGTTGATGAAGGCAAGGGGATGTTGCCGATAGGAAGAACATTGCCGATGAGAATTGAGGCTCATTATCGATGTGATGAAGGCAACAATGTTACTGATGGAAGCAAGAAAGCGTTGCCGATGAATGATGATGTCGATGGAAGCAGGATGAAGTGGCTGGCGTCAGCAGAGAAATGCCGATGGCAATCGAAGGAAAATTGCGGATTGAAGGAAGTCTGTCGATGGAAGGTTTCCTCGTGAAGGAGATAGATATGGAAGCTGGTAATTTCATGCCAGTATTAATAGATTTATTTCGAGTCCGACTCTTGCACGAGTCGTTTGTTTCCTTTAGCGTGAGTCATTTTATTTTCTTTAAAATAGGAGTTTTTGTTTAGGAAAGGTACGAGTCGTGCTGGAGTATAAATATGTATCTAGAGGTCATGAAAAATATATCCAAGCATATCAATACAAATCAATTACCTTTTTATCTACTTTACTAGTAATTTATCTTTACCGCATTAGGTTTAATTATCTACGAGTTCTTTCAATGCTTTGATGGGCTGCATATCATCATCCTCCATCAACCTTGCAAGTTCCATGTTTTGAGCAATCAGAGCTTTGACGTCCAGGCACATCGCTGTCGTCTCGTTCTGCTATTGTTATAGTTATCCTTGATCAATCTGAGCCTTGGCGTCCGGGCGTATCGCTGTCGTCTCGTTCATCTTTGTTCTAGTTATCGTCCTTGTCGATTAACTGGTCATATCGACTATCACACCTTTGGACATCAAATTCGGGTATAAGCCCGAGGTGTTCGCAGATCCTGACGCTTTTTTTGTCAACAGTATCACCCACCATCGATTCTCTCTCTGCTGAGCTAGAGTCTTTGAATGTCACTTTGCTTAGTTAGGATGCTTTGCTCAAGCGTGCCGCTCATGAGAGAAATGAGTTTAAGGCGAAGTACCTTAGCACGCTTCATGAGCTAGAGTTTGCGAGGTCGACGGTGGTGGTTACCAAGGAGGTAGAGTGTGATGCTTGCGCCATTCATATGTCTGATCTTGTCACTCTCTAGGACAAGTATGACACTCTACTTGAGGAGGTTAGTGAGCTGAAGGCTAGGCCTAGCTTACTTGGTGCGTGCAAGTCTTGTTCAGGCAGAGAGATGCAAGGATCACTGTGTTACAGAAGGCTAGCTCAGATAGCACCAGAGAGTAGGATACCATTGAGGCTTTGGAGCTTGAGATCGTGACGTGACGGCACGACAAGGCGCATACCGAGGAGGACAACACAAACCTTCGATCCATCTTAGCTTGAGTGTCTGGCAAAGAGCCGCGGTTGGGGATATTGTACAACCAATTCAAGCGGGCTGGCAACACGGGAGTAGGCTGTGTTATAGGTGGGAAGGACGATAGAATGTTTGGTAAGATCGGTGAGTGCAGTGGTTTGAGCGAGAGTGAGAAACCAACAGCAACTCTAAAGTTTACCAAGTTCACCCCACCTAAGCCTACCGACCCTACCAAGCTACCTATGAGAGATGGTGTGTTTGAGGAGCCACCCAAAACCACTCCATAGAAGCAAGTGTGGATTCCCAAACCGAACCACCTTCGAAACCCACTTGACATCTTGCCCGACATCTCTAGTGATCCCCTTCCTAACAAAGAGAGAGCCACCCAACTCAACAAGATAGTGCCTACAAAGAGTGCGGTGAGGTACCATTGTGAGTATTGTGAGCGGGATGGGCACTTGGATGAGTTTTCCTATAGGAGGAATTGAGATGATCGGAGGTAGATTGAGTTGAACAACCGGGACATGTACCACCCACCGGTTGGGGTGCATGAACCGGAAGATCGAAGGCGCACTACTAGGCCTAGAGGTGCAATGCCTCAAGGTGCTAGGCCTCAGGAGGTGAGACCATGAGATGGTCGTGCCCAGCGAGGTACCGGTTGTGAGCCATATGACTATGGACCTCGTGGCGGTGGCTTCACTCCCCACACCTTTAGCGGACCACCTTTTTCCTATGGTGGTGATCGCTACTCCCCTATGGGAAGGGAGATGTTTTGTATGCCTCCTAACCCTTTCTTTGGGCAAATGAACCAACATTGGTATCCTTCACAGTTTACTAACCCCAGTGTTGCTTCGTTTCCTCACCCTGTGATACCTGTGAGAGTGTGGCACCAAGATTGCAAGGGTATTTTCTGTACTGATCGGAAGTATATATGTGGAGTTTAGGAAGGCACACAAAGAGAATATATATATATGTATGGGGCACACAAGTCAGTAACAGATAGCAATATTGAATAAATGTCCAGAGCACTTGTCCTAGTTGCTGGTCTATACGTGTTCCTAGCACCAATTGTGACAAACAAGGAAGTGAAACAATGATGAAAGGAAACAAATATAAAAGATAGCAATGGGTATGAACAAGGCAAAAATAGACCACAAAATTATATAGCTACTAGATGTTTCTTATGTGCTCCTTTTCTCTTTTTTTTTGTCTAATTTTTTTTCTCTTGCTATTATATATATTTTTCTCAGCAAAAATCACACAAGAGCAAACCAGAAAAGATTTTGAGTTCAAATGGTAAAAGATGTGGCCTATAGAAAGTCAAGATTGTTCTATAAAAAGTGTATCAAAACTTGTTGGCCTGAAAACTCAATGTTTCTGATCTTCTAATTTTTACGAACCTATCCTTGCTAGGATGAAACAGATCTAAAATAATTTGGCGTTCTCCGTAGAAAAAAAATTCGCCCCGTTTCGAGTTTGGACACAAAAGTTATGACTATTTTATGGAAGCCAGTCCGAATCAGGGTTTATGTGGACACAAGATGAGCAGATGGAGATACGAGATGACGATGGATGGGGGGTCAACACAAACGAACAAAGAACATGATCTAAACCAGCAACAAGACGTTGGCCTAGGACACAAACTCAACACTACGGACTCTGAAACTGAATTATGCAAAGGCTATGGCGCGGAAGGGTTGTAGGATAGGAAAACGATATGGCACTGGAGTATGAGACGGAGGTGAAAACACTCGAAATTAAGGGTAGATATGAACTTGACGGTATACTTAAAGCTTTGATTACCACTTGATGTTAACTAGGTTTCCGATCTTCCGTCAGTTCAAGATAACTATCGATTTGGTCGAAGAGAGACACACCGATCCGGCTTCAGATCACAAAGACCGAACCCTGCAATCTTAGCACCACGTCTCCTCTGGTTATCAACCGTGTCACAATCCAGTTGACCTCGCCAAGAAGGCTAATCCCTGCTGCGAATCGAAGAACACAAGCAAGAACAAGATGAAATGCAACTCAAATGAAGGGACAATTGCGGATATATGATTAAGATCAAGAGTTGGGGTCTCACAAACCGATGAAACGGTGAAACTGTTCTTAACAGAATAATCTAAGAAAAACTCAAACCCTAATGTAGGCAGCGACGTCTGGTTATATGGTCTAAGAGGCTTCCTAGGGCAGCCACTCACGTCCCTAAGGTGGGTCAACTCGTTACAAAGCCCAACGGCCCAAAAGACGACAACGCAGCGTCTGGACAGATTCTGGATGTCAACTTGTTTCGACGATTCTCGTTGACTTCAAAGGAATTTTGACATGAAATAAATTGGGTTGGTTTCCTTATCAAATTATATTTCCATCCATGTGTGTTTCATCAAAAACGGATTCCGTATGCAACCTCGGCATCCGTTTTACCATTGGCTGCTCCTGGAACCCGAGATGGACTCGAACTTGAATTGGATTGGGCCTCCAACTTGCGTTGGACGACCTTGCTGCCCTCCTAAGGTGGTGGCCAAGGAGGAGGACGTGTTGGACCATCTTTGGGGTATTCTCCACATGTTTGGGACGTTTTCCTACTTGGGCCAGGGTCCCAAGGTTTCATGACAAGCCCAAGATGACGTCGTAGTATCCCGCAAAAATAGTAGCTGAGTGTCGTGATGATTTGAAAACCTTGTCGACGTGATATTGAGTTGAGACCAGATCTATTTGAAACAAATAAGCTTTCCATTATGTCCTCATTGACCTCAATCGCACTCCGGATGGATGAGTTATGGCCTTCCCAATGAAGCGCTATTGGGCTGCCAATGAACCGAATGTTGAACTTTGAAGACCTTGCACATTGAGACATGTTTGTACCTACAAGAAAATATTGACATATACATGTGGAACCAAGTGAGTTGTACCAAAAATCATTGTGTAAATGTAGGAATGAGCTCACCATGTAATCTATGGTTGTGGTTGTATCGGAAGGTGTCATGTCCTCATCAGATGGTTGTGATCCTCAACATGTGTTACATAGGTATGGCGGTTACCAGGACCTCAACCGACCTAGGGGGAGGTCGGCCGACCCCCCTATGGACTATGGGCCATGCCTTGGTCTTCTAGAAGAAGCCCCACTGGTCAGGGACCAAGTGAGGGGCTGGTGGGCCCTTTGGGATGTCGACCGACCCCCCCTTGGGGTATGTGGCCCACCTCGGCCTTCTAGATACTGGTCCCACTTGTCATTTGGATGGGTTGGTTCTTCTGAGTTGTTTTGCCACGTTGATCTCCTTGATGTGGGCCCATGGATCTATGTGAGTTGTATGTGGACCGTTGGGAGAATACACAGAGTGATCCAAGGGTTGAGATCCACTCTGGAGTGCTTCTCCTAGATCATGGCCAGGGGGGAGAGCTGGTGGGCCCTATAGGAGGTCGGTCGGCCCCCTATGTGGGTCCCACTAGCTCTCCTTTGCTCTATTTCTTTAGTCGTGCAATCACATACTTCATGGACATGTGGAACTTGTTATTTGATAAAGTATGCTCATGATGTGATTGTTTTATCCTTGATCCTAAGGTTATTGATAGCATTTTAGTTATATAAAAGTGTATCATTGTTGGTGCCAACAAGATCCCCCAAGCTTAACCTTTTCTCTTCCCAAGCAAACAATCAAACTTAGCCTCAGTGGATCAGGAGTTGCTACTATGCTTCATATTTCAAGAGTACTAAATCTACAAAATCATACTTCTCTTTTGAATGGCAAAAATAGCAATAAAGACTTGCCCATATTACCTTAGTCCTCCATGGGGCTTATGGCTTTATCCTTTGTCTTGGGAGGTTGAGAGATAGAACAACTTGACTTGAGCACTAGTTTTCTCGTTCTTTCACAAGTTTCATATCGGAGGTTTTGCAAAGTTTTGTAAAAGAAAGACTTAGGGTTCCTCAAATGGTACTCTCGAGTTGCTCATAAGGTGTATGATTCCTCACCAAGGCACATATCAAAGTTTTGCCTTCTTTGTCATCCTACTCTAAAGGCTTATGTGGAGCTATAGGTAGGGATCAAAGATGTAGCAAACTTACCTTGAATATATTGTAAAGTCAAATTCTAGATCTAAGGAGAGAAATGTCATACTCTTAGATCAAGATGTGCAAGTGTGTGGAAACATGGTAGATGATCAATACTCCTCTATATGATCTCTCTTTCCTAACTTATTATTTTGAGACATAGCTATCTTTTTATTTTTCTTTGAGCTTTGAAATGATCATCATTTTTTTCTTGTGAGCTTTGATGTGCTCATCATTTTTCTAAAACTTGGGATATTAGAATGCCCCTGAATTTTTCATAATTTTGCATAGTCTATGTCTCATTTACTAGCGACATACTAAAGAGAGAATTTTCTACTAGAGCATGGAGTATGAACTATGTGGAAAATGTAAGGCATGTTTCTGCATACTTCCAGTGTAGAAGCAGCATGTATATGTGGCGTGTACGTGATCTTGATCTTGGGAGCATGATAAATCTCTCAACAAGGGTCACAAAACTTGACAAAACTCAACACAAAGCAAGCAGCTTATGTAGAAAGCTTATATCATGAAAGAACATATATGGCTTTGGTAGGAATTTTTACCATTGAGGAACAAAAAATGTTTTTATCATTTTAATAAATAAAACTCCGATAGTCATTCTTCCTTAGAACAATATTATAGCAGCTCTTATCTTGTCATATCATGTCTCACAACAACTTAGACTTAGTTACAACATTTGCGACCCACAAACATTTTAGGTTCATGATGGTTTCTTTTAAGTCAAGTAATCCATACTTAGAGAGATATCAAGTTGTAAACTAAGTATTAGAGAAACATTTAGTAGAGCAACTATTCATCATTTTCATAGGAGATATTAATTTTCATGGAACCTGTGGGAGTAGAGAGAAGTCTTTTTATTCTTTTTATCATATTCAGAATTTTTTTAGATGCAAACAAAGATAAACAAGAAAGTGCATGAATATAAATGCTGGAATTAAACACTTACCTTAGTGGGGGGATAAACAAGAAAGTGCATGAATATAAATGCTGGAATTAAACACTTACCTTAGCGGGGGACGGAACCTCCCCCAAGCTTATCCTTTGCTCAATAAGGTGGTGGCTGATATGGATGTTGTTGCCACCATAATGCCCACTGCTGGTTTTGTTCTTCTTGCATTGCTTGGATTTGTTCGGCAGTTTATTGGATTATGCGTGCTGTCACACCATGCTCAACGCGAAGCTCGCCTGGAGCATCGATGAGATGATCCATTTTTTGTCGCCGGTCTCACTGCTCCCTATCTCGTGTGGACGAGAAGGATGCTCTTAGTTCTTGCGGACAGGGTGGCCGAGGAGGCATACCACTGGAAGTGTACATGAGATCGGAAGATGCATCGCCTTCCTCCTCGCCAACAACTCTGTGGGAAGGATTACCTTGCTTAAGGTGAACAAAGTATAGCCCCTCCTGAGCTCTCCTGTCTGAACCTGCAAAACCTCTTTGCCCATTTCCTTGATCCAAATCAAGGGTTAGTTTATGGGTCCTATACAACTGACGTTGCCTATTTGGAAGAAGAACCTCAGTTGTATGAACACTTTAAATCATTTTGAGTTCACCCTTGGGTCTTATTTTAGCATTTGAGCATGTGTAAGATATTCTTCCAAAATTACTGCTCTAGGTGAAGAGATATATTCAAAAGGGTAAGTGCCATCTAGCAAGTTCATGGATTCGGCAAGACGAGTGATTAAAGATGTGAATTGTATGGGTTCATTACTCTCAATCGAACTTTGCCAAAATTCTACTAAGCATTTCACAAGAGAGATTTGAATTTTATTGACCATGACATAAAGCAATTTTAATTCTATGGTACTTAACATTCTAGCATTACTCCTAGGAAACAAAGTCATGTTCATCCAGAGATGCATAAAACGAAGGGTTGGATTATGAACTTCCTCATGTTTGGGGTTTGAGTAATCATTCAAGGCAGAGATAGACAACCAAAATTTCCTTTTGTTAAATCTATGCATGGCAAGATCTAAATCAAGCAAGCATGAATCATCAAAACCAAGAGCAAAATTTAGATGACTCCAAGTGATACTAAAGCTTTGATTAAACATGTGAAAAGATATTCCATCATTAGATACTCTATGGTGAGGAATTCAATTCCAAGTTCATCTACTTGCCAAAAGCTAGACCAACAAATGGTACAAAAGATAGTATCGAATTCGGTGTTCATACCTGCGTTGGAGAGAAGAGTTGGATTCAATGTCCTTGTATGCTCAAAAGATCGATCCCGAAAGAGAGAGATATCTCTGGTACTCTAGTTCGTCAAACCAGAGACCACTTTGTTTATCATAGGTCCTCATCATGGGCACCATGAATGCCCCAATATGAGGTACATCCATTGGCGATTCTTCCTCCTCCTAAGGTTGTTCTTCGGTTTGGATGTTCTCCCAAGTATATCGGGCAGAACCTCCCCTTCCTCTTCATTGGGAAGTATCCTCGGATTGGTGGGAGCGTCGAGATGAGCTCCCACTCATGATTTGCTTTGCTTTCTTGAACACAGATGATGACGTGCATGCTACATCAAGTATCCACCAGCCATCATCAAACATAAATAATACAATTCAAGGTCCACTTACAAGAAGTCGTTCTAGAAAACTCCAATAGTAGGTGAATTCATTCCTTATTTATTTTAATCTTGATAATTCTAAGAATATTATACTACCCAAGTGTTCTACATTTGTTGTACTTAGGTATACACATGAAGAGGAGGATATTACTCTATATGAAGAAAATCTACAGACGAAAAGAATTGAAGAAATTCGGACAAGAACGTTCGGAGCTCCGAACGAACCACACAGTCAGCAAACCTCACCACTTGTGGACGTACCAATATTGAGATACGAACAGATTAGTGAAGACTGCTCTGAAGGTCAACAACAAGCCTGATGGTTAAGTTCCCATGCAAACCTGTACCATTCTACAATGTTTCGTGATGCATGGTATACATGGTTGGAAAGATGGTTAAGTCTACTTTCCAACGCATTTAATGTCGTGTCATTTGGACTTTTGAAGATGGAGATATTGCCAATTTACTGAAGGCTACATAGAAGACCAACAGCCTCGCGAAGCCACTTCAGAAACCCATTTCGTGGAGGCCTTTCCACATTCTTAGTCTTTTCATTTCCATCTTATGTTTACATCTATCTAGCAGGGTTGTTGCTAGTATATCTACCCCATTGCATCCTAGCAAACTCAGACTTTTGATAATCGAATATAGAACCTTTGTTCAGCTGTGTGCTAACAAAACACCAGAGAGAGATTCTCTACCCCTTTGCTCTTGTGTTTTCCTTCGCGGAGATTACAGAAGCGGCCGCGTCATCGGCACCCAATCCGTGCTCCTGATCTTCGAGTTCAGGTTGCGTTGGTTGGTTTCTTTGAGAGTGTGGTTGGGCGAATCCTTGGTTCAGGCTGTCGTATAGAGACGGTGGTTGGCTCCTTGTGCGTGTCGTCAGGTTGCACTAGTTATCGCTGCTTGCAGCAAGTTATCGGCCAATCTTTGGCTAGTTATTAAGAACAAGATCCTACGTCGTGAAGATCGGGACCGTATCTCATCATCTGGTATCAGATCTTCAGTTGCCACGGTAGGAATTTTTATCCTAAGCTACATATATTTGTGTTCCTCCTATCCACTAAAAAGCCACAAAATATTATGCCATAACCCTTTGTTTCAATATGTTTTTCTTTTGAGTTTGGTTAAATTTTGGTTCATTAGAGTTTTTGTTTAGTTGCTGATCATATTATCCTTCATGTGTCCTTTGAGCTTCTTTCATATATCTGCAAATCCCTATATAAAAAAAACAGAAACCCATATCATCCTTCGCGTAAACTTTGATCCTATCAAGTTAGAACGTTGACGGTTGTGTCTTGTTTCTAAAAAAAAGTTGTATAAGTGTTATCTCTGGTATTGTTCTTAGTTATATAAAAAAAGTGTGTCAAAAAAAAGAGAAGAAAGAAAAGTGCAAAAAAAAGAGAAGTTGAGAAAGGTTGAGACAGAGAAGTCAAAAGTTCAGTTTGTTTATGTGCACAAGTTCTGAAATTTTATATCAAGTTGCACAATCAGTTATTATCTATCCTTTGGTGCAAAATTTTGCTTGGGTTTGATTGCAACACTTGGATCCTAGGCATACTCCTCGTTTGCATCAAATCTGAAATTATCTTTGCGTGTGTGTTTGATCCATTTACATCATTGATAACTTGTGGTCAGCACTAGGCACTGAACTTCTATTTTGAACTACGATTTAACTTTACAATATCGAGATTTCAGATTGCATTCCTTGTTTATTATATCCCCACCAAGCTCCACAAATAACCCACCGTCATAGGAACGTTGATCTTGTATTCTCCCAACCATCACTTTCGGTTTCCACCTCGTATTGGCCCTCTGTAATCTGCAGGAATTCATAAGAGCTTTGGTTGGTAAGAGAGGTGAGGTTGTGTGATTCCACATATATTTTCCTATTCCATATATTCCACATATATTTGTTGCAATCTTTCACTAACTTGACAGGAAGATGGGTTCTAACGTTGAGATTGATGATTGTGTCACTGTGGCACAATTCAATGAGATGAAGCAAAGCGTGGAGACACTAACAACCAATCTTCAAGCACTTATGACTCGGTTGCAAGAACCTCCTTCTGAAGATTCAAATGCAAGTCACCATGAAGAAGAAGTTGAAGAAAACGAAGAACAAGTTGTTGCTCGTCTTGCAAGAGAACAGCGAAGACGACGGAGAGACCGTGTGGTTATAAATGCAAGAAGGCCCCCACTTCCAGGTCATGGAAATGGTCGTAGAGGTGCTGGTCATGCAAGAGAGCATGGACTAGAAGAAAGTGGGACTGACAAAGAGGATGAAGAAGAAGAGGTTGGACAACCCCATCATGATGATCGTCGTCACCGAGGAAATCGTGAGCGAAATCAGCCCAATGAGGAGAGGGTTGGCAAATTAAAATTCACCATGCCCAAGTTTGAAGGAGGATCTGATTCTGAAGCATATCTTACATGGGAGTTGAAGGTGGATAAATTTTTTCGCTTGCACAATTATTCAGAGCGAAAGAAGGTTGCCGTGGCTGCTCTTGAGTTTGATGGCTATGCTCTAATCTGGTGGGAGCAAATGCTGAATGAAAGAGAACAAGCTGGCCAAGGTGATGTGCGTTCATGGGCTGAAATGAAGAGAGAATTGAGGGCAAGATTTGTTCCAAAACATTATCGTCGTGATCTTTTTGACAAGCTACAGTATCTGAAGCAAGGAAGTCTCAATGTTGATGAATATTATAAAGAGATGGAGAAGGCAATGATTAGAGCCAATGTGTATGAAGATGAAGAGCAATCAATGGCACGTTTTATGTCAGGGCTGCACCACAACATTCAGCACATTGTTGAATTTCAGCCGTACAACAATCTTATTGAGTTGGTGCATCAAGCTAGCAAAGCGGAATGTTAATTGCAGCAGGACATAAAGTCCAATCGAGGAGTATCTTTCAGCACAAAGAGTGCAGCAAGTGCAAGCAAATTCACACCAAGAGTTAGTGGAAACAGAGGCACATTTTCAAACTCAAGTGGTGGTGCACGATCTAGCAATTTTGGAGCTTCTAGTGGCAAAGAGTTGGCTGCTCCAAATGAGAGGAACAAATCAGCAAATACATCATCTACTTCAGTAGGTTCTTCCAGCAAAAGTGTTTCAAGTGTGGTGGTCGTGGTCATGTTGCAAGAGAGTGTCCAAACAATCAAACCATCATTGTGAATGACAAATGAGAGTATGAATCTGCTAGTGAAGAAGAACAAGAAGATAGTGAAGAGGAGAATAATCTTGAGAAGGATATCTGTGAATTTGAATATGGTGCTGCTCTTGTTGTATCTCAAATTTTGAGTGTGCAAATGAGTGAAGCTGAAACTGGACAGCGGCACAATCTTTTTCAAACTAGATCTAAAGTGCAAGATAGAGTTGTCAAGGTGATCATTGATGGTGGAAGTTGCCACAATCTTGCTAGCAAAGAAATGGTTGAAAACCTTGGTTTAAAGGTGTTGAAACACCCTCATCCATATCATGTGCAATGGCTTAATAATTCAGGTTCTATTAAGATTGCACAAAGAGTGAAAGTTCCTTTCAAGATTGGTGAATATATTGACACCGTGGAGTGTGATGTGGCACCTATGACAGTGTGTCACATGTTGTTGGGAAGGCCATGGCAATATGAACGGTCATCTCTACATTGTGGTAGAACCATTCAATACACCATCAAGTGGAAGGGCAAGGAGTTGATTCTTAAACCCATGACACCACAACAAATTCTAGCTGAGCACTTGCAAAAGAGCTCTATAGTGAGCAGTGAGAGTGCAAAAGAAGGAGAGAAAAATAATTTGAGTGTCCTCCACAAATCAGTGAGTGAGAGCCACAAGCCAAACATGAGAGAAAACAAAAAAATAGAGGGAGAGAACTTAGTGATGATTGCCACCAAATCTGAAATGAGAGATGTGAGGAATAACCCAGAAGAAGTATTATACATACTTGTGTGCAAAGACACATTGCTTTCAGCTAACGACTTAACCTCTATCCCTAGTGTTGTTGCACGTGTTTTGCAGGAATATGAAGATGTTTTTCCAGAGGAAACCCCTGCTGGACTTCCTCCCTTGCGTGGCATTGAACATCAAATTGATCTCATCCCTGGAGCTGCAATTCCAAACCATCCAGCATACCGCACCAACCCAGAAGAAACTAAGCAAATTCAAAGGCAAGTAAAAGCACTTTTAGATAAAGGTTATGTGCGAGAAAGTTTAAGTCCTTGTGCTGTCCCTGTTATTTTGGTGCCAAAGAAAGATGGTTCATGGAGGATGTGTGTAGATTGTAGAGCCATAAATAACATCACCGTTCGTTATCGTCATCCTATTCCTAGGATAGATGATATGCTAGATGAATTGAGTGGATCCATGATATTTTCTAAAATTGATTTGAGAAGTGGTTACCATCAAATTAGAATAAAAATTGGAGATGAATGGAAAACTGCTTTTAAAACAAAGTTTGGGTTGTATGAATGGTTAGTTATGCCTTTCGGTTTGACTAATGCTCCTAGTACATTCATGAGATTGATGAACCATGTCTTACGAGCATTCATTGGAAAATTTGTTGTTGTTTACTTTGATAATATTCTAATTTACAACAAGACATTGGAGGAACATGTTGCTCATATTTAGCAAGTTTTGGATGTGCTTAGTGTTAGGAATATGCCCTAGAGGTAATCATAGAGATGATGTATTCCTTGTATCCATGACATGTTATGAATATCCATTAAAGACAACTTGTATCGATTAGCAATTATGTGAATTGCTTGTGAAACTCTTTTACTTGTATGGTTATTATAAAAGTTGTCCCTGATTGGAGTTCGTGCAAGAATGCACATGAATAGTAGATCAACACATTATTAGTTGATGACTATGTTTCACAAGTCATGGACATGAGATGTCAAACTAATAATGTGGGCACATGTAGGACATGGTGCTGGACAGACCCGACATGAGATTGTCTCTATACACATCGTGTACGCTATGTCCTTAAACCTGAGATTGTCGTATGTATTCAAGATGTGAAACGACCTACCCTAGGACTACCAAACGCTACTCCGTGACTGGGTAGTTATAAAGGTAGCTTTCGGGTTTGTCAGGAAACATGCTGTGAGACATAGTCAATCAAGAGGGAATTTGCCACTCTCCATATGAGAGAGATATCACTGGATCACTCAAATGATTAGATCATGAAATGCATGGCCGTGCTTGGGTTAAGTGTTAACCCACGAGTTGAACCAAATATCATGAGGCAAAGGAATAACATGTATATTGTATTGTGGTGGTTCGTCTGATATGATCATAACGTATGCATAGGAGTTGACACACCTTGCCAGAGGCCGCTATCAACTATTGGTCGAGTAAGATTACTTGGGCCATGTCTATGTGTGCGTGAGCCCATAGGGTCGCACGCTTAAGGGGCTTGAAGCCTAATTCGGGTTGGACCCGAATTAGACTAGGTTTAGGGTTACTAATGGGCCTCCAACGCGGGAGCTCATTAGGACGCCTATATAAGCAAGGGGTGGGCGCGGGGCAAGATACTTACGTTCTTTGGCAGCCACCGTCGCCCTCCCCATGCTCGCGCCTAGTACTCCTCGCGGACCTAGCAGTCCAGAGGCGTGACGCTTCTTCCCTGCACGTGTGGGATTCCTCAGAGGTGCTGCATCTGGAGCACAAGGACGAACCGCGAGAAGGAGACGTTGAGACGGACGACCTCGCAACTGCACAGCACTG
The DNA here is from genome assembly GCA_022036555.1 of Microstegium vimineum. Classification (NCBI taxonomy): domain Eukaryota; kingdom Viridiplantae; phylum Streptophyta; class Magnoliopsida; order Poales; family Poaceae; genus Microstegium; species Microstegium vimineum. Next base: position 23,968,548 of record CM039131.1, read on the forward strand.
CTGCGACGCGCATGACTACATCAAGTCGCTTCCGCTGCACCTGCGCGTCTAGTGGTAACCCCGTGATCTATAACTAGCACTAGTTCCTGGTTTATGGGGTAGAAAAATTTTGTTTTCTGGCTAGCGTAGCAACCTCATAACCCTAGACTTAGGAAAGAACAATTATTCGCTAACCTTGAGAAGTGCACATTTTGTACAGATCAGGTTGTGTTTCTTGGTTTTGTTGTCTCAGGTTCAAGAATTCAGGTTGATGAATCAAAGGTGAAAGCAATCAAGGATTGGCCAACTCCTGAAAATGTAAGTTAAGTGAGAAGTTTTCATGGACTTGCTGGTTTTTACAGGAGATTTGTTAGAGATTTCAGCACTATAGCTGCTCCCTTGAACGAGTTGACAAAGAAAGGTGTTGCCTTCCAATGGGGTGAGCCACAAGAGAATGCTTTCCAAGAGTTGAAGAAAAGATTATCCGAAGACCCCTTGCTTGTGTTGCCGGATTTCACTAAAACCTTTGAGGTTGAATGTGATGCAAGTGGGATTGGAATTGGAGGAGTTCTCATGCAAAATGGATAGCCCGTTGCATACTTTAGTGAAAAGTTGGGGGAAGCACAGCTGAACTATTCGGTGTATGATAAGGAGCTATATGCTTTGGAAACACATGCAGGTCGACTGATGGGTCACTTTGGATGGAGAAAGACCTATGAGATGCTAGCTGATCACTTCTATTGGCCAAAGATGAGAAGAGATGTTCAACAACTCATGCAAAGATGCATCACCTGTCACAAAGCTAAGTCAAAACTGAACCCCCATGGATTATATACACCCTTGCCTATTCCAAATGCTCCTTGGGAAGATATTAGCATGGATTTTGTTTTGGGATTACCTAGGACTAAGAGGGGGAGGGATTCAATTTTTGTTGTTGTTGACCGATTCTCTAAATGACACATTTTATACCTTGTAATAAAAGTGATGATGCTTCCCACATAGCCTCTCTATTTTTCAGAGAAATTGTAAGGTTGCATGGCATACCCAAGACGATTGTTTCAGACGGTGACACCAAGTTTTTGAGCTACTTTTGGAAGACATTGTGGGCAAAGCTTGGTACAAGGCTGCTGTTTTCCACCACTTGCCACCCTCAAACGGATGGGCAAACTGAAGTTGTGAATAGAACACTCTCTATGCTGCTACGAGCCTTGATAAAGAAGAACTTGAAGAAGTGAGAAGAGTGCTTGCCACATGTGGAATTTTCTTACAATAGGGCAGTACATTCTACAACTAATATGTGTCCTTTTGAAGTTGTATATGGTTTCAAACCACTTGCTCCGATCGATTTGTTACCTCTACCATTGTAGGAATGGAGTGACATCGAAGCATCAAAGCGCGTGTCTTATGTCAAGAAGATTCATGAGAAGACCAAAGAAGCAATTGAGAAGAGGTCCAAGTACTATGCTGCATGGGCAAACAAGCATTGCAAGAAGGTGACATTTGAACCTGGAGATTTGGTTTGGGTACATCTTCGCAAAGACCGCTTTCCACAAAAGCAAAAATCCAAGTTGATGCCTCGTGGAGATGGTCCATTCAGAGTGTTGTCCAAGATCAATGACAATGCCTACAAGATAGAGCTTCCTGAAGACTATGGTGTTAGCACAACCTTCAATGTTTCTGACTTAACACCATTCTTTGGGCTAGAAGATTCTGAGTCGTCGAGGTCGATTCCTTTTCAAGAGGGGGAGGATGATGAGGACATCCCAACCATGCATGCTACATCAAGTATCCACCAACCATCATCAAACATAAATAATACAATTCAAGGTCCACTTACAAGAAGTCATTCTAGAAAACTCCAAGAGCAGGTGAATTCATTCCTTATTTATTTTAATCTTGATAATTCTAAGAATGTTATACTACCTAAGTGTTCTACATTTGTTGTACTTAGGTATACACATGAAGAGGAGGATATTACTCTATATGAAGAAAAGCTACAAACCAAAAGAATTGAAGAAATTCGGATAGGAACGTTCGGAGCTCCAAATGAACCACACAGTCAGCAAATCTCACCACTTGTGGACGTACCAATATTGAGATACGAACAGATTATTGAAGACTGCTTTGAAGGTCAACAATCAGCCTGATGGTTAAGTTCCCATGCAAACCTGTACCATTCTATAATGTTTTGTGATGCATGGTATACATGGTTGGAAAGATGGTTAAGTCTACTTTCCAACGCATTTAATGGTGTGTCATTTGGAATTTTGAAGATGGAGATATTGCCAATTTACTGAAGGCTGCGCAGAAGACCAACAGCCTCGCGAAGCCACTTCAGAAACCCATTTCGTGGAGGACTTTCCACATTCTTAGTCTTTTCATTTCCACCTTATGTTTACACCTGTCTAGCAGGGTTGTTGCTAGTATATCTACCCCATTGCATCCTAGCAAACTCAGACTTTTGATAATCGAATATAGAACCTTTGTTCAGCTGTGTGCTAACAAAACCCCAGAGAGAGATTCTCTACCCCTTTGCTCTTGTGTTTTCCTTCGCGGAGATTACAGAAGCGGCCGCGTCATCGGCACCCAATCCGTGCTCGTGATCTTCGAGTTCAGGTTGCGTAGGTTGGTTTCTTTGAGAGTGTGGTTGGGCGAATCCTTGGTTCAGGCTACCGTATAGAGACGGTGGTTGGCTCCTTGTGCGTGTTGTCAGGTTGCACTAGTTATCGCTGCTTGCAGCAAGTTATCGGCCAATCTTTGGCTAGTTATCAAGAACAATATCCTACGTTGTGAAGATCGGGACCGTATCTCGTCAACAAATCTCAAAGGGTTCTTCATCTTCTAGAGAGGAAGAGAGACACAAGGGCAAGACTAGGACAAGGTTGTGTAGATTGGATTTCCTAGTTTGCCTTGTGGGGAGAAGTTTGAGCTAAGAGAAGCTTGATGAAGACAAGATATCTTCTTGTGGACCTGAGAGAGGGTAGCACTACTTATCTTGAAGGCTAAGAATTTGAAAGGTCCTAGATGGCTAGAGGGGGGGGGGTGAATAGCCTAATAAAAAATCTACAAACCACTAGAGCAACGGTTAGATAACACTTAAGCGAAGCTTTTTGCTCTAGCTCTACTAGGGGTGCAAAGCCACCTATCCAAGCAACTCTAGTTGATTAAGTGCCTATCAAACAATAGCAAGAACCTAAGGCACTTAACTTGATCTAGCAAGAACAACTAACAAGCTAAGCTAGCAAACTAGCTACAAGCTAACAAAGGGAGCTAACTAAGCAAGATATGAAAGAATGTAAATACAAGGATAGAGGTGATGGTTATACCGATGCCTTGTGAAGAGTGAATATACCAATGTGAAGAACCAATCACAATATAAACACGAAGAGTAGCCGGGAGACAAAGTTGACACATGATTTTCTCCCGAGGTTGACTTGGTTGCCACCAAGCTAGTCCCCATTGTGTCGACTACTCAAATGGTGATTCGGTGGCTAATAGGCAATGACAAGCCTAGCTCACAACTTGAGCGCCACAAGAATCCACCCAAGTTAGAGTAACTCAATGACATGAGCAATTTACTAGAGTTACCCTTTGGTGCTCCGCCAAGGTGGGTACAAGCCCTCTCACAATCGATGAAGCTGGCCGCAAACAATAACCAACTTGTGCCTAAGCTTCACCACCGCCCAAGCCGTCTATGTGTTGGCAAACACCAAGAATGACAAGATCAACGCGGCGATGATGAACACCAAGTGCTACTAGATGCAAATCACTAAGCAATGCACTTGGATGCACTCCATCTCTTTTGGATTGAGCAAAGGATCAAAGAGATGAGTGGGAGAGGTGCTCAAGAGCTCACAAGAGTATGCAAGAATAGAATTTTGAGAGATGGTGAGGTCCAACCGGTCATGGGCCTTAAATAGGCCCCCTCCAAAAACTAGCCATCATGTCTATGTCGAGGGCGACAGACGCTCTTCAAGTTTGCGACAAGCTTGATACCCCTCACAATCTTCACCTAGATGGTTTGGAGCAAGCGGTGTGGATTCGAGAAGCTTGGTGATTGTGCTTCGTGGACCACAAGTGAAGATTGTGAGGGGTTCTTGTGCCTTCCCCACGGGAGATCGCAAAGGTAACTCTAGTGGATTCCGTGTGTCGTTGAGTGCCCTTATATTGTGTTTGTAGTGAGGCACCCGGTGACGGGTTTTGCATGTGATGCCAATTAGCTATTGAACCTCCAAGTAAGTGAGCCGACACAACAAAGACGTAGCTAGTGGGCAAACTAGTGAACCTTGGTGAAAAATCAAGTGTCAACCTCTTGGCTCATCCTTGTGATTGATTGGTGATCTCATTGTGATTGGTTCAATCCTCTAGTCGGTGGTAAAATCATTCCTCCCATCTTTGCATTACCTTTTTCATACTTGCAAGTAGTATATTAGGTTGTGTCTATAGGGCTTCTAGAATTGTGTAGGCATTGGTTGTGCTTAGAGCTATATTAGGATAGCAATTGTGGTAGGAGGCTTCACATCCTTTAGTTTGCTATTGCAAGTTAATGCTTCGCCACCTTATTGTCTAACTTGTTGTTGAGTTTGTTTTAAGTTTTTGAATTTAGGCTATTCACCCCCCTCTAGCCTTGGATAGGACCTTTCAAGTGGTATCAGAGCTAGTACACCGTTGATTTGAGGCTTAACAACCTATGGTGTGATCATGGCTCATATCAACAACATGAAGAAACCACCAAGATTTGATGGTTCCAACTATGGCTATTGGAAGGTCAAGATGACCACACACATCAAGTCAATTAGCTGGAAGGTGGGGCTTGTGGTGGACAAGAAGTTTGAAGTTGCCAATGTGGAATTTCCAACTCCACAAGAGGAAGAGAAGATTCAACACAATGACATTGCTCTTATTGCCATCCATGAGGCTCTTGATGAAAAGGTCTTTGAGCAAATCAAGAATCTAGAGAGTGCTCATGAGGCTTGGAAGAAGCTCGAGGAATCATTTGAGGGCACACAAGCCATCAAGGGAGCTAAGGCATACATTCTCAAGGAGAAATTTGCAAGCTTCAAGATGAAGGATGATGAAAATGTGCCGGAGATGTTTAATCGACTTTAAGTGCTAGTCAATGATCTCACGGCTCTTGGTGAGAAGGTTGAGGACAAGGACTTCTCTCATAAGTTCTTGAGGTGTCTTCCATACCGGTTTGACACACTTGTGACTTTGATTGTGAGAGGTGGGCTAGACACCATGACTCCAAATCAAGTATTGGGAGATTTCATGACCCAAGATGCTTATCGGGAGAACAAGGAAGAAGATGTCAAGAAGGAAGATAAGAAGGATGAGAATAAGAAGAGCATAGCCTTCAAGGCTACATCATCACACAAGAGCAAAGGCAAGAGCAAGATTGAAGAATCTAGTGAAAGTTAAGACCAAAGTGCTAGTGATCTTGATGAAGAGGAAATGGCTCTCTTTCTGAGGAAATTTGGAAGATTCATGAAGAAGAAGGGCTATGGTGCAAGAAGGAAGAAGACTTCTTTCAAGAATCATGATGAACCAAGGAAGTGCTTCAAGTGTGGAAGTTTTGATCATCTCATTGCTCATTGTCCTTACAATAGTGACAAGGATGATGATGATCACAAGAAGAGAGGCAAGAAAGAGAAGAAGCCCCTATTTGACAACAACAACAAGAAGAAGGGCTACTCTCATATTGTCACTTGGGATAGTGATTCTTCTTGTGGTGATGATAGTGATCAAGAGAAGAAGACCACTACCAAGAAGAAGGCTTTTGCATGTATTGCAATGAGGGACAAGATCTCTCTATTCGACACTCCATCATCATGCTTCATGGCTAAGTCCACTAAGGTACTTTCTCATGATGAGAGTGAGAGTGAGAGCGAGAGCGATAGTGATAGTGAGGAGCCCTCAAAGGAGGAACTCATGGACATGCTTGAGCAAGCTAAGGATTACATTGACAAGAAGAGGAAGGAGTGCAAGGAATTGCGCAAGGCCAATATGGCTCTTGAGCAAAACCTTGATGAGGCCATAGCATCTCATGAGAGGCTAATGGAAGCCCATGAGAAGCTAGTGAAGTCTCACTCTAAGCTTGAAAGAGCTCACTCCTCCCTCCTTGATCAAAGCAAGAAGGAGATTGCTCAAACATGTGACTTGGGAGTTACTTGTGATATTCTTGATGAATCTTTCTATACTCCTATCATTGTTGCTCCCACTAACCCCTCTTGTAGCACTACCACTTCTACTTCATCTACTAGTGATGGTGTCACTTGTGATGCTTCACTAAAGGTGGAAAATGAAACCCTCAAGGAGGTTACAAAGCTCAATCACTCCTTAGCTAAGGCTTATGGAGGTGAGGACCACTTGCTTATGTGCTTGGGTAGCCAAAGAGCATCTCTCTACGAAGAGGAATTTGGCTATACCCCCAAGAAAGGCAAGGCCGCCTTTGTTTCTCACAAAACTCGTTTTGTGAAAAACACTGGTAGCTATTGCAAGAGTTGCAAGCAAGTTGGTCACAATGAGCAAGCATGCAAGAACAAGAAGGCCAAGCAAGATGTATCGTCCATGATAGTTGATTCATTCTATGTACTTTCCAAGGGTGCAAATGGTGTTCATGCCAAGTTTGTTGGTGCACCTTGGATGGCTTCAAAGTAGTCCATTTGGGTACCAAAATCTTTGGTAACTAACCTTGGAGGACCCAAGCAAGTTTGGGTACCTAAAAAGAATTGATCTCTCTTGTAAGTCAATTACAAAGCCGGAGGGAGGCATTGGGTGCTTGATAGTGGATGCACTCAACACATGACCGGTGATGGAAGGATGTTCAACTCAATCAACCAAGATAATACACAAGGCTTTGATAGTATCACTTTTGGTGACAATGGCAAAGGCAAGGTGAAAGGGCTTGGGAAGATTGCTATCTCCAATGATCTAAGCATTAGCAATGTGCTTCTAGTAGAAAGGCTTGAGTTCAATCTATTGTCGGTTGCCCAATTGTGTGATCTCGGTTTCAAGTACATCTTTGGAGTGGAGGATGTGGAAATCATTAGTGTAGATGGTTCAAACATGATCTTCAAGGGATTTCGGTATGACAACCTCTACCTAGTGGATTTCAATGCTAGTGAGACCCAACTCTCTACATGTCTCATCTCAAGGTCTAGAATGGGTTGGTTGTGGCATAGAAGGCTTGGACATGTTGGCATGAAACAATTGAATAAGCTAATCAAGCATGATCTAGTGAAGGGCTTGAAGGATGTCACCTTTGAGAAGGACAAGCTATGTAGTGCATGTCAAGCCGAAAAGCAATTTGGCAACACTCATACAAAGAAGAGCATCATGAGTACAAGCAAAGATTTTGAGTTATTGCATATGGATCTCTTTGGGCCAACAACATACATAAGCATTGGTGGCAATAAGTATGGATTTGTGATAGTGGATGACTTCACAAGATACACATGGGTATTCTTCTTGAGTGACAAGAGTGACACATTTGATATCTTCAAGTCATTTGTCAAGAGGTTCCAAAATGAGTTTGAAAAAATATCAAGAGAGTTAGAAGTGACAATGGGAGTGAGTTTAAGAACACAAGAATTGAAGATCTTTATGATGACTTTGGGCTCAACCATCAATTCTCTCCAAAGTAGACTCCTCAATCCAATGGGATAGTTGGAAGAAAGAATAGAACCTTGATTGATATGACAAGATCAATGCTAAGTGAATACAATGTTAGTGACTTGAAGGACCGACAACGGCGACCAGAGAGGGGGGTGAATGGGAGCCAAAAAAAATTCAACTCAAAGACTTGGCCCTTGTCCCAAAATCACACCCAAAACTTGACCTCAGAAGAACCCACTCGCACATGACCTAACAAGTAGGTGGACACCTTAGGAATACCCATAAAGGTGCAGCGGAGCGGTCGGAGAAGATGGAGAACAATCGAAGCCACGAACTCGAAACCGATACACCGAGAGAGGTATTCTCAACCCCTAGAGAGAAGAGGCAAGAGAACACCCAAAAATACTTATGAGAACTGGTCTCAAAAGTACCTAATCATGTTCCTTACCTGAATACGAATCCAACGCAACAAACGGAACTTGATTCGGAGTCCGGACGAGGGAGAAACGGCCAAAACAACGATCAACAGTGACCACAAGACTACTTTGAAAGTGGTCCGGAGCTATGATCCGGAGCACCTCAGGACCAATGGAAGTGGTCCGGAGCTTTGGTCCAGAACCTGCTAAAAAATCTTCCCAAAACAGTATGTACCCACCCTTCGGACAAGTGGTCCGACGCTTACCTCAGGACCAATTGATATGACCACGCCAACCAGCAACACATTACAACCTCCGACCATCATGTTGACCTCACCATCAAGTACTCCAAGCACTCCGACCATGCCTATAAGCATGCCGACCACACCAACCCAAGACTTTGATGGACCGATCACACGTAGCCGAGCAAAGAAACTACAGCAAGAGATGCACGCGCTACTTTGTGAAATTCATATTCATATTAATGATAATTATATACTACCTAATTGTTATACTTTTGTTGTACTTAGGTATACACACCAACAGGAGGATGTTACTCTACATGAAGAAAAGCTACATACCAAAAACGGACCAGTTGAAGAAGATTGGACCAGTCTAGTCCAAAATGGACCAGTCCAGTCCAAAACCGACCAGTTGAATAAATGATCATATCTCTCTACTCCGAGAAGCTTTTGAGGCCAATGAGGATATGTTGGAAAGCTCTTCAAGGCTACTTTCCAATGCAACAAACCTCACCACTTATGGACGTGCCAATTTTGAGATACGAACAGATTAGTGAAGATTGCTTAGAAGGTGAATGGTTTCACATGACAGAATGTTGGTACAACTTTCTATGCAAAACTGTATTATTCTATAATGACTCGTGCTGTATGGTATACATGGTTGGAAATATGGTCAAGTTAGCTTTCCAACGCATTTAACGGTGTGTCATTTGGACTTCCTAAGATGGAGATATTGCTAATTTAATGAAGACTGCGCAGAAACCAACAGCGTTGCGAATCCACTTCAGAGGACCATTTCGTGGAGGCCTTTTCACATTCTTAGTCTTTTCATTTCCATCTCATGTTTACACCTATCTAGCAGGGCTGTTGCTAGTATAAATCCTCCATAGAGTCATTGTAATCTCAGACTTTTGATAATTGAAATACATAACCCCTTTGTTCAGCTATGTGCTAACAAACCTTGAGAGTGATCTCTACCCATTTGCTCTTGTGATTTCCTTCGTGGATTTACAGAAGCGGCGGCTTCATCCGCTCTGAATTGGTGCTCCTACTCCCTTCAAGGTTCTCCTTGATTGATTGTAGGTTATGTTGGTTGGTTCCTTGAGAGTGTGGTTGGGCGACTCCTCGATTCAGGTTGCCGGTTAAAGATGGTGGTTGGCTTCGAGTTTTATTTGTCAGGTTGCACTAGTTATCGCTGCTTGCAGCAAGTTATCTTGGCTTCTCTGAAGCTAGTTATCTGGATTTCATCCTACGTCGTGAAGATCGGGACATCGTATCACATCATCTGGTATCAAAGCTTTCGTTACCACGGTAGGATTCTTTACCCTTAGCTACATATATTATTGTCTCGTCCTATCCACCAAAAAGCCTTAAAAAATTGTTTTAGCCCTTTGTTTTAATCTGTTATTTTAGTGAGTTTTGTTAAGTTTCAGTCCATTAGAGTCTTTGTTTTAGTTGCTGATCATTACCTTTGCGTGTTCTTGAGCCTCTTTTATATATTTTAAAAATCCCCACAAAAAGAAATTATATCTATAGCCTATATCATCCTTTGTGATATCTTTGATCCTATCAAGTTATAACTACTGGTTGTGTTTTGTTTCTGATCTTAAGTGTGCAAGTATTATATCTGATCCTTGTGTTTTGTTAAAAAAATATAGAAGAAAAAAAAGTGCAAACAAAAAAAATAGTTGAAAAAAAGTGTAGAGAAAAGTTGAAGATCAGTTGGTTTATGTGCACAAGTGCTCCAAAATTTTCATATTGAGTTGTGCAACCAGTTTGCTATCCCTGTTGGTGCAAAATTTTGGTTAGGTCTGATTGTAACACTTGCATCCTAATCATACCCCTTGTTTGCATCAATTTTGAAGTTTCTTTGCGCGTGTGTGATCATTTTATATCTCATTCCTATCTTGTGGTCAGCACTAGGCAGGGAACTTCTAGTTTGGATTGTTATTTAACTTTACAACAACTAGAATTCAGATTGCATTCCTTGTTTATTAATCCCTACCAAGCTCCACATACAAGCCATCGTAATCGGTACTCTGGTCTTGTATTCGCTTAACCATCACACTCTTTTTACCACCACACATTTGTGTCTCTGTAATCCGCAGGGAATTCATAAGAGCTTTGGTTGGTAAGAGAGGTGAGATTGTGTGAGTTCCAAATATTATCCTATACCACATATAAGCTTGTTGTTTTGCATATGCATTAACAATGACAGGTCGAAGATACACCCATCTTCCATTCTATGGAAGTACTGATCCAGAGGAGTTTCTTGATTGGCAAGAGGAAATGGAGATTGAACTTGAAGTCCAAGATTTTTCAGAAGCAAAGAAAATATCACGAGCTGTACTTGAATTTGAAGATTATGCTCTTGATTGGTGGAAGAAATATCCACATAAGAGTCTCATCAAGAATTGGGATAATTTAAAAAAAGCCATGAGAAAGGAATTTATTCCTAGAAATTACGGGCTGATTTTGCTTCGTCGTTTGGAGAATGTGAAACAAGGTAATAAATCTATCCAAGCATATTATGATAAGCTATATTCATCCTTGCAACAAATAAATGTTGTTGGTGACATGGAAGCAATCAGATACTTCAAGAAAGGTCTCAATGCAAGCATTGCTACTGCAATTGATGGAAAGTATTATAGAAGTTTGCAAGATCTTCTAAGTTGTGCAATTAGAGAAGAGAAGAAAATGAAGAAGGTGCAGAAAGGCAAGGTCACACAAAGCATTATTTTGTGTCAAGATAGAAGTGCTAAGTTACAGCCTAGAGTATTTTTTGTTGTTGGGCAACAACAAGCTCCAATATCTCACAAGAAGAGAGGGCATCTCGTGCCTAAACTTTCTTCGGAAGATTCTAGTGCTCGAAGGAGCGAACATCAACAATACCACTCCAAGAAGAACTCTATTGTACAGCAAGAAGATAGCTTTGTGCCTCAAGTTTATAAGAGAAATGATGTGGTATGTAGTCCTCTTAATTATGTGCAAGATCAAGAAGAAAATTCTGCTGCATGTGCCAAAGAAGGGACTGATCTTTTTAGTTCAAAGTTGAAGGAACTAGCAGCAGTTTTGGGCCATGCAAATCTTATTCAAGAATCACCATCACAATACGCAAGCACAAGTGCTGCAGATCTCAAATATTTGGAGCCTTGTTCTAGTGCTAAGTATGGTGAAGTTATAGTCTCCAAATCTGTCCAGAAATTGTATGTGCAACATGGAGAAATATTAGAGCCGAAATGTCATAGAGAGATTGATATTAGTTCAGATTTTGAAGGCATGTCTAATCTGAATTTGAAGGCTGACCAAAGTGTCAATTTGAGAGCTAAATGCGAGAATAAACATGCCTCTATTGTGAGTGACGAATCTGTCCAAGAAGAAGAGTATTATGTTCCCAGTATTCCAAAGATGCAAATATGTGTTATACCCTCAACTGTGGACCATGAGAAGATATTGGACAGTGGTGCTGAAATTATATGCTTAAATATTCCACCTAATGTTCAGATTGAAGGCAAGAATAGTGCACATGATTCCTCTCCTACTAATGCAAGTTTGGTATCTTTTGAGAAAGTCAATTGTATGGCTGCACCGATTGTTGTTTCAATGCTGTTGGAAAACACCGAGACAGATGACATATATTCACATGTTACTCCACAAGACATCGAAGTGATTGTGCCTCAAAACCCATGTGAGTATGAGAGCTACTTAGCCAAATTGAGTGAAAACCAAAGTGAGTTGTGTGACTCCACTAAATGTGAGGCTGAGAGCATTAGCATTATGAGCGTGAGAGATACACCACATAAAAAGAGATAGCTTCATTGCAAGAAAAATGAGGAAAATATTAATTCTCATATCACCACCATAGTTCATGAGAGAAGTGAGAAGGTAATCAATGTTGATAACCAATTATTTGCTACCCCAAGATCGAACCATGAAAACAATGACGGTAAAATTTCAGAGGTACATTCTAATATACTTCCACCATCATCAAATGTGAAAGGTAACAATTCAGATCTGGAATTACAAAATAAAATGGTGAACAATTGTGATGACACACTTGTTTCAATTGAGATTGATCATATACAAAATATGTGTGCTGATTTGATATATTCAAATGTTCAATCAAGTGCTGAAATTTTGAAAGTTAATAACCATTGTTCAATCAAGCATGGTCATTGCTATGTTTTAACTGATATATTTGCTACTTTAAATACCAATAGTATGGAGCATGTGAAATTGATTACTCATGCTGAATTTTTTACAAGTATATCCCCTGCTGAATGTGTTTTCTATGTCAAGCTTATTGAACTTTCTGAGATTGATAAAATGCTTCAAAATGTTCTTGACATATCATCTATGGAATCTTTAAATAGTGCATATAGCTGCAAGTTTACTTTTAACTTCATTGGACATCATGTTGTAAATTAATTTTATGCTTGTGCCCTTTGCATAACATGTGACAAGTTTGCTAAAATGAAATTGATTAAAATGACTAATGCATCTTGTGAACCGTACCTTCCTTTATTTGAGATAAATAGATTATTTAGTGCTTGTTGTCTAGAACAATCCAAATTTCCTCATTCATACTTTTCAATGAAAGAAAGAAATCATATGCAAATGTGTTCTATTTCACTCAAGAATTATCTATCCACATGTGGGACCATTGAGTATGAAAGGTACATTTATAAACCTATTCATGGGTTGTGCCTCAAGAATTATTGGAATATCAAATATGCTCCATTAACATCTTTTGATAGATTTGACTTTGCTAAGATTAAGCATGACAACATTAATAAAATAAATTGTTTGAAAGAAATCCTTGTGCTTCCATTTTCAAAGCTAACTGTAGGTCCACAAAAACAGAGAAGCTATTTCTCTCATGTGAAAAGAAATAATTATAAAGAGCACAATGAATAATCTTCAAGGGGGCATGATATGACCATGCCAAGGACATCAACATTTACTCCTATTTCTAAGGATCTATTCAAGGTGAAAGCTAAACTTGATTTTAAACCCTTTTGGTTTTCACCTACAAGACCACTACTTAGTTTATATGATTACAGATTCAAACATATTGCTGTGATGGAAGAAGAAGATTGTTGTCGTAGAAACATAACGACTACCCCTATTGGCCTAGCACAATTACTAGGCTTAGATGGATTAGAGTCGAGGACGACTCCTTTTCAAGAGGGGGAGGATGATATGACCACGCCAACCAGCAACACATTACAACCTCCGACCAGCATGTCGACCTCACCATCAAGTACTCCAAGCACTCCGACCACGCCTATAAGCATGCCGACCACACCAGCCCAAGACTTTGATGGACCGATCACATGTAGCCGAGCAAAGAAACTACAACAAGAGGTGCACGCGCTACTTTGTGAAATTCATGTTCATATTAATGATAATTATATACTACCTAAGTGTTCTACTTTTGTTGTACTTAGTTATACACACCAACAGGAGGATGTTACTCTACATGAAGAAAACCTACATATAAAAAACGGACCAGTTGAAGAAGATTGGACCAGTCCAGTCTAGTCCAAAATGGACCAGTTGAAGAAATGATCATATCTCTCTACTCCGAGAAGTTTTTGAGGCCAATGAGGATATTTTGGAAAGCTCTTCAAGTCTACTTTCCAATGAAACAAACCTCACCACTTATGGACGTGTCAATTTTGAGATACGAACAGATTAGTGAAGACTGCTTAGAAGATGAATGGTTTCACATGACAGAATGTTGGTACAACTTTCCATGCAAAACTGTACCATTCTATAATGACTCGTGCTGCATTATATACATGGTTGGAAAGATGGTCAAGTTAGCTTTCCAACACATTTAACGGTGTGATATTTGGACTTCCTAAGATGGAGATATTGCTAATTTAATGAGGACTGCACAGAAACCAACAGCCTCGTGATTTCACTTTAGAGGACCATTTCGTGGGGGCCTTTTCACATTCTTAGTCTTTTCATTTCCATTTCGTGTTTACACCTATCTAGCAGGGCTATTGCTAGTATAAATCCCCCCCAGAGTCATTGTAATCTCAGACTTTTGATAATTGAAATACAGAACCCCTTTGTTTAGTTGTGTGCTAACAAACCTTGAGAGTGATCTCTACCCCTTTCCTCTTGTGATTTCCTTCGTGGATTTACAGAAGCGGCGGCTTCATCCGCTCCCAATTGGTGCTCTTACTCCCTTCAAGGTTCTCCTTGATTGATTGTTGGTTGTGTTGGTTGGTTCCTTGAAAGTGTGGTTGGGCGAATCTTCGATTCAGGTTGCCGGTTAAAGACGGTGGTTGGCTTCGAGTTTTATTTGTCAGGTTGCACTAGTTATCGCTGCTTGCAGCAAGTTATCTTGGTTTCTCTGAAGCTAGTTATCTGGATTTCATCCTACGTCGTGAAGATCGGGACATCGTATCACATCAGCAATGGAAGTGGTCCGGAGGTATGGTCCGGAGCTAGGTGGTTTGCTGCAGATTTTCGGCCACACCACAGGACCACTCGCTATGGTCCCGAGCCTTGTCCAAAGTGGTCCAGAGGGTGGTCCGGAGCTCACGAACAGCGCACAGAAAACCCGCGAAAACCGATTTCACTCCGCCAAATCTTCCCAAACCTCAACCAAATGAACTCCAACTGCAACCAAACTTTGTAGGCATGATCCTTGTGCAGTTGGGGAGCTATCCCGAAGAAATCATCGCTCCATTTGGAGAGGATAAATGGGAACACTCGGATTTGGGGAAGAAATCATCGCTCAATAAAAAGAAATCAACTCAGGAAAAAGAGAGAGCAAAAGCAAAACGCGAAGAACACAAGCAACCGGGGAGACTCGATCAAGAAACTAACCATGCCATGGCACTCGGAGAGTCGGGCCTCCGATTCGTACCAAAAGATTCGAGTTCTTAGAGAGGTTGGTGAGATCAACCTAGGGATCTCATGAACTAGAGAGAGGGTAGAGAGAGAGTTGGGGCAAAATGATTAGGGTTCCAGAGATGGGATGAGGGATACCCCTTCACCCCCTACTTATCGGGCTTTGGCTATTTCCCAAAGACCCCCTAGATACAATGAGTGAACTACCTAGCCTAAGCATTGCAGTCCATGCTCCGAAAAATATGTCCCGTATTTTGAATGGACGGCCCCGCTTCCTGCCGGGAGTTGCCGTCACCTCGACGCAACCTCCAGGATTCCGCCACGTGCCATCCCCGCTTCCTCGGAAGCTCTGCCTAGGTTTTGAGGCCCAAACCCAGGAAACCCACCACCGGTAGCTTTGGGCTCAACTATCGAACCCCGAGTTTTGCGGCCCAAACTCGGAAACCGACGCGGATGGTTTTGAGGCCCAAACCACCAAACCACTTGATGCGAGCCACCTTGTCTTCGCACGGTCGGACTCGGAGTCCCCTGAGCCTCCGCTCGACTCGCGCGTCCACCGTATTGACTCGATCGACTCGATATACCTCCATGTCTTCTCGCACTCGCCGGTGCCAAGTACTAGCCACCACAGCTAGTCCGCCGGCGCCCATGGTCCCTCAATCCGAGCCCCGCTTCCGCCCTTCAGCGCTCTCAGTCCATCGGCGCGGCAAGCCTCTACTCGACCTTCTCCACGCCATTGACCAATGTCACTAGGCTTAGCACCTGCACACCACAAGCCGATAGACATGCACAGACTTGCTTTCACAAGGGGTTAGGGTAAGCCACTCAAACTAAAACACTCACGTGTTGGACGATCACTCATCATAAAGCTGAACATACATGGGTACTTATCCACCATGTGTTCGCAATCTCCCCCTTGATGAGTGCATTGTCAACACAAGTGCATTTCAGATTTGAGCCACAAGGTAAAGCTCTCCAAATGACCAAAAAGCTAAGAAAGCCAAAACGGGGTCACTTGAGAGAAGCAAAACGAGTCCAAAACTTAGTTCTCAAATACATGGGCAACGGCTCGACGCAACTAAGCAAAACAAAGCTAGCCCTCAAGAAGAGGGAGAAAATGGGCTCAACATCGCTAGCAAGTCCAATAAACCAATCACAGCTCTCAAAGCTCAGAGCACCAATTGAAACACAAAGGGAGCTCAAAAGATACCAATTAAAACACCTCAATGCTCAAGAAGCCATCGAAACCTGTTGAAGCCAACAAAGCATGCTAGACCCTCCAGAAGAGGCAAAGGCTCAACACATCTAGCAAAAGCTCCCCCTGGTCAAAAGCACACTCAAGATACCGAATGAGCTCCTTAGGGCAAAAGAAGCACACAAAACTCCCCCTTGACCAAAGAAGCTCTAACCCAATGAAACCAATGAGATGCACTCTTTCTCTCCCCTTGGAAGTAGATGGCTGAAAATGGAATGAAATGCACATCTCTCCCCCTTGTTGACACATGAAGCTCATCAAACATCAACAACTCAAGATCCGGCTACAAATGCCATGAAATGCAAAATGAGTGCAAAAGCTTCATACTTAGAGCTAAGACAATGAATAGATGCTCTAAGTGATGTGATCCTGTGAGAATAAGAAAATCTCTACGTGCCCAAAAAAGACTTAAATTGAGCTTAAGATCACTTTAGAAGCTATTTTAGAGAGCATATCATGTGAGAGCAGAGAAAGGGTATCACCTCCTAGAGACAACTAGACATGGCAAACACGATAGGATCTATCTCAAAGCAATCTCATGTATAGCAAGTAGAACTATCCCTAGCAAAGTTCATACAACAAGCCAATGACCCAACTGAATAAATTTTTCAAGTTTCAGAGTTTCACAGCCAAATTTCAGTTTTAGGCACATTTAAGTTGTATGCGAGTGGTTGTAAGCAAGGTGATGCCACTGCTTACCAACCGGGCGAAGTCAAAGGACTTGACACACCAGTTTTGGTCATACACGACACCGCTCAAGTTCCACCCATATGGGTAGCAGTCTCGAACACATGGTGAAGTGCTCACAATGCAGACCCAACTCGATCTTTCCAATTCACAAAACAGAGAGCAATTTCATTTTAGATCACTTTTAATCATGGTGCTCAATGGAGTGAATGAAACAGTGAAGAGCCATAGTTACAAGCTATATATAAGGCAGCCAAGAAGGATATTCAAAAGCCTACACATGCTAGTGCCATTTCAGAGGTGACATGGGGAATAAAATTCAGTTTTAAAGCTTTCTAACTTAGCTCTATTGCACATCTATAGATCAACAAGAGTCTAGGTTAGGCAACACCATAGACACATAAAGCACCTCAAATAGAGCATAGATTCATTATATCGGCTATAGATATGAAGCTTAAAATGAACTATGTCACAAATGCAAATGAGATGCACAATGCATTGACACCAACTAACACTAACAAGACACCAATTGAGAAGAAGGACAAATAAAAGACAAAAAGAACCAAAAAGAACTATGAAACACAAAACTTTCCTCCTCTAAAAAGGAAAGCAAATACCTAACTCGCCCCGAAGGCGAGAAAACGTAGCTTGATCCAAAGGCTTTGTGAGAATATCCGCAAGATGGTTGTGGGTCTCGACATACCGGAGGTCAATGTCGCCCTTCTCGTAATGATCTCGCAAGAAATGAAAGCGGACCTAAATGTGCTTGGTCTTTGAATGAAGCACATGATTTTTGGCCACACTAATTGCATTCGTGCTATCGCAAAGCAGAGGCACCTTAGTAAGCTCAAGACCAAAATCTTTCAAAGTGGCAATCATCCAAATCAACTGTGAGCAACAGCTAGCTGCGGCAACATACTCAGCTTCGCACGTCGATTGTGCCACGCTAGACTGCTTGCGAGAAGACCAAGAAACCAAAGAAGACCCGAGAAACTGGCAAGTCCCAGAAGTGGACTTCTGATCAAGTCAGCAACCGGCAAAGTCGGCGCCAGAATAACCACAAAGCGCAAGCGAGGAAGACGTGGAAAACCAAAGTCCAAATTTGGGAGTGAAGCGTAAGTACCTCATGATGCGTTTGACCGCCTGCTTGTGCGAAGTCCGTGGGGATGCCTGAAAGCGTGCACACAAGAAGACGGCGAACTGAATGTCCGGCCAAGTCGCTGTCAAATACAGAAGCGACCCGATCATGCTTCGGTACTCCGTCTGATCCACCGCCTCTCCTTCCTCGTCCGCATCCAAGGCAATCGTAGTCGACATGGGCGTCGAGAGGGGCTTTGCCTCGCCCATGTAAAACTTCTTCAAGATATCCTTCGTGTACTTGCCTTGGTGCACAAACGTCCCTTCCCGGGTTTGCTTGATTTGCAACACGAGAAAGAAAGTCAACTCTCCCATCATGCTCATCTCAAATTCCCTGCTCATAAGATCTGCAAACTTGGCAACAAGAGCATGAGAAGAACCACCAAAGATGATATCATCCACGTATATTTGGACAAGGAGAGTGTCTTTGCCTTGCTTGAGGACAAAAAACGTCTTATCTACCGAACCCACTTTAAAACCCTTAGCAAGCAAAAACGTTTTCAACCTGTCATACCACGCTCTAGGGGCTTGTTTCAAACCATACAATGATTTGTGAAGTTTAAAAACATGGTTTGGAAACTTTGGATTTTTGAAACTGGGAGGTTGTTTAACATAAACTTCCTCCTCTATGTAGCCGTTTAAAAAAGCACTTTTAACGTCCATTTTAAAAAGTTTAAAACCCTTAGAAGCCGCAAAAGCTAGAAGGATTCTAATGGCTTCTAAACGAGCTACGGGAGCAAAGGTTTCCTCATTGTCTATTCCCTCCTATTGACAAAAGCCTTGAGCTACCAACCTAGCCTTGTTGCGCACTACCACCTCATCCTCACTTTGTTTGTTTTTGAAAACCCATTTGGTACCTATAGGGTGGCAACTAGGTGGAGGAGGAACTAAGACCCAAACGCGGTTTCGCTCAAAGTTTTCTAACTCCTCATGCATGGCATTAACCCAATCCGGATCCATCAAAGCGTGTCGAACATCTCGGGGCTTAAAAGAAGCGACAAAAGCCAAATGAGTAAAGTGAGAGATATAGGACCTAGACCGCGTGACTCAACGGTCAATGTCGCCGATGATGTTCTCCGGCGGGTGCTGCCGCTGGATGTGACGGAGAGTCTGCCTGGACGAAGTGGCCTCCCCCTCAACAGCAGCTGGAGCTCCCTCAGGTGCAGCGTGCACCGTCTGAGGAAGCTGCTCGAACGGCCCCCATGTAGAGGAAGTAGTCGGGTCGGGACCGTGAGCCGAAGTGGACGTCGCAGGGTCGACGGAGGCAGCCGGTGGAGTCGGCTCGGGATCACCCCAATTGGCATCGTCCTGCTCCTCCTCCAAAAAGATTCTAGTGTTCACCTCATCATCACCTGCAAGCTCAAAAGCAGTGGAAACACAGGGCATAGTCCCATCGAAGGTAATCTCACAAGTCTCCATCAGTCGGTTAGTCTCAAGGTTAAGTGCACGATAAGCACGAGAGTGAGTAGAATAACCAAGAAAGATACCGTCAGAAGACCGTGATTCAAATTTGTCAAACTTACCGCCCTTTTTGAGGATGAAGCACCTGCACCCAAACACCCGTAGGTGACTTACCTTGGGTGGTCTCTCAAATCACAGCTCATAAGAGGTCTTCTTCTTGAAAGCTCGGAGAAAAATGCGACTGGAAACATAGCAAGCAGAACTGAGTGCTTTGGCCCAATACCGCCTAGGAGTCATATGCTCATCGAGCATCGTCCTGGCCATCTCAACAAGTGTCTGATTCTTGCGCTCAACAACACCGTTCTGCTGAGGAGTGTGAGGTGAGGAAAACTGGTGATCGAGACCCAAAGAAGAACAAAGAGTTGCAAAGTGAGCATTCTTGAATTTTGTGCCATTGTCACTGCAGATAGCTCTCATGGCATTCTTAGGTAGCTCATTTTGCAATCTCAAAATCAGATCTCGAACAAGTGGAAAAGCCTCATCCTTACTCTCCAAAAAGAACACCCAAGAGTATCTCGAGTAGTCATCAATGACTACAGCCACATACCACTTCCCTCCTTCCGACCTGACCCGAGCTAGGCCAACTGTGTCCATGTGTAAGAGCTCGCCGGGTCTAGTGGTCATGATCTCCGTCACAGGAGGATGGGAAGCGGCAAATATCTTGCCATGCCTGCAAGGATGGCAAACCAAATCCTTCTCGAATTTTAGATTTGGCAATCCTGCAAGCAAGTCAAAACTCAAATGTCCCAATCTCCTATGCCACTTCCAAAGCTCAGAGGAAGAACCGACAAGAAGACAATGAGAAGGTCCGGAAGAGATAGTAAAATCCGCACGAAAAACCTTCCCGAAGGGTAAGATCCGGCAAACAAGCTCACCACGAGAGTCCAAAATCCGAGAGAGATAAGGCTTGAAACTCACTTCAAAACCGTCATCAAGGAGTTGCGAAACCGAAAGAAGGTTAAAATGCAAATTCGCACCAAAGCAACATCCTTGAGGACAAAAGAAGAGTTCACTCGGATCGACCCTCGGGACACAACCTTACCTTTACTCTTGTCCCCGAATGTGATGTACTCGGTGTGGTGCACGGGGTTGAGGCTGGAGAACCACTTGGCACTTCCGGTCATATGGCATGAGCATCCAGAATCCACAAGCCAAGTCTCCTCCAGTCCTCCTTCCTACATCAATAAAAAGACATAGGGTGAGCAAACGGACCAACACTGGGGTTAGTAAATTGTGAAGGATACCAATGTTGTCCCACTTGCCCAAAGAATGGGTTAGGAGAAAAATCAAACATCTCCTGCCCCACGGGGGAATAGCGATCACCACGATAGGGAAAACGTGGTCCGCTAGAGAAGGGTGGAGTAAAGCCACCGCCACGAGACCCGTAGTCGTATGGGTCATGACCGGAACCCCGCCGGGAACGACCACCATGTGGTCTCGCCTCCTGAGGCCTAGCACCTTGAGGCATTGTACCTCTAGGCCTAGAAGTGTGCCTCTGAACTTCCGGTTCACGCACCCCAACTCGTGGGTGGTACATGTCCCGGTTGTTCAACTCAACCTGCCTTCGATCATCTCTCTTCCTTCTAAAACAGAACTCAGCCAAGTGCCCATCCCTCTCACAATAGTCACAATGGTACCTCACCACACTCTTGGTAGGCACTCTCTTGTTGGGTTGGATGGCTCTAGCTTTCTTAGGAAGGGGATCACTAGAGATGTCTGGCAGTGTGTCAAGTGGGTTGCGAAGATGGTTCAGTTTTGCAATCCACACATGCTTCTATGGACTGGTTTTGGGAGGCTCTTCAAACACACCATCTCTCACAGGTAGCTTTGTAGGGTCGGTAGGCTTGTGTGGGGAAAACTTGGTAAACTTGGGAGGAGTGGTGGGTTTCTCACTCATGCTCAAACCACTGCACTCACCGATTTAACCAAACATGCTATCATCCTTCCCACCTACAACAAATCCTACCCCCGTGCTCCCAGCCCGCTTGCATTAGCTAAGCAGCATTCCCAACTGCGGCTCTCGGCAAGATGGATAGAAGGTATGTGTTTTCTTCCTCGGTACACATCTTGTCGTATCGGCACGACGCAATCTCAAGCTCCAAAGCCTCAAAGCGATCCGACTCTCTGGTGCTATCTGAGCTGACCTTCTCTAGCACAACAATCCAAGTATCTCTTTGTGTTAGCTCAGAACGCAAGCCTAAGCATGACTTGCACACACCAAGTAAGCTAGGCCTAGCCTTCAGCTCACTCACCTCCTCAAGTAGAGTGCCATACTTGTCCTGGAGAGTGACAAGATTAGACATGTGAATGGCACAAGCATCACACTCTACCCCCTCGGTAACCACCACTGACGCCTTAGCAAAATCTAGCTCATGAAGCGCGCTAAGGTACTTTGCCTTAAAGTCGTTCCTCTCACAAGCGGCACGCTTGAGCAACGCATCTTGACTCATCAAGGTGTCGTTCAGAGACTCAATCTCGAGAGAGAGGGAGTCGATGGTTGGTGATACCTCTGGTGTGTCGGAGTCATAGTCGTAGTCGGGGCCATCCTTGCGCTTGCCGACCTTGCCTTCTTCAATCGCCATGGTGCAAAATCCACCATGCTTGGCATCGGCATAGAAGCATAGGTTGTTGAGCTTGTCCTCAACCTTTCCCTTCGACTCATCATCGCTTGAAGAAGCACCTCAGTCGGAGGAGGCATCAATGTCACTGAGGGAGGCGAGGAAGGCTCGGTGCTTGGCCTTCACCTTGTCGATCACCTTCTTAGAGGACCTTTGGTTGTAGCCACCCTTTGGCTTGTGCTTGTCCTCGAAGGGGTGCTCGCGCTTGTCCTTGCGCTTGGTGAAGTCGCCCATAGCTTTCTTGGGGCAGTTTGCGATGAAGTGATCCTCATCACTGCAATGGTAGCACCCTTTGGCTGAGCCACCACGCCGACGGTTCAAACGGTTGTTGTGAAAGTGTGAGAACTTGGTGATGACCAAAAGCCAGCTCATCATCTCCCAGAGCCTCCACTTGATCCTCTATCACAGAAATGAAAGACAAAGCGAACAAAGAGTGTAAAGGGTCAGAGAAGGAAGAAGACGTACCGCCGAGGCCAGAAACCAACACCATAGATGGTTTTGACATGTTTTCAAGCTTGGCCCGGGTCTGGTAGTCAAAATCTCCGAGGACTTGAGCTTGCTGAATAGCTCGTCCACGGTCAGGGCATCATAGCCCGGTGACTCCAGAATGGCAGCCACCTTCATCTCCCACACCTTCCGATCAAGAGCATGCAAAATCTTGATAGCCATCTCATGATCATCATAAGGCAAGTTGGCTCGATTAGCACGCATCTTGTTGATGATAGATTGGAAGCGAGTGAACATCCCGTCAACAGATTCATCGGCCAATTGAGCAAAGTTCTCATACTCTCTATGGTACGTGTCGAAGAGTCTGGACTTGATCTGAGGATTGCCCTCATGATATCTAAAGAGTGTTTGCCAGATCTCCCATGCCGTAGTGAGACTCGAAACTCGCTCAAACTCCGGAAGAGACAAACAAGAGAAGAGAATACTACAAGCTCTTGTGTTTGATGCATGCTGCGTAACCTGGGCATTGCTGATCCGAGCCTCAAGAACCACGTAGTTCTCATTCTCACAAATCTCCCAAAACTTTGTGTCAAGCCCTTGGAGGTAAGCTGACATGCGCACCTTCCAATAGGCAAAGTTGGTTCTATCGAAGTAGGGAGGTTTACCAGCACCTTGCTCCATGTCGCCTTCACGGATCAAGAACCGTGTAAGGTGGATTGATCCTTAACCGACTCTGATACCAATTGAAGGACCGAGAACGGCGACCAGAGGGGGGTGAATGGGAGCCAAATAAAATTCAACTCAAAGACTTGGCCCTTGTCCCAAAATCACACCCAAAACTTGACCTCGGAAGAACCGACTCACACACGACCTAACAAGTAGGTGGACACCTTAGGAAGACCCCTAAAGATGCATGGAGCGGTCGAAGAAGATGGAGAATAATCGAAGCCACGAACTCAAAACCGATACACCAAGAGAGGTACTCTCAACCCCTAGAGAGAAGAGGCAAGAGGACACCCAAAAATACTTATGATAACTGGTCTCAAAAGTACCTAATCATGTTTCTTACATGAATACGAATCGAATGCATCAAACAGAACTTGATTCGGAGTCCGGACGAGGGAGAAAAGGCCAAAACAGCGATCAACAGTGACCATAGGACTACATTGAAAGTGGTACGGAGCTATGGTCAGGAGCACATCAAGACTAGTCCAGAGCTATGGTCCGGAGCACCTCAGAACCAATGGAAGTGGTCAGGAGCTATGGTCCGGAGCCTGCTGAAAAATCTTCCCAAAACAGTATGTACCCACCCTTCGTACAAGTGGTCCGACGCTTACCTCAGGACCAATGGAAGTGGTCCGGAGGTATGGTCCGGAGCTAGGTTTTTTGCTGCAGACTTTCGGCCACACC
Organism: Microstegium vimineum; assembly: GCA_022036555.1. Classification (NCBI taxonomy): domain Eukaryota; kingdom Viridiplantae; phylum Streptophyta; class Magnoliopsida; order Poales; family Poaceae; genus Microstegium; species Microstegium vimineum. Next base: position 23,992,690 of record CM039131.1, read on the forward strand.
ACAGGATCACTCGCTATGGTCCGGAGACTTGTCCAAAGTGGTCCGGAGGGTGGTCCGGAGCTCACGAAAAGCGCACAGAAAACCCGTGAAAACCGATTTCACTCCGCCAAATCTTCCCAAAACTCAACCAAATGTACTCCAACTGCAACCAAACTTTGTAGGCATGATCCTTCTGCAGTTGGGGCTATCCTGAAGAAATCATCGCTCAATGTGGAGAGGATAAATGGGAACACTCGGATTTGGGGGAGAAAAGGCAAAACGAAGAACGCTGCAAAGAAATCGCCCGATCTACGCACTCGTGAGGTTTGAGGTGAATTCCTTCGGTGCAAAGATGCTCCTCACGAATACGAACAACTTGGTTCAAGTCAATTTTGCAAAGCTACTCTCAACAAAGATAAATCAACTCGGGAAAAAGAGAGAGCAAAAGCAAAACACGAAGAACACAACCAACCGGGGAGACTCGATCAAGAAACTAACCGTTCCATGGCACTCGGAGAGTCGGGCCTCCGATTCCCGCCAAAAGATTCGAGTTCTTACAGAGGTTGGTGAGATCAACCTAGGGATCTCATGAACTAGAGAGAGGGTAGAGAGAGTTGGGGCAAAATGATTAGGGTTCCAGAGATGGGATGAGGGATACCACTTCACCCCTACTTATCGGGCTTTGGCTATTTCCCAAAGACCCCCTAGATACAATGAGTGAACTACATAGCCTAAGCATTGCAGTCCAAGCTTCGGAAAATATGTCCCGCATTTTGAATGGATGGCCCCGCTTCCTACCGGGAGTTGTCGTCGCCTCGACGCAACCTCCGGGACTCCGCCACGTGCCATCCCCGCTTCCTCGGAAGCTCCGCCTAGGTTTTGAGGCCCAAACCCAGGAAACCCACCACCGGTAGCTTTGGGCTCAACTACCAAACCCCGAGTTTTGCGGCCCAAACTCGGAAACCGACGCAGATGGTTTTGAGGCCCAAACCACCAAACCACTCGACGCGAGCCACCTTGTCTTCGCCCGGTCGGACTCTGAGTCCCCTGAGCCTCCGCTCGACTCGCGCGTCCACCGTCTTGACTCGGCCGACCCGGTCTACCTCCATGTCTTCTCGCACTCACCGGTGCCAAGTACTAGCCACCACATCTCTCAGTCCGAGCCCCGCTTCCGCCCTTCACCGCTCTCAGTCCATTGACATGGCAAGCCTCTACTCAACCTTCTCCACTCCATTGACCACTGTCACTAGGCTTAGCACCTGCACACCACAAGTCGATAGACATGCACAGACTTGCTTTCGCAAGGGGTTAGGGTAAGCCACTCAAACTGAAACACTCACGTGTTGGACGATCACTCATCATAAAGCTGAACATACATGGGTACTTATCCACCATGTGTTCGCATAACTCTTTTTGGGCCGAAGCTATCAATACAGCTTGCTACTCTAGCAACCGTCTCTATTGTCATAGAATGCTTGAGAATACTCCCTATGAGCTATTGAATGGAAGACAGCCAAACATTGCCTACTTTAGGGTGTTTGGATGCAAGTGCTATATCTTGAAGAAGGGAACAAGGTTGAGCAAGTTTGAAAAGAAATGTGATGAGGGATTTCTACTTGGTTACTCAACTACTAGCAAGGCTTATAGAGTATGGAACTTGACTAGTGGCATTCTTGACAAAGTGCATGATGTTGAATTTGATGAAACTCAAGGCTCTCAAGATGAAGAAGAAAACTTGGATGATGTGAGAGGTGACAAGTTGGTCATTGCTATGATAGATATGGATATTGGTGACATTGGACCAACACAAGTCCAAGATGAAGATGAAGATCAAGTATCTATTCCAAGTGATCAAGCTAGTGGTTCTCCAACTCAAGATCAAGAAAATGCAAGTGAAGATCAAGTTCAAGCTAGTTCATCATCTCAACCAAATAACCTCAACATACAAGTGCTCCAACCTACCAACATTGCAAGAGATCATCCTTTAGACCAAGTTATTGGAGGCATTCAAAGTGGTGTTCAAACAAGATCAAGATTGGCTTTATTTTGTGAGCATTATTCATTTGTCTCATCATTTGAGCCAACCAAGATTGATGAAGCTTTGAAGGATGTTGATTGGATCAATGCTCTGCATGGAGAGCTCAACAACTTCACAAGAAATCAAGTTTGGTAATTGGTAGAGAGACCAAAGAAACACAATGTCATTGGAACCAAATGGGTTTTTAAGAACAAGCAAGATCAAGATGGAATAGTGGTGAGGAACAAATCAAGACTAGTAGCTCAAGGTTACTCTCAAGTTGAAGGTCTTGACTTTGGGGAAACATATGCTCCGGTGGCAAGATTAGAGGCAATAATAATTCTATTGGCCTATGCTTGTGCACACAATATCAAGCTATACCAAATGGATGTCAAGAGTGCTTTCCTAAATGGGTATATCAATGAGGAGGTGTATGTTGAACAACCACCCGGTTTTGAAGATGCTAAGAAGCCCGACCATGTATTCAAGCTCAATAAGGCTCTCTATGGGTTGAAGCAAGCACCTAGAGCATGGTATGAGAGGTTGAGAAGCTTTCTACTCTCTAAGGGATTCAAGATGGGATTGGTTGATACTACCCTATTCACTAAGAAGATTGGAAATGGCTTGTTCATCTTTCAAATCTATGTGGATGACATTATCTTTGGATCTTCAAATCAAGACTTTTGTGAAGAGTTTGGAGAGATGATGGCTAATGAATTTGAGATGTCAATGATTGGTGAACTTAGTTACTTCCTTGGACTACAAATCAAGCAATTGAATAATGGTACATTTGTGAGTCAAGGCAAGTACATCAAATATATGATGAAGAAATTTGGACTAGAAGAAGCTAAAGGCATTAGTCCTCCCATGGGGACTAATGAACATTTGGATAGTGACTCAAGTGGCATGATGGTAGATCAAACACTCTATCGGTCTATGATTGGAAGCTTACTATATGTGACCGCCTCAAGACCGGATGTCATATTTAGTGTATGCATGTGTGCATGGTTTCAAGCATCTCCTAGAGAGTCATTTGAAAGCCACAAAGAGGATATTGAGATATCTCCAACATACACAAGAGGTTGGAATTTGGTTTCCAAAGGGGTCAAGGTTTGAATTGATTGGATATTCGGACTCCGACTATGTGAGTTGCAAAGTGGATAGAAAGAGCACTAGTGGTACATGTCAAATGTTGGGAAGGTCACTAGTCTCATGGTCATCCAAGAAGCAAAATAGTGTGGCACTCTCTACCACCGAAGCCGAATACACTAGTGCGGGGAGTTGTTGTGCACAACTATTGTGGATGGAAGCCACTTTGGAGGACTATGGAATTCAATTCAAGAAAGTCCCATTGCTTTCTGACAATGAAAGTGCGGTGAAGCTCACCAACAACCCTGTCCAAGACTCAAGAACAAAGCACATAGATGTGGGACATCACTTCATAAGAGATCATCAACAAAAGGGTGAAATTTTCATTGACAATGTGGGCACCGATGATCAATTAGCCGACATATTCACCAAGCCACTTGATGAAAAGAGGTTTTGCAAGTTGAGGAATGAGTTGAACATCTTGGATTTTTCCAACATGAGTTGATGCACCCCACTTTTGACATGCCTCTACTCCAACATAGCAAGGTACAATTGATTGACATATGCATTCATCCTTTGCTAGTCTTGAGTAGAAGCATATAGACATCACTCATGATAAGCTCATTCATGAAAATCAAATGTTTTTCTATGGGCATATGACATCACTATAGTTTTTATGAGTTGATTGATCTAGTGATGGCATATGACATGTTGATAAGCTGGCAACCTCACATGTTTAATCTACAATGCTTATTCTTGTACTTAACCAACATGGCCAAGATAACCATTGCAAGATGTGTGAAGAAGCTTTGTCCTTGGTTTAAACCGTGTTAAGTATCTAGAACAAGTAATCTAGGTTGAATATAATTTGATAATTCACCCCACTCTTTTCTACATTGACTTGATAAACAAATCTCTCTAAGTATCCTCAAGTGATACATGTTACTACAAGTGGTTTCCTTTGTGGTAATGTGTGACAAAGGGGGAGAAAGTGTGTTAAAATGATAGAAGTAAAAGGGGGAGTAAAGGGGGGAGAAATGTTAAAATGAGAAACATGATAAGGAAAGAAACAAGTGGAATCTAGAAATAGGGGGAGAAATAAGATTATGGAAAAGTGAAAAATTAAAATTTGAGCACACGAGTAGGGGGAGCAAGCCCATGAACAATTTGTTGCATTCATTCACTCATATGATTGCTTGCATTGAAGTTATAGTACTTTTTCAAGTAGTTTCTTGCTTGTGTGGTGCATGACTAGTTGTAATCTTGATTGATGAATTGATCACTAGCATGCATAGGAAGTTAGCTGGATATCCTCTCTTGGTTAAATTGTTTAGTTTCCAATTGGTATCAAGCTAACCATGTTGCTAAGGGTAAAATGAAAGGCGCACTTCGATTGGTATCATGCTTCAAAGGTCTATTCTTTAAACCTTAGCATCATGTCATAGTTTGCTAGTTGTTCACCCCTCCAAAAGTGCTATCTAAGCATGTGTGCAAAGCTTGATTCTTACTCATAGTAGTGCACACATGTAGGGGGAGTTAACACTAACAAACCAACTTAGAAATGATTGACCAACTTCTTTTATCCTTGACAATACCTTCAAGTGGTGTCAATCATTTCGGGTTGAAATCAAAATCATATTTCATATCATTTTATATGGGTTGTCATCAATTACCAAAAAGGGGGAGATTGAAAGATCTCTATTGTTTTGGGTAATTGATGAAACCTAAGTACTAACCTAACTCTAAGTGGATGAGTTGGTTAAGTACACAAGGTGAAGATAAAAGGTGACAAGTGATGGAGCAAAGGAGGCTAAGGAGATAGCTAGCAATGGTTTCACACTTGGAGAAGAAGAGAAGAGGAGGAGTCCCTAAAGCTATTCAAGGCAAAGGTATAACTAGGGATTTTCATTTTGGTGATCAAGACACCTAGTGGGTGTGATCACATTTAGGATAGGTAACCGTACTATAAAGAGGGGAAAATAGTTAGTGGTTACACCTATCAAGTGCCATTAGGAGTTCATTACATGCATTGCATCTAATCCTAATGAGCAACCCTTGTAAAAATTGTTAAAATATGCCACACACATGCACAAGTCCGTGAATCACTTGGTGGTGGCACATGAGATCAAGGGAAGCAAAGAAGAAAGAATTCAGCACAAGACAGAGGCACCAGACCAGTTTGCATAGGAGCACCGGACCAAGGCGAGTGGTCCGATGGCTACTCCTAGCACTGAAGTCTAGGCAGTGAAGCTCCGGACCAGAGATGAAACGAAGCACCGGACCATAGACGAGTGGTCCGGTTGCTCAGTCAACAGAAGAGCCGGAGTCAAAGGGACCTCCGGACCAGTCTGCATGGTACGTTGGTGAGGTCCGATGGGGAGGTCCGGAGCTCAGGTGCTCACTGCAAGAAATGATCAAGGCTCGGTGAAGGCTCCGGACCACTCGGCATGGTCCAATGGACCAGTCCGGAGCTCGGGTGCTTACTAGATTCTGATCTTGACTGAGACCAAAGCGTCGGACCAGGCGTTGGACCAAGGACCGTACCAAGGCGAGTGGTCCGACGGTGGCTAATCCAGCGTGCCAACGGTCGAATTTCAAAGCGTCGGACCACCTGCTATAGTCTGACGGTGAAGACTAAAGTGGTCCGGTGGTTACGTTTCTGCAGCTCCAAAAGTGAAAAACAGCTAGTTTCTTTGAGGAGGCTATTTAAGGGTGTGTGGCTGGTTCAAGGAATCTCTCTTGCACATTTGGCTGTTGCATACTCTTGTGAGCAAACCACACACACTCCCACTCATCTCATAAGTTGATTGTTCATCCTTTCGAGTGAGATTTGAATGTTCAAGTGCATTGCATGAGTGATTCATCTTAGTGGCACTTGGGAGTTGATACCGCTGCTATGATTCTTGTTACTCTTGGTGATTGCCATCACCTAGATGGTTTGGAGCAAGCGGTGTGGATTCGATAAGCTTGGTGATTGTGCTTCGTCGACCACAAGTGAAAATTGTGAGGGGTTCTTGTGCCTTCCCCGCGGGAGATCACAAAGGTAACTCTAGTGGATTGCACGTGTCGTTGAGTGCCCTTATCTTGTGTTGGTAGTGAGGCACCCGGTGACGGGTTTGGTGTGTGATGCCAATTAGCTCTTAAACCTCCAAGTAAGTGAGCCGACACAACAAAGACGTAGCTAGTGGGCAAACTAGTGAACCTTGGTGAAAAATCAAGTGTCAACCTTTTGGCTCTTCCTTGTGATTGATTGGTGATCTTGGTGATCTCATTGTGATTGGTTCAATCCTCTACTCGGTGGTAAAATCACTCCTCCCATCTTTGCATTACCTTTTTCATACTTGCATGTAGTATATTACGTTGTGCCTAGAGGGCTTCTAGAATTGTGTAGGCATTGGTTGTGCTTAGAGCTATATTAGGATAGCAATTGTGGTAGGAGGCTTCGCATCCTTTTGTTTGCCATTGCTAGTTAAAGCTTCGCCACCTTATTGTCTAACTTGTTGTTGAGTTTGTTTTAAGTTTTTGAATTTAGGCTATTCACCCCCCCTCTAGCCTTGGATAGGACCTTTAAAGGGTCGAGATGAACCCTTGGGGTGGAACCTGACGGCGTCTAGTTCTCCTCAACAGTTGGTCGGGATCTTCTAGATAATTTCCCGACAGTTGGAAACGCTCATACACTATCTAGCTTCACAAGAAAGGAAGACATAGACAGGGGTAAGCCCCTATGACTAATTGATAACTAAGTTAACGAGAATCTCTGGATTCAATCTAATTAAAATTTCTAGGCTATGCTTTCCCCGGCAATGGCGCCAGAAATGCTTGTTGGTATTTCTTATGACTATTGGATAAATCCACAAGCGCACAGATTATACCATTGTAGCACTTTACCTAGGAGTATTCCAAGATATTGTAATTTATATTTTCCCAATGGAAAGCTGGGCTAGAAATGATAATTGGATAGAGATCCTAGAGAGCACCTCAACTTAGTACCAACTAGTATATGGGGGTAAACGATATATGTGATAGGAAGGGTTGATGAATGAATAAGCCAAGGTAAATGATAACCTAGAGATAACTAGATAGTATAGCTGGGTGGGAGGACAACGCGAGAGTATAGGGACTCTTATGTAATTCACTCTACTTCAATATACTTAGCCAATTAATTAGTGTAAACACTATAGTTTGTCTCCTCGATACAAGTATGCTAGACGAGGGGATAGATCAGTAGGAGGACAAAACTCCTACCGGACCGCACCCTCTTTTTACGGGGGCCTTACCTTTTAAGAACTTGCCTAAGAACACGTGGTGGAATACAAAGACTAGACATGGTTGTCACTCTCTTGCTAGCTACCACAAACAATCCGTGCAACAAGCTATAACCAAGGATAAGATGGTGTATAACCACCACGCGTACACACAACTTATTACTTTGACTACGATCTATAATCAAAGCACCCTATGATAGACAATGATCGCATACGGGAAAGGCCACAAGGATCACAGACTATTGATGTAAAGGCTAGTAATAAGCAAAAGCATATAACAATACTATAACAAGTATAGTAAGGCTCAAAGTAAAGACTAAGTAAAGTAGAGGAAAAGTAATATATTGAATAAGATAAAGTCTTACAAAGAAGGAAAGATACAAGAGCTATACCAGACTTTCTAGAAGACAACTCTGGAAATCCCGAGCGCAGCTCGACTCAACTCTAACTCCCACTCTAGACTAACTACTAGAACAATATCAGGAATAGAGCTTGTAGGCTTCTTCACCATGTGTAGAGAGGGGGGTATGAGCCTCTATTTATAGTGCAAGGTGGAGTAGGGGCTACTCCATTGCCACATCATCGATCCAGGAGCCTTCAATTCTCCACCCTTGGATCCAACCGCCTCTAAACTGGCTTGGACTGGATGGTTGTGATCTTCAACATGTGTTAAACAGGTATGGCGGTTACCAGAACCTCAACCGACCTAGGGGGAGGTCGGCCGACCCCACTATGGCCAGTGGGTCATGCCTTGGTCTTCTAGAAGCAACCCCACTGGTCAGGGACCAAGTGAGGGGCTGGTGGGCCCTTTAGGAGCTCGGCCAACCCCCCCCTTGGGGTATCTGTCCCACCTCGGCCTTCTAGATGTTGGTCCCACTTGTCATCTAGCTGGGTTGGTTCTTCTGAGTTGTTTTGCCACATTGATCTCCTTGATGTGGGCTCATGGATCCATGTGAGTTGTATGTGGACCGTTGGGAGAAAACAAAGAGTGATCCAAGGGTTGAGATCCACTCTGGAGTGCTTCTCCTGGATCATGGCTAGGGGGAGAGCTGGTGGGACCTATAGGAGGTCGGCCGACCCCCTATGTGGGTCCTACTGGCTCTCCTTTGATCTATTTCTTCAGTCCTGCAATCACATACTTCATGGACATGTGTAACTTGCTATTTGATAAAGTATGCTCACGATGTTATTGTTTTATCCTTGATCCTGAATTTGTTGAAAACATTTTAGTTATATAAAAGTGTATCATTGTTGGTGCCAACACCGCTGAAATGACACTAGCATGTGTAGGCTTTTGACGATCCCTTTTGGTTGTTTTGTATATAGCTTGTAACTATGGCTCTTCATTGTGACATTCACTTGCATTGAGCACCATGTTTAAACTTAATCTAAAATGAAGTAGCTCTATGAATAGTGAATTGCTAAGATCGAGTCGGGTTTGCATTTGTGAGCACTTCACCGTTTGTTCGAGACTGCTTCCCATGTGGGTTGAACTTGAGCGGTGTCGTGTATGACCGAAACCAGTGCGCTAAGCTCTTTGGCTTCGCCTGTTTGATAAGTGGCTTCACTTTGCTTACAACCACTCGCATACACTTGTAATGTGCCTAAAACTGATTTTGACTGCAAAACTCTAAAAAATGAAACATTTGATTCAATTTGGGTCTTTGGCTTGTTGTATGATCTTTGCTAGGGATAGTCTACTCTCTATACATGTGACAATTTTTGAGATTGATCTTATCTTGTATGCCATGTTTAGTTGTCTTTCAGTGGTGATACCCCTTTCTCTACTCACACATGTATTCTTCTCTAAACTAGCTTCTAAAGTGATCTTTAGCTCTACCTAAGTCTATATTAAGTACTTAGAGCTTTTCTTATTCTCACAGCATCACATCACTTAGAGCATCCTTTCATTGTCTTAGCTCTATGTATGATTGCACTCAGGCTGCATTCCTTTGGCATTTGTGGCTAAAATCTTGAGTTTTGAGCTTTGATGAGCTACATGTGTCAACAAGGGGGAGAAATCATGCATTTCATACCTTCATTAGTTAAGGGGAGAAAACTTGCATTTCACCTTGTTCATTCTAGGGGGAGAAAACGTGCATTTTGAGCAAATTTTGGTACTTGTGCTTTTTTGGTTTTCTTCACCCCTCCTTGCCATAAGGCTCTCAATTGGTATCTTGGAGAGCTTCTATGCCATAAGGCATTTGGTATCTTGTGCGTGTGAATTTGGCTAAGGGTGAGCTTTTTCTACATGTGTTGAGCCTTTGCCTCTTCTGGAGGGTCTAGCTTGTGTTGTTGATTCGGACAAGTTTCGATTGACTTTTTGAGCCTTATTTGGTTTTGATTGGTATCTTGAGATTTGACAACATTTGATTGGTATCTTTGGCTTGCTAGTGGTGTTGAGCCCGTTTGTGCCTCTTCTTGAGGGCTAGCTTTGTTTTGCCATGTTGCGTCGAGCCGTTGCCCATGTCTTTGGGAACCAAGTTTTGGATGCGATTTGCTTCTCTCAAGTGACCCCATTTTGGCTTTCTTAGCTTTTGGTCATTCAGAGAGCTTTACCTTGTGGCTCAAATCTGAAATGCACTTGTGTTGATAATGCACTCATCAAGGGGGGAGATTCCGAACACATGGTTGATATGTGCCCATGTAGTTCAGTTTTGATGATGAGTGCTTGCTCAACATGTGAGTATTTCAGTTTGAGCGGTTTACACTAATCCTTTGTGAAAGCAAATGTGTGTCTGTCTATTGGCTTGTGGTGTGCAGGTGTTAGGCCCAGAAACAGTGGTCAATGGAGAGGTGAAGCTATTTTGACACAAAAAGCATCGGATTTGCGAACACCTCGGGCTTATACCCAAAATTTCGATATCCAAGGTGCGCCAGTCGATTTGATCAGTTAATCGACAAGGACGATAACTAGAACAACGATGAATGAGACGACGATGATGCGCCCGGATGTCAAGGCTCAGATTGCTCAAAAAGCGGAACTCGCAACGTAGACGGAGATCTTGTAGATGCAGCCCGTCGAGATCGTGAGAACTCGTGGATAAACTAGAACTAATGTGATGAAAGTAGATGTTGTAAAAGTAGATGAAAGTAATAGATTTGTATTTGATTGATTGTATATTTCTACACCGCCCCTGGGTACATATTTATACTCCGGTAAAAGGAGTTATAAACAGACACGACTCATACCTAAACAGAACTCCTATTTTTAAGGAAATAAAATGACTCATGCAAGAGTCAGACGCAAACTATAATAATAATACTAGCATAAAAGTCACCAGTTTCCTTATCTGTTTTCCTTACGATGAAACTTTCCATCGGCAGATTCCTTCAATCCGCAATTTCCTTCTATTGCCATTGGCAACTTCCTGCTGATGTCAGCCACATCTACCCGCATCCATCGGCAATACCTCCTTATCGGCAAACATATCTTCTTTCTCCTTTGACGCTTCTTCAATCAAATTCACCATCGGTGATTTCTTCTGCCTCCATCGGTAATTTGACCGGCAGCATTTTGATGTCGATGAGGACAACAATTACCCCCTTGCCGATCAATGCACTTGGTTTAATATTGACCCATACAAAAAACGGTGTCAACACATGCCCCCCAATTTCGGAGTATAAAATATCTTATGCACCGAAATTTGCTCTATTGTAATGTTTCCCTCAAAAAACGCCTATGCCATCATTTCGATTACCGTGCACCATCATTGTAAATTACCAACAACTCCTGCAACTGAAGCACCAACAGTTACAATCCCTCGAGCACCGTGCAAATTCCTTGCGATATCCTTCCATATCTCTGCTCAGTCAAAAAGAAAACTCGAAAATGCCCCTTGACCTAGGCCTATAAAGATTACCGTTCGTGCTCCTTTTCACCCTGAGCTCACATTTTCATCTTTATTCCAACGTCATCTCCGAAGAGCACTCCGGCAATCACTGGCGGCTTCTTTTCTCATCAGGAGGTGCGACCCCTTGCAAGAACTCCTGCTTCAATGGCGATCAACTTCACTGCTCCTGCGGTAATTTTTCTTTTCCAGTCTCATACCTTGCGGTTCCCTCTCTCTGCGTTGTTTCTTGATCTCTTTTCCTCTTTCTTTCTTCGCTTTCTGGATCTAGGAAATACGCAACAAAACAGTGATTCCTACCGATCAAGCACATCTCTGCTATTTGGGTCCAATGGGAAATCCCGTTCCAATTGACCTCATCAATGCAGAAACCAATAGTATCCCCTTTAGAGCCGAATACTTCGATCTAGGGTTATGGACAGATGCATTCCGTTCTTGGCCCAAACCCACCAAAGGGTGGAAAAACTAGTACCTCAAGATGTCTAAGTCAGAACAAGCCTATTGGTCAGAACGCAACATCGACCAATGCATCAGACTATCTATTGCCGATATGGCCAAGAACGAAAATATGATGATTGCCGCTTCATACTTCTGGTCAGATACAATGAATGCTTTCCTATTCCGACACGGACTAGCTACCCCTACACTTGCCGATGTATACATGCTCACTAGCCTTGATGTCTCCTCTGCCGATAATGCCACCCTCTTTTGCAAGAAGTCTGAACATCGGGTGAGCACTCGCAATATCGGCGGTTGGACCGGATATATCCAGGAATACGAAAAGACTGGATCAGTAGGTCAGAGGGAGCACGACATCTTCCTAAATATGTGGTTGGAAAAGTTCATTTTCTGTGGCAAGATAGTTGGACCCACCAATATGTACCTTCCGGCAGCAGAACTCTTGGTCACTGGAGGGCTTCCTCTCGGCCGATATCTTCTTAGTTCAGTTTACCATCTCCTGCACCAGGTATCGGAAAGATTACTGGTAGGCAAACCCATCGGCAACCTCGGAGGTCCTTGGTGGTTTATCAACTTATGGTTAAACGCCCATATGCACAAATGTCTCCAGTTTGACTTGTTCAGCCAGTAGTTTCCGAGAGATCTGCCTGAGGACTACACACCTGATGAGGATGAATCGGCAACCCGTTCTCCTCTCAACTTTGGGGAAGCTGTGATAGTGCTACCAGGAATCGATGCCAATGAGAGCCAACTCGGTCTGTTCTTTCAGAGACTCTACTGTGGAATCCCTGCTGCAGAACGGGTTTGGTGGCCTTATATCGATGAGGACAACCGATTTCCACTTTCCTTCAATCCTACCGATGGAAACATACCACAGAATGAAGGAATTATGAAAGCCACCCTTATTTCCCGGGCCATCCTAGTAAACATCTTCGGGACCGGGAAGAATACTCCTCCAACATATGAATTTTACTATCCATCGGCAGTAGCAAGACAGCTAGCGTTTGGTCAACTACCGATCAAACTCAGCTACGCCGATGTGATAAAACAAAGAGAAATCATCCCCAGTGCTATGGACTGGAACAAGATCGTCACTCTCCCCTCTTAGTCCGATGTGACCAACATTGATCTGTCTTCTTGGGCACCAACCTCCTTCATCACCGAGTCCTACAAATCTTGGTGGCAAGAGTGGAAGAATCAGCTATTTGCCACATCATCACATTACTATCGACATTTGATCGATGCTGATTACATCGTCCCCGATGATGTGATAAGTTTATTTCTGACACCATTTTTCCTATTATTTCTCTTCAAATGCACTGGTAACTGATTTTCTACTAACAGGTTGATGACCCAATTCCAAGAAAAATTATAAGTGGTAGAACCTTCCACTTACGACCGATAAATCCTACATCGGTAATCGGCAGCAGAGCTCCTTCACTGGCTTCCCTCATGTATGGAAAGGCGCCCAAAGTCACCCTCAAAACCAAGCCAAAACAGACTGGGGTTGTTGCTACTCCATCGGCCACTGCCGCTGTCCTAACACAAGCTTTCGAGGTGACAATCTTTATCTTACTTATGCCGATTACAAACTCTCATCGGTGATGCTCACTTAATTTGCACAACACACTTTCTCTTGTAGCCAGCGAGTTCATCGACAGCTATTCCGAATGTACAAGCTTCTCCAATTCGGTCTGCCAATGCCCCCCAAGTGCAAAAATCAAAGCGCCAAGATTCCTCAAGTGTCGTTCCTCGACAAAAACATTCAAAACCATCAGCCCCAGTCACATCATCAGCTGCGTCTTCTCAAACTCCTATCGATATACTAGCACCGGAGCCAGTATCGGCATCAATCCCTGAGCAATCACAAGTTGAGATTCCTAACCAAGAGATAGTACCATCGCCGCAAGAGCTAGCTGCAACAACAGAAAAAACATCGGCATCGGTATCAGCACCAGTGCCAACTGTTCGTCCTACCGAGGCAAGTTCATCAGCAACCATTTCCGATCTTCCAGACACAGCTATGCCAACCACTCTGTCAAGCCTGAGGCGAGAAACTGCTCTAAAATAGGTACACCAACTATCCATCATAAATCTTGCAAGACACAAGTTCTTGACTGACAAATTTTTAAATCCCTTTTCTTTTCAGGCTCAAGACTCTCCCGAGAGTTTATTTTCCTTCGCTATCAACATTCCAGATGACGCCGACGAAGAGGAAAGTTCTGCTCAAGCTTCGACCGTCATATCGGCAGAAGTGAAATTCAAACTTGAAGCACTGCTACTTTTACTGCAACAAAATACATCTCAACTGGTCCAAGACTCCAGCGCAGTAAGGGTAGCTTTCAGGGAAATCCAAAGCCAACTTCCTGTCGATATTGAAGAAGTACTCTTCCAAGCAGCATTCCTCGAGAGCCAGCAACTGTAATACCAAAAGGCCTCACGCCGCATTGCCGATAGAGCTACTCAAGCAAAACTTGAAGAATAAATACTCAAGTTCAAGCAAACCGCAGACGAAAAGCAAAAAGACATCGGTCGTCTAGAAGCTTCTGGCATCGAACTCGAACAAGAGATTGCTCGTCTATCGGCACAAAAAGAGGGGTTGCTAGCCGATCTGAAGAGAGTAGATGAAGCTTTGAACTCGACCAACCAAAAGAAAATCCAACTCCCTGCCACTACTAAAGCCTTGCAACAAGAGAGGGATGCCGATGCTCGTGAAGCTCTTCTGCTGCGGAGGAAAATCAAACCAATCGAGGGTACTGCTGACGACGATGCCAAGGAGATAGAGGAAGCTGACCAAGTTCGCCTTCAAACTCTACTATTATTCATTGCATGTGAACCTGATGACCGATCCCCAGGTAATATAACGTTAACACCCTTTTTACCGATGTTTTGTATAATGACTCTGTCATCGGTATTTATATCTGTATTACTCTATGTATCTATCCAGATACTAGGATAATATTTCTTTAAATATTTGCCATTGATTGCTCTAGAAAATGCAACTCCTTCGAGGGTTTCCAAAATATAAGCATTGCCAGGAACAGATTGATTTATCCGAAAAGGACCTTCCCAATTAGGAGACCACTTTCCAAACTTTGAACTCTTAGTTCCAATCGGTAAAATTAGTTTCCACACCAAATCACCATCGGCAAATTCTTTACCTTCACCTTTTTGTTATACTATCTGACAACCCTTTTCTTGTTCTCTTCGATACTGATTAAAGCCCTCAGCCGATGACTTGTCAAATCTTCTAATTCATCTTTCATGAGAATATCATATTCATCAGCAGTCAATTGATCCTGGGAAAACAATCGCCTAGAACCAGTCTTAATTTCCCAAGATAGAACAACATCGTGTCCATAAACTAATTGGTACGACGATACTTTAGTTGCACCATGACATGTCATCCGATACGACCACAAAGCTTCATTTAATACTATATGCCACATTCTAGGGTTTTCTTCAATCTTGCGCTTGATAAGCTTAATAACTCTCTTATTGGTTGCTTCGGCCTGACCATTAGCTTGAGCATAATAAGGAGACGAGTTCAAAACCTTAAACCCCATATCAGTAGCAAATTCATCAAACTCCCCCGATGTGAACATGGTTCCTTGATCGGTTGTAATAGTTTGAGGAATACCAAATCGGTAAACAATATGTTCTTTCACAAAATCTATCATGTTTGTCGATGTCACCTTCTTCAACGGGATAGCTTCAACCCACTTCGTGAAATAATCGGTAGCAAAAAGTATGAACTTATGTCCTTTACTTGATGGTGGATAAATCTGGCCGATGAGATCAATGGCCCATCCCCTAAACGGCCACGGTTTGATAATAGGATTCATTGCCGATGCGGGTGCTCTCTGAACATTACCAAACTTCTGACAATCTTGACACCCTTGAAGTATTTAAAACAATCCTCAAGAATCGTCGGCCAATAATATCCATTTCGTCTGATCATCCATTTCATTTTGAATGCCGATTGATGCGCCCCACATACTCCTTCATGAATTTCACCCATCAACCTTTTTGATTCCTCTCCGCTAAGGCATCTGAGAAAAACTCCATCAATCGTACGATAGTACAATTCATCTTCAAGGAGCACATACTTGGTAGCCTGAAACCTTAGCCGTCTTTCAACTTTTCTAGATGGATCTTTCAAGTAATCGGAAATCTCTCTTCTCCAATCATCGGTAGCCATTACCGATGTCATTACTTCTTGAATCGGTTGATATCCCAAAGCGTGTTGTGCTAACCGATTGGCTTGTTCATTATGCAACCTGGGAACGTGCTCAAGACGGTATTCTTTAAATTCCTTTAATAACTGCAAACACTTTTCATGATATGAAATTAAAATACCACTCCGGCATTCATAGGTTCCAATCAATTGATTGATCACTAACATAGAGTCACCAAAGATTTCAACGGCATCGGCACGTATTTCCGTAAGTAATCTCAACCCTTTCAGCAACGCCTGGTACCCAGCCTGATTGTTTGTTGAAGTAGCAACAATCGACAATGATATCTCATACTTCTGTCCTCGGGGTGAAACTAAGATAACACCGATACCTGCTCCCTCTTACACGTGGAACCATCAAAGAACAAAGTCCAAGGTGCAATCTCTACGGAATTCATTGTACCACAATGCTGAGTAACAAAATCAGCCATCACCTGCCCTTTAACTGCCTTAGGTGATTCATACCTCAGATCAAATTCTGACAGTGCCAAAATCCATTTGCCGATCCTCCCACTCAAAATCGGCATCGACAACATGTATTTGACCACATCATCTTTGCATATGACAGTACATTCGGCCGACAGCAAATAATGCCTTAATTTGGTGCAAGAGAAATACAGACATAAACACAATTTTTCAACGGTCGAATACCTGGTTCAGCGTCCACTAGCCTTCTACTCAAATAATAGATCACACGTTCCTTCCCTTCAAACTCTTGAATCAAGGCTGATCCGATAACGCCGTCATCGGCAGACAAATATAACCTGAAAGGTTTTCCATGTTGAGGTGGAATCAAAACTGGAGGATTCACCAAATGTCTTTTAATTTCTTCCAAGGCCGATTGCTGCTCTTCTCTCCATACAAATTCTTGACCAACCTTCAGCTTCAGCAATGGGCTAAAAGACTTAATCTTCCCAGACAAATTAGATATAAATCTTCTAATAAAATTAATCTTGCCGATCAAAGATTGCAACTCAGTCTTGTTTGTAGGAGCAACCACTTTGTTAATCGCATCAATGGATTTTCTGCCGATCTCTATACCCCTTTGATGCACCATGAACCCTAGGAATTGACCTGCTGATACGCCAAACGCGCACTTATTTGGATTCATCTTTAGCACATGCTTCCTTATGCACTCCAGAATCTTCCGCAGATCGGCAAGATGCTTCTCAAAGTCTCCGGACTTAACCACCACATCGTCAATATAGATCTCGACCAATGTGCCGATGTACTTATGAAAGATAAAATTCATCACTCTTTGATAAGTAGCACCGACGTTCTTCAATCCAAAAGTCATTATGACCCACTCAAATAAACCGACGTGACCTGGACACCTAAAAGCAGTTTTGGATATATCTTCTTCAGCCATGAATATTTGATTATATCCAACATTACCATCCATAAAACTGATAATTTTATGTCCAGCAGAAGCATCCACTAGTAGATCGGCAACAAGCATTGGATAGCCGTCCATTGGCGTAGATTTATTGAGATTCCTAAAATCAATACAAACACGAAGTTTTCCATTCTTCTTATATACAGGAACCACATTAGAAATCCATTCGGCATATCGGCACTGCCGATAATCTAGCTTCGATTAACTTTGTAATCTCATCTTTAATATCAGGTAACACAGTAGGGTTGCACCGGCGTGCCGGCTGCCGATGTGGTTGAAAACCCGACTTGATAGGTAACCGATGTTCAACTATTGATCGGTCTAAACCAGAAATCTTTGTATAATCCCAAGCAAAACAATCTTTATATTCTTTTAACAAATCACTCAACTGTTGCTTACATTGAGAATCTAACTTAGCACTAATAAAAGTTGGCCTAGGCTTGCTACCGTCACCGATGTCTATTTCTAGAAAATCATCGGCTGATGTGAACCCCTGTCCAAGTTTTCCATCATCGGCGAACTGATCCATTAAACCTCTTCTTCAGAACCGTCTGCTTGGATCGATGTAATCCGGTAATCGGCCACCTTGAGGAATTATGTATCCCAAGGTTCACCAGATATGCACTTGGTCTATTCATAGGTTTCCGATTCTGCCGATGCAACAATTGACGGGGCTTCACTTCGGACGACCTCAATCTTGTCCCCGACCCATTGCATGAGGCTTTGATGCATCGTGGAAGGAATACAGCAATTAGCATGGATCCAATCCCTCCCCAGGAGCAAGTTGTAGGTACCTTTACCGCTGATCACAAAAAATGTTGTCGGCAAAGTTTTGCTGCCGATAGTCAACTCTACGCACACTACTCCCATAGCTGGTGACACATTGCCTTCAAAATCTTTCAGCTTCATGTCCGTCTTGACTAAGTCTTGGTCACCTTTCTCAAGCTTTCTAAATATGACATATGGCATTATATTGATTGATGCCCCACCATCTACTAGCATCTTTGACACTGGCTGCCCATCGACTTTGCCTTTGACAAACAAAGCTCTCAAATGCTGCCTTTCATCATCGGCAGGCTTTTCAAAGACAATTGCCATTGGATCTAGCACTAGCTGAGCCATATCAGCAGCTTCTTCCTCAGCATCAGTAGGTGTCATAAATTCCATCGGCAACATAACAATCATGTTGACTTCAGCCGATGGACTCCTCTCCTGGTGTTTTGGCCTGCACTCCCAAACTGGAGATTCTCCCTTCGAAGGGTTTTCACCATAATATAGATCATTCTGGCATTCACGTCGGATCCTACTTCTCTGAGTCTTCGTCAAGCCTTTGGGACACCATTGAGGAAGTTTAGTCTTCCAAACAGGCTGGTATTGTTTCTCACTATGTCGGCTTGTATTACCCCTTATATTTGGATCCCTAGAGAATATTTCTTCATCGGGCACACTTGCATTAGCCTTCCCTTCAACCTCCTCTTGACGAACATACTTGCCGAGCCTGTCATGTACGCTGAGTTTGCCCCCAAGCCGATCATGCACCGACTCCTTTCTAATCGGCCTATCATAGCTTGCTTCTCGATCATCCGAACAGGATCTCTTTCCTGACCGATCAGAAGGATAGTACCTGTTGCACTCGGGGCAATTATCGGCAGTGGGTAGCTTGATGCCTTCTTCCCAACAATGAACGAGGAAAGCACAATTCCAATGATCTTTATGCCAATGCCATTCTCAGCTCCTTTCTTCTTCCCTCTGCCGATACTGCTCTTCTTGAGAGCGTCGATATTCCTATCGCGGTTGTTTGTGCGTGATTACAACACCATGTCTACGAGATCTCCTTACGATGTTACCTTCGTCAGCAACTCTCTTGCCCTTCTTATCATCGGCACACCTTTTTCCCTTCACATCATGCACAGCTATTTGATGTTTAGGATCTATCGATGCATTCTTCTTGGCGGCTTCCGATGTCAGTACTTTAACCTTCTCACTAGCTTCCACCATATTGCTTGGAAACGGGTGCTGGTCGATCTTCATCGGCTTCTGGGTTTTAGAATTTTCAAATTTAATTCGTCCAGCCCCGATTTCTGACTGCAATTGCTGCCTAAAGACTTTGCAATCATTGGTAGTGTGTGAGGTTGCGTCATGCCACTTACAATACCTCATCCTTCTAAGATCTTCAGCCGATGGAATCACTTGATTAGGTGCTAGCTTAATTCTCCCTTCTTGAAGCAAAAAAATCAAATATCCTATTGGCTTTAGCAGTATCAAAAGTGAATCTTTCAGCCTTCTTCTGACCAAACAGACAGGATATCGGCTTCTTATCCTTCACCCATTTAGCAACGCCGATATCTGTCCCTTCATCTGATTCAGACTCTTCTTCCTGTTCGATGAAGGACACCGTCTTGTTCCAAGTCTTTCTAGGTTCGAAGGCTTTGATTTCCTGATGGACAACTCTTTGCACGAGATGGCTCAAACTTTCAAATTCTTGAGATGCATATTTATCCTTGATGTGCGGCAGTAATCCCTAGAAGGCTAAATCTGCCAATTGCCGATCATCCAACACTAAGCTATAGCATTTATTCTTCACGTCCTGAAGCCTTTGGATGAAGCTCTCTACCGATTCGTCGTTGCACTATTTTAGCTTGACCAAATCGGTAATCCTCTTCTCATGAACTCCAGAGAAGAAGTATTTGTGAAACTGCTTCTCCAGATCGGCCCAAGTGATCACCGAATTTGGAGGAACCGAGATGAACCATGTAAACGCCGATCTAGATAAAGACGATGAAAACAATCTTACCCTCAGCTCATCTCTGCTAGCTGCCTCTCCACATTGAATAATGAAGCAATTGATGGGCTCCATTGTTGACGTATCATCCTGACCAGAAAACTTGGTGAAATCCGGCACCTTGTACCGATTCGGGAGAGGAATAAAATCGTACGCCTGAGGGTACGACGTCCGATAAGAATACGTATTGACCTTAGGTTTGATACCGAACTGCTCTTTCATCACTTCGGCAATTTTGTCAGACCAGTATGCATCGTGATCCTGCCGATGGATCGGCTGAATATTAACTAGCTGGACCGGTGGATACACCCCTTCTTGCCTTTGTGGGAAATAAGTTGATCCGATTGGCACAGGCGCAGCACCACCTTGCTGAATATTATCCACCGGTTGATTTACCGATGTATAACCTTGGGCACCCACTGGGGTATACTGCGGCATGATATTCATCGGTCGATACACCAATGTTTCATTCTGAGTGTTCGTCGGGTAATGGTACTGTTGCGCTCCCGCTACTTGGTGTCCAAGTTGCACCACCTGTTGTTGAATTGGACTGGTCCATACAGGATTATAAGTCATCGGCATATGATTTGCCGATAATTGATAGTTACCCGGTGCCTGTTGCTCCTGCATCCTGGAATAATCAACAAATTGGCCTCCTTGGTACACTAATACCCTAGTTTGAGGATTCGTCATCATCATGGGATGGTTTACCACTAATAGTCCATCTGGAGATTTCCCGGCGGCAACTGCACATTTGGAGAAGACGTAGCATAATGTACTATCAGGCTCATCGGCTGTGCCGATATTGCCGATTCCATAGAGGTCTTTCCCGCTGCACTATTACCTTGGATCAACTTAGCATCGGCAGATGAATCCGGAGGCATACCGTATCCCCACCAGTTAGCGGGAGTTGGCTAACTCTAGACTACATGTCCTGACATTGTTGATGCCACCAGATCAATGTTCAACCGCATGATGTTTGCAGGGCTCGATCTTGGTGGTGTAGCTTCATCGGTAGAAGGATTCACAGGTTGGAAAGATATCACTAGAGCCACCGATGAAGTCGTGGCAGATGCCGATCTAGGTTGATGATATGCTGGACCAACATACCTAGGTGGTTGTCCTTCTTTGAAAGATTGAATGACAGCATTATACACAGTATTGGACAACACATTGGAATGGCTAATCAACACCTGATTTAATGTAGAATTAACCATATCTTGTAACATACCAGGATTGGAATCGAAAGTGACCTGCCGCGGCAACGGTGGATCTTGCTTCTGGACTGCATCGCAGCTCCTGTTTAAGCTGAAGGATTTCAGATATAGCTTCTTGTACTCCTCCATAGCCTGCTCCATAGCCTTCTTCTGATCATCTTTCAGATCTGCTTCGGAGACTTCAATGACGTTCTTCGGATCAACATTAGTAGAACCACCCATGATCGTGATCAAGAGATGTATCTAGGGTCCCACCGGGGGTGCCAAAAGAGGTGTTGACACAAAAAGCGTCGGATCTGCGACCACCTCGAGCTTATACCCAAAATTTTGATATCCAAGGTGTGCTAGTCGATTTGACCAGTTAATCGACAAGGACGATAACTAGAACAACAATGAACGAGACGACAGCGATGCGCCCAGACGTCAAGGCTCAGATTGCTCAAAAAGCGGAACTCGCAACGTAGACGGAGATCTTGTAGATGCAGTCCGTCGAGATCGTGAGAACTCGTGGATAAACTAGAACTAATGCGATGAAAGTCGATGCTGTAAAAGTAGATGAAAGTAATAGATTTGTATTTGATTGATTGTATATTTCTACACCGCCCCTGGGTACATATTTATACTCCGGTAAAAGGAGTTATAAACAGACACGACTCATACCTAAACTGAACTCCTATTTTTAAGGAAATAAAACGACTCATGCAAGAGTTGAACTCAAACTATAATAATAATACTAGCATAAAAGTCACCAGTTTCCTTATCCGTTTCCCTTACGATGAAACTTTCCATCGGCAGATTCCTTCAATCCGCAATTTCCTTCTATTGCCATCGGCAACTTCCTGCTAACGTCAGCCATATCTACCCGCATCCATCGGCAGTACCTCCTTATCGGCAAACATATCTTCTTTCTCCCTTGACGCTTCTTCAATCAAATTCACCATCGGTGATTTCTTCTACCTCCATCGGTAATTTGACCGGTAGCATTTTGATGCCGATGAGGAATAACGATTACCGCCTTGCCGATCAATGCACTTGGTTTAATATTGACCCGTACAAAAAACGGTGTCAACAAGGTCGAGTAGAGGCTTGCCGTGCCGATGGACTGAGAGCGGTGAAGGGCGGAAGCAGGGCTCTGACCGACGGACCTGAGTGCCGACGGACTAGCTGTGGTGGCTAGTGCTTGGCACTGGCGAGCGTAACAAGACATGGAGGTAGACCGGGTCAACCGAGTCAAGACGGTGGACGAGCGGGTCGAGCAGGAGGCTCATGGTACTCGGAGTCTGACCGGACAAGGATAAGGTGGCTTGAGTCGAGCATTTGATGGTTTGGGCCTCAAAACCATTGGATTACGGTTTCCGAGTTTGGGCCTCAAAACTCGGGGTTCGGTAGTTGAGCCGAAAGCTACTGGTGGCGGGTTTCGCGGGTTTGGGCCTCAAAACCCGGGCGAAGCTTCCGAGGAAGCGGGGACGGCACGTGGCGGAATCCTAGAGGTTGCGTCGAGGTGGCGACAAGTACAGGCAGGAAGCGGGGCCATCCGTTCAAATCGTGGAAGATATTTTCTAGAGTTGAGTCACAATTCTCAGGCTAGGTGGTTCTCTCTTTGTATTGAGGGGCTAAGTGAAAATATCCACTTAGACCTCCTTATCTAGGGGATGAAGGGGTATCCCTCATCCTATCTCTTGCACACTTCTTCTTCCATCTCCCACCTTCTAGGTCTTCCCCTACCTCTTGGCTTCTTGCTTGAGATCCATGGTGTCTCCCATGTCAAATGAGATTTTTGTAAGGATAGGAGGCCGTAAACTCCTTGTCTCCTCCGGGATTCAATTTTGAAACCGCTTGTGTTTGCGTTCTTCGTTTTGGCTTTTTTGTTCTTGATTCTCGTCTCTTGATCTCCCTCCTCGTTGCGTGTTTTGGAATTCCGTTTGAAGTGAAAGGTGCTGCTACCCCTTGTGTTCAAATCCAAAGAAGGAATCTGGCTAGGATGGGGTGAGCAAAGAGATCGATCCGTTTGCGTTTTGGCTTGTTCTCCAATCCGTTTGTGCTCGTTCATATTTGATTCATGGACTTGTGAGGGAAGGATGGACTATATCCTCCAAGAGTAGAGTCACATCTACCTCAGAAACCTTCCCACAAAGTTTGGATTTAATCGGAGTTGAAACGAACAAGTTCTGGCGTTTTTCGTGTGATCCGCGCTATTTTTGGGGGCGTCGGACGGTGGTTTTTACCCGTCGGACGCTACCTTTCCCCTAGCCGAGCGTTCGTCGCCTAGGGTTGTTTCAGGATGTTTTTTTGGGTGTGACGGACGCTGGCGTCGAACTCAGTCCGTCGCCCGTCGGAGCGTTCGTTGCCCTTCTTGGACAGCGTCCGTCGACCACAGTTTTGGCCGTATCTCTCTCTTCCGGACTCCGAATTGAGTTCTGTTTGTTGCGTTGGTTTTGTAATCACGCAGGGAACCTTGTGCAACACTTTTGAGAGCATTTCTCATGAGTATTTTTGGGTGGGATCTCTTCTTTTCTCTCACTATCGGTGTTTTGATTTGAGCTTTCGGTCCCGAGAAGATCCGTTGTACCTCTTGGTCATCAGCAAAGGTATCCACCCTCTCTAGGGTCGTGATCTTGCTATGTGGACAAGCTTGCTTGCTGGGGTTATTTTGGGAAGAGTGGCCCGAAGATTTCCGAGTAAAATTTGAGGCTCCCATTCACCCCCCCTCTGGTCGCCATTCTCGGTCCTTCAATCTCCAAGAGCCTCCACTTGTTCCTCTGTCGCAAAGATCAAAGACAAAAGAGCGAACAAAGCTTGTGAACGGTTAGAGGAAGAAGACACACCGTCGGGACCGGAAACCAATGCCATAGATGGGTTCGACGGTTCTCAAGCTTGGCTTGGGTTTGGTGGTCGATCTCCGAGGACTTGAGCTTGTTGAACAGCTCGTCCACGGTCAGGGCGTTATAGCCCGGTGACTCCTGGATGATGTCCACCTTCATCTCCCATACCCTCCGATCAAGAGCATGCAAAAGCTTGATAGCCATCTCATGATCATCATAGGGCAAGTTGCCCCGATTGGCATGCATCTTGTTGACGATAGATTGGAAGCGAGTGAACATCCCGTCAAAAGATTCGCCGGCCAACTATACAAAGTTCTCGTACTCCCTACAGTATGTGTCAAATAGTCTAGACTTGATCTGAGGATTGCCCTCATGATATCTCACAAGTGTTTGCTAGATCTCTCGCGTCGTAGTGAGGTTTGAGACTCGCTCAAACTCGGTAAGTCAAAGACTTGAGAAGAGAATACTACGGGCTTGGGTAATCCGAGCACCAAGAACCGCTTAGTCCTCATTCTCACAAATCTCCCAAATATTCGAATCAACTCCTTGAAGGAAAGCAGACATGCGCACCTTCCAATAGGAGAAGTTCGTTCCATCGAAAAATGTAGGTTTGCCAACTCCTCGCTCCATGTCGCCTTCGCGGATCAAGAACCGTTTAAGGTAGAATGATCCTTAACTAGCTCTGATACCAATTGAAGGACCAAGAACGGCGACCATAGAGGGGGGTGCATGGGAGCCAATTCAAAATTCACCTTCCAAAGCTTGGCCCTTCTCCCAAAATCACGCCCGAAAAGCAACCACGACAAATGCAACAAGCACACGACCCAACAAGTGGGTGGACACCTTAGGGAGAAGCCTAAAGGTGCAACGGAGCGGTCGGAGAATGTCAAAAACCAAGCCCCGAAAGAATCAAGCCAAAAACAACTTCCTGGGGAATCCCGGACTGTCCGGCCTCAGGGCTCGTACTGTTCGCCTCAAAGGTCCACAGACCAGCAGAATGTCCGCGAGTGGCGCCCGGACTGTCCATAGGCTAAAATGCAGAAACACCAAGTTTCTAGAAACCTCATTTGACCCTTCTTGAACTATCTGCGAGGAGGGGGTGGACTGTTCGCCGTTCAAAACTGAAAAACCGAACCTCCGTGACTTGCTGCTGGACATGCTACAGGAGCAGTCCCGGACTGTCCGCCGCTTGAGTCTGTGGCTCACTCAACTAAAGAGCCCGAGCAGCGCTGCCTCGAACCCCAACCGGTGGACTGTCCACTAGTAGGGCACAGACTATCCGCGGTTACCGGGACAGAGGCGATTTAGGGGCGATTTTGAATCCCCTCCTCCAAATCCTCCCACAAATCCTTCCAAATTCTTCACCACTAGCCACCAAACTTTGTGGGCAAGATCCCAAGGTTATGGAAGAGCTATCCCAAAGAAATCATCGCTCAATTTGGAGTGAGTTAGCAGGAACAAAAGGATTTTGGGAAAAACTCCAGGAACGAAGAACACGAGAAAGAATTTGTCCGATCTAAGTGCTCAAGATGTTTGGGGTAAAATCCTTCGGTGCAAATGATCTCCTCAGAGTTCCGCACAACTTGGTTCAAACAAAGAGGATTAGAGAAGAGCAAAAAAGCTATTAGCGAAGAACACAAGCAAATGGAGACACAATCACGAAATCAAAGCCACGATGGCTTAAGGAGGGTAAGGCCCTCGATTCTTGAATCAAAAAGCATTTACAAATGTTTCATGAATCGACCTTAAAATCAATTCATGGACCTCTTCAATCAAGAACTAGAGAAAGAGAGAGTTAGAGAGTGCAGAGTGAGGAGTAAGAGAGGTGGGAGAGGTGAAGGGGTAAGCACCCTTCATCCACTACTTAATGACGTTTGGACATTTCCAAATCGCCCCAAGATACATGACCTAATTACCTAGTTCTGAGACACTGTGATCAAAGTCAGAGATATTTTCCGCGAATGTTGATCGGATGGCCCCGTTTCCTGCCCGGAGTTGTCATCGCCTCGACGCAACCTCCAGGATTCTGCCACGTGCCATCCCTGCTTCCTTGGAAGCTCCGCCCGGGTTTTTAGGCCCAAACCCACGAAACCCTCCAGTGGTAGCTTTCGGCTCAACTACCAAACCCTGAGTTTTGAGGCTCAAACTCGGAAACCAACCGCCGATGGTTTTGAGGCCCAAACCATCAAACCGCTCGACACATGCCACCTCGTCCTCGCCTGGCGCGCCTCCGAGTCCCCTGAGCCTCCCACTTGACTCATTCGCCCACCGTCTTGACTTGGTCAACACAGTCTACATCCATGTCTTCTCGCGCCTGATGGTGCCAAGCAGTAGCCACCACAACTAGTCCTCGGGCCCTCCTGTCTGTCGGTCCGAGCCCCGCTTCCGCCCTTCACCACTTTCAGTCCATTGGCACAGCAAGCCTCTACTCGACCTTCACCACGCCATTGACCACTGTCTCCTAGCCTAGCACCTACACACCACAAGCCGAAAGACAGACACACATTTCTGCTTTCGCAGCAAGATTAGTAGGACCGCTCAAACTGAAACACTCAAATGTTGATCAATCACTCATCGCAAAACTAAACAACATGGACACATATTAACCATGTGTTCGCACAAACATATGCCTAATTATGGATTACAAAATATTTGAGTACCATGTACTATTGCACAAATTTTTTAGTAATGGTCCTGAAACATGCATTTAGATATATTCTGGTGCATATCAGTTATATATTTAAGCAGATTAAGTTGGGGCATATGCATAGTTCTGCATAATGATCTGATGAGGAGTGGCCCGATCTTCCGTGAGGTAAC
Source organism: Microstegium vimineum (assembly GCA_022036555.1). Taxonomy (NCBI): domain Eukaryota; kingdom Viridiplantae; phylum Streptophyta; class Magnoliopsida; order Poales; family Poaceae; genus Microstegium; species Microstegium vimineum. The sequence goes on from CM039131.1 coordinate 24,019,624, forward strand.
CGATAAATTTGATTGGTGGAAGTCTCGACGTTGACGATCCGGCTTCAAATCAGGACGATTCGAACCCTGCAACCGTTACACCACTGCTCCGTTGGTTATCAACCAAGCACAACTTGATTGACCTCGCCAATAAGGCTTTTCCTGCAAGCGAATCGAAGAACTCAAGCAAGAAGGTAATTACCAAATTTTTTTCCATAAACAGAGAAATCATCCTTGAAAATTTCCATAATATCTTCAATCATATCAGAAAATATAGACATCATGCATCTTTGAAAAGAGGTTGGAGCATTATATAGCCCAAAAGACATTATACAATAAGCATAAGTAACATAGGGGCATGTAAAGGTGGTTTTGCTTTGGTCATCAGGATGGATCGGGATTTGGGGATACCCTGAATATCCATCTAAGAAACAGAAGAACAAGTGGTTGGCTAACCGCTCTAACATCTCATCTATAAAAGGTAAAGGAAAGTGATCCTTTTTTGTAGCTTTGTTCAACTTTCTATAATCTATACACATCCGCCATCCAGTGACGGTGCGTTGCGGAATCAGCTCATTATTCTCATTTGTGACAACAGTCATGCCTCCCTTCTTAGGCACAACTTGCACTGGACTTACCCACTCACTATGCGGTACAGGATATATAATCCCTGCATGCAGCAATTTTAAAACTTCCTTTTTAACTACCTCTCTCATCGCGTTATTGAGTCTTCGTTGGGGCTCTCGAGAAGGTGAAACATAAGGATCTATTGGAATGCCATGAGTGCAAATTAAAGGACTAATTCTAGTGAGATCTTGGAGTGAGTAACCAAAGGTTGAACGATGTCTTTCTAGAACAGCCATCAAGCACAGAGTTTGCTCCTGAGTGAGTTTATCACTTATGATTATAGGAGACTCTGGATCATTATTGAGGAAAGCATACGTAAGACCGGGAGGTAGAGGTTTAAGCTCTACAGGAGGTCTAGGTGTTTCTGCAAACTCGTCTAAGGGTTCAGGTTCAGAAGGGTCAGCTTCTTCTTCTATGAAGAAAGGAGCGTCTTCTTCTAAATCCGGTTCATTGAAAAGATCTAGAGAAGCAATTTTTATTTCCTCGATAGGATCAGGTAGAAGATATGATTCAGTTTTACTGTTCAAAGAATGAGAGATTGTCATTGTGATTAGAAAAGTCTTTCCTAAGGAAATGTTTAGTTTCCCATTTTGTCCTTCAAAAAGAAGTCTTCTAAAAGGTTGTCCTAGCAAGAGGTCGTGGTCCCATGTATCAAAGATATAAAAGTTCAAACGAACCATGGCACCTTCTACCATAATGGGTAAGACATGTAAAATTCCAAGACTGGGGACTATATGTCCGTCAAGATTCTTCATGAACTTTGTTGTTGGGGTTAAAGTCACTTCACCCAAAAATTGATGCGCAAATGATTTAGACATGATATTGACCCCCACAACAGGATTATAGAGAGCATCAAATTGATCTGAATTAAATGCACAGTGTATCGGAATAGAAGGTGAATCCAAACGGATCACACTAGAGGAAAGCTCTGATTCTTCTAACCATTCGCTACTTATGATTGATACAAGCTCTCTCAAAATGCTTTTGTCTGGCATTTGGTATATATGGTTGCTAAGGTGATGATTTCGGGATTTTGAAATAGAAACAAAGTTTGAAATGTTTCCGAAATCATTGAAAAGATCAGGATCTATATCCAACATGAAATCAGGTGGTGGAATTTCTTCCTTTTTAGGCTCAGAACTTGGGATAACTAAAGTAGATGTTGGATCTGGTAAGGTATTATTTTCAGCTTCGTGAGTTTCTTCATGGATGGTATTATCCAACTCAGCATCTAGGATTCTATCTAAGGTTAACTTTGCTTCTATGGATGGTACATGAAAGAAAGAACCTCTAGATGTGGTGTTTAGCAACTCTCTATCCTTTTTACGAAGACCTTTATAAAAATGTTGAAGAAGAACAGGGCCTTCGATGCTAAGGTGTGGTCCAGATTCTAAAATCTCAAGAAAACGTTTCTAGGAATAAGCCAAAGATTCGTTCTCTTCTTGTTTGAAGGTTAGAACCATGACTCTAAGGTCGACGATTTGGGTGATGGCATAAAAGTCTAAACAGAAGTTGGAGCGCAAAACTCCCCAATCTCCTTGTTGTTGACTTACCTTCTGATTATACCATTGCTTAGCTCTTCCTTTTAAAGAAAAAGGAAAAAACTTCCAACATAAAGTTTTATCAGATATGCCTTCTATGCGAAGACAATCACATGTTTGCTCAAAATCTCGAATATGAAGGTAAGGATTTTCGTCTTCCTTTCCTGAAAAGGATATGCTATGAATCATTGCAATCAACCGCAGACTCAACCTAAACTGGGGAGCTTGGATAGGTTGTGATGACTCCCATGGTAATAGGTCGGTCTCCGTGGGTGCAGAAAATTGGTAGATAGGTGTGACATTTTGATTTTCCATAAGGATAGAAAAGGTAAGAAATAAAGAATATGAAAAATATAGGAAAAGGTAAAAGTATAGATACAAGAAAATAACAAGATTCAAGGTTATCTTAGCAAACCATCTTTCTCCCCGGCAACGGCGCCAGAAATGCTTGTTGATATTTGTTAACGCAAACAGAGAAATCACTTGGAAGTAATCCGTAAGCGCACGGATACCGGTGAGCACTTCACCCGGGAGATTATCCAGAGTATTGTAATTTATATTTCCACAGGGAGAAAGGGTGCATCTGACTAACCAAATCTATGCTATTAACCTTTAGGCTATAAACAAGGTGATCTTGATATTAGCGATTAGAGAAGGTTTCTCGTTCTAGTCTATATAAGATATGTGTTATTATTCTATTGGGGAGAACCATCATGATAAGAGACACCTCATAGGATGCTTACCACGCGACCTATAAACCCTATCGATCCTACTAACGGGATTGTGAGTTCCAAAGGTATCTACGAAATTGTCACGTTCCAATCTACTACTACAGATCCGGCTAGACAAGGGATATCTATGAGGATCCAAGCCCAAACACTGCGTTTACTCTAGAGACGATTACCCTACTCTCTACGCGAAGAGAATAAAGTAAACTCACAAACCAAAGAATAGTAAAACAGAGAACTTACTAGAATTAGAAGTTGAAATACCAAAGAAATCCTAGGAGCAAGCCTCGGGTTAGGAGACTTGATCCCGTTGATACAAACTGAAGAAGAGACACCTATAGGCCGGGCTTCCTCCAATCCACACCTCCACTCTAACTCTCACAATCTAGAAGAGTAAACTCTAATATCACATAGAAACTAAGGATAGTTGCTCTTGATTGCTAACCCTAGAGAATATATCCATAAGGGATCCTCTCTGGCGAATCATCTTTGGAAAATATGTAAATGAATAATGGATTGCTCTTTTGCAGGGGGCAGGGGTCCTCCTTATATAGCCCCCTCAAATGATCGTCAGCCGTCGGATCAAACCGACCTTAATGGAGGGTTTAGATTAAACCTCAAAGGTGGTGGAGGGCACCCGCCCTACCCTGGTGACAGGTGGGGCCCTCCTTCCTCGGGCGTGGTTCTGGAGTCTTCTAGATTACTCTTTTTCATTCGAAGGTGTTATGTGTCTATGTAATCCTTACTTGTGGGCCTCTTTTGCTCTTTAGCAGTTGTCTCCCTTCAGAAACAACAGTTAAAACCCTATGTCTAGGTGGTGTGTTGCAAATATATCCTTTCTTCGGCTTAGTTGACACTTAGAATTGATACTTAAGAGGTGTCAACAAGCTCCCCCATACTTAGGATTTTACTCATCCTCGACAAAAGGATGGTTAAAACATAAGCTTAAGGTTTAGACATCAATAGTAGAATGTTCCTTTTTATACATGTAATGCGGTAATATTAGTAGAGTCACCATATAACTATGAGCAGTTGAGGAATAAAGTAGCTAGAAATAGAGACCTTTCATCTATCAATCTTATCACTTGGAGTTTTTGCATATTTAGCTTACTTCTTTCCTATTACTGGTGCTCTCAGATCACTTATGAATCTCAAAAAGTGTAGGAAGATGTGGCGTACTTACCTTGCATGTATTTTCTGGTCAAACCGAGATCCGAGGAGAATAATGCCATACATCAACGACAACTACAGGGAAGAGTAGAAATGTACGAGGCCCAAAGAAGTCGTTGGAGGGTCAGTACATTGTCTCACAATTCGATGAGGAAACAGGGAGATTACTTGGGGAACATGCACATAGATTTGTCAAACACTGTGGTTACCTTGTAAGGGACAGGCTTCCGATCAATGCTCGTGAATGGAAGCAAAGGAAAGATGCTCCTCATGTTAGTTTTGTCTCTGATCATGACAAGACACTAATTTGGCAAGATGTCCTTCAACATTTCTCGCTCGATATAGAAGATGAAGATTTGAAGGGGAGAGTTAGGGACTGGGCTATGAAGAAGATGGCAACACAGTTCCAGGCCTGGAAGAAGAAATTGTACAATGAATTTATCAAGAAGAAGCTTACTCCAGATTTCAACAATAAGGCCTACGTCAAGTTGAGGTCATTTTCGGATGACTTTGTAGCTTTCAAGATATCCAAAGAGGGTGAAGCACGAGCGATAAAGAACCAATAGAATGCCCGAGAAAAGCAATACCACCATCGCTTGGGATCAGGTGGCTACATTAGTGTCATTCCTAAGTGGGGAAAACAGAAGAGGACCTTGTAGCTAGGGGAATCGAACCAGAATCAGATACCTAGTCTGAGCGCGGAAAGTGGTGGTTTTTTGGTCATGGGGGAGGCCTTAACCTTGAGACTGGGAAATTAACGTATGACAAAGGACTCACAAAAGCAGCACAGTGACTGGTCCACGCTCAATCTTTGAGGGAACAAGGAGTATGGTCACTAGATAGAGATAGGGATGAGCTGACATATGCCCTAGTGAAAGCCCATGTTTGGTTTTGAGTAATTGATGAAACCTATGGACTAACCCTTGAACTAAGTGTATGATCAAGATAGGGTGGTTCACCTTAAAACATGGAGCTAAATGAAGGATCATGATGGATCAAGGGCTCCATGACTAAGGAAAAGAAGAAAGAGAAAAACAAAATGGACCCAAGGCAAAGGTATATCCTAGGGCCATTTTTTGTTTAGTGATCAAGACACTATAGAGAGTGTGATCACATTTAGGATTGATAGTCGTAGTATCAAGAAGGGAAAACTCATGTCAATTGCGGTTATCATGTGCCACTAGGTTTGCATTGCATATCCATATAAAACAAACCTAAGTGACACAAACATGAACTAAAATCCATGAACTATATTGTAAAAGGCTAACACAGGGCTTAAGTGGTTGGAACACTTGGTGTTAGCACATGGAAGCTTGGAGAAGAAGAGGGGGCTCGGTTTGCCACTCAGAGAGGCTCCGAACGCAACGTCCGGACGCAGGGCAGAGGCTAACCGGACCATCGGAGATGCGACCGGAGGCATACCCTAGGCCTCGGCCTCTCTGGACAGGACGTCCGGACGCAGATTAGCGTCCGGACGCTGACTCCGGTTGCGGGTCTGGAGCTCGGCGCTCTCTGTACTCCTCTGGGGTATTTATCCGGACACTGAAGCGAGTCCGGACGCGGGTCCGGAGACTTGGGGCTCTCTGGACCCTCTCTGGACTGGGTCCGGACGCAGAAGAAAAGGGAACAGGACGCTCCTGTTCACGACGTCCGGAGGTTCCGCGTCAGCAGCAGGAAGGGCGCCAACGGGCGATTTCAAACAGGAGGAGGGTCCGGACCATGGCCATTGGTCCGGACCCCACAAGCAAACAGCATCCGGACCGACATAGGAAGCTGTGGAAAGGGGCAAAATGGCTAGCTCGGTGGTGGTTGCTATTTAAGTGGCTTGGCCGACTCCTAGGGCTCTCTCTTGCACCTTTCATTCATTTGATACACTTGTGCTTTCTTGAGATGGCCCCCAACTCACTCTCTTCACTCTTGTTGAATACTTGTGAGAGTTTGAGTGATCCAAGTGCATTGATCATTGCATTGCATCCTAGTGGCACTTGATCATCATCGTTGCCGCAGGGTTTCTTGTTATTCTTGGTGTTTGCCAACACCTAGACGGCTTGGCGATTGAGGAGAAGCTTCGGCGCAATTGGTGATTGTTTGCGGCCGGCTTCGGTGATTGTGAGAGGGCTTGTACCGACCTCGACGGAGCGCCAAAGGGTAACTCTAGTGGATTGCTCGTGTCATTGAGTTACTCTCATTTGGGTGGATTCTTGTGGTGCCCGAGTTAGTGGGCTAGGCTTGTCATTGCCTATTAGCCTCCGAATCACCATTTGAGTAGTCGACACAACGGGGACTAGCTTGGTGGCAACCAAGTGAACCTCGGGAGAAAAATCGATTGTATTCTTGTCTCCCGGCTACTCTTGGGTATTCATTGTGATTGGTTCATCCTATTGACATCCATACATCACAAGGCATCAGTATAGCAATCACCTCCTCTCTTGTATTTACTTCTTCCATATCTTGTCTAGTTAGCTTGCTAGTTAGCTTCTTGAGTAGTTGTTCTTGCTAGCTTGTGCTAAGTGCTTTAGATTCTTGCTATTGATTGACAAGCACTTAGCTAACTAGAATTGCATTGGATAGGTGGCTTTGCACTACAAGTAGAGCTAGAGCAAAAAGCTTCTCTTAAGTGTTATATAACCTTTTGCTCTAGTGTTTTGTAGAATTTTTATTAGGCTATTCACCCCCCTCTAGCCAGCTAGGACCTTTCAAGTGGTATCAGAGCCGTGGTCACCGCTATCAAGGCTTAACAACCTTTGGTGTTAGTGATGGCTCAAATATCATTCAACCATGTGGGAAGCAAACCACCAATGTTTGATGGCACATCATTTGATTATTGGAAGAGGAAGATGAAGATGCATCTAGGCTCAATACATGAGAAGGTGTGGAGTGTGACCGAAAGTGACTTTGTCATTCTTGATGAAGCCGCCCCCACACCTAAAGAGCAAGAAAACCGGCAATGCAACACAATGGCTCTCAATGTGATCTACAAAGTGTTTGAGCAAATCAAAGATCTTGAGAAGGCAAGTGAAGTGTGGAAGAGACTTGAAGATACTTATGAAGGCACTTCAATGGTAAAGAATGTCAAGTTGTACATGCTCAAGGACAAGCTATCTCACTTCAAGATGAAGGATGATGAGTCCATCCCGGAGATGTTCCATAGGCTCCAAGTGATCATCAATGATCTCAAGAGCTTGGGTGAGAAGATCAAGAATGAAGACTTCTCAAACCGGTTTCTTGGTTGTTTGCCCAAGAAATACAAAACCTTGAGGCAAATGATTAGGAGAGATGGTTTGGAAACGATCACTCCCATTGAAGTCCTTGGTGAGATCATGACCGAAGAGCAATACAATGAGGAAAGTGAAGAAGAAGATGTCAAGGAAGAAAAGAAAGAGAAGAAGAGCCTAGCATTCAAGGCTTCATCATCCAAGAGCAAGGGCAAAGCTAAGAAGCAAGAGTCAAGTGATGTTGAAGAATCTAGTGACCCTCTTCGTGCACAAGTTTGGCAAGTTCATGAAGAAGAAGGGCTATGGTGCTAGAAAGAGAAGAGATAACTTCAAGAGCAAAGAATATGAGAAGAGATGCTACAAGTGCAAGCAAACTGGTCACATGATTGCGGATTGTCCTAATCATAGTGATGATGATGAGAAGAAGAAGAACAAGTATGATAAGAAGGAGAAGAAGCTATAATTCACCAATAAGAAGAAGGGTGAATCATACATGGTGACTTGGGATAGTAGTGATTCCTCCGATGATGAATCTAGTGATGATGAGAGGAAGAAGACCAAGAAGAAGGCATTGGCAAGCATTGCTATCAAAAACAAGCCATCCATCTTCGACACTCCATCATGCTTCATGGATAAGCCAACTAAGGTACAAACTCATAATGATAGTGACAGTGATGATGATAGTAGTGATGATGAGGAGTACTCCAAGGAGGAACATGTTGATATGATGAAGCAAACTTATGATTGCTTTGAGACAAAGAGGAAGGAGTGCAAAGAATTGAACAAGAAGCTTAAGGCTCTTGAACAATCCTTTGATGAGCTCAATGGCTCTCATGAGAGGCTAATGGAAGCCCATGAGAATCTTGAGATAACTCACCACAAGCTTGAAAAGGCTCACTCCTTTCTCCTTGATCAAAACAAGGATAAGGTTGTTGCTTCATGTAGCATTGGAGTAACTTGTGATATTCTAGATGAATCATTTTTCACTCCTATCATTGTTGCACCAACCAAGACACAATGTAGCACCTCCACTTGCACATCTACTAGTGTTAGCTCAAAGGATGATGCTACACTAGTGAATGAAAATGAAAACTTGAAAAATGATGTTAATGAACTCACTTATGCTTTGGGTAAGGCATATGGTGGAGATACCCGCTTGCTAAAGTGCTTGGATAGCCAAAGATTCTCCCACTACAAAGAGGTATTGGGCTATACCCCCAAGAAGGGCAAGTCGGCCTTTGTAACTCCTAAGCCTAGCTTTGTGAGGAGAAATGGCCGGTATTGCACAAAATGCAAGCAAGTGGGTCATGTTGACCAATATTGCAAACTTAACATAAGCCAAACAAAGTTTGCTAAAGCTACCTCTATGCACTTTGATTCATGCTATATGCTTACCAAAAGTTCTAAAGGTATCATGGCTAAGTATGTTGGCACACCTAGTGTTGGCCCAAAGAATAAGGCTATTTGGGTGCCAAAATCCTTGGTCACTAACTTTAGAGGACCCAAACAAGTATGGGTACCTAAGAGGAACTAATTTGTTTTGTAGGTAAATTATAAATCCGGAGGAAGGCATTGGGTGTTTGATAGTGGGTGCACTCAACACATGACCGGGGATTCTAGAATGTTCAAATCAATCAAATCCAACTCCAATGATGGCATTGATAGTATCACTTTTGGGGATAATGGCAAAGGCAAGGTCAAGGGTCTTGGTCAGATTGCAATATCCAATGACTTGAGCATATCCAATGTTTTGCTAGTTGAGAGCTTGAACTTCAATTTGCTATCGGTAGCTCAATTGTGTGATCTTGGATTCAAGTGCATATTTGGAATAGATGATGTTGAGATCAGATCAGCGTTCGAACGCTGACTCCGGTCACGGGTCCGGAGCTCGGCGCTCTCTGTACTCCTCTAGGGTATTTATCCGGACGCTGAAGCAAGTCCGGACGCAGGACTCCGGATGCGGGTCCGGAGACTTGGGGCTCTCTGGACCCTCTCTGGATTGGGTGTGGACGCAGAAGAAAAGGGAACCGAACGCTCCTGTTCACGGCGTCCGGAGGTGACGCGTCAGCAGCAGGAAGGGCGCCAACGGGCGATTTCAAACTGGAGGAGGGTCCGGACGCATGGCCATTGGTCCGGACCCCCCATGCAAACAGTGTCCGGACCGATGCAGGAAGCTGTGGAAAGGGGCAAAATGGCTAGCTTGGTGGTGGTTGCTATTTAAGTGGCTTGGCCGGCTCCTAGGGCTCTCTCTTGCACCTTTCATTCATTTGATACACTTGTTCTTGCTTGAGATAGCCCCCAACTCACTCTCTTCACTCTTGTTGTATACTTGTGAGAGTTTGAGTGATCCAAGTGCATTGATCATTGCATTGCATCTTAGTGGCACTTGGTCTTCGTTGTTGCCGTGGGATTTCTTGTTATTCTTGGTGTTTGCCAACACCTAGATGGCTTGGCGATTGAGGAGAAGCTTTGGCGTAATTGGTGATTGTTTGCGGCTGGCCTCAGTGATTGTGAGAGGGCCTGTACCCACCTCGGCGGAGCGCCAAAGGGTAACTCTAGTGGATTGCTCGTGTCATTGAGATACTCTCATTTGGGTGGATTCCTGTGGTGCCCGAGTTAGTGGGCTAGGCTTGTCATTGCCTATTAGCCTCCGAATCACCATTTGAGTAGTCGACACAACGGGGACTAGCTGGGTGGCAACCAAGTGATCCTCGGGAGAAAAATCGATTGTATTCTTGTCTCCCGGCTACTCTTGGCTATTCGTTGTGGTTGGTGCATCCTATTGACATCCATACATCACAAGGCATCGATATAACAATCACCTCCTCTCTTGTATTTACTTCTTCCATATCTTGTCTAGTTAGCTTCTTGAGTAGTTGTTCTTGCTAGCTTGTGCTTAGTGCTTTAGGTTCTTGCTATTGATTGACAAGCACTTAGCTAACTAGAATTGCATTGGATAGGTGGCTTTGCACCACAAGTAGAGCTAGAGCAAAAAGCTTCGCTTAAGTGTTATCTAACGTTTTGCTCTAGTGTTTTGTAGAATTTTTATTAGGCTATTCACCCCCCCCCCTAGCCATCTAGGACCTTTCACCTGGGGACTGCCGAACACGAAGAGCGAACAAGAGGTTATGGCCCGGTGCCATGGAAGCATGCCTTCCCTCAAGACAAAGATACATATAAAAGCCACCAGTGAAAGAAGAAAGAGGAGGAATTTAAGAAATATAGCATGGAGCAAATGCTTAGTGAAGCACGCGAAGCAGCTATTCAAGCAAAAGAGAGAAGAAAAAATTGAAGCTAGAATGAGCGAGGAAATCAAAAGGCAAGTGGATTTAGCAATGAACCGAATGCGAAGTATTGCATCAGTACTGGAAGTCAACATCAGCCCCTCTGCTTAGTTGAAAAGCAGTTGTGCTTCCATGAAAGTGCCTCAGTCTGGTGATGACGCAAAGCTACGCTTCCCCGTGGATGACATCACAGAACCGAATACACCATGTGATCTGTACATTCTAGAGGGGGCTACCACAATCGGCTACCGGTGTTGTATCACCTATCAACCCTACGAAGACACCAAAATGCCATGGGACAATAATACCACCTGGATATGATCGCGTCTTGGTGGATAGAGTTCAAAATGGTCATAGCAATGTTCTGCTTGACATTGAAGGAGGTGGTCGGGAGAAGACTTTAGGAGAAGCAGAGAAGACATTTATTTGTTGGCGCAAGCGCTATATCATTATTCCTAGGGCATCACCTCCTATTCTACCACCGCCGCCTCCTCCTCCTCCTCATCCTAGGTGCGAATGAAAGTGAATCATACCTAGCTCTTTTTCACTAACTTTGTATTGGCTTAAATAGCGATACTTTATTCACACTCGTTGTTTTCACTGTAGGACCTCACCCAGAGACCTAAGTCACCATTCATCATCTGCTGGTCATAGTGTTGTGAGGGATGAAGATGGTGGAATGCACGACATGGCTAACTGTAACACCCCTAGTGTTTAATCACTTAATTAAAAATTGATCATGCCATCATATGCATTAAGCATCTTTCACTTGATTGAGAACCTTTTTATGCATTGAACTAAAATGAGTTTACTGGCTTGTGTTTGATCATATATATGAATGTTGATCATCTTTTCAAATTCAAACTTTCAAATTCTAATCCAAACCCTAATTACCAAAGGGGTGGATTAAACCCTAAACATGATTTTCAAAATCTAAAAGGAATTTGCATATGGTTGTTTAAGCAATGTGATAGAGCTCTGTTTGAATTGCATTTGTTGTGTTTACAGATTTTCAAGTGCTATTAAAGCTTTTAGAGTAATTCAAAAGGGGGTAATCTTTTTAAAAGGGTTTCAAATTTCCAAAAATGCATTTTCATTTCTAGGACGAATTTGAAAAAGTGCATGTTGTCAAAAGTGTAGATCATGAAATTTTGAGCAACATTCGTATTCTAGGTTTTTCATGAAACCCCTTGGAAGCTTGTGCATTTTGCAAAATAGTCTCAGGGTTAGTTCAGTCATTTCAGCAAACACCTGCATGTCGAGTTGGCCCATGGCGCCGACACCTGGCCGGCCACCTGCCGACGCCGTAGCGCGCCTAATGTCATCGATGAGCGTCCCATTGTGTGTGTGGCATCGTCGCGCACACTCCACACTCTTCAAAACGGGACGACGTCCACCCCTGCCCTCTCTTTCCACGCCTCGACGCCACCCGCTCTGCTCTGCTCACGTCACCGAGAGAGCACTTCGCATCGTCGAGTTCGTCTGAGTTTTCCATCCACTGCCAAACTCCCATTCCACCTCAATGGCTTTTGCCTTGGTCTAGTTCACCTCCCGCACCAGTCGGTTGAAGCTGAGGACGCGTGAAACGCCCGGCGCAAGGTCTTCTTCCTCGGCTCCGGCGGAAGCGCCGCCTCTCTGGTCTGCCGTCGTCCGGGCTAACCAGGAGTCGCTTTGTTTTTCTCTTTCTCGTTTCATCTTCTCCGTTCATTGGTGATCCTCGTCGGCTTCTCCGTTTCTTCTTTGGTGGCCTACAGCTCCGGGAAAGCCATCATTGTTGTCCTATTCGCCATTTTCCGTCGGCACGGTCTTCATCGTCAGCCATCTCTGCTTCATCTCCGACCGCGCTAGCAAGCATTCCACGACAGGGGTAAGCACCTCGAACTATCCGCACACTCGGTTGTCCTTGAATCGAGTCGTAGTGCTCTGTCCACGAGCTCCGCCGCAGTTCATGGCTGTCGCGGCGGTGCGCTCGTCGTCGGGACGTGTTAGTCCATCTTTTTCGAGTCTGAGTTCTGCGCTAGCTTCGCCTAGCCGTCCTGAGTCTGTTCGCGTTGTTGGTTCTTCAAGCGCATGCTTTTTTTCGCCGACGTGCGACGCGCAGATCTCTGTCGTCCGCCATGGCCGTTGGCAAGGTCGTTTCGCTAGGGTTTTGCTTCGTTCTTGTTGCGGTCCGCGTTGTATGGGGGCCGCTAAGCATGTTGGGGTTGTTGGTTGAGCCGATTATGGCTTGTGCTCGCCGGTGTATGTGCGACCAAGCTCGGGCCGACACGGAGGTCGCCGGCGAGAGTGTTCTAAGGGATAGAAAGGGCTCTATCGTACCTCGATGGGTTTGGGGTGGCACGCAGAGTCCAACGCATGAGTTGTTTGAGCCGCTTGGTAGTCGCCAACGATGCGTCGCCATGTTTTTTGGTCACCGGCGCCGTTGCTCTATTCTGGAGTCGCTGACAGGCGGGACCCAGTTGTCTGCGGCTGGTTCTAAGGGGTTTTCTTAATTTCCTGTTTTGAACAGTTCTGTGTTTTGTTATTTTCATATGTTTATTTCCGTGCATAACTAAATTCTGTAAAAAATTGTGTATGCTCTCTGTGATGTGTAGTATTTGAGAAAAATATAACATGTCCATGTTCAGTATATTTTTAATCCTGTAAAAATGCTCAAAGTAATTAATAAATAACTTTTCCCTGATTTTTCATGCTCTGTGTAATGCTCCAAAAATTCTGGATAGGGTTGTGACTTTGGAGTACTTATCACATACCTTGTGTAACCTTTATATACTTATACCTTGTTGTACAAAAAGTTTGGGAATTTTTGGATGAACTATTGAACATGACTATTTGTATAATTAATTATAAAATGATTAGAAACCCTAATGACTTTAGGTTTTGGGTGATTTTGTATTGATTGATGCAAATGGTCATTTGTCCAGTGACAACCACAGTATGGACATGTTTGATGTATTGTTGTTTGCTCAGTTCTTTTGGACATAATTATTAAACTTAGTAATTAGTTTAATCATGTTGTAATTATTTTGCTTTATGCTTTAGTTTAACTTTCTTTCATGAAGGAAAGTTATACTCAAGATGTTTAATCTATTTTGTTCACCTCTTAAGTACATGTTTGAGTGTTGCAAAGCATCATATCAATCATTTCAACCATCATCTAAGCATATCATTATATCGTTTAGATTGTTCGCTGGTTGGGTTGGATAATCCCTCTCTTGAAGGGGATTTCTCTCTTGTTGAATCTGAACCCGAGTTTGTGTATCCCTCCAACCAAGGCAAGCCCCTGTGCATTCAAACCCTACCTTGTATTTAAAAATATTCTATTTAAATACATTTATGGTTATATTATTGCATTATAGTACTTTATTAAATTCCTACTTGATGCATGGCCTTATCCTTGTACTTTTGTACCTTTACCTTGTCACTTATTTAAAGATGTAAACTTTTGCTAAAAATGCTTAGTATGCTTAGAGTTTTCTAGTAGGTGATTTCCGGTCGCTTACACATAGCATATTGCTTCGGCAAATGGTTATGCTCTTTTGAGAAAGGAATGTTGTTGGAAGTAATAATTTGTGACCGGGCGGACACGGTGTTGGGGAGCCACCAGTGGTGACTGGTGAGCGGGTTCTTTCCGCCTGTGTCATTAGGGCCTTGCCGTTGTCGCATGACTAGGGTTGTGACTTTGGAGTACTTATCACATACTTTTGGAAGCTGGACTCTGGCTAATCTAGTCTAAAGGACGGTTAACCCGCACTGGGAGTGGAGAGATGGCGAGAGTAGTGTGTACCCTCCAAGTTCGAGGAACTGGATGGAGGCGTACTGTGCTCTCGGGTGGCAGGCCCCCGTTCCTGGATAAAGGATCCAGGGAAAAGTAGTCATATGCGTGCTTTAGTGCTGCATATGTCGTGTGATTGGGAAGCCCCAGCTGGGATAAACCGGTTTGAATCGTCGTGTTCCTCGGATATGGAAACATAACCCTGTATTCTTCATCGTAGTTAATAAAACTTAAATTGGATACTTGGTGGTTCCTTTCATGGATGATTATTACCTTGTTATCAATCAAAAATTTAGATTGGTACTTGAGTAATCTTTTGAACGAATTAAATGAATTTCAATTCTTTTTATAAATCCTCATTTATCCAAAATACTTGATTCTTGCAAACCACACCTTGAATCCTATGACTTGCATATCTTTTGTCCACCAAATATTTTCTTTTGTCTGATAAGACTTGTTGAGTACCCCGTACTCAGGGTTTGTTAACCCCTGTTGCAGATGAGGGTCCCAATCCGGTCTGTGTAGCTTCGTGCTGCATGACCGTTGTTTCTGTCGAGGATGAAGAGGATTAGATGTCTTTGCTTGAATCTTGGGCAAGAGTACCTCGGTTGTTTGTTTATACTCTATCAGCAGCTTGATGCTTTCTTATCGCATAACACTTAAGTCATGTTTCAAAACTTATGGTTTGTAATATGACTTCAAATTTCCGCTACTTTGATGTAATATAAATTATCGTATTACTTCTGCAATGTTTGTAATGGCGAGATCCTGTTGGGAAAGAGGTGAATGACCCGCTGTAAAGTGGTGACACCTGACAAACTAATTAAGGATTGGATCATTTGTTTGGGATTAAGTCGGATGGACTATTAATCCTTGCAAGTGGGCCCTTTCTTAAAAGGTTCTGTCACAATTGGCATCAAAGCTCTCCTTATTACAGATCTTGTAGTTGTAAATCTTTCAAAAATGATTTGGATCTTAAATTAAAATTTGTTTGAGTCCAAAAACTTCTTTAACTTATCTCTTCTCTTGTTTAGATAATAGGAGAGTAGTTCTTAGGAATATCAAGCTGATGGTATGAATATGGTTATATATATGCCCTATAAATATGTTATGTAAATATTATCGTATTCGTAGGGACGTATCATGCATCATATCATACAACTTGGGATAGGTTTTAAAATTTTGTTCTTAATCAATTAAAATCTATCATGTTACTTACTTGCCCCTTTTAAATCTTGTCTATAGGATGGCTAGGACTAAGCGCACGACTCGCAAGTTTTCTGGACCGTGGGGCATCCCTCACTACAGGCTGGCATCACGTGGAGACGGTGGTGAGAGCAACCAGCAGGGTGCTAGTTGTTGTGCTCGTCGCAAGGTGAAGATCGAGCACTTGAGGGTCGAGCTCGGCCGGATGAAGGCAAACAGGGACGAGTTTGGTGGCAGGACTGACACTCTTGAGGACAGAGTGGAGGAGCTAGAGGCTGAGTTGCAGGAGTGTCAGGAGGAGCTGGCAGGGAAGGAGACACAGCTGGCAGCTAAGGAGACTGAGATGACTCTCGCAGAGGTTTTCATGTACAAGGCAATGGGAGAGAGGAATGAAGCCTGGGACGGAGAGTACCTTTTGTCTGAGATGTACCTCAACTTGGGGCACTATGCAGGCAACCTTGAGGTGTACAACAATGTGCTTCATGAGGAAGTGCATCACCTCACCAACATGCTGAACCCCGAGTATCAGCAGCATGCCATGGTAGAGGACCTTGGAGAGCTTATTCAGGCAGACCTGGCCTTTGCAGACTAGTTCTTTGCACCTACTCCTGAGGCTCAGGGTGGAGTTGAGCCAGAGGTGATCGTCAAGGACAAGCCGGAGGTGGAGGTTGTGGTCCTTAGTGACGATGAGTAGAGCTTGGTTCACATAGTCGTCTAGTTCGGATGCCAGTAGTGGGTCTTGTAATATAATCTACTTTTATCGCTTTCAGAACTCTTTAGTTTGCAGCACTTTCATGTTATGATAGTCATGTAATATAAGTGTGAGAACCTTGGTACTTTTATGCTTGTGTTTCAATAAAAGTATGTTTGTGCAAACAGATGTCTGATCCTAAAAATGTTGGGGCTCATGATGGGGCACATCTCACTTTGGCACAAACATTGGCTGCGTTGATCAATATTTCGGCGGATAATGCCCGCCTCTTGCATGAGCTTGCTCAACATCACAACCAAGGGGGTCATGGAAACCAGGGTCGCAACAATCATAATCAGGAGACGACTTATGTCGATTTCACGGACACGCATCCTCCGGTGTTCACTAAGGCAGATGAGCCTTTAGAAGCTGATGATTGGCTCCGCACCATGGAGCAGAAGTTGGAGCTAATTAATTGCACAAACGTGCAGAAGCCAGTCTTTGCAGCTCAGCCGCTTCGTGGTGCAGCAGGATCTTGGTGGTCGACCTTTACAGCTATGCAGCCTGCAGGTCATCGTGCCACTTGGGCAGAATTTCGTGAGGCTTTTCGTGCTCATTATATTCCTGCTGGTGTGATGGAGTCCAAGTTAGAAGAGTTCCTGACTCTTAAGCAAGGAGAATCCACATTTATGCAGTACGTGGGCAAGTTCAACCATTTTTCTCAGTATGCTGTTGAACATATCAGTATGGATGCTAAGAAGAAGAGGTGGTTTCTCAGGGGGCTCTCAACTAAGTTGCACACCATGCTCAATCACAATCCTAATGCTACCTATCATGAGGTGGTGAGCATGGCTATCTTTGCTGAGAGTTCTCTGCGCACCCATCGGGAGGCAAAGAAGAAGAAAACTGTTGTTGGGTCTTCTAGTGGTAATCAGAAGAGGCAGAAGATTATCTACCACCCTCAGAGCCATAATCGCTTTCGGTATCGTCCTCCTCAGCAGCAGTCTGGACAGCAGTTCTCTGGGGCTTCTCAGTACCCTAGGCAGAATTCTAGCCCAAATAATCAAGTGGTTGCCAAGCAAACCAGTAATGCATGCTTCAACTTTGGAAAGGTAGGGCATTATTCCAATGTGAAGGACCGAGAACGGCGACCAGAGGGGGGGTGAATGGGAGCCAAATAAAGATTCCTTTTGGAAACTTCTATTGCTTGACCCTTGTCCCAAAATCACACCCAAAATAAGAGCTCGAGAAAAACGACTCGCACATGACCCAGCGGGTGGGTGGACACCTTAGGTAGAACCCTAGAGGTGCAGCGGAGCGGTCGGAGACGGATGGAAATCAACACTCGGAAGAACGGAGGCAAAACAAGCAAACTGGGAATCCTCGGACTATCCGGCGCTTGAGCTCGGACTGTCTGCTGTACACACAGAACACACGCCGAACTCTCCGCAAGAAGTTTCGGACTATTTGTCGTTCAGCTGCCCAAAATACCAAGTTTGTGCACAAGTCCCTGTTCGGTTCCCGGACTGTCCGCGACCAGACATCGGACTGTCCACGCCTGGTAACAGGGGAGGCCCGGACTGTCCGCGGGCTACGCCGGACTGTCTACCGGCAAAAAATCCCGAAGACATACTGTTTCTGGACTGAAAAATGTTTGGCTACATGACAAGCCTCGGACTGTCCGCGGGTGACATGCGGACTGTCCGCAACTCCAAACCGAGAGCACAGCCGAGAGCTTCTGCCGGAGCCCGACCCCCGGACTGTCCGCACCCACAACGGCGGACTGTCCGCGCCTGCTCGGGCAGAGAAGAAAAGGGGGCGATTTCAAGTCGCCTCCACCCCAAGCTCCATGGATCCTTCACCAAATCTTCTCCGATGGCTACAAACCTTTGTGGGTATGATGCCAAGCCTATGGAGGAGCTATCCCTAGAGAATCATTGATCAATTTGGATTGAATCAATGGGGAAAAGACATTCGGAAAAAGTGCTCAAGAACAAGAACACGAAATAGAATTTGCCCAATCTATGTGCTCAAGATGTTTGGGACAAAACCCTTCAGTGCAAGACTTCTACTCGTGATCCCGCACAACTTGGTTCAAACGGAATCGCAAAACACCCTCTCAAACAAGAGAAATCAACGCATGAACAAAGAGGATTAAGAGGAGAAAAAACGCGATTAGAGAAGAACACAAGTAAAAGAGACACAATCATGAAATCAAATCAGCCATACTTTACGGAGGGTAAGGCCTCCGATTCCCGAACACAAAGGGTTGCAAGTTTTACATGAATCAACAACACAATCAACTCATGGACCTCTAAGCATGAACTAGGGTTTGGAGAGAGAGAGTGGTGAGGGGGGGAAATGAGAGAGGTGAAAGAGGTGGGATGAGGGATACCCCTTCATCCCCTACTTAACGGGCTTTGGCTATTTCCCAAAGACCCCCCTAGATACAAGACCGAACTACCTAGCCCTAAGACATTGTAATCCAAGTCGGTAACTCTCGACCACATGTTTGAATGCACGACCCCGCTTCATGCCGGGAGTTGCCGTCGCCTCGACGCAACCTCCAGGATTCCGCCACGTGCCATCCCCGCTTCCTCGAAAGCTCCACCTAGATTTTGAGGCCCAAACCCAGGAAACCCGCCACCGGTAGCTTTGGGCTCAACTACCGAACCCCGAGTTTTGAGGCCCAAACTCGGAAACCGTCCTCGGATGGTTTCGAGGCCCAAACCACCAAACCGCTCGACTCGAGCCACCTTGTCCTCGCCCGGTCGGACTCTGAGTCCCCTGAGCCGCTGCTCGACCTGCGCGTCCAACGTCTTGACTCGGTCGACTCAGTCTACCTCCATGTCTTGTCGCACTCGCTGGTGCCAAGTACTAGCCACCACAGCTAGTCCGCCGGCGCCAATGGTCCCTCAGTCCGAGCCCCGCTTCCGCCCTTCGCCGGTCTCAGTCCATCGGCACGGCAAGCCTCTACTCGACCTTCTCCACGCCATTGACCACTGTCACTAGGCATAGCACCTACACACCACAAGCTGATAGATAGGCACACATTTGCTTTCGCAAAACATTAGAATAAACCGCTCAAAACTGAAACACTCAAATGTTGGACGATCACTCATCACAAAACTAAACAATTATGGGTACATATCCACCATGTGTTTGCACAATGTGTGTCCTCTTACAAAGTAGTACAATCAGAAGTTTGCTGTGAATCAGCAGCAGCAGAAACGGGGTGGCAATGCTGGGAATTAGAAGAACAAGACTGAGCAGAAGACTGGGCGGGTATTTCATGCCCAGGGTGAAGGGATGCCAGAGGGAGAACCCGTATTGCAGGGTATGTTTCCTATCAACAATCAACCTATAGTTATTCTCTTTGATTCTGGTACATCACATTCCTTCATTGATTAGTCATTTGTGCTCAAGCATAGCATTCCTTTGATTGAGTTAAAAATGGACTTTTATGTGCAAACCCCGGGTGGTCGTATCGCAACTAGAGAAGTGGTTTATCGAGTATCTTTGAGTTTGGGTGGGCATATCTTTCCCACGACCATGGTAGTGCTTCCTAACCAGGGTTTAGATGTGATTCTGGGGATGAATTGATTGCAGCAGCACAAAGCTGTAATCGATGTGTTAAACAGAACTATCAAGGTAGACGTGCCTGACAATAGATCTTAGCTCTTGATTCAACTTTCTATGCCAAAAAGAGAAGTAGGAAAGGTCTGTGCTACAACTACCCTTGGAGTACATGATATTCCTGTAGTTTGTGAATTTCCAGATGTCTTTCCTGATGACTTACCTGGCTTGCCTCCCAATAGAGATGATGAGTTTTCTATAGAGTTAAAGCCTGGCACAACACCTATCTCTAGAAGGGCCTATTGAATGCCTCCCAAAGAGCTAGCAGAGTTGAAGACTCAATTGAATGAGTTGCTCGATAATGGTTTCATTCGACCTAGTTCATCGCGATGGGGTTGTCCTGCTATTTTCGTGAAGAAGAAGGATCATACTCTCCGTATGTGCATTGACTATCGTCCCTTGAACGTGGTGACCATCAAGAACAAGTATCCTTTGCCGAGGATAGATCTCCTCTTTATCAACTCGCAGGAGCTATAGTGTTCTCTAAGATCGACTTGCGATCAGGGTACCATCAGATCAAGATTCGACCCGAAGATATCCCCAAGACGGCGTTTACCACTAGATATGGGCTTTATGAATATCTGGTAATGTCGTTTGGTATGACCAATGCGCTGACATACTTCATGTATCTTATGAACTCAGTATTCATGCCGGAGCTGGACAAGTTCGTTGTGGTCTTCATTGATGATATTCTTATTTATTCCAAGAATGAAAAGGAACATGCCCGTCATCTTTGAATCATCTTAACTCGATTGCGGGAGCATCAGCTTTATGCTAAGTTCAGCAAATGTGAGTTTTGGCTGAAGGAGATGCAATTCCTTGGGCATGTTTTGTCCAATGGAGGAGTGGCAGTTGATCCTAGTAAGGTGAAGGATATTCTGGATTGGAAGCCACCAACGACAGTCCATCAAGTCCGAAGTTTCCTCAGTATGGCTGGTTATTACCGTCGGTTTATTCTAGACTTTTCTCGAGTCTCGAAGCCCATTACCGGTCTACTGAAGAACCATACCAAATTCGTGTGGTCTGATGAGTGTGAAGAAGCTTTTCATACTTTGAAGAAGTTAATGACCACAGCTCCAGTATTAGCTCAACCTAATATTGAAAAGCCCTTCGATATATATTGCGATGCGTCCGGTATCGGTATCGGGTGTGTCTTAATGCAAGAAGGAAGAGTCATTGCTTATGCTTCTAGGCAATTGATGAAGCACGAAGAGAACTATCCAACTCATGATCTTGAATTAGTAGCAGTTGTCCATTCTTCATAGATCATAAGAGTTTTAAGTATATATTCACCCAGTCGGAGTTGAATATGAGGCAAAGGCGATGGTTGGAGCTTATTAAAGATTATGATCTTAAAGTGCATTACCATCCAGGCAAAGCAAATGTTGTAGCTGATGCCTTATGTCGTAAGGGTAGTTGCAACCATCTAAGTCTAAAGACGGTAAATTCCACGCTCTGTTATGAGTTAGAAAAGCTAGGCATATCTATGGTGCAGCATGGCAGTCTAGCTAATATCTCAGTGGAACCCAGCATTCGTGATCAAATTATCGAGGCTCAGAAAACCAATGCTGGCATCGCTCATCTTAAAGAAAAGGTTAAATCTGGAGTACCTACTTGTTTCAAGTTAGATGAAGCCGATGTCCTCTGGTTCAAGGATCGTCTTGTGGTGCCCAAAATTCCAAAGTTATGACAAGATATTCTTGATGAAGCTCATACTTCTCGATTGTCTATCCATCCTGGAAGCAATAAGATGTACCAGGATTTGAAGAGGAAGTTCTGGTGGACAAAGATGAAGATTGAGATAGCAGGCTATGTGGCCAAGTGCGATACTTGTCAGAAAGTGAAAGCAGTGTGTTTGAAACTTGGAGGTCAACTTCAACCTTTACCAGTTCCAGTTTGGAAAATGGGAAGACATCAGTATGGATTTCATAGTAGGTTTGCCTAAAACCTTGAGTGGTTATGATTCCATCTGGGTCATTGTTGATCGACTTACCAAAACCGCACATTTTCTAGCAGTTAAGACTTCACACAATGCTGCTACTTATGCTAAGTTATACTTAGCAAGAATAGTAAGTCTTCATGGGGTTCCCAAGACTATAGTATCGGATCGTGGCACTCAGTTTGTCTTAGATTTCTGGAGGCACCTCCACGAGTCACTCGATACTAAGCTCCTGTATAGCACCGCTTATCATCCGCAAACTGATGATCAGACGGAACGGGTGAACCATGTTCTTGAAGATCTTTTGAGATGTTGTGTGCTTAACTTTGCTGAGAAGTGGGATGAATGCTTACCTTGGGCAGAGTTCTCTTACAACAATAGTTACCACCAGAGAATAAAGATGTGGCCATTTGTAGCTTTTTATGGTCGAGGTTGTAGAACTCCTCTTAATTGGTCGGAACCTAGAGAACGAGAATTCGTTGGTGTCGACATAGTTAAGGAAGCGGAAGATAAAGTTAAGCGGATCCGCATTAATCTTGAGATCGCCCAATCTAGGCAAAAGAGTTATGCTGATAAAAGAAGAGGTTCTTTGCAGTTTGATCCAGGAGATCATGTGTATCTAAAGGTCTCCCCCATGAAAGGAGTTTCGCGGTTTGGAGTGAAAGGCATGTTAGCCCCTCGCTATGTCGGTCCATTTCCAGTTTTGGAACGCATAGGTAATGTGGCTTATCGTCTGAAGTTGCCTAAAAATCTTTCGACAGTGCATGATGTGTTTCACGTATCACAGTGGAAGAAGTGTCTTCAAGTTAATGATACGATCATTGAAGTTGAAGGAGTGCAACTGGAACCTGATGTGACCTACTCCGAGTATCCTGTAAAGGTTCTTGATCGAAAGGATCGAGTTACTCGTCGCAAGACCATCAAGTTCTATAAGGTTCAGTGGAACCAACACTCTGAAGAAGAAGCTACTTGGGAATCTGAAGATTATCTTTTAGAGAATTTCCCAGAGTTTTATGATTCTATAGCTTGAGCTGTTTGTAAGACCTAGTCATAGTTGTAACAAGGATGATGTGAAAAAGAAAAGTTCTTGATACGTTTCCTTTTCCATTACTTGGTTTCACTCCTAAATCTTGGGACGAGATTTCTTTAAGGGGGAAGGGTTGTAACACCCCTGGTGTTTAATCACTTAATTAAAAATTGATCATGCCATCATATGCATTAAGCATCTTTCACTTGATTGTGAACCTTGTTATGCATTGAACTAAAATGAGTTTACTTGGTTGTGTTTGATCATATATATGAATGTTGTTCATCTTTTCAAATTCAAACTTTCAAATTCTAATCCAAACCCTAATTACTAAAGGGGGTGGAATAAACCCTAAACATGATTTTCAAAATCTAAAAGGAATTTGCATATGGTTGTTTAAGCAATGTGATAGAGCTCTGTTTGAATTGCATTTGTTGTGTTTACAGATTTTCAAGTGCTATTCAGGTTTTTAGAGTAATTCAAAAGGGGGTAATCTTTTTAAAAGGGTTTCAAATTTCCAAAAATGCATCTTCATTTCTACGCCGAATTTGAAAACGTGCATGTTGTCAAAAGTGTAGATCATGAAATTTTGAGCAACTTTCGTATTCTAAGTTTTTCATGAAAACCCTTGGAAGCTTGTGCATTTTGAAAAATAGTCTCAGGGTTAGTTAAGTCATTTCAGCAAACACCTGCATGTCGAGTTGGGTCATGGCGCCGACACCTGGCCGGCCACCTGCCGACGCCGCAGCGTGCCTAGTGTCGTCGACGAGCGTCCCATCGTGTGCGTGGCATTATCGCGCACACTCCACACTCTTCAAAACGGGACGACGTCCACCCCTGCCCTCTCTTTCCACGCCTCGACGCCACCCGCTCTGCTCTGCTCACGCCGTCGAGAAAACACTTTGCGTCGTTGAGTTCGTCTGAGTTTTCCATCCACTGCAAAACACCCATTCCACCTCAATGGCTTTCGCCTTGGTCTAGTTCACCTCCCGCACCAGTCGGTTGAAGCTGAGGACGCGTGAAACGCCCGACGCAAGGTCTTCTTCCTCGGCTCCGGCGGAAGCGCCGCCTCTCTGGTCTGCCGTCGTCCGGGCTAACCAGGAGCCGCTTTGTTTTTCTCTTTCTCGTTTCATCTTCTCCGTTCATCGGTGATTCTCGTCGGCTTCTCTGTTTCTTCTTTGGTGGCCTACAGCTCCGGGAACGCCATCGTTGTCGTCCTGTTCGCCATTTTCTGTCAGCACGGTCTTCGTCGTCAGCCGTCTCTGCTTCATCTCTGCCCGCGCTAGCAAGCGTTCCACGACCGGGGTAAGCACCTCGAACTATCCGCAAACTCGGTTGTCCTTCAATCGAGCCGTAGTGCTCTGTCCGTGTGCTCCGCCGCAGTTCATGGCTGTCACGGTGGTGCGCTCGTCGTCGGGACGTGTTATTCCATCTTTTTCGAGTCCGAGTTCTACGCTAGCTTCGCCTAGCCGTCCTGAGTCCGTTTGCATTTTTGTGAACAAGCGCATGCTTGTTTTCGTCAACGTGCGACGCGCAGATCTCTCTCGTCCGCCATGGCCGTCGGCGAGGTCGTTTCGCTAGGGTTTTGCTTCGTTCTTGTTGCGGTCCACGTTGTATAGGGGCCACTAAGCATGTTGGGGTTGTAGGTTGAGCCGATTATGGCTTGTGCTCGCCGGCATATGAGCGACTGAGCTCGGGCCACCGCGGAGGTCGCCGGCGAGAGTGTTCTAAGGGATAGAAAGGGCTCTATTGTACCTCGATGGGTTCGGGGTGGCACGCAGAGTCCAACGCATGAGTTGTTTGAGCCGCTTGGTAGTCGCCAACGATGTGTCGCCATGTTTTTTGGTCATCGGTGCCGCTGCTCTATTCTGGAGTCGCTGACAGGCGGGACCCAGTTGTCTGCGGCTGGTTCTAAGGGGTTTTCTTAATTTCCTGTTTTGAATAGTTCTGTGTTTTGTTATTTTCATATGTTTATTTCCGTGCATAAATAAATTCTGTAAAAAATTGTGTATGCTCTCTGTGATGTGTAGTATTTAAGAAAAATATAACATGTCCATGTTCAGTATAGTTTTAATCCTTTACAAATGCTCAAAGTAATTAAGAAATAACTTTTCTCTGATTTTTTATGCTCTGTGTAATGCTCCAAAAATTCTGGGAATTTTTGTGTAACCTTTATATACTTATACCTTGTTGTACAAAAAGTTTGGGAATTTTTGGATGAACTGTTGAACATGGCTATTTGTATAATTAATTATAAAATGATTAGAAACCCTAATGACTTTAGGTTTTGGGTGATTTTGTATTGATTGATGCAAATGGTCATTTGTCCAGTGATAACCACAGTATGGACATGTTTGATGTATTGTTGTAGCATTATAGTATTATAAAAATCTTTTATTTAAATACACTTATGGTTATATTATTGCATTATAGTACTTTATTAAATTTCTACTTGATGCATGGCCTTATCTTTGTACTTTTGTACCTTTACCTTGTCACTTGTTTAAAGATGTAAACTTTTGCTAAAAATGCTTAGTATGCTTAGAGTTTTCTAGTAGGTGATTTCCGGTCACTTACACATAGCGTATTGCTTCGGCAAATGGTTATGCTCTTTTGAGAAAGGAATGTTGTTGGAAGTAATAATTTGTGACCGCGCGGACACGGTGTTGGGGAGCCACCAGTGGTGACTGGTGAGCGGGTTCTTTCCGCCTGTGTCGTTAGGGCCTTGCCGTTGTTGCATGACTAGGGTTATCACTTTGGAGTACTTATCACATACTTTTGGAAGCTATACTCTGGCTAATCTAGTCTAAAGGACGGTTAACCCGCACTGGGAGTGGAGAGATGGCGAGAGTAGTGTGTACCCTCCAAGTTCGAGGAACTGGATGGAGGCATATTGTGCTCTCGGGTGGCGGGCCCCCATTCTCGGATAGAGGATCCAGGGAAAAGTAGTCATGTGTGTGCTTTAGTGCTGCATATGTCGTGTGATTGGGAAGCCCTAGCTGGGATAAACCGGTTCGAATCGTCGTATTCCTCAGATATGGAAACATAACCTTGTATTCTTCATCGTAGTTAATAAAACTTAAATTGGATAGTTGTTGGTTCCTTTCATGGATGATTATTACCTTGTTATCAATCAAACATTTAGATTGGTACTTGATTAATCTTTTGAACGAATTAAATGAATTTCAATTCTTTTTATAAATGCTCATTTATGCAAAATACTTGATTCTTGCAAACCACACCTTGAATCCTATGACTTGCATATCTTTTGTCCACCAAATATTTTATTTTGTTGGATAAGTCTTGTTGAGTACCTCGTACTCAGGGTTTGTTAACCCTGTTGCAGATGAGGGTCCCAATCCGGTCTGTGTAGCTTTGTGTTGCATGACCGCTGTTTCTGTCGAGGATGAAGAGGATTAGATGTCTTTGCTTGACTCTTGGGAAAGAGTACCTCGGTTGTTTGTTTATACTCTATCAGCAACTTGATGCTTTCTTATCGTATGACACTTAAGTCATGTTTCAAAACTTATGATTTGTAATATGACTTCAAATTTCTGCTACTTTGATGTAATATAAATTATCGTATTACTTCTGCAATGTTTGTAATGAGGAGATCCTTTATGGAAAGAGGTGAATGACCCGTTGTAAAGCGGTGACACCTGACGGACTAATTAAGGATTGGATCATTTGTTTGGGATTAAGTCGGATGGACTATTAATCCTGGCAAGTGGGCCCTTTCTTTAAAGGTTCTATCACACTTCCTCCCCTGAACCTCCTAGGCGGTCTCCATCTCCAAAACCGGCCCCATTGCCTCCACGACGTTCTCCAATGCCGACACCGGCCCCATCGCCTCCACGACGGTCTCCAACGCCGACACCGGCCGCCCCATCGCCAAAGAAGAGGCCCGCCACAAAAGCAAAGGTGTCGGCTGCCCCACCGCAAGCAAAGAGGCAAGCTACAAGGAAAGTTAAGATTCCTCAAAAACTTTCATATGAGAAGACTGACAAAGAACTAGATGCTTCAATAAAGGCCGATGTGAAAGCACAAGTAAAGAAAATGAAAGACGACCATGAAGCAAAGAAAGAAGCTAAAAGGTCATTCTTCTTAAGTCGTGATTCTCTAAGGAAATCGGTGAATGCTCGGCAGAGAAATCTATGTGATGCTCAGAAGAGGTCTCCACTATCGGACTATGACCGCACTCTCCAAAAGGTAATTAACGAGGAGAAGAAAAGAGCATGGAAGGGTGTCCCACAACTCAGGGAACAATCGAAGCAATCGGTGCCCCCGCTAGTTGTTGGGAATCAATATGGTTCAAACGTGAGCATGCTACAAGGCTACAGTGGAAGGCTCAATTATGATGGTATGGAAGATTTCTTGTTAGGAACTCGTATAACCGCGGATCAATTTATAGAAGATGCACTCATCAAAAATGCCACTGTAGTCGATGAGTGGAAGAGAAATTATGTACGTGACAGAAGTTTGTACAACCCTGCGGCCCTCAGGGAACTTGGTACGCAAATGCGCTCGTTAAACTCGTGGTACATGGAGGCATGTAAGAAAAGCACAGATGACTGGATTTGTGTCAGAATTAGAGATGAACATTACTTCCGGGGCGATGACGTTATATATGTTCTGTTTAGTGAGCTCCACCAACTATGTCATATGGACGCTCTAGACAAATCTCTCATCAGTTGCTACTGTCTGTAAGTGACCATTTCTTTTAGCAATCTAACTATAGCATATGTATATGTATAGTAACCAACTATCCTCAAACATATGCAAATTCTTGGTGTTATTCCGCAAACGTAAGAAAGATACGGATATTGGTTTCATTGATCCATCAATCATATTCTCGGATCCAAACACTCCCTGTGATCAATGGATACCTCAAACAGAGAGGAATCTTCGGAGATTCTTGGTCAACCAATAGACCAGAACATATATACTCTTCCCCTACAACTTTGGGTGAGTGTTGTTATCGTTTGCACAATTAATATTGCTTACTCAATTCAACATAAAGATATATATGTTGACTCTATAAACAAATGCAGTTTTCAATGGATACTCATTGTCTTCGATATGACTAGAAGTCAATTGGTAATCTATGACTCATTGAGAAAACCACTGGGAGATTACCAAGATATGATATACATTATCAAGGGGTAACTTTGATCTTTAAATATGGATTCATGCTCTTTAACTACACTACAAAAGTTAATTAACTAATGATCCAATTATTGAGCAGGGTTTGGGCTTGGTTCGTTGGAAAACACTGTCCGGATCTGGAAGTGGCACTTCGTGATCTTGTCCTGCTAAGTGTAAGTTCTACTGTTGACGATAATTATGAGCTATTTTATCATCATCAAAACACCGTCAACATCCTCATATTCAAAGGAAAACAAGCATAACCTGAACTTATTGTGCCAAATAACTTGTTCCACATGTCCCTTGACTATTTGATGCAGGTAATGACAAATGGGGACTTTTGGGAGCTAGTGGGCCCACTTAGGGGGTCGGCCGACCACCCTGTCGGGACACTAGGCCTCCCTAGCCCCATGATCCATGTAACACCCTCCAGAGCACTCTCTACCCTTGGATCCAAGTGTGTTTTCCTTCCAATGTTCTAGATTCATATCACGAGGATCCATGGGCCCACATCAAGGATAACAACGAGATAAACACCTCAGAACAAACACCTAATGAAGATGACAGGTGGGACCAACATACAGGAGACAGAGGTGGGCCAGGGACCCCTTAGGGCGGTCGTCCGACCTACCACTGGGGCCCACCAGGCCACCCACATGCCCCTGAGCAGTGGGGACACCTTCTAGAGGAAATGGCAAGGCCCACCTGCCATAGGGCAGTCGGCCGACCGTGCCAATGTCTCCAAAAGGTGATCCAAGCCCCCCACCGACTTCCTGCATGCCGCCATGCATCCACTTGATCTCCACCATTAATCTAAGTCGGTTGCAATGACAGTTTCATCCTACAGTGGATGATGGAAGTGACGCGGATCGCTGACGTGGCACTAGGATCTCCCTCTAGCTATAAATAGACCCCTAGAGCTCCCTTCTCATTCATGCCTCATTGAAAAAACTACTCTCTAGTCTCTTAGCAGAGCTCTTCAGTAGTGTTATGCTAGATGGAGGAGAGTGAGGAATTCTTCTGGAGAAAGCCCCGGATCTGTCGGGAATCTTCTCCGGAGTTCTTCCTCAGCGGATGCGAGTCTCTTGTAAGTTTAACACTTGTAAGTGGCTTCTTCTTAGTTCTTTATAGTATTCAGTATTCTAAATCTGGTTTAGCTATTATACAACTTTTCACGCTTGATCATCGCTTTGCTCTGAGTAAAGTGCTTTAATCTTAGGCCAAGGTTAAAGTAGTAAGATTAGTGTAGACGTGGTGTCTAAGCTTGATCTTGCCTTTGTAAACCGCTTATTGCGCGGATTGTTTGTGGATACTAGTAGAAGGTGACAGTTCTATCTAGTCTTTGTATTCCATCTCGCGTGTCAGATAAGTTCTTAAAAGGTAGGGCTTCCATACAACTTGATGGTGCAGTCCGGTTAGAGTTTTGTCCTCTTTCTGATCTATCCCATCGCCTCCTGCAAGAGAAGGGCCGATAAGGCCAGTATAGCTAGCTATCCCTTGTTAGACATCTTTGATATATCGAACCTCTCAACCCAGTTATCATAATCTCCCTTGATCCATCATAAGACATATCTATAATCCTAGTTAGATCACTTATCGTTCCTTGAGGAAAATACGATACTTGGAATACTCCCGGTGAAGTGCTACAACAGTATAATCTGTGCGCTTGTAGATTTATCCAATAGTCATAAGAAATACCAACATCTACTAGCTCTCATAATCTGTTACCTTAGCATGCTTTAACATATGCGTATGATGACGATAGTAATCGTTTTATATCTTACAGTGGGTTCTAAGGCAGCCACCAGGCAATAATTTGTGTGGATACTACGTTTGCGAGTTCCTCACGGTGTATGCTAGAAGAACTCTAAATGAGACAATAAAAGTATGTGATATGTATATATAATACATCCATTTTATTTATTTGTTGCTATTAACTAAATCTTATGTATATTAACACTTGTTTCTTTATAATGCAAATTGAAGACTGAATGGTTGAGGAACCAAGTGTTACAAACCGTCCGCCTCAATGGAATTCAAGAGACAATTGCTGCATTTCTTCTTGAAAAACTGCTCAAACCTAAAGGCGAGTACTATTTCGACCCGGCCGAACCACTGAAGCCAGATCAAGACGAACATCTGTATGAGATTTAAGTGGCGAGAGCGGTTGTGTCCTAAGTCAAATATGAATGGATAATGATGTAAATTTTATGTGCGCATATATATTATACTTATGTATATATAGCTCCATAATATATATATACAGTTTCATAGTTTATTTGTGTGTTTAATGCTTGAAACTAACTTATAAGTGCGTGAATACATGTATTAGCAGCGAATACATGTATTAGCAGATAAGAATACACATTTGAATACCTAATCTAATTGTAAAACCAAATAAGCAAAACCAAAATCAGTTAAAAAAAGGACCTTTAGTACCAACCGGGACTAAATGGTGCTTCGACGTGGCACTCCTGGCGCCCCTCTGACACACCCTTTAGTCCGTTACCAACCGGGGCTAAAGGTCAGGGTTTAGTCCCGGTCCTCCGAACCGGGACTAAACGTGACAGTTAGTCCAGAATCCTTAGTCCCGGGGCTAAAGGCCCTTACAGACCAGGGTTAAAAGCTGGTTCTATAGTAGTGTAGACTAAAAAAGAGTAATTAAAATGGAAAACAGACACCCACGGGCCTCCGCCTCGAGGCAGACCGGCCAACTCGACAAGATCTACCTCCGGTGGACACCGGCGCTATGAGAGGTGGCCGAGGCTCCACCACGTCATGCTCTCCGTCTCAGTTGTAATCTTCGACGCAATGTAGTTCTCCATGCCGGACGGCATATATACCCACGAGCGAGTTCGACTTGTGAAGAATCATGGCCTTATTGGTTTCGGTGATTAACAACAAGTAAAAGATTATTATGGCTAATGTGTGTTTTGTAGATGTTATGCGTAGCTTATCCATAGTGGTCAATGTGAATGGGCATCATTGGTTACCTCTAAGCCCTCAAGATGGATATCGTTTCGGATTGCAAAGAGACATGATGAAGACCCTAGAATGATAGGTCTAAGTGCCATAAGGAGATGAAGGGCACTTAGCATAGATAGGGCTTCTATTTGATCTTTAACCGTACTATCAAGAGGGGTCTAGACTAGTAGTTTGACTTAGGAAAGCTTCATGACTTAGGTGTGGTGCACACTTGACTTCCTTAGCTCTAAGAAAGCCTATGGTGACCGTAAGATGGCCTAGAACACCTTCTGAATTCATCGCGATGAAAACCGGAGTTGAGAGAGACCTTTCTCGGCATCGAACGCTGAGGCCGAGGGCATCAGACGCTGTCTGGCGTGCTGGACGCTGACGTAAGCACGTCCGAATGTCCGTCGCCAACACAGAGAGCTCCCAAATCGCTTGTTCTGTAGCAAGGGCGTCGGATGTTGGCGAGCATTCGGGAATATTTTCCAAGAAACCCGAGAGCAGCTAGTTCGCGTCGGACGCTAAGGCACAGCGTCCGTCGCCAAGCGATGGAGCGTCCATCGTCTGCTCACGTACACAGTAACTAGCCGTTGGGAAGGGCGTCGGAGCGTCCGTCGCCAACTTAAAATGCTTGTTTTTCTCAGTGTTGGTATTTCTTAACGCAAATAGATAAATCCACAAGCGCACGGATACCGATGTAGCTTTCACCCATGAGTATTCCAAGGGTATCGATTTCCACGGGGACGTGAAGTGAACTTTGTTAAGAACTAAGAACGTCCAAGGATAGATAAGATAAATGGGTAGAGAGGTTTTAGAGTTTTCTAAGGGGTTTATCTAATCAAAGGCCCACAATAATCTACTTACTTTGGAGCAACAGTACCTTCCCGACTCTCGAATAAGGCTGGGAAGAAGGTAGTCAGGGGGAGGCTGTCAAAAGCTCTACGAAAACATCAACCCGAACGTGGTGAACTACAAAGGCCTTACAGAGGTGCCACCCCTGGGGCTACCACAACTAAACGTAGGATTGGGTGCAAGCTCAGGTAAACTCTAGTTTAGACACTGTAACACCTCAAGTGTTAAGCATAATTAAACTATTCTTAATGAAAAACCTAAAGCATTGATCACATGAAGCATTCATGCATAGCATCATTTCATGTGTTATTTCCTCTTGTTTGATCTTGTTTATTTAATATGTTTAACCTTGAAGAATCATGCTAAATGAAATCTTTAGTTAATGCTTTAATTCTGGTTTGAAACTAAGTTTAATTTCCTGAAATGTAAAGTGACTTTAGTATATTTAAAATAATGTTCTTCATTCTTTAAATTGAGTTTGATGTTCTAGTTTAAAAAGTAAACCGATTTTGGATATAATGTTTAAAGCAATCTTGTGCAGTTTTAAATTCTGGGCAAGTTTTGTATTTTCACCAAATCCTGAAAATCAGTTTAAATTAGTCAAAATTCATTTTGAATAAAATTTGGAAAATTAAAAAGAAAAACAAAAAGGAAAAGGGTTTACCTGGCTTAAGTGGGCCGGCGGCTCCCTTTTGGCCCAGCGGCCGAAGCCATCCCGCGCCTTCCCGCGCCGCGCCGCTGCCCAGCGCCGTTAGGCATCGCGTGCCACGCGGCCGCCGATGTATGGACCGGCTGGGGCGGTGGCCGCTCCGACAGGACGCCATAACCCCACTCTGTCCCCCACGCTCTCCCACTTGGTCTCACTCGCTCTCGCCACGGTAAGCCGCCGAGCGACCCGCGTCGCGCGCCGCCGTGCCACGGTTGCCGCGTTCCGCTCCAAGCGCCGCTGCGACGTTCCGCGCCGTCGGCTCCCGCTCCAGCCCTGCTCTTCGCTCGTAGAGCTCCGCGGAGCTCTCGCGAGGCTCGACCGCCGCTCTCCGCGCCGTACCGCAGCCGCAGCTGCTCTACCGCTGCAAGCCGGTCGCCGCCGTGCCGCCATGTGTGTGCGTGTGTGGCTGACGTGTGGGCCCGAGGCCCCACCTGTCGGCCACTGTTGCGTGCGTCTGTGTGTGTTCCCCGGTGCACTTAGCAGTTAGGGTTTAAAACAGAAAAGAAATGATATTCTTTATTGCATTGTGAACCTTGTAAATTGAATATCAAATCACAAAAAATGCTAAAAATGCCAAACCAGTTTTGTTAGGTTTCTTTCGTCTAGATATACAGTTTGGTGTATGTTGTATGATTTGTTGTATAAGTTTGCTGTGTAGATTTACTTAATATTGTTTAAGGTTGAATCTTGTGAAATGCATAGTTATTAATTGATAGCTCTAAAAAATGTGAAACTTGTTTTGTTAGGTTTCTGTAGCAGAGATCTATCTATGAAAAATATGAGCTATCCTATGTTCTGGTTAGCAAATCTGTGTAGGGTTTAAAATGTGCTAAATAGCTATGTTAGTGAATTTTAATAACTGTTTTATGCAATATAAATATTTGATACTTTTTCTGAGGTATTCTGGTATTTAGTAGTATTAGATAAAATGTGTGCTGAACTGTTTGATGCTTTTCAAAGTACAACTTGTTTGCAAGTGATTCTATACCTTGTTAGGAAGGGCTATTAATTGAACCTTGCATGTTTAAGTTGTTAAGTGGTTGAGTATTTATTAAGTGTTAGATTTATACAACACCTCGCATACATATCATTTCATCATGTTCGCATTTCATCATATGCACTTATACATACTCGCATCGCATCATACAGGATCCCAGGACAAGAACCCGAAGAATGTGACTCGGGAGCAGGAGCCAGCTACTCAGGAGGTGCAGCTCGAGGATCCCGGTGAGGAGGACCAGCTGCAGGAGTGCCCGAACCATGTCGCCAGCATCTTTGAGCAAGGCAAGCCCCAGAGCATTCTCCCAGTTTGCAAAAGTCTAACATTTATTATTCGCACTTTATTGATGCATTAAGTATAGGAGTTGAGTGCAACTGTTGATGCATATTACCTTGTTATCCTATCTATACCTTTACCTTGTTACCCAAAGTTCTATCGTGGCAGTCATACTTAGTTGGCTTAGTTCGGTAGAAGTCGGGTGATTTCATTACCCGCGAGCTATAGGATATATCCTCATCATGTGATATGGGTTATTTTAGAATGATAGCCGGAATGGTTAATGGAACTAAGATCGGTGGGAAACTCCCTATACTTTGGCTGGGGGTGACTTGACCATTTCATCTAAGGACTGTTTGTGTTGTCGTCCCTCTGGTCACGTTGAACGCATGCCCTACATTTAACTGGAAGGATAACTCGTTCTGACCGTAAAGCCGGTATGTTATTCGGGCTGGGTTTGGATGGCGACGCATTGTGCTGGTGCGAGTCGGGGTTCGGACACAGGGGCGCGATCTAAGACCTTCTTACGTTCTGGCTTTCGGGCGGCCCCTAGGTGTTGGTGGTCCCTGTCCATCCCGCAACTTTACCCGAATAGTGTCTTCGGTGACCTGTAACTCACGTGGCTTGTGAGTGGGGTTTGTGTAGGGAATAAACCCTAAGCTGAGTAGGAATCCGATTCGAATCGCCATCGCTCCTGGTTAGAGAGCACTTGACTAGGGCAATGACAACATTTACACGACTATGAAACTAATGATGGTGATCAGTTTATGGAAAGCCTGGAATGATGATGGATCTCTGGTATGCTTAATTTCAACATGTCTGGCATAGACTAGTGGCTAATGTAGATGACAGGTAATATTATTAAAAGTGATGTTATTTATCTTTACTAAAACTTGAAAGGTTAGTTGCATGGTTTTCCGCAAAAGAGTCAGCTAAACCACCATAAGCCTTCATCCTCCTTGGAGTCTTTATTTTCGTTTATGGCGGGTAAGTCTCGCTGAGTACCTTCTTATACTCAGGGTTTTATCCCATGTTGTTTTGCAGATGGTCAGCTCCTGCATGGTTATTGTGTGAACTGTCTCTACCCCGTTGGGGATGACTTCTAGACCATGGGCTTGGTCACTTCTAGACTCTTCTTTTGCTGTTGCGGGATATGTCCCTAGTCTGGCACTTTATTAAGAACTACTTTGGAGATCATCGTGTTTAAAAGACTTCCGCTTCTATTTTAATTTGAACAATGGTTTGTAATAACTGTTGAGTCTTCGCACTCCGATACTATTTTATTATGTTGAACTTTATATCGTGTGAATGGTGCTACTCAACTATTTCGATCTTGGCTGTATTGTGGAAATGTTTGAAATCCTTCGAGATTTCACAGACTATCGGGACTATATGGGCTCAAGTGCTATTAAGTGGCAGTTAATTTGGCTACTTTAGTACTTGATCTCTTATAATTCGGACGGTTCTGTTACAGACACCACATCTACACTATCGCTTACTACTCTAATCCGAATTCAGAACTAGAGCACTCAATACGATCGGAGATCTCATAAATAGAATAAAGTAAGAACTGAAATAAGATACTTGGCAATAATAAATGAAGAACCTAGATATTGCTCTGACCAGATGCTACAAAGCTACAATGTTGAGGAAGATCCGACAGATCTGGCTCCTCCTAGCTCTCTCCTCCTCCCTCAAACCTCTAATTACAACTAGATAAACTAGAACTAGAAGAACTAGATCTAGACAACTAGAGGGACCTCTCTCCTTCTCTACATCTAATTGAAACCCTAGTTTTTGCTCTGGAGAAGAATAATGAGATGAGATGGATCATCAGGGGGTCAGGGTCCTTGCTTATATAGCCTCTTCAAATGAACGTGGACCGTCGGATCAAACCGACCTTAAGCGAGTGGTTTAGATTCATCCTCAAAGGCGGTGGAGCACAATCCGCGAGACTGATGCTGATTGACCATAGGGGCAGGGCAGGGCGCCCTGACTCCGGGCCCGTTCTGCTTCCCGTTCGTTCTGGTGTCTCCTGGAACCTTCTAGAGTATAGAAAATTGTGCGGTTGATAATTATCTCTATGTAAACATGACATGTGGGCATTTCCTTGGTATTTCCTGATAACCCCCTGCAGAAATAGACATTCACCAAAACTCGTGGAGTTCTATCAGTATAAACCCTAATTCTAGCTATTGGTTTCATTTAGATTCTTCTCCTTGTTTAGTTGATGGTTAAAATTGGTGCTTAAGGACCGTCAACACTTAGCCCGAGGCAGTTTGTGTGTGGGGCTATAAATAGCCCACCCCTTGCCTTCTCACCTTGCCTTTGCTCATTTTAGTTGCTGAGTTGCTTGAGAAGGTTGGAAAGAGAGCAAGAGCCCTAGAGAGAGAGTGATTCATGAATCCATCCATCCTCTTCTCTAGTTCATCCAAGAGTTCATGTGTGCATCTACTCTAGTTGTGAGGCTTGATTGAGTCAATTGAAGATCAAGGCTTGTTACTCTTGGTGATCGACATCACCTAGATGGTCCGGTGGTGCTTCGAAGGAAGGTGATCGCCGGAGGATTGTCGGCGGCCCTTCTCCATCGACTTGTGATCGGTTGTGGGCGGTTCACCTAGCCGGAGTGGCGAAGAACCAGCCCGCAGAGAGCACTCAACCGTTGCGAGCATTGAGGGGGAGCAATACCCTTGCGCGGGTGCTCCAACGAGGACTAGCGGGGAGTGTCAACTCCTCGATACCTCGGTAAAACATCGTCGTCTCAAGCTTTCTCTCCCTAGCTCTTTCATAACGCTTTACTTACCGCAAGTGTTCTTACTTTCATTGAATTGCTACCGCTTTCTAGTTAGGACACACTACCGGTAGGCACTAGGGGGTAATTGGCACTGCTAGGATTTCATATTGCTTTAGAAATTTGAAATAATCCCAATTCACCCCCCCCCCCCTCTTGGGCATTTTAATCCTTTCAATTGGTATCAATGTAAGGTTTCTCGTAAATTAGGCTTCACCTCCTAGAGCAAGATGTCCCATGGGGATGGACCACCTCCCATGTTCGATGGAGACGACTTTACTTATTGGAAAGTTTGTATGGAGGCCTATCTAGAGGTCGTGGACGTTGGCGTGCTCAAAGCCGCCACAAAGGGGGGTTATTGCTTTGCGGAAGACCCCTACTTTGGGAAGCACAATGCCAAGGTGAAGAATATCATCTTTCCCAGCATTTGCAAGGATGTCTTCAACCAAGTGCGTAATGCCAAAGACGCATTTGAGTTGTGGACCACTATTTGTGCTCTTCACAAAGGCACAAAGAGTGAGCGTGAGGAACGTTATCACTTGGTCATGGCAAAGCTCAATTCTTTTACTATGCTTGCTAATTAAATGCAAATGAGATGTACTCACGTCTTAACATTCTTGTAGAAGAATTGAATGGGCTTGGCCTCAACCAAATGGAACCGGCCGATGTGGTACGCAAGATTCTTTATGTCTTGCCAATTGACAAATATGGCCACATTGTCATGGTTCTTCACCAAGGGGATCTCTCCGCATCTACACCAACACAAGTGTTGGGCAAGATCAATGCACATGAGATGTACATGAAGATAAATGATGGCTCTTCATCCTCCTCCAAGAACAAAGACAAAGATAAAGAGGAGAAGAAGGACTTGGCTCCTAAGGCATCCTCTTCGGAGAAGTGCAAGATGCAAATAATGTATGAGAGTGCAAGTGATGATGAAGATGAACACAACATTTCCCTCATGGTGAAGAAGACAACAAAGATGTTGAAGAGGCTAAACAATAGTGGAGTCAAATTTGACTCAAAGAAGAAGAAATTCTTCACAAGCTCTTCAAGGAAGCCAATCTCTCAAATGAAGTGCTACAATTGTGGCATTCTTGGTCATCTAGCTCATGCATGCACCGAAGAAGTTCAAGAACTACAAGAACAAGAAGGGTGCACAAGATGATTAAAGTGAGGATGACAATAAACAAGATAAGCCTTACAAGAAGAAGAAGAGCTTCGACTTCCACAAGAACAAGAAGGATGGAAAGGCTTACATTGTTGGTGATTGGCTCACCGACATTGAGGACTCAAGTGACTCCTCCGATGATGAAAGTGAAGAAGAGAAGGTGGCCGCATTGATGATTGGTTCTTCTACTCCACCACCACCTCCTCCTTCATCACCGGGGTCATCCTCTACACACCTATGCCTCATGGCCAAAGGTGACAAGAAGGTACAAAAAGAGGATGATGATGATAGTGGTGACTCAAGTGGTAGTGATAGTGATGATGAAGAAGCACCATCCTATGATGTACTAATTAAATTTGCAACAAATACTCTAGCATCATAAGGAGGTACAAAAGTAAAAATGACAAACTACTTGAGGTCAAAGAAAACTTGCTTGCTAAGCTTGATGCCTTGTCTAGTGCTAATGATGATTTGAAGCCTGAGAACAATTCTCTCTCACTTAGCACTAGGGAGCTTAAAGCCTCACTCAAGCAAATGAATGAGAAACATGATAAGCTTGATAGGTCACCACAAGAGCTCCATACAAGGTATAACTTGCTAAAAGATTACTACAACCAACATAGAAATGAACATGGCACACTTGTGGTAGCTAATGAATTGCCTACAAATGATCTTGCTACACATGTTGCTATTAACCCGGTTGTTAAGTGTGATATAGCTACTTCTTGTGAGGACTTACTTGATGAAGTTGCTAGTGAGAAAAATGATAAGTGCAAGGGCAAGAACGTAGTTGACGCCGAAAAATATGATGACTACATGAAGATGAGGGTGGAGAACTCAAATCTCAAGGAAGAGCTAATCAACCTCAAGGATAACAAGCCCTTCACTATCAAGTTGGCCAAGGATGCTACAACTGTTGACACAAAAAGAGTCATGATCTGCGAACACCTCAGGCTATTACCCGAATTCGATATCCAAAGGTGTGCCAGTCGATTTGACCAGTTAATCGACAAGGACGATTACTAGAACAAGGTTCAAACAAGACAACGGCGATATGCTCAGATGTCAAGATTTGGACTTGATCAGGATAACTAGAGCAGAGCTAAACGAGACAACAATGATACGCCCGGATGTCAACGCTCAGATTAATCCCACGCAGAACTTGCAAGGTTCTGACGGAGATCGAAGAGATGCAGCGCGTCAAGACTTGAAGAACTCGTAGATAAACTAAGACTAATGCAATAAAAGGGTAAATTGCAGTAAAGGTAAATAAGAGTAATTGATTTGTTTGATATATGATTCTAATCTTTCTCACGACCCCTAGGTACATATTTATACTCCGACAATAGGAGTTGTAGACAGACACAACTTGTACCTTTCCTAAACAAAACAAACTCCTATTTTTAAGGAAATAACTGACTCGCGCAGGAGTCGGATCCAAATAACAATACTATTTTCCTAAACAGACACCTCTATTTTTAAGAAAACAAACGACTCATGCAAGAGTCGGACTCAAACTGCCATAATAATACTGGTATGAGATCACCAGTTTCCTTATGCCTTCTCTTCGATGAAACTTTCCATCGGCAGACTCTTCAATCCGCAACTTCCTTTTATTGCCATCGGCAATCCCCTGCTAACGTCAACCGCCACGTCACCCTGTGCCCATCGGCATCGTCTCCTTATCGGCATATCTTTCGATCGGCAACTTTTCACCTCTACTAGTAACTTGTCTTTACCGATCAACTCCTATCGGCAAGAACCGTCCAGCTTCCATCGGCAACAAACTTATCCTTTTCGCAACATTCACCTTCATCGCTAACATTGACCGATGACCTCCCGATGCCGATGAAAAATGGCTACCGATTAATGCCAGTCTTAGCTCATTTGACACATGCCGAAAAACGGTGTCAACACATGCCCCCCAATTTCGGAGTGTAGAATATTTTACGCGCCGAAATTTTCTCTACTGTAACCTTTCCCTCCAAGATACTTGCATGACCTCCTCGATTACCGCGCGTAAAAATTGCAATTTATCAACAAAATTCCGCGACTGCAGTGCGAACAGTTGTAAGCCTAATCATATCTCCTCGATTACCACACATTCCTATTGCTTACCCTTCCAAATTCCTATTCAGTGCGAAGAAAACTCCAAAAATACTCCTGACCAGGTTTATAAAGTTACCACCATCCAATCTGCTTTTCATCCTGAGCCCATTTTCATTTTCACCTGCCCTCATCTTCAACCTCGGCGGCGGCTCTGACGAACACCTCCAGCAACCCAAGCAACGGCGACAGAGCACGAATCGCAAGGACTCCTCCAGCTTAAATGGCGATCCACTTCGATGTTCCCAAGGTAAATCTGCTCCCTACTCGCTTCATCTCCTGCAAGTTTTCTCTTTCCTCATCAATTTCGTAATCCTTTTCCCCTTTCTTTCTCTGATTTTTCCGAAACCTAGGAAATGTACAACAAGGTAGTAATCCCCATTGAGCAATCCAACTTCAACTGCCTAGGTCCAATGGGAAATCCTGATCCCATCAATCTGATTAATGCGGAGACCAACTGCATCCCTTTCAAATCCGAGTGTTTTAGTCTAGGGTTATGGAAAGATGCTTTCCGTTCATGGCCTAAACCCACCAAGGGATGGAAGAACTGGTACCTCAGAATAATCAGAACACAACAAATTTATTGGTCAGAGCGCAACCTGGACCAGTGCATCAGACTTTCCATTGCCGATATGGCAAAGAACAAAAATAAGAATGATGGATGTGTCTTATTTTTTGTCCGACACAATGAATGCCTTCTTATTTAGATACGGACCAGCTACTCCCACCCTTGCCGATGTGCATATGCTTACTGGCCTTGATGTTTCTTCTACCGATCCCTCCAACCTTTTTGGTAGGAAAGCCGAGTATAAAGTGAACACACGCAATATCGGCGGTTGGACCGGATACATCCGAGAGAACTAGAAGATTGGATCAGTAGGTCAGAGGGAGCACGCCACCTTCTTGACCATGTGGTTAGAAAAGTTTATCTTCTGTGGCAGAACAGTTGGACCTACCACCATGTACCTTCCCACAGCAGAACTTCTAGCCGATGGAGCAAGACTTCCTCTCGGCCGATACCTCCTTGGATCGGTATACCACCTCCTGCACCAACTATCCAGGAAGTTATTGCTAGGCGAATCCATCGGCAATCTTGGAGGTCCTTGGTGGTTTGTAAATATGTGGTTGAACGCACACATGTACAAGGTCCTCCAATTTGACTTATTCACTCAGCAATTTCCAAGGGATATATCGGAGGACTATGTATTTAATGATGATGAATCGGCAACCCGTCCCCCACTCAATTTTGGGGAGGCTATCATAGTGCTACCAGGAATCGATGCCAATGCCGATCAATTTGGTAGGTTCTTCCAAAAGTTTTACAATGGAATCCTCGTCGCAGAACGGCTTTGGTGGCCTTATGTTGATGAGAACAACCGATTCCCATTGTTATTCAATCTTACCGATTGGAACGTGTCACAGAATGAAACAATCATGAAGGCCAGCATTGTTCCTCGAGTCATTCCAGTCAACAACTTTGGAACCGGGAAGAATTCTCCTCCATCTTATGAATTCTACTATCCATCGGCAGCATCAAGGCAGCTAGCATTCGGCCAATTACCGATCAAACTCAGCTTCGCCAATGTGATAAAGCCAAGAGAAATTATCTCCAGTGCCATGGATTGGAACAGGATTGTTAACCTTTCTCCCCATGCCGATACATCATACATCGACCTAACCTCCTGGGCACCAACATCTTTTATGACAGAGTTATACAAATCTTCGTGGCAAGAATGGAGAGGCCAACTGTTCGCCAAATCGTCGCACTACTATCGGCATTTGATCGACGCCGATCACATCATTCCCGATGATGCAGTAAGTTCTTAACTCTAAATGTATTTCTCATTATTTTCTACTATCAGCATCTGACCATCTTCTTAACAGGTTGATGATCCAATCCCCCGAACAAGCAAGAGCGGCAAGCACTTCAACCTTCAAATGATGAGCCCCGTATCAATCATCGGTAACAAGGCTCCTACATTGTCTGCCTTCACACCTCAAAGGCTACCTAAGGTACCCTCAAGCCTAAGCCGACACCTGCAAAGACCATTGCTACTCCATCGGCTGCTGCTACCATCTTGGCGCGAGCTTTCGCAGTAAGTTTTTATTTCACTCATACCGATTACAAACTCTCATCGGCAATACTCACTTCATATAACTTCACCAAATAATTTCTTCAGGCAACGAAGTCATCGGCAGCTGCTCCGAATGTACAAACTTCTCCAACTCATGCTGCTGATGCCCCCAACCTTTTCAGCCGAAACGCGCTGGCTCACCAACTGCTGCTCCGAGGAAGAAGAGACGCCTGAGGCTAGCCACTCCACCTACACCACCAACTCCATTTGCATCACCAATTGTTGACTCACCAACAGCAGAACCACCGTCGGCGTCCATTCCTGAGTAGCCGATGGACGAAACTCCCGACCAGGGAATACCACCACTGCGGGAACCAGCTGCAACAGCATCGGCATCGGTACCAGCACCTACACCGAATGAAACTCCTAACCAGAGGATGGAAACATCGCCACAGGAACCAGCCACCACAGTAGAGGCAGCACCAACAATAGCACCATCAGCACCAATCGTTCCTCCCGCGGAGGCAGGTTCATCGGCAACCGCTGCCGATCTTCAAGACGATACTACGCCGGCTGTCTTCCCAAGTCCCAGGCAAGAAATCCGCTTCCAGATGGTAAGCCGATTGTCATAAAACTTGCAACATAAACTTGTGATCGGCACACTCTAATTTCCTTCTTTTCAGGCCCAAGACTCTCCTGACAGCTTATTTTCTTTCGCCGTCAACCTTCCCGATGAAAACAAAGACGAAGAAGGCTCTGCTCCAGCGAATAGCTTGTTTTCCTTCGCCATTAATCTCCCCGATGAAGACGAAGACGAAGAAAGCTCTGCTCCAGCTCTATCAGCAGAAGTTAAGCTCAAGCTCGAAGCATTGCTATCTTTACTAGAACAAGACACATCTCACCTTGTCCAAGACTCCACGGCAATAAGGATAGCTTTTAAAGACATTCAAGGTCATCTATCTGCCGATATAGAAGAAACACTCTTCCAGGTGGCGTTTCTTGAAAGCAAGCAACTCCAATATCAAAGGCTCTCTCGTCATATAGCCGATAGGACTGCTCAATCAGAACTTGAAGAGAGAATGCTTAAATTCAAGCAATCTGCCGATGAAAAACACAAGGACATAGGTTGCACATAAGCTTCTGGCGTGGAGCTTGATCAAGACATCGCCCATCTATCGGCAAAGAAGGAACAACTATTAGCAGAGCTGAAACAGGTCGAGGAAGCCTTGATCGCAGCCAATCAATAGAAGTCTGAACTCCCAGGCGTCATCCAAGCCTTACAACAAGAAAGAGATGCCGACGCATGTCAAGCCCTCCGGATGAAGAAAAAGATCAAGCCAATAGAAGGATCCGCCGATGACGATGCCAAGGAGATGGAAGAAATAGAGCAAATTCGTCTGCGTGCGATATCAGCTATTCAATCCTTGTTGTAATTTGTTACAATCCATTGTATCGGCGAGTGTAATACTGATACTTGATTCTTGCTTGTAATATAATGCCAGTACACTTTTTACCGATGTCTTGTATGACTTTTTCCTCAACGGCGTTCCAACGGGTACTCTATGCATCTACCCAAATACTAGGGTAATATTTCTTCAAGTATTTACCGTTGATTGCTCTGGGAAACGCAACCCCTTCTCGGGTTTCCAAAATATACGCATTACCAAGAACAGGCTGATTTATCCGAAACGGACCCTCCCAATTAGGAGACCATTTTCCAAACTTAGAACTCTTAGTCCCAATCGGTAAAATCAATTTCCACACTAGATCGCCATCGGCAAATTCTTTCACCTTTACCTTCTTACCATACCATCTGGCAACCCTTTTCTTATTTTCTTCAATGCTGATCAAGGCCCTCAACCGATGACTTACTAAGTCTTCTAACTCATCCTTCATAAGAGTATTATACTCATCGGTTGTCAACTGGTCTTGAGAAAACAATCGCCTAGAACCAGTTTTAACTTCCCAAGGCAGGACAGCATCGTGTCCATAGACTAACTGATACGGCAAAACTTTGGTTGCACCATGACACGCCATCCGATACGACCATAGGGCTTTATTTAACACTATATGCCACCTCCTAGGGTTTTCTTCAATCTTGCGTTTGATAAGCTTAATAACTCCTTTATTAGTCGCCTCGGCCTGACCGTTAGCTTGGGCATAATAAGGGGAAGAATTCAATACCTTGAACCCCATACTAGCAGCAAACTCATCAAACTCTCCCGATGTGAACATAGTTCCTTGATCGGTGGTAATAGTTTGAGGAATATCGAATCGGTAAACAATATGTTCTTTTACAAAATCTATCATGTTTGCCAATGTCACCTTCTTTAAAGGAATCTCCTCAACCCACTTTGTAAAGTAATCGGTAGCGACAAGTATAAACTTGTGCCCCTTGCTTGATGGTGGATAAATCTGGCCGATGAGATCAATAGCTCATCCTCTAAACGGCCAAGGCTTGATTATCGGATTCATTGCCGATGCAGGTGCCCTTTGGACATTACCAAACTTCTGACAATCCTGGCACCCTTTAAAATAGTTGAAGCAATCTTCAAGAATTGTCGGCCAATAATATTCATTCCGCCTAATCATCCATTTCATTTTGAATGCCGATTGATGTGCTCCACACACACCCTCATGAATTTCGCCCATCAACTCTTTTGACTCCTCTGTACTAAGGCATCTGAGTAAAACTCCATCAATTGTCCGATAATACA
This sequence comes from Microstegium vimineum, assembly GCA_022036555.1. Lineage (NCBI taxonomy): Eukaryota > Viridiplantae > Streptophyta > Magnoliopsida > Poales > Poaceae > Microstegium > Microstegium vimineum. Next base: position 24,064,254 of record CM039131.1, read on the forward strand.
GTTCATTGTCAAGGAGCACATACTTGGTAGCTTGGAACCTTAGACGTCTTTCAACCTTCTTAGACAGATCTCTTAAGTAATCGGCAATTTCTTTTCTCCAGTCATCAGCAACCATTACCGATGTCATGACTTCTTGAATCGGCTGATATCCTGAAGCGTTCTGTGCTAACCGATTAGCCTCTTCATTATGCAACCTGGGAATATACTCAAGGCGGTACTCTTTGAATTCTTTTAATAGCCGCAAACAATTTTCATGGGTTGCAATCAAAGCTTCACTTTGGCATTCATATGTCCCAATCAATTGATTAATTACTAACATGGAATCACCGAAGATTTCAACAGCATCGGCACGCACTTCCCTGAGTAACTCCAACCCTTTTAGCAGAGCTTGGTACTCAGCCTGATTGTTCGTTGAGGTAGCAACAATCGACAGAGAAACTTTATATTTCCGTCCACGGGGTGAAATTAAGATAATGCCAATACCTGCCCCTTCCTTGCATGTAGACCCATCAAAGAACAAAGTCCAAGGACCAACCTCTACAGAGCCTATTACATTGCAATGCTGAGTGATAAAATCGGCCATCACCTGGCCCTTATCTGTTTTAGTCGATTCATACTTCAGATCAAACTCTAAAAGTGCCAGAATCCATTTGCCGATTCTCCCACTTAATATCGGCATCGACAGCATGTACTTAACCACATCATCTTTGCAGATAACAGTGCACTCAGCCGATAATAAATAATGCCTTAATTTTACGCAAGAGAAATATAAGCATAAACATAACTTTTCTATGGCCGAATACCTGGTTTCGGCATCCACCAGCCTTCTGCTTAAATAATAAATCACATGTTCTTTCCTTTCAAATTCTTGAATCAAGGCCGACCCGATAACACTGTCATCGGCAGACAGATACAATCTGAAAGGTTTCTCGTGTTGAGGTGGAACCAAGACTGGAGGGTTTACCAAATATTTCTTGATCTCCTCCAAGGCTAACTGTTGTTCCTCTTTCCATATAAACTCCTGATCGGCTCTCAACCTTAACAATGGACTAAAAGATCTAATTTTACCAGATAAGTTGGATATAAACCTTCTAATGAAATTAATCTTGCCGATCAAGGATTGCAGCTCAGTCTTGTTTGTAGGGGCAACTACTTTGTTAACTGCATCTAGATTTTCTGCCGATCTCGATGCCCCTCTGATGCACCATAAAACCCAGAAATTGACCTGCCGACACACCAAATGCACACTTGTTAGGATTCATCTTCAACCCATGCTCCCTTGTGCATTCCAGGATTTTCCGCAAATCGGCAAGATGCTTCTAAAAATTTCCAGACTTGACCACCACATCATCAATATAGATTTCGACTATCGTGCCGATGTACTTATGAAAGATAAAATTCATTGCTCTTTGATAAGTAGCACCGGCATTCTTCAAGCCAAAAGTCATGACAACCCACTCAAATAAACCGACATGACCTGGACATCTAAAAGCAGTCTTGGATATGTCTTCCTCAGCCATGAATATCTGATTATATCCAGCATTACCATCCATGAAGCTAATGATTTGATGTCCAGCAGCAGCATCAATCAGTAGATCGGCAATGGGCATCGGGTAACCATCCATCGGTGTAGCCTTGTTGAGATTCCTGAAATCAATACAAACACGAAGTTTTCCATTCTTCTTATACACAGGAAGCACATTAGAAATCCAATCGGCATATCGACATTGCCGAATAAACCCAGCTTCAATTAATTTTGTAATTTTAGCTTTAATATCAGGCAACACCATAGGATTACATCGGCGCGTAGGTTGTCGATGTGGTTGGAAACCAGATTTGATAGGCAACCGATGTTCAACTATTGATCGGTCTAAACCAGGCATCTCTGTATAATCCCAAGCGAAACAATCTTTATATTCCTTTAATAAGTCAATCAATTGTTGCTTACATTGGGAATCTAACTTAGCACTAACAAAAGTAGGCCTATGCTTACTACCATCGCCCATATCTACTTCTAATAAATCGTCGGCCGATGTGAACCCCTGTCCCAGTTTTCCATCATCGGCGAATCGATCCATTAAAACTCTTCTTCAGGACCGACTGCTTGGATCGGTGTAATGCGGTAATCGGTAACCTTGAGGAATTCTGTGTCCCAAGCTTCACCTGATATGCATCTGGTTTGCTCATAAGTTTCCGATTCTGCCGATGCAACAATCGAGGGGGTCTCACTCCGGACGACCTCAATTTTGTCTCCGACCCATTGCACGAGGCTTTGGTGCATTGTAGAAGGAATACAACAATTAGCATGGATCCAATCCCTTCCCAGGAGCAAGTTGTAGGTGCCTTTGCCACTGATCACAAAAAATGTTGTCGGCAAAGTTTTACTGCCGATGGTTAATTCAACACATACGGCTCCCAAAGCTGGCGACACATTGCCTTCAAAATCTTTGAGCTTCATGCCCGACTTGACTAAGTCTTGGTCGCCTTTCCCAAGCTTCCTGAACATGACGTACGGCATTATGTTGATTGACGCCCCACCATCCACCAGCATCTTCGTTACAGGCTGTCCATCTACTTTGCCTTAACGAACAGAGCCCTTAGGTGCTGCCTTTCATCATCAGTAGGTTTCTCAAAGACAGCTGCCATCGGATCCAACACCAATTGTGCCATTTCAGCAGCTTCTTCCTCGTCACTGACAGGTGCCATGATCTCCATTGGCAAAATGACGACCATATTGATTTCTGCCGATGGATGCCTATCCTTGCGCTTCGGCTTCCACTGCTTTTCCCTTAAAGGATTTCCACTGTCATATAAGTCACTTCGGCGTTCGCGCTGGATTCTCCTTTTTTGAGTTTTCGTCAGACCCTTAGGGCACCATTGAGGAAGCTTGGTTTTCCAAACAGGCTGGTGCTGCCCCTCACTGCTTGCATCGGCACCATTCCTTATGTTTGGATCTCTGGAGAATATTTCTTCATCGTACACTCTTGCGTTGGCCATCTCCTCCAGCTCTTCTTGACCAACACACCTTCCAAGTCTATCATGTGCACAGAGCTTGCCCCCTAGTCGATCATGCGCCGACCTCTTTTCTCTAAGCGATCTAGCATACCTGGATGTCCGATCGTCAAAACAAGGCTTCTTTTCTAACCGATCGGCAGGGTAATACCCATTGCATTCAAGACAATTATCGGCAGTAGGTAGCTTGATGCCTTCTTCCCAGTAGTGAACGAAGAAGGGACATTTCCAGTGGTCCTTATGCCGAAGCCACTCTTGATGCTCTTCTTCTTCTTGCCGATGTCGCTCCTTTTGTGACTGCCGATACTCTTGTCTTGGCTGCTTATGCGTGATTACCACACCAGGAGCCCTCTTGGCGTTGCTACCTTCATCGGCAACTTTCTTGCCCTTTCTGTCATCGACAAACCACCTCTCATCACGCTCAGCTACTTGATGGCCAAGATCTACCGATGCATTCTTCCTGGCAGCTTCCGATGTCAGCACTTTAGTTTTTCCACTGGTTTCTACCATATTATTTGGAAACGGGTGTTGATCGATCTTCATCGGTTTCTGGGCTTTAGAATTTTCAAATCTAATTCGTCCAGATTCAATTTCTGACTACAACTGCTGCCTGAATACTTTGCAGTCATTGGTACTGTGCGAAGTCGCATTGTGCCACTTGCAATATCTGATCTTTCTGAGCTCTTCGGCCGATGGAATTACTTGGTTAGGCGCCAACTTGATTCGCCCCTCTTAAAGCAACAAATCAAACATCCTATCGGCCTTGGTGATGTCGAAGGTGAACCTTTCAGCTTCTTTCTGGCCAAACGGACAAGACACAGATTTCTTATCCTTTACCCATTCGGTCGCGCCGATGCTTAACTCTTCATCGGAATCCTCTTCTTGCTCAATGAAGGTCACCTTTTTATTCCAAGTTCTTATAGGTTCAAAAGTCTTGACGTCCTGATCGGCAATCCTTTGCACAAGGTGGCTCAAACTTTCAAACTCTTGAGACGCGTACTTATCTTTGATGTGCGGCAGTAATCCTTGGAAGGCCAAATCCGTCAATTGCCGATCATCAAGCACCAAGTTGTAGCACTTATTCTTCACGTCTCGCAGCCTCTGGACAAAGCCCTCCACCGATTCGTCATTACGCTGCTTCAACTTGACCAAATCGGTAAGCTTCTTTTCATGTACGCCCGCGAAGAAATACTTGTGAAATTGTTTTTCTAGATCGGCCCAAGTAATCACAGAGTTCGGAGGCAACGAAATAAACCATGTGAACGTCGATCCAGATAATGACTATGAGAACAATCTCACCCTCAGTTCTTCTCTGCTGGCAGCTTCTCCACATTGGATAATGAAGCGGTTGATGTGCTCCATTGTTAACGTGTCATCTTGGCCAGAGAATTTGGTAAAATCAGGCACTTTGTACCAATTCGAGAGAGGAATTAAGTCATACGACGGAGGATATGGCATCCAATAAGAGTATGTGTTAACCTTAGGCTTAATGCCGAACTGTTCCTTCATCACTTCGGCAATCTTATCGGTCCAATACACATCCTGCTCTTGTCGACTCATAGGTTGATTGTTGACTGGTGGAGCTGGCAGATGCACCCCTTCAGGTCTCGGTAGAAGATGCGGAGTGATTGTCCCGGGTGCAGCACCAGTCATCTGGACGTTATGCATCGGTTGACTTAACAATGGATAATTTTGCATACTCATTGGGTTATGTTGTAGCATCATATTCATCGGTTGTTGTACCGATGCTCCATTCTGAGTGTTTGCTGGACTTCCATAATGATACATCGGTACGCCAGGCTGTTGAACCGGCGGTTGATTGGTCCATCTAGGATTATGAAACATCGGCACGTGACTTACCGATGGCTGATAGTTAACTGGCGCCTGCTGTTCCTGCATCTTAGAGTAATCAACAAATTGGTTACCTTGATGTGCTATTACCCCGGCCTGAGGATTTACCACCATAGGTTGACTTCCAGTTGCTATACTGTGTTGCATCGGCACAGAGTTTGCCGATGGTGGCATCATAGGTACTTTAGGAATCACCACCTGGAGATCTTCTGATGGCATTTGCACCGTTGGAGAAGACGTGGAGTAATGCATCATAGGGATCATCGGCTGTCATTGCATTGTCGACGCCACGAAGCCCTTCCAAGCTGAATTGTCTCCCTGCATCAGATTGGAACCAGCAGATAGATTTGATGGCATACCGTAACCCCACCAGTTGACGGGAGCTGAATGATTCTAGATAGCAGGCCCCGACATTGCTGACGCCACTGGATCTGCACTAAGCTTGGTGATGCCTTCGGGACTTGACCTTGGTGGTGTAGCCACATCGGCAGATGTATCCACGAGAGTAGAAGACACCATTGGGGCTGCCGATGGGTTTATAGATGCCGATCCAGGTTGATGATACGCTGGACCAACATATTGAGGTGCTTGTCCTTCTTTGAAAGATTGCATAACAGCATTGTACATAGTATTGGACAGCACATTGGAGTGGCTAATTAATGCTTGATTTAAGGCAGAATTAACCATCTCTTGCAACTTACCAGGATTGGCATCATACGTGACCTGCCGTGGCAACAGCGAATCTTGCTTCAGGATGGCTTCGCCGCTCCTGCTTAGGCTGAAGGACATCAGATACAATTGTTTGTACTCCTCCATAGCCTGCTCCATAGCCAGCTTTTGATCATCTTTCAGATCGGCCTCGGAGACTTCGATGACGTTCCTCTGGTTAACGTCAGTATGATCACCCATGATAGATGTATAATTAGTCCCACTGGGTGTGCCAAAGAGGTGTTGACACAAAAAGAGTCAGGATCTGCGAACACCTCAGACTATTACCCGAATTCGATATCCAAAGGTGTGCCAGTCGATTTGACCAGTTAATCGACAAGGACGATAACTAGAACAAGGTTCAAACAAGACAACGGCGATACGCTCAGATGTCAAGATTCGGACTTGATCAGGATAACTAGAGCAGAGCTGAACGAGACAACAGTGATACGCCCGGATGTCAAGGCTCAGATTACTCCCACGCAGAACTTGCAAGGTTCTGACGGAGATCGAAGAGATGCAGCCCGTCAAGACTTGAAGAACTCGTAGATAAACTAAGACTAATGCAATAAAAGGGTAAATTGCAGTAAAGGTAAATAAGAGTAATTGATTTGTTTGATATATGATTCTAATCTTTCTCACGACCCCTAGGTACATATTTATACTCCAACAATAGGAGTTGTAGACAGACACAACTTGTACCTTTCCTAAACAAAACAAACTCCTATTTTTAAGGAAATAACTGACTCGCGCAGGAGTCAAATCCAAATAACAATACTATTTTCCTAAACAGACACCTCTATTTTTAAGGAAACAAACGACTTGTGCAAGAGTCGGACTCAAACTGCCCTAATAATACTGGTATGAGATCACCAGTTTCCTTATGCCTTCTCTTCGATGAAACTTTCCATCGGCAGACTCTTAAATCCGCAACTTCCTTTTATTGCCATCGGCAATCCCCTGCTGACGTCAACCGCCACGTCACCCTGTGCCCATCGGCATCGTCTCCTTATCGGAAATATCTTCCGATCGGCAACTTTTCACCTCTACTGGTAACTTGTCTTTACCGATCAACTCCTATCGGCAAGAACCGTCCAGCTTCCATCGGCAACAAACTTATCCTTTTCGCAACATTCACCTTCATCAGTAACATTGACCGATGACCTCCCGATGCCGATGAAAAATGGCTACCGATTAATGCCAGTCTTAGCTCATTTGACACATGCCGAAAAATGGTGTCAACAACAACCTTGATCAACACACTTAGAGAAGAAAATGCAAAGCTCAAGAATGAGAAGATCAAGCTTGCAAGTGGGATGGAGAAGTTCACAAAGGGCCACAACCTCCAAAGTGAGCTCTTGATGAACACCATCATGAAGAATGACAAAATAGGAGTTGGATACAAGGAAAACCAACTCATGAAGGCCAAGAACAAGATTGAAGCAAAGAACTACTACAAGAACAAGGCAATGAACAACAACTATGACAAGCCAAAGCCCAAGCCTAGAAGATGCTTTGAGTGTGGTCAAGTTGGACACTTTGCTTATGATTGCAAGACTCCACCTACCAAGACATTGCCCAAGCACACAAGGTCATTTGATCATGATGCACACTTTGTCATCAACAAGGACTCCAAGGGTAGACCACTTGTGGTCTTTCTCGGTCCTAAAATGAAGAACAAGCCTAGAGTGATATGGGTTTCTAAGGAGTTGGTTGACAAGGCTATGGGATCTCGCCAAGTGTGGGTTCCCAAACAACAAGCTTAACTCCAAGTTACTTGTGTGTAGGTGAACTACAAGACCGGTGGAAGTCATTAGGTGATTGATAGTGGTTGCACTCAACATATGACCGGTGACTCCCGGATGTACACCACACTTGATGAGGATTATTCAAGCCAAGACAAGATTACCTTTTGGGACAATTCAAAGGGCAAAGTACAAGGTCTAGGCAAAGTGGCTATCTCCCAAGATCAATCAATTTCCAATGTCTTGCTAGTGCAATCTTTGAGCTTCAACTTGCTATCGGTTGGTCAATTGTGTGATCTCGGTTTCCAATGTCTCTTCACTCCAAGTGAGGTTGTTGTTACCAAGGTGGATGACTCCTCATTGATATTCAAGGGATTCCGGCACAACAACTTATATCTAGTGGATTTCACTTCCAATGAGGCCGAGTTGCAAACATGTCTATTCTCCAAGAGTTCTTTGAGTTGGCTATGCCATAGAACATTAGCACATGTGGGAATGTCAACCTTGAAGAAGCTTGTCAAGAAGGAGATGGTTAGAGGTGTCAAGGATGTGGTGTTTGAGAAGGAAAAAATGTGTAGTGCATGTCAAGTCGGCAAGCAAGTGGCAAACACTCATCCAACCAAAGCTTTCATGTCAACCTCAAGAGTCCTAGAGCTACTCCACATGGATCTATTTGGACCTACCACCTATGCTAGCCTTGAAGGCAATCTCTTTTGCTTGGTGGTAGTTGATGACTACTCTAGGTACACTTGGGTGTTCTTTATTCAAGACAAGGGAGAGACTCAAGGCATATTCAAGAAGTTTTCAACAAGGGCTCAAAATGAATTTGATGTGAAGATCAAGAAGATTAGAAGTGACAATGGCACCGAGTTTGTGAACATCAAGATTGAGGATTATTGTGATGAAGTGGGAATCAAGCATGAGGTGTCCGCTACATATACCCCACAACAAAATGGTGTTGTAGAGAGGAAGAACCGGACACTTATCACTCTTGCTAGATCTATGCTTGATGAGTACAACACCCCCGAGAAGTTTTGGGCCGAAGCAATCAACACCGCATGCTATGCGGCCAACCGGCTATTTGTCCAAGGGCTTCTGAAGAAGACACCCTATCAGCTTGTGAATGGGAAGAAATCGAATATATCCTTCTTCCGAGTGTTTGGATGCAAAGTATACATCTACAAGAAGCGTCAACACTTCAGCAAGTTCCAAAGGTGTTGTGACATTGGTCTCCTTCTTGGCTATTCTCTTAAATCGAAGGCATATCAAGTATTTAACAAAGCCTCTAGCCTAGTTGAAGAAACATATGACTTGGATTTTGATGAAACTAATGGCTCTCAAGAAGAGCATGAGAATCTTGATGATGTAGGTGATGAAACCTTGAGAGAGGCTATGAAGAATATGTCTGTTGGTGCCATCAACCCACTAGAGGTGGAAGATGTAGAAGATGATGCAAATCAAGTACCTTCTCCACCTCACATACCTCAAGTTGATGAAGAACAAGTGAGGGAAGCACAAGAAGATTATTTCATCCCTCAAGATCAAGCCGAGGCTCAATCTAGTGATGTTGGTGCACCACAACCTCCTCCCCATGTGATTGATAGAAGATCTACACATATTCTTCAAGCTCATCCACAAGACCTTATCATAGGGAGTCCATCAAGGGGGTAACAACTCGATCTAGACTTGCTTCTTATGTTGAGTATGACTCTTTTGTTTCCTTTGTTGAGCCTTCTAGTGTGGAGTATGCACTTGCGAATACGGATTGGTTGAATGCCATGCATGAAGAGCTAGACAACTTCACCCGAAACGAAGTGTGGACACTAGTAGAAAAGCCCAAAGGAGCAAGAATCATTGGCACCAAGTGGGTGTTTAGGAACAAGCAAGATGATCAAGGCGTAGTTATGAGGACCAAGGCAAGATTGGTGGAAAAGGGGTTCTCTCAAGGTCAAGGTTTGGATTTTGGAGAGACCTTTACCCCGGTTGCAAGACTTGAAGCCATACGTATCCTTTTGGCATATGCTTCACATCACAAAATGAAACTATTTCAAATGAGTGTGAAGAGTGCCTTCTTAAATGGTTTCATTAATGAACTTGTCTTTGTCTCACAACCTCCCGGGTTTGAAGACCCAAATTGTCCTAATCATGTGTATAGGTTATCTAAGGCACTCTATGGATTGAAGCAAGCTCCAAGAGCTTGGTATGAGAGGCTAAGGGACTTCCTACTCAAGAAGGGCTTCAAGATCGGGAAAGTGGATACCACACTCTTCACCAAGGTGCTAGATAGAGAGATCTTTGTTTGCCAAGTATATGTCGATGACATTATATTTGGGTCAACAAACCAAGATCATAGCAAGGAGTTTGGTGCTTTGATGTCCAAGGAGTTCGAGATGATGATGATTGGCGACTTTACCTTCTTCCTTGGCTTCCAAGTGAAGCAATTGAGGGAGGGCACCTTCATATCTCAAGAGAAGTACACTCGTGATGTTCTCAAGAAATTCAAGATGGAGGATTGCAAGCCAATCAAGACCCCAATGCCTACTAATGGGCATCTCGACCTTGATGAGGGAGGTAACCCAATCGACCAAACTCTTTATCGCTCGATGATCGGTAGTTTACTTTACCTCAACGCTTCTAGGCCGGATATCATGTTTAGTGTGTGTATGTGTGCAAGGTTCCAAGCTAATCCTAAGGAGTCGCACTTAAGTGCGGTAAAAAGAATCCTAAGGTACATAAGGCACACCCCTAGCATTGGTCTTTGGTATCCCAAAGGGGTTCCCTTCCAACTAGTTGGCTATTCCGATTCAGATTATGACGGGTGTAGGGTTGATAGGAAGAGTACCTCCGGAGGGTGCTATTTGCTAGGAAGATCACTTGTTTCTTGGTCCTCTAAGAAGAAAAATAGTGTGGCATTGTCTACCGGCTAGGCGGAATACATAGTCATGGGAGCAAGTTGTGCACAAATCTTATACATGACACAAACTCTCCTAGATTACGGCGTTACGCTAAAAAATGTTCTACTCTTGTGTGATAATGAAAGCGTCGTAAAACTTGCAAACAACCCGGTTCAACACTCTCGCACCAAGCACATAGATATTCGCCATCACTTTCTTAGAGATCATGTGGCTAGGAAAGACATATCACTAGTGGGAGTTAAGATCGAAGATCAATTGGCGGATATCTTCACAAAACCACTCGATGAAGTAACCTTTTGTAGGTTGAGAAACCAGTTGAATGTGCTTGATCACTCAAACTTCACTACAACATGATCTTGTGTGAACCAACCATGCATCATGTGTAATATAACATGTTAATTTAGTAAGGCACATAGGCTTGGATAACGCGGTTAGAATAACCGTCCTTAAAACGTGTGAAGAAGTCTAACCGCGGTTCAAACTTGCAAGGAACCTAGATTCATTTTTAAGTAATGCATAACATTTGCATTGGTTGCTTGTCGTTTCTTTTCGGTTAAGCTTGAGCATCCGCTGGGTTCGTCCACTTAGGGGGAGCATTCCAAGCTCAAGATGTTTCTATACCCCTCTTGTGGCCCTATGATGTCTCCTTGGAGCTTCCATTCGAATATTTTGAACTAAAAACTAAATCTAAGACTATGGCAAATTATTTGAAAATGATAGTTTGAGAGATGGTTCTCATATCAAGTCCAATGAAGTGTTTTTTGGAACTTATTGGGATTGGGACTTGGTTGGGAGAAAGAAACAAAAAATCAAATTGAAAAATTCTATTGAAAAAGGCATCGGACGCTGCCGACGGACGCTCGGCCTCCCATGCCTCAGCGTCTATCGCGATCGTCCGAAGATTAAAACGCCCAGCAAAGGGGCGTCGGACGCTCCCTAGCGTCCATCGCGGAGGCGTCACACGCATCTGACGCTCCATGGAGCTCTCTGGTCCTCTATGTTCAAAGCGACAGACGCTCCCTAGCGTCTGTCGCCTATGCGACAGACGCGTCTATCGCCAGAGGGAGCTCTCTGGACCCTTTCTGTTAGCGTGCTGGATGCTGAACCCTAGCGTTCGTCGCTCACGACGGAGCGTCCGTCACGAACTAATAGAGCACATATTATTTCGAAAATCGCCTCTTCTTCCTCGGTTCAATCAGTTACAATCCGTACGCCGCCGCCAGTTTTGCAACCGCTCTCATCCATCTCTCGCCGCCCGCTCTCACCAGCACCGCGCCGCCCCTCACCGGCCTCCCTCTCGCCGCCGGTGACCCTCAAGTTCCCCCGCGCGTGCGGTTCAGCCAAGCGGGTCTGTCTGTTCCCGAAGCAGAGACGTCGGTCTGTGCCTCTGTGCCACCGTGTTCCCCAAAGGAGCAGTGATCTCTCCCGTGCTCCTTCTCAGCAAGGTTTTGTTTCTCCTATGCCATTCTTTGCTCCAAGTGTTTCCCCCTGTGAGTCTTGGATCATCCAGACTCATTCTCATCTCAAATTAATCTCCAATCCACATATTTCCTCTTAAACCTAATTTGCCCATCTAAACCCATTTGTGTAGATTGCGGATTGTTTGTTGATTGATCGAGGATTCTTACCTTACCCCTTCTAGTTTTATCACCGCCTTAAGGTATGGACAGAATCGATCTACATCTCACCTTATTCATGCTTCTAAGCTAGAATTTATCAACCCTAGTTACATGCTTAATGTTATATACCCTATCTATCTATCGTGCAGTTGCTTACTTCAGCAGTGGCAGTAAACTTGGGGCAAAGCCCGCAAGTAAGGAACGAGGCAAAGCCTCGAAAGGACAGTCCAAGGCCATTGAGCCATTCATGCAGGTTTGATTGGCAGAGTACGTACTTATTAGGAGGATTGGGTTCGGCAGTTCTATGGCTCCTTGTGGGTTTCTCCAGACCACAAGTCTATTCACTTTCCTTTTCGAGGCAAGGGTGTGCGGATATATGCAGAGAGGTTTAGGGAGATCTTTCACCTGGAGGAGTCAGAGACAAAGATCCATAGTTTATGCTACGGTGACCAGGAGGCACCATGTCGTCCTCACGAGGGAGACGTTCCGACAGTGGATTTCGTTCGTCCGTGTTGTGTGTAGCCGTTTGGGGAGGGGTCTAGTCGTCGCGTACGTAACCTCACGCCGACTGCCCTTATTCTGAACGAGGTGATCAGGCGTACCATTCTTTCCAGAGTAGGAGCCCGCAAGACACTGACTAGACTTCAGCTTTGGCTCCTAGCTCACATAGTCCGGATGGAAAAGTTCGATATTTGCGACTTGATTGTCAGTGACATGGAAGACATTATTGCTTTCGGCTTCAGAGGACACTGGCAGCTACAGTACGCTCACTGGATTCTCTTACTTGTTGGTATCTCGCGGTGGTTTTGCATCATTTCTTACCACTCTTACCCGCTCATACACTGTATTCCCAGAATACAATATGAGCCAGCTAGTCAGTCACAGTGGCAGGGGTGGTGGCATACGTACCCAGGGCCCTCACACTAGACAGACAGAAGTTGCACCTGAGTCTGAGGAGCAGCAGGAGGCCACCGTTCAGGGCCTACCAGAGGCAGACAGCTCAGATGAGGATTATCGGCCTATCCCATAGTACGTACCTCGGTCTCACGACCATGAGGCCGGTGGATCCAGTTCAGCTCCACCACCTGCTCTAGACTCATCACAGGCTACGCTGCTTTCACTTCTCAATCAGATGCAGCAGAGTCAGCAATGACAAACAAATGAGCTCTTTTGTCAAGCTGAGGAGCAGCGACGCTAGTCCGACGAGCAGCGTCGTCAGGCAGAGGAGGTCAGGAGACTCGCAGCACAGCATCTCGTAGCTCAGGCAGAGTCTCAGGCCAGGCAGGATGAGTTCCAGCGTCAGTTCTTAGAATATCAGATGCAGCATGCGGAGATGCAGAAGATGCAGACTCGGATCCTTGAGAGGTTTCTCAGCTCTAGCTCCGGGTCGTCGTTCACTCCATAGCTCTAGTTGCCCAGAGCCTCTCAGCAACAGTACACCTCCCAGCCACAGTCTACTCCAGTGATAGTGCCGACTCCAGCGTTACCGTCTTGTGGATAGCAGAGTCAGGCACCAGCTTCTCCCGCCTGCCAGACACCGATGACCCTAGTGTCATCATGGTTAGCTTCACCCAGTGAGTTTCAGACGGGATTTACACCTACCTGGGGAGCTACTATTGCGGAGGCCTCTCGCGACCTTACAACCTCCTACATGGAGATCATAAGCGAGGCTTCACCAGTCGGAGCCCAGCTTGACGCTCCTCACACTCAGCTAGCAGAGGTTGAGGTTCCTCCTCCGGCGACGGGCGCGCACTTGTCTTTAGTTGCTTCATCGGAGATTGGACCTGACTGCTCGACCCAGACCGTCACCACTCCTCCGCTGATTGCTGTCACTACCGATGCTACTACAGTTGCAGTCGAGGCGGTAGAGTCAGCACCTCCAGCTCAGCCAGAGGGTCAGCCTGCAGAGGAGGCAGCAGCAGTCATAGTTGCACTGTCACCACCTCCTCAGCTTCAGGATCCGCCAGCAGAGCTTGCTGCAGCAGTTACACTTGCAACTTTGGCATCCACACCTTCTCCTCCGCCTCGAGTCTACGCTCGTCGGGCCTCAGTGCCCACATCTACGGAGGCAGGACCGTCTGAGGCTCCGGCTAAGGATGGTACATCTTCCGAGCCTCAGGGGGAGTCAGGAGAGTCAGCTCAGCCTACCTAGACCGCTTCTCAGACAGATGCAGCTTCAGAGGGTCAGGTGGCTGAGGACAGTGATGACAGTCCGGATTACTCTCAGTTCGACCTTCGCCCTCGCTCCCCGAGCTCTTCACTTCTAGATGCTCCAACAGCTCCTTAGTTTTTAGTGCTTGGCGCCAAAGGGGGAGAGAGTCGAGTATTAGGGATAGGGGGAGTGTTTTGGATCTTTGATGTGCTTATTTATTCCTTGTACTCATTCATCATGTCTAATTTTATGCATTCGTTTGTGTGATGATTGTGGGTTACTTTTGTGTGTGACAAACTCTTGCTTTTCACTAATATATCCTGTGAGTTGTCACTTGGTTCATGATATATCTCTATTCTCTATTAATTGAGCTTCCACGCCATACTTTGATATCTTGGTGAGAATATCATGAGGTACTCCAATTTTATTTCATATCCATGAGTATCACTTTTGTGGCTTGGCTTGGATGAGAAAGTATCATTCACTCTTATTCACTAACTCTTGCTCAACCCATCCAAGTCACTTGAATTACTAACCATTCACTCGTATATCTCATACTCGAGTAATTGTCGTCAATCACCAAAAAGGGAGAGATTGAAGAATCATGGCCCTATTGGTTTTGGTGATTAACGACAACTAAAATATTATTATGGCTATTGTGTGTTTTGCAGAGGCTATGCGTAGCTTAGCCATAGTGGTCAATGTGAATGGGCATCATTAGTTACCTCTAAGCCCTCAAGATGGATATCGTTTCGGATTGCAAAGAGACATGATGAAGACCCTAGAATGATAGGTCTAAGTGTCATAAGAAGATGAAGGGCACTTAGCATAGATAGGGCTTCTATTTGATCTTTGACTGTAGTATCAAGAGGGGTCTAGACTAGTAGTTTGACTTAGGAAAGCTTCATGACTTAGGTGTGGTGCACACTTGACTTCCTTAGCTCTAAGCAAGCCTATGGTGACCGTAAGATGGCCTAGAACAACTTCTGAATTCATAGCGACGAAAACCAGAGTTGAGAGAGCTTTTCTGGGCGTCAGACACTGAGGCCGAGGGCATCAGATGTTGTCTGGTGAGCCGAACGCTGACGTAAGCACGTCCGAACGTCCATCGCCAACACAGAGAGCTCCCAAATCGCCTGTTTTGCGACGGACACGTCTGTTGCAAGGGCGTCGGACGCTGGCGAGCGTCCGGGAATATTTTCCTAGAAACCCGAGAGCAGCCAGTTCGTGCCGAACGCTGAGGCGCAGCGTCCGTCGCCAAGCGACGGAGCGTCCGTCGCCTTCTGACGTACACAGTAACTAGCCGTTGGGAAGGGCGTCGGAGCGTCCGTCGCCAACTTAAAACGCTTGTTTTTCTCAGCCCGGGGCAGTTTGTGTGTGGGGCTATAAATAGCCCACCCCTTGCCTTCCCACCTTGCCTTTGCTCATTTTAGTTGCGAAGTTGCTTGAGAAGGTTGGGAAGAGAGCAAGAGCCCTAGAGATTCGCGAATCCATCCATCCTCTTCTCTAGTTCATCCAAGAGTTCAAGTGTGCATCCACTCTAGTTGTGAGGCTTGATTGAGTCAAGTGAAGATCAAGGCTTGTTACTCTTGGTGATCGACATCATCTAGACGGTCCGGTGGTGCTTCGGAGGAAGGTGATCGTTGGAGGATTGTTGGCGGCCCTTCTCCATCGACTTGTGATCGGTTGTGGGCAGTTCTCCGAGCCGGAGTGGCGAAGAACCAGCCCGTAGAGAGCACTCAACCCTTGCGCAGGTTGAGGGGGAGCAATACCCTTGCGCGGGTGCTCCAACAAGGACTAGGGGAAGTGTCGACTCCTCGATACCTTGGCAAAACGTCGTTGTGTCAAGCTTTCTCTCCCTAGCTCTTTCATACTGCTTTACTTACCGCAAGTGTTCTTACTTTCATTGAATTGCTACCGCTTTCTAGTTAGGACACACTACCGGTAGGCACTAGGGGTAATTGGCATTGCTAGGATTTCATATTGCTTTAGAAATTTAAAATAAACCCAATTCATCCCCCCTTCCTTCTTGGGCTTATTGATCCTTTCAACTTGGCTAGCGTCCGAGCAACCTGCGCGCTACCTCCACCACTCCTCAGCCCTCACGACCTCTCCACTCTTGGCCCTGTGCGACGCCGCGCCATCGCCAGAGCCCACGCGCTTCCTCTGCTCTGCTGCAGCTCGGGCGGCTCAGCCTGTGCGGCGCATCCGCACCTCCTTGACCTAGCACGAGTGGCTCTGCACTGCTGAGCGTCATGACGTCGGAGCCTGCGCGTTGCTATCTCAACCGCTCATGAAGCTCGCGCCTCACGTCATGCCGTCAGGCCTCGCTCGCACAGTCGCACCTCGCGCCGCCGGGCCCTATATATTGTTTTGGTGCACGAGAATGTCGGATCTGGTGCGGCGCTCGTGTGAGATTTGTGGTGAGAGTGGGAGAAATGAAAGGGGCCTATCTGGCTAACCTCATATAAATGTAGGTAATTTATACTAACTCTCCGTTAGAGTGTTGAATAGTATTCAACGACCAGGCCTCAAAATAGTGTTATATATATATATATATATATATGTGTGTGTGTGTGCATAAGAAACTTACAGCATTATCCATCCTTGGTATTTACAACCCAAATGTTGTTTGAAACAAACTTTCAATACAAATAATGTTCATCGCGGTTTGGCCTTAATGGTTCGTTGAGGTCATCGTAGAATTCATGTCGGGCTTTGAGGACATGGCCATTAAGAAATTCCGTGATTGTCTCTTGAATTTCTATGAGGCAGTCCTTTTCCAACACATTTTCCTTCAACCATATAGCCTTTAATTTGTATTAAAGAAAAAATGTATTAAAGGAGAAGTCAATTTTTCAGCTTCACATGCCTCAACTGGCTGTATGAAACGAGGTCAGAGGAGAGATAAAAATAACTTCTATGAACAATGCATGGGCAATGAATGCGTCAGTGGTCAAGGGGTTCACGGTGCAATGGCAAAGACCATTGGTTGAGGGGCTCCCACTCAGGGTTCAAATCCTGGGTGCGACATCATATTCTGGATTTATTCCAGGATTTTCCGACGCTATGTATTAAGTGGTAGGCGACGTTTCCGCCGACAGCGAGGCGCCTGTGGTGACTTCGTGAACTTCAAGATTTGTCGGCTCAGTCCTTCGAAGGTGCTCATAGGGGTAGGGTTTGCGTACGTGTGTTCATAGGGGGTGAGTGTGCGTGCATGTTGAGCGTCTGCGTTTTACTGTCTAATCTCAAAAAAATGAATGCGTCAGTGAAGCCGTTTGGAGTCCTGCTAAATAAGACCAAAGTTTCTACGCGAGCATGGGCGCAGTTATATTATTGAATAGACGAGCTGGGTATGGGCTGCAGCAATAGGCAGCCGCAGCGATGCATTATTCAGGCCTGGAGGCGTGTAAATACTAAAATAAGATGCACACATGCATGACATCCAATGGTGGAGCCACCAGTATGGCGAGGTACGGCGGCCGCCATACCTCGCCGGCGGCGACCCCAGCGGTATTGTCCCAAGCAAGCGCCATGACCATGGACTGATTGAGCAGTTCGTCGAACTTTCAAAGAAGAGGAAGAAGACAAAGTTTGTCCGCGTGTTGGGCCCTCAACAGTTCAACGTATTGGCCTATTGTTATTGGGTCAGGCGGCCAACCCATCAGGCCAAGTTGAGAGATGTGGCCAGTGGCCTTAATCGCAAATCTTGAAGATGAATCGAGGAGACGTCGGGACGCCGACGCGGCCGATATGCCACGACGCCGCACCAGATGCCCGGACAGAAGACAGATGGACGCACAGTTGCCGATTGAGCGATTGGCATTCGCCGAGTTTGCGTGATTGCGGCGTTGCATATTTTATGATTATATTTTTTATATAAATGAGTAGTGATAGGTTCGCCACACCTAGATTTTATTCCTGGCTCCGCCACTGATGACAGCATAACTTAGACTTGCAGCATATGCAGAAAGCGAAGGAGAAGCCTGATCCGCGGAGCCTCTCTTCAACGACAGCGTCCAGACGTTGCTAACCGGGTCGCGCAGCATTTCTTCGTACCTCAAGAACATCACCGTCGTCGTCTCGGACTCGGGGCTCCCCTGATCTTGCTGGTGTTCGAGTACCCAAGTACGTGATCCCAGATAGGGCCGCTCAAGCAGCTGCCCTCGCAGCCGGCCTCCAACAGGTCGGCGAACTGAAGGTCGCGATTAAACCTCCTCGCGAGGTGCCACATAGAAACCAGCATGTCCTTGGGCTCCCTGTTATGTTTTTTTCATTTGAAATAATTAGCGGCCAACATGTTGTTGTGACAATAGCTAATAAAGACAGTGCTGAAATAGAAATAGATACAGTATATGATTAGAATGGAAGCATCACTGAGCCTCCATGGTGGACGGCATCCACCACCATACCTGCATATGTAGACGATCTTGCAGTGTGGGTTCTCAGTGATGGACGGCGGAAGAACGGAGTGTTGCATGTGCGTTGCCATCAGCCTCGGTGATGGCAGCGCCTCCATCGCCTTGCTCCCCGACTCGGTGGCGAACAACTTCTCCGGCCATGGACGGAACGCAGTCGTCCGGGCTCAGGCAAAGGAGCGGGTGTTTGGGCCTTGGGGTTGCCAGCTGCCGGCGGGTGCACGCCGCGCGCCATGATGGTGAAGGCCAGGGCCTTAAGCCACACAGAGCCACACTTGGGCATGCACGCGAGGACAACGTCGCCATGGCACGGCGTGAAGCCGCCGCCGCGCTGGATGGCAATGATCCCGGGCACCCACGGCTCAAGCACCCATGTGCTCTGGTAGCAGCGCAGCCGCAGCTTGGGGTTGCTCGGGAGGGCAGAGACGATGCCGGCGGCGGACTCCTTGATCGCTAACGGATCGTGTTGGGGTTAGTCCCACATCGGGAATTGATGATGAGGGAGCACAACATATAAGGCGGGGCGGTCCTCACCTATAAGGCTAGTCTTTTGGGATGAGATAGGCTCAAGGTCTGTATATGTTGTGACTCCGGCGGTACGACGAGCCGGGTCAGCTCCAGAGAACCTAGGGGCGCCGGCTCAGCGAGCCGGGCCTGGTTCCAACAATTAGTATCAGAGCCGGTCCAAGGAAGCGAGCCAGGCTTGGTTCCAACAATTGGTATCAGAGCCGGTCCAAGGACCCTGGGGGAGCACAACATATAAGGCGGAGTGGGGGAGCACAACATATAGACCCTGGGGGAGCACAACATATAAAGCGGAGTGGGGGAGCACAACATATAAGGCGGGGCGGTCCTCACCTATCAGACTAGTCTTTTTGGATGAGTTAGGCTCGAGGCCTGTATATGTTGTGACTCCGCTCAAGGCCTGTATATGTTGTGACTCCGGTGGATGGACCTGGGCGGTACGACGAGCCGGGTCAGCTCCAGGGAACCTAGGGCCGCCGGTTCAGCGAGCCGGACGTGGTTCTAACAATTGATATCAGAGTCGGTCTAACAATCCGCAATAAATCTCGTGGGGGAGCACAACATATAAGGCGAGACGGTCCTCACATATTAGGCTAGTCTTTTGGGTTGAGTTAGGCTCAAGGTCTGTATATGTTGTGACTCCGGTGGACCTGGACCGGAGGGGTGCCGCTCGTCGATACGACGAGTCGGGTTAGCTCCAGGGAACCTAGGGGGCGCCGGCTCAGCGAGCCGGGCCTGGTTCTAACAGATCGTCATGCTGTAAGGCCTCCCTGTCGCCGACGGCAAAGTCCTTGAACGGCACCGGTGATGGTCCGGTAACGACAGTAGGAGTAGTAGCCATGACGCTAGCTTGCTAGAGTGCTGGTACTAGGCATGTGAATAATGATTTTATCTATTATATAATCTATCTCTTGCATGACAATTGTTGGCTTTTTTCCCTCATTTCTTTATTAAACTGATGATCATCATCATTATTATTGTACTCCTACCAAGTTGTGGAGTGGGAAGAGTCCCGCAGCACACGGAAAAGCAGGATCACGAGATCCCATGCATGGTGGTTCGCGATATGACAGAGGAAGAACTATTCTAGTATATTTGTTAGTGGACAAACAGGTATGGACTGAACGGCAGCTGGGCGTTTATAGTTTTGTTATTTCATGGAAGAGAAAATTCCTTTTTGCCACCGAAACTTACAACAATCCTTTTATTGTCACTCATCAAAAATAAATATGTAATTTATAAATGGTTATGGAAGTCCGTCTGTCAGAACAAACGAAAATATTTCTTTTGGCTTGTTTTGAAGGATCGGTTGAGCACCAGATCACTTTTGTGTCGACGACAGATGCACTTGCCGGATTATAATTGTGTTTTCTGTACGCTGAATGTTGAGGAGGATCTTCTTCGTCTCCTCTTTCACTGTCCTTTTGCCTAGGACTGTTGGTACTCTCTGAACATTTACATATTGAGTTCCAACGACATCTACTCTATTTTGGAGAGTATACGAGAACAGATAAATCAGCTTTTCTTCACACAAAATTATTGTGACAATATGTTGGGCTATTTGGATTATGCGCAATGATATCATTTTCAAGAACATCTCTCGCTCTGTACAAAGATGCAAGGATGTCCTCACTCTGTAAACCTTTTGTTTTTTTTAATATATTTCCAGGAGAGGCTCCGGTTCCATCAAAAAATAAATAAATATGTGATCCCTTCATTGTTACTTACTCCATCTTAAATTGTAAATCATTCTAAGAATCTTGGAGAGTCAAAGTTTTTTAAATTTGACTAAACTTATATAATAATATAATAATATTTATGATGTCAAATAAGTATCATTAGATTCGTTATCAATTATATTTTCGTAGTATACCTATTTGATGTTATAAATCTTTATAGTTTTGCCTATAATTCTTGGTCAAATTTGAGATGTTTTGACTCTATAAGATTCTTGAAATGACTTGCAATTTGGGATGGAGAGAGTACATTTTTAGGTTCCCTTTTGTTGCCATTCTGTCAATTCTGTAGGTAACGGTGTCAACCGGCCGAGCAGCGCTGCCTAGTCCCACCCCCCTGAGTCGACGCAGGGGCCAGACGGGTAATCCAGCATCTGCATCTTTTGCAGCGCGCTGTTGGCCAGTTCCGAGCGCTGGTGCAGGTGCGCGCCAAGGCCGCAAGCGGGCAAGGGTGCCCTGTACTGAGTGTTGGACTAATTTCTGGTCCTGGCCTGATGGTGCTCGGCACACGTTGGACGGCAGAGCGCGTCTTCAGGGCAGCTTGCTGTCTTGCTGAAGATGGGCACTGGGACCACGTCGTTGTGTGCTTATATGCTCGTGACTTTGTGGGTGAATAATTTGCATTGTGCACGAATTCGCTTCCTGTTTTTCTTTTTTGTCACATATGGGAGTAGTGTATCGGTTGCCTGATGCTAGAGTGCAGTGTAGAAGAGCATCAGCTTTCATTCACACTTTCTTGCTCGAGACACTCGACATCGTGCTATCATCTGAAAACTACATCTATTTGTTCTTCTTTTGCAATCTAGCATCTTGCTATAGACTAGCCCTTTGCATGCAATCCTGAGATTGTTTGCCAACATTGGGCGCACCTAGAGCCCGTGCGAGTAGGATGAAAACAAATTGGATACGGACAAATATCATTGATATTACATCTATTTTCATAATTTTGTTCGGATTCAGATTTAAATATGGATATTGTCAACCATATCGGATATGATACGATTGGATATTGATATCATAAATATGCGATTTAAGTATCGGATGTTGAATATCCGAATTCGGATATAAACCCCTCTAAATAAATCTGGTCTCGAATACGGTCGGAAAATATCCATACAATTTTCACCCCTACGTACTGGTGCTGCCGCCCAACTCCGGCTAGACGCCCAGAATGGCACACCTACACTACCACATTCTTCACCTCAAACCTGTCGCGCCACCGCTTGCCATTGCCACAGCGTCCTCTGGCCGTGGCGCCCATCTCTCCTTCTCGTCGTCATCGCAGTCTCGCCACTGCATCGGCGACGGTGACAGCAAGCGCCACTCCATCAGCTTGTGTGAATGGTGACGGCACGGAGTCGACAGGTACATAAGCTCCTCGAAACGTCGTTACTACCTACAGAATTGATAGAATAGCAACCAAGGGAATGCAAAATGTAAACAGATAGCAATGAACGGATCACATAATTTTGAGTGGCAATGAAGGGATTGTTATAAGTTTCAATGGCGAGGAATTTTCTCTTCATGGAATTATTAGTCTATTATTGGCTAGTGGATAAACATGTCAGTATAATTCGGCAAAAGAAATTGTTAGTACAATGAAAAGAGAGGGGCCCTAAAAATTCTAGCTCCGATGTTTTAAGTTATAATTTATTTCCCATGCAAAAGTCTCTACCACTTTCTTCACCCTAAAACAAACCCCAACCAAGTCAAAAAAAATCAACCAAGCCAGTTGTCACCGCCAGGAGCTGCCTCTGATTCATAGCACATGGTTGGAGGACAGAAATCATCGCGCCGACTAGCCGGATGCGTGCCACCTGCCGACCATCCTCCTCACATTCCGATGCCGAATTGATGAGACGTGGAGTACTAGGTCAAATTGATGCAGCGGCCCATCTAGCGCGACCGGCCCACGTCAACATGACCATGGTCCATCCGCTGGACCGAGCCCCGGCCCGAGTCAGCGCGAGATCGTCCCACGTCAACATGCAGGTACGTTTGTTTCTCCCTTTTTTTCTCTTTCTTCTTATTATATTTCTTTTTCTTTTACGTACATTTCTCTTGTTTTTCGTATGTTTTATTATTACAATATATTTTTCCCTTTTATTTATGTTTCTCTTTTTTTCTTTTTATATTTCTCTTCCTCTAACGTGGCATCCAGGTGGTATGTATGTTGTTTTCTTTTCTTTTTTTTTCTTTTCATCTTTTTTATTTTCCATTTATTCTTCTATTTATTTTTTTCCTTTCCTTTCTTTTCTTTCTTTTCTCTTTTATTTTATTTTATTTTTATATTATTTTATTATTCTAATGTTTCCTTTTTTCATTTTCATCTTTTATTGGATGTTTTATTTTCTTTTTCTTTTACATTCATTTATTAATTTTTCCTTTTTTCTTTTTCTTTTCTATTTATTTATTTATTTATGTTCAGGTATTGTACATGTGATGTTTTATAATGTATTTCTTATATCCTTAGAAGAAATACGATGTTCTATGATGTATTTTGTGAAATTTAATATATAAATATTGATGTTCTAGATATATTTTGTGATGTTCGGTACCATTTATTCTTTTTTTATTTGATTCGAATTAATTACTAAACTTAAATTTTATTATTTTATTTTATATCTTTATGTTATTTATGATGTTCATGTAGTGTATATATATAATGTTCTAGATATATTTATTCATGTTTTTGTAGTGTTAACGTGATGTTCTATGATGTATTTATAATATTTGGTAGCATTTTTTTCTTTTACTTACTATAATTAATTACTTCACTATTTTTAATATATTGTATGATATTTTTTAGTTTTATGTTCACGCAGTATATGTATGATGTTTTGTGCTATATTTAGTGATGTTTGTATAGTATTAGTGTGATTTTCTACTATGTATTTGTAATGTTTGGTCTCAATTTTCTTCTTTGTATTTGACTGCAATTAATTAATTCACTAATTACATTTTTTATTTTTTATTTCATGACATATGTGATGTTTGCGTAGTATACATATGATGTTTTTTTTCTTTTTAATATGTTTGTGTAGTGTTAATGTGATATTCGATGATTATCTTTAAATACAGATTTATCATGAGATAAATGTTCGTTATTGATTATACTTCATGAATAGTTAGAATTGCTTACTATCTAGATAAGGTATCGTATAGCGCTCATTCTAAGACATTATGGGTGAGTGGTAGACATAGTGTAAGCATGGTGCTTATACTTTGTTTATCTATGAATGCACCCTATATTTCAGAACGTGTGGTAGCTCGTGGGTGTGACTCTTATAGACCCATTGAATCCTCTGTAGTTCACCTCTCATTTATAGGTCTAAGTAGGATCTAATTCTTATGTTCGTACGTACTATGTTGCAAGCCTTCACTAGAATGCCCCTCTTGTATGGTTATAAATAGTCTTAATAATGACTGCATGGATGTAATTGCACTAATCTAAGTAGGTAATTGACTTGTAGTGAAGAATACTTGGAAATTATCCTGTCTAGTTATTAATATAGCACTAATAACTCTAAAAATAATGTGTGACTATGAAGTTGAATTATGAAATGCTTGTTTGCTTGTTTATTTATCATTTATTATATTAATCATAATGATTGGTTCCTGTCATGAGTAGAATTGCACTGGTAAAGTTATCTCCCTTGTTTCTATTGCATGTAGAAAAGATTATACCTAAATTATTCATCTAGCTCCGATCATTCTTGGTAATAAGATTTTATTTTGTAATTTCTAGGTAAAATATAAATAATGATACTTAGAACTATTCTAGGTGAAATGCTATGATGGTATTCTATATGTGCGCTTGCATATAACTTTTATTTATAATTAGGAGCATGATTTTATACCACATTTCTAGCACCACTATTAGGGATGACAACTTAACATTAGAGTGACGTCAGAAGTGTCAACGGGTAGGATAGAACACGGATTGCATATGATATGGACCGTAGAAAGGTTCATGTCATCCGTTTTTGTAGACCAAAAGGGCATCTTCATATGAACATGCCTTACTATCTTCCTTATCTCCCTTATGCATGGAGTCAACAGTAGAGCTGTAAAGGTTTATTTGCTGAATTTTGTTGTTGTGACATGCCTTTGTTCAGGTAGGAAGTTGCTTTGATTCTACATACAGGACAATTTTGGCTTGGTAAATATCTAAAGGAATGGTATGTTGAATATTATTCATTATGTTGCCTTGTGCAGGTTATGGGGTCTGAGTATTTTTCAACAATTTTCCTGCAATGGATAAGAGATGAAGAAGAAGTTTTCCATGCAGAGGCGGGGCCAGAATTTGAACATAGGGGGCGTGCAAATCAACAACAATCATGTGTGTCAATATATATACGGTAAAAGAGTATACATAACACCCAAATAAATATTTATGTTTGCGTGTTAGGATATAAAAGAAATCAGAAAACTAAAAAAATAAAGGAAAATTAATTAGCCTCAGGCCTCTAACCTTCATCCGACCAATCTAATTCTTTGACAGAAAAAAGAATTACAGTAATAACAAGTAGTTAAATAGGGCCAATATTAATAAGCACTAGATTCTAAGCGTTAAATGGAAAACAACTGATCACTTGTGGTTTAGCATCGGCCAAAACGGTCATTTAAACAGGAAAATGGTCATTTTTCACTAGGAAGGCTGCAAAGGGGCCTCCCGGTGCCAGCCCTAGGGATCGAACCTGGGCTGTCGGCGTGGAGGGTGACTCAAGGAGCCACTCGGGACTCACCAAACAAATGATTAAATGAAAACTTGAACCACCACGTACTGTTTAAATGTTGAGTACACTTGTTATCGTACATATATTCCATTGGAGATCAATACACAAGGATTAAACAAGGAATCCATCGATTTTCAATTAACTAGCTAATTAGAGTGTTTGCTATAAGGACAAATTAATATTTGATAGGCTATAATAAAAACAAAAGGTATAGACACAATATTAGGATGACCAACTTTTTATTTATATAAGATACTATTAGAGATTAATATGGAGTAAGAACAAAAAAACATAGTAGAAATAGTACAATTAGGTAGCTAATTAGATAATTAAGCACCTAATTTATAGGGTATATTATGGGAGGCATGGGAAGGTTGGGGGTGCCAGGACCCCCTCAGCACCCCCTTCCCTCCGCCAATGTTTCCATGGTTCAGTGACAAAAGATCCTAATGATGCAATAATTATATTCACTTTGTCTTACAAGTAGGAGTGTCACATTGGCTAGCAATTTGAAGAATGGAGTAACTATATTCATTTTGGTTATGTAAGTATGTAGATATCAGTACCTTTAGTATGCAATATATGTACCATTTGTGTTAGGATATCATTTCACAAAGATGCTATGTTAGCGCTCATTATTATTGTAAAAAATACTCTTGTTTGTGGACATAATGTATAGATGTAATATATTTGTATGTTGTGTGTTCAGTAAAGTATTAAGGACCTAGCTGAATTAGTAAATATTATGAAAACTAGACGCAATTATGTCCAACAGTGTTCCTATACGCATGATGTGGAAAGAATCAAAACTTTATCACTGCTGAATACTTTAGTAGTAAAAGGATCATCAAAGCTGGATCATACTACAAGCCAACAATGACCATGCTATATGCCTCGATAGTTCATATGCTGAGTTGATAGTGATATTCACCTCAACGCATACGGATTGGCTATCATCGTGACGATGAAGGCGCCAACACACAAATGGGTCGTTGTGCAAGGAGACGGTGACCGTGACCACTACACAGGCAGTGTTACTGCTGAGGCTGAAATTCGATTGTGATGGGAGGTTACGATGCGGCTGTGATAGGTCTATTGTAGTAGTAGAATACACACATCTAGCACCATCGTTATTCTGTTGAGTTGCTCCAAAATTTCTCGTTCGATCCTTAGTGCACATGGAGGATTGGAACAATGGACCTCTGAAACCACACCCGCGTCTGCTACACCTTCTTGGGTGTACCGAGCGATCAGGTTTTTTTGGGATCATCTGATGTGATTGCACGATGTCGATCTACTTTGTTTTCTTCCGAGTGATCATAGTGTTCTTTTTCCTGGGCGAACATTCGCGGGACTACAGTGTGAATATCTTCCTGCATTGAGTGTGGCCGTGACTTCAGGCTACGCACTATGTTGACCAGTGCACATGGAGCCGGTTGTGCCTTTGGCATTGGTCTCTCAGCTAGGTATATCTCTCATCTTATCGTTTCTATGTTCAATAAGTTATCTGCAATGTTTATGATCAATATGGTCATCATGGTTGTCACTGTAGCGATTAACTGGAGTTCACTTGTGCACATATATGTTGTCATGAATTTACTAATCTTTTTTGGATTAAATTAAACATTAAAAATCACCCAAAGTGTAAAACCAAATAGTTTCAAAAGCTTTGATTAGGGATACAAATAATTGTTGAATATTTAATATTTTTGTTAAATACAGATCAAATAGAGAAAATATTAAACCAAATTTAAATGTATCTATTAAGTATCCATATTTGAAACTGATATGAATACGGATATCTATATTGCAAGTTTTAATGGATAGAAATATCGGATAACTTGATAGCTAGTTACATTTTCCATCTCTAAACCCCGGTTGCTAAACTAGCCCTTTAGGGACTGCATGTGCTGCTGATGTGCACCGCACGTTGGCGTTGGCTTTTGTCTTTTGTCCTTCAAAAAAAAGCACAATTGCCCCCTCGCTTGTGTGGCATCACGACTCGTAGCCTACGACGGGTACTCCTCCAAGGAAAGCGACAGGGCGGTGCAGTGGAGTCGTCCCACGGCCCACGGGTCGCAGAAGAGAACGCGCTGCAGCTGCCATGCCATGCCGGAGTGCCGGTGCCGGGCCAAGCCGAGAGAGCGATCGGCTTTTGTCAGTCATACAGAGCGGCAGAGGCAAAGGCCGGGCACGCAGACGATGCAGTGCCCATACACACGGTACAGTATTCTTCAGTCTTGAGTGTGCACCCCCATCATAATTCATGGCTGTCCGGTGCCTGCACCACGTCTTACGCGCATGTCAGAGGCTTCTTTCCGTTCCTTTCAGTCGCGTCACGCAGGGCGCATTGGCAAAGCGGATCGGCAATTCGGATCCTCGGACCTGCTGCCTGAGTGCCTGCTAATTGCCTTGCAAACTTAACTACGAGTAGTATAGTACTACTACTAAGTAGCATCATCCATCTGTGTCTGTGTGTGGGGGGACGTGGCTCTCTGTCAATCGGCTTCGTTCCAAATCATTGCTGCAAAAGCACTGAGACGACTGAGATGATTTGGCACCACACCACAGTGCCTTCCCCGGTCTAGCGCCTGGCTAACCTAACTACAGCATGTCATTTAGGTCAAATACAAGATTGCCTCATTTCTATAGGAAGTTACTGTTGGATTTTACTAGCAGACTTGGCCATTTTATTCAATTCAATTGAAATCAAATAAATCTTAAGGTTCAAATTAAATGCTAGGCACAATAGAGATTGTACGATGAGACGAGTACGGAATACCGGATGGACAACCACGACATGGTGCTGGGTGGGCTGTTTTAGTCACTTGAGCTGATTAATTAATGGTGGGTTGGTTGTGGTTGATGGATGAACAAATTGCTGCGAATGGAGACGATGCAATGACCACATCCACATGCACATGCACATGCACATGCACATGCAGTGTGCAGTGCACTAGTGTAGCGTGCGAGCAACTGATAGACATGCAGCATATATTGTATGTTGTTATCAATATCACACAACACACGTGTATATATATTAGTCTATATAAATCAGAACTACTCTCCCGATACCTGAATAACTATTGCTCGTACTTTCCGAGAAATAAATTTAATTAATTTTGATAAAAAATATATTAATATTTATGGTACATAACAACTGTTAATAGATAAATCGTTAAATCTTTTTTTTACAATAACTTTATTTGGAGATATAAATGTTACGCGTATTTTCTACAAATATAATTAAAATTATGGTAAAAAATAGACAATTATTTAGGGATGAAAGGAGTAGTCGCTAAACTTGATCCCTTGAGGATCCACATAGGAGGGCTATTGGTGGGCTAAAATTTAGCCAAAGCCTGGGGTAGTTGTTAGCCACCAGTCCATGAAAATCAGCTAATATGGGCTTAGGTTCTGACGGGAGAAGAAATGACAAAATTACCCTTTAGAACTAATATCGGCTAGTCATTTAGCATATAATTGGTGGCGTATTAGAGCTATATTTTGTGGAGGGAAGCTCTTGGAAACACCTGAGAGCCCCCATGTGTTTTGGTTTTGAGTAATTGATGAAACCCACCTAAGTACTAACATTGATCTCTAAGTGTGAATCATGAGATAGGTTGGTACATACCATGTGATGGAGCAAGGTTGATCAAGTGTGGATGGCACAAGTTCTAGCATGGTGGTGGAAAGGAAAATGGTGTGAAGGCAAAGGTGATTGTTAGGAACCATTTTTAGTTTGGTGATCAAGACATCATAGAGGATGTGATCACATTTAGGATAGATAGTCGTACTATCAAGGAGGGAGCTCTTAAGTATGATTACGGTTATCATGTGCCACTAGGTTCATATGCATTGCATTAAAATCAATTGAACCAAGTGAAACACCATCTTAATCCAAGATAATTATGAACTAAAAGCTAACACACGTGCACAAGTGTAGGGATCACTTAGTGTTGGCTCTTGGAAGCTTGGATAAGTTGGAGAAGTGTTTGGCAACCCAAAGGAGCTTCGGACATAGGTCCGGACGCAGGGTGTGTGGCCGGTCCGGACCATCGGAGATGGGTCCGGAGGCATACCCTAGCTGGCTCGGCTAAGGAGAGGAGTCCGGACGCAGAGCTCCGGACACGGGTCCGGAGCCTGGCGCTCTCTGTAACTCTCTGGAAAAGAGGGTCCGGACGCAGGGTGATGGTCCGGACCATGAACCGGACTTGGGTCCGGAGGTGCTAAGGAGCTCAACCGAGCTCTCGGGTGCGCTCGGGCGCCCAGGAAAATATTTCCGGACGCAAGGAGCAGAAAGCGTTTTTTCAAGGGCAAAACGGCTAGTGTTGAGTGTGGGCTATATAAGGTGATATGGCCGACCCTTTGGGGCATCTCTTGCACAATCTACTCACCCCACACATTTGTGCTTGCTTGAGAAGCTTCCACCACTCATCCTCTAAACATATTTGACATATTCTAGAGAGATAGAGTGAATCCAAGTGCATTGCTCTTTGATTGCATACTAGTGGCACTTGGTGATCGTCGTCATCGCAGAGCTCTTGTTATTCTTGGAGATTGCCATCTCCTAGACGGCTTGGTGCGACGAGGATCGTTGAGCGGAGGAAGGTGATTGTCTCCGGCTCCGATCGGTGGATTGTGAGGGGTTCTTGAACCTACCCTGCGGGAGTTCGCGAAAGGTATCTCTAGTGGATTGCTCATAGCTCGAGGATCCCCATCTTGTGTTGGTTGTGCGGCACCCTTGAACGGTTTGGCTTTGATTGCCAATTAGCGCGTGAACCTCCAAGTGGGTGTATCGCTACAACGAGGACTAGCTTGTTGGCAAACAAGTGAACCTCAGTAAAAAATCATTGTGTCAACTTGTCTCTACCGAGGATTCATATTGTGAT
This sequence comes from Microstegium vimineum, assembly GCA_022036555.1. Lineage (NCBI taxonomy): Eukaryota > Viridiplantae > Streptophyta > Magnoliopsida > Poales > Poaceae > Microstegium > Microstegium vimineum. Next base: position 24,094,566 of record CM039131.1, read on the forward strand.
TGGTTATCTTTTGGTTCATCCCTTCGTGGTGGTATAACCCTTCTATCTCTAGCTTTGTATTACTTTCCTTCATTCTTGCAAAGTAGAGATTCTTGCTTAGCTTGTGTAGCTTAGCTTAGTAGCTCTAGTTGTCTAGCCCTTGTGTGTGACATAGGATATATCTTGCTAGTAACTAGACTTGATATAGGAGGCTTGCCGACCCTTGTAGTGCTAGAGCAAACATGCTTATCGTCGTGTTTTATTCTAACAAGTTTGCTAAGTGTTGTTGTAGAAAATTTAATTAGGCTATTCACCCCCCCCCCCTCTAACCATACCTAGACCTTTCAAGTGGTATCGGAGCTAGTACACCGTACTCAAAGTCTTAACATCCCACAGTGTTAAAATGGCTCAAATAAACAACACCAAGAGGGAACCTAAGTTTGATGGCACCAATTATAGCTATTGGAAGGCCTTGATGACCACCTATCTTAAATCAATCAACCAGAAGATATGGTTGGTGGTTGACAAGAAGTTTGAGGTGGTAAATGAAGAGGCACCCACCCCGGCCGAAGAAGAGAAGCTCCAAAACAATGATATTGCCTTGAGTGCAATACATGAGGCAATCTCCAAGGAAGTCTTTGAACAAATCAAAAACTTGGAGAGTGCTCATAAGGCTTGGAAGAAGCTAGAAGAGTCATATGAAGGGACTCAATCCATGAAGGGAGCAAAGGCCTATATCTTGAAGGAGAAGTTTGCTAGCTTCAAGATGAAGAAAGATGAGAACGTGCTCGAGATGTTCAATAGGCTTGAGGTACTTGTCAATGACCTTAAGTCACATGGAGAGAAGGTGGAGAACAAGGACTTCTCATTCAAGTTCCTAAGAAGTCTTCCCTCAAGATTTGAGATGCTAGTCACTCTATTGGTGAGAAGTGGATTGGACACAACCACACCAAACCAAATTCTTGGTGAGGTGATGACCGATGACACCTTTAGAGAAGACAAGGACAAGACTAGAGAGAACAAGGAAAAGAAGGATGACAAGAAAGATGAGAAGAAGAAGAGTGTAGCATTCAAAGCCACATCATCATCAAAGGGAAAAACAAAGTGTAATGAGTCAAGCAATGATGAATGCTTAAGCAATGATGATAGTGAGGATGAAGAACAAATGGTCCTCTTTGTCAAGAAGTTTGGTAAGTTCATGAAGAAGAAGGGCTATAGAGCTAGAATGAAGAAGAACTCTTTCAAGAGCAAGAACAATGACAAGAGGTGTTTCAAGTGCAATAGCAAGGATCACTTCATTTCGGATTGCCCACATCATAGTGATGATGAAGATGAGAAGAAGGGCAAGAAGAAAGAAAAGAAAGAGAACAAGATGTTTCTCAAGAAGAGCAAGAAGGGAGGGTCATATGTTGTCACTTGGGATAGTGATTCTAGTGAAGATGATGACTCAAGTGATGATGAGAAGAGATCAAGCAAGAAAAAGTCACTTGCTAGTATTGCTATGAAGAACAAGATCTCTCTCTTTGACACTCCATCGACATGCTTCATGGCTAGGCCAACTAAGGTACAATCCGATGATGAGTGTGATTCTAGTGATGATGATGATGATGATGAACCCACTAAATATGAACTAATTGCAATGTTGGAAGATGCTAAGACTCACTTTTTCCTCACAAGAAAGGAGTGCAAAGCATTGCGAAAGGAGAATCATTCTCTCAATCAAGAAAATCATTCTCTCAAGCAATCCTTTGATGAGCTCAATCTTACTCATGAGAGGCAAACGGATGCCCATGAGAAGCTTGGCAAAGCTCACTCTAAGTTTGAAAAAGCTCACTCTAAGCTTGAAAAGGCTCATTCACTTCTTGTTGAGCAAAATGAGAAAGAGCATGTTCAAACAAGTAACATGGGTGTAACTTGTGATATAATTGATGAATCATTCTATCAACCCATCATCATCACCCCAACTAACCCTTCTAGTAGCACTTATAACTCTACCTCTTCTACTAGTGATGTTGTCACTTGTGACACTACACTAATGGTTGAGAATGAGACCCTTAAGAAGGAGGTTGGTAAGCTCACTCTAGCATTAGGCAATGCCTATGGCGGAGACGCCTGCTTGCTTAAGTGTTTGGGTAGTCAAAGGTTCCCTCTTTGCAAAGAGGGACTTGGCTATACCCCCAAGAAAGGCAAGGCGACCTTTGCAACTCCAAAGCCTCGCTTTGTGAAGAGCAATGGTTGGTTTTGCACTAGTTGCAATCAAGTAGGACATGATGAGCATTATTGCAAACTAAACCAAAGCAAGATAAAATTTACACATGCATCTATTCGCTTTGATTCTAGTTATATGCTTACCAAGGGAAAGAAATGTGTGATTGCTAAGTACATGGGTACTCCTAATGAGAGCTCAAAGAAGAAAGATATTTAGGTACCTAAGTCCTTAGTCACTAACTTTGGAGGACCCAAACAACAATGGGTACCTAAGAAGAATTGAATCTTGTGTAGGTCAATTATAAAGCCGGAGGGAGGCATTGGGTGTTTGATAGTGGGTGTACTCAACATATGACCGGAGATTCAAGAATGTTCAACTCTATAAAGCCAAATGATTTCAATGGGATTGAATCTATCACATTTGGTGACAATGACAAAGGGAAAGTCAAAGGGCTTGGTAAGATTGCTATATCAAATGACATGAACATATCCAATGTGTTTCTAGTAGAGAGCTTGAACTTCAACTTGCTATTCGTAGCTCAACTTTGTGATCTTGGATTTAAATGCATCTTTGGAGTTGATGTGTAGAGATCATAAGTGTAGATGGCTCTAACTTGATATTCAAAGGATTTAGATATGAAAATCTATACTTAGTTGATTTCAATGCCAAAGAAACTCAATTGTCAACTTGCTTGATATCCAAATCTAGCATGGTTTGGTTATGGCATAGAAGGCTTGGTCATGTTGGAATGAGGCAATTGAACAAATTAGTCAAGCATGATCTAGTTAGAGGCTTGAAAGATGTGGTCTTTGAAAAAGATAAGCTATGTAGCTCTTGTCAAGTTGGCAAACAAGTTGGAAATACTCACCCTAGTAAGAGCATGATGAGTACTTGCAAACCATTTGAGCTCTTGCATATGGACTTGTTTGGACCAACCGCCTACACTAGCATTGGTGGAAACAAATATGGCTTTGTGATAGTTGATGATTTCACTAGATATACATGGGTATTCTTCTTGAGTGACAAGAATGAAACATTTGATACATTCAAAGTCTTTGTCAAGAGATGCCAAAATGAATTTGAAACAACTATAAAGAGAGTAAGAAGTGACAATGGTAGTGAATTCAAGAATACAAGAGTTGATGAGCTATGTGATGAATATGGAATCAAACATCAATTCTCGGTCAAGTATACACCTCAATCAAATGGGCTTGTTGAGAGGAAGAATAGGACACTCATTGATATGGCAAGATCTATGCTTAGTGAATACAATGTGAGTGATTCTTTTTGGGCCGAAGCTATCAACACGGCTTGCTATTATAGCAACTAACTCTATTGCCACAAGATGCTTGAGAAGACACCTTATGAGCTATTGAATGGAAAAAAGCCAAATATTGCATACTTTAGAGTATTTGGATGCAAGTGCTATATCTTGAAGAAAGGTGCAAGATTAAGCAAATTTGAGAAGAAATGTGATGAAGGTTTCCTACTTGGCTACTCAACTACAAGCAAAGCTTATAGAGTATGGAATCTTACTCATGGCATAGTTGAGGAAGTACATGATGTAGAGTTTGATGAAACAAATGGATCTCAAGATGAGAATGTCAACCATGATGATGTGAGAGGTGAACCGTTGGCCAATGCAATGAAGAATATGGATATTGGGGACATTCGGCCAAGACAAGTGGATGATGAGGAAGATATTGAAGATCAAGTGAATCCTCCATCCAATGAGCAACTCAATGACAATCAAGCTAGTTCATCCTCTCCAACTCATGATCAAGAGGCTAGTTCATCTACTCTACCTAATGATCAACCAAGTACAAGCAATCAACTTCCAATACTCCAACCTACATCTATTGCAAGGAATCATCCTCTGGATCATATTATTGGAGATATCACTAGTGGTGTATAAACAAGATCAAGATTGGCTTCATTTTGTGAGCACTATTCTTTTGTATCATCTATTGAGCCAACCAAGATTGAAGATGCTTTGCAAGATATTGATTGGGTGAATGCTATGCATGAAGAACTCAACAACTTCACTAGAAATCAAGTTTGGGAGCTAGTTGAGAGACCAAAGAACCACAATGTCATTGGCACTAGATGGGTATTTCGCAACAAGCAAGATCAAGATGGAATAGTGGTGAGAAACAAAGCAAGACTAGTTGCACAAGGCTAACTCAAGTAGAGGGTCTTGACTTTGGAGAAACATATGCACCGGTGGCAAGGCTAGAAGCAATAAGGATTCTATTGGCTTATGCTTGTGCTCACAACATCAAGCTCTATCAAATGGATGTGAAGAGTGCATTTCTCAATGGGTACATCAATGAATTAGTATTTGTTGAGCAACCACCCGGTTTTGAAGATGACAAGAAACTCAACCATGTGTACAAGCTAAGGAAAGCATTATATGGCTTGAAGCAAGCTCCAAGAGCATGGTATGAGAGGTTGAGAGATTTCCTCCTCTCTAAGGGATCCATTATGGGCAAGGTTGATACTACTCTATTCACCAAGAAAATTGGGAAGGACTTGTTTGTGTTGCAAATCTACGTGGATGACATTATATTTGGGTCAACCAATCAAGAGTTCTGTGAAGAGTTTGGCAATATGATAGCAAATGAATTTGAGATGTCTATGCTTGGAGAGCTTAGTTACTTCCTTGGTCTTCAAGTCAAGCAAATGAAGAATGAGACTTTTGTTAGTCAAGGCAAGTACATCAAGGACATGCTCAAGAAGTTCAATCTAGATGAAGCAAAGTCTATTAGTACACCCATGGGAACAAATGGAAATTTGGATGGTGATGCTAGTGGCAACATGGTAGATCAAAAGCTATATAGATCAATGATTGGTATCTTGCTATATGTGACCGCATCAGGACCGGATGTCATGTTTAGTGTATGCATGTGTGCAAGGTTTTAAGCTTCTCCAAGAGAGAGTCATTTGAAAGCCACAAAGAGGATATTGAGATATTTGAAGCATACACCTAATGTAGGGTTGTGGTATCCTAAAGGATCAAACTTTGAGTTACTTGGATACTCTGACTCGGATTATGCGGGTTGCAAGATAGAAAGGAAAAGCACATCGGGCACTTGTCAATTGCTTAGAAGATCACTAGTATCATGGTCATTAAAGAAGCAAAATAGTGTGGCACTCTCAACCTCCGAAGTCGAGTATATTAGTGCGGGGAGTTGTTGTGCACAAATCCTATGGATGAGAGCTACTTTGAATGACTTTGGAGTCAAATTCAAGCAAGTGCCTTTGCTATGTGACAATGAAAGTGCAATCAAGCTCACCAACAATCCGGTTCAACACTCAAGAACAAAGCATATTGATGTCCGCCATCATTTCATTAGAGATCATCAATTGAAAGGGGACATTTCTATCACTAGTGTTGGCACCGAAGATCAATTGGCCGATATCAGCCACTAGATGAGAAAAGATTTTGCAAGCTAAGGAATGAGTTGAATATACTTGATTTCTCCAACATGAGTTGATGCACCCCCACTAATATGACATGCCTCTACTCCAACAATGCAAGGTAAAAGTTGATTTGAGAGCATTCATGCATACCTTGTTAGGACTTGTATAGAGCATATAGTCATCACTCATGCTTCTAGGCTCATTCATGAAAACTAAAATGTCTTTGATGCTTATATGGTACTACTATTGCTTCTATGAGTTGATATGATCTAGTGGTGGCATATGACATGTTGATGTGCTTACAATCCTAGTGTTTGCTCTATGTCTATGAACTCAAAGTGTTTAATTCAACATAGGCAAGATAACCATCTTAGCATGTGTGAAGAAGCTTGTCTATGGTTTAAACCGAATTAAATATCTTGGGCAAGTAGCTTAGATCAAGCTAAAGTTGAAAACAATCTTTCACCCTATATCACACTAAGGGGGAGCTAAAACTTGAATATCTATAATTGGTCCCACCTTTTTGTGTCAAATTGGATGACAAAGGGGGAGAAGTTATAAAAGAAATATCATGGGGGAGAAAAGATCAAGGGGGATAAGTTGAAAAGATATAACATGGGAGAAAAATGAAAAATCTATTTTCCAAAGAGAACATACAAATAGGGGAGCAAGCTCATGAACACTATTGTTGCATTTGAATGTTTGCATCCTCAAAAGTATTGTTGCACAAGCACTTCAAATTCAAAATACATGCTTGGGTGATGCTTGCTAGTGATACAAATTGAATGTTGATTGATCAACTAGCATGCATAGGTTGATTAGCTTTGACCATTGTAGTTTCAAAGTATTCTCTAGAAACCTTGCTCTTAATGTTGATCTCACAAGGTTATCTAGTTGTTGTTGCAAATGGTGTCTAGCTAATCATGGTGCTAAGGGTGATTCTAAATTCCGCACTCTGATGGTAACACGCTTCAAAGGTATACTCTTACACCTTAGCATCATTTGGTAGCCATTCCCTCTCCCACAATTCCTATCTATACATATGTGCAAAACTTGAACCAAACTCATGAAGCACATATGTAGGGGGAGCAAATAACTACCAAAACCGAAATTGAGCAACTTGTCTAAATCTTGAATCTTTGATTAAAGGCAACGGATCTAGTGCAAACTCAACTCCCGTGCAAACTGTGCAAACTCTAATCTGGACTGCGGGATGTTGATCCAAGGGGCGCGGAGAGATTGGGTAATTTTGCACTTAACTGCCCGCTCTTAATCACACTTTTACAAATCCCTCCTTCCACCTCTCTCATGCGCCCCCTTGGATCAACATCCTGCGGTCCAGATTAGAGTTTGCACAATTTGCACGGGAATTGAGTTTGCACTAGATCCATTGCCTTGATTAAAATGCTTGGACAAGCAACTCAAGTTCAAAATAATTATATTTCATATCTTTTATGGAAGGGTTGTCATCAATTACCAAAAAGGGGAGATTGAGAGCCCCCATGTGTTTTGGTTTTGAGTAATTGATGAAACCCACCTAAGTACTAACCTTGATCTCTAAGTGTGAATCATGAGATAGGTTGGTACATACCATGTGATGGAGCAAGATGGATCAAGTGTGGATGGCACAAGTTCTAGCATGGTGGTGGAAAGGAAAATGGTGTGAAGGCAAAGGTGATTGCTAGGAACCATTTTTGGTTTGGTGATCAACACATCATAGAGGATGTGATCACATTTAGGATAGATAACCATACTATCAAGGAGGGAGCTCTTAAGTATGATTACGGTTATCATGTGCCACTAGGTTCATATGCATTGCATTAAAATCAATTGAACCAAGTGAAACACCATCTTAATCCAAGATAATTGTGAACTAAAAGCTAATTCACGTGCACAAGTGTAGGGATCACTTAGTGTTGGCTCTTGGAAGCTTGGAGAAGTTGGAGAAGTGTTTGGTAGCTGGCTCGGCTCAGGAGAGGAGTCCGGACGCGGGTCCGGAGCCTGGCGCTCTCTGTAACTCTCTGGAAAAGAGGGTCCGGAAGCAGGGTGATGGTCCGGACCATGAACCGGACTTGGGTCCGGAGGTTCTAAGGAGCTCAACCGAGCTCTCGGGTGCGCTCGGGCGCCCGGGAAAATATTTCCGGACACAAGGAGCAGTGACTCCGGACCCTGTGAACAGGTGCGTCCGGAGCCACGTGGCGCGCTGCAGTGCGCGCGGGAAGAAGCAAGTTCAAACGGAGGCTCGACCGGACACATGTGTGATGGTTCGGACTGCACCTTGGATGCGTCCGGACCCTGCGACCGGAGGCTGGAACAGAATCGTTGGCTCTCGGCTGGAAGAGGGTCCGGACGCTGTTGATGGTCCGGACCCCCAGTGAAAAGTGTGTCCGGAGTGGGCGCAGAAAGCGTTTTTTCAAGGGCAAAACGGCTAGTGTTGAGTGCGGGCTATATAAGGTGATATGGCCGGCCCTTTGGGGCATCTCTTGCACATTCTACTCACTCACACATTTGTGCTTGCTTGAGAAGCTTCCACCACTCATCCTCTAAACATATTTGACATATTCTAGAGAGATAGAGTGAATCCAAGTGCATTGCTCTTTGATTGCATACTAGTGGCACTTGGTGATCGTCGTCATCGCAGAGCTCTTGTTATTCTTGGAGATTGCCATCTCCTAGACGGCTTGGTGCGACAAGGATCGTTGAGCGGAGGAAGGTGATTGTCTCCGGCTCCGATCGGTGGATTGTGAGGGGTTCTTGAACCTACCCTGCGGGAGTTCGCGAAAGGTATCTCTAGTGGATTGCTTGTAGCTCGGGGATCCCCATCTTGTGTTGGTTGTGCGGCACCCTTGAACGGGTTTGGCTTTGATTGCCAATTAGCGCGTGAACCTCCAAGTGGGTGTATCGCTACAACGAGGACTAGCTTGTTGGCAAACAAGTGAACCTCAGTAAAAAATCATTGTGTCAACTTGTCTCTACCGAGGATTCATATTGTGATTGGTTATCTTTTGGTTCATCCCTTCGTGGTGGTATAACCCTTCTATCTCTAGCTTTGTATTACTTTCCTTCATTCTTGCAAAGTAGAGATTCTTGCTTAGCTTGTGTAGCTTAGCTTAGTAGCTCTAGTTGTCTAGCCCTTGTGTGTGACATAGGATATATCTTGCTAGTAACTAGACTTGATATAGGAGGCTTGCCGACCCTTGTAGTGCTAGAGCAAACATGCTTATCGCCGTATTTTATTCTAACAAGTTTGCTAAGTGTTGTTGTAGAAAATTTAATTAGGCTATTCACCCCCCCCCTCTACTTCCCTCTTCTTGTTCACACAACTTGCTATAGGATTTCAGGAGCCGCATGGTCGAGTGATCTCCCAAAGAGCCGGGGAGGAGCCACCACACGGGCATGGGATCTCCCCAAGTGTTTGGGAGCATCCGTCCCGCCCTAGAGCCAAGGAAGAGCAATCACATGGTCATGTCATCTCTTTAAAATCAGGGATCGGGCGGGAGGGTACTCGGCATGAAGAGATCGGAGAGGAGCCGCTTGTCGAGGTCTTGGTGAGAGGAGATCAGATATGGTTTGCTCAACATGATCTCAATGGGAAGAGATTGGAGAGGAGCCAGAGAGCTCAACGAGAGGAGGCGTACGAACCTCGCAAAAAGAAGGGGTGTTGCACTGGGGAGACCACTTATCGAACGAGGAGGTGGATGGACTTTCTACATCCGCGTGCTGGGCAAAGCAACGACAATAGAAGTTCAAGTGCCGGAGATAGACCCCATAGGAGTAAGGGGTGGGAGGGGAATTTGAGGGGCCTCAAATATAAGGGCTCTAGTAGGGCTTTGCTAGAGTACAATTTTTACTTATGAGCTCTTAAAAGTGGGATGAGTATATGGGCCCTAATTGATTAGTTAGATTGGATTGGGTCTTAGATTTCATTTTATTATTGTCGTGCCTGTTTTTGCATTTATTTAGGGTCTCTTAAATGCACGAATTTTATAAATCAATTTATTTTATAAAAATATAGAAAATAGAAAAAAAAAATCCTATATTCCAAATGAGTCATGATATTAAGAAACATCTCTCATAATAAACAGTCCTCTCTTCACTCTAAATCATAAGTCCTTCTAAAAATCTTGGAGGATCGAAATAACTTTAGTTTAAATTATAAAAAAGGATTATAAAGATTTATGACAATCAAATAAGTGTACTATAAAAATATAATTAAAGGAAAAATCTAATAATTTTAACTTAACATTATAAATATTATTATTTTATTATATAAATTTAATTTAATTTAATTTAAGATATTTTGATGCTTCAATATTTTTTAAATAACTTTTAATTTAGGACGGAGTGAATATCATTATTTTGAATCCCAAAAATGTATATATACCGAAAACTGTAGGATCCATAAAAAGTCCAAAACAAAATTTATTTAAGACGAGACGAATCATAACTTCTTACTGCCAAACTACGCACTCATCCAAATTTCTTCTTGTTGCAAATATCTATTGTCAAACTAAGAAAGGAACGGCCATGGTCAAAACACAAAGCGAAAAAACGACCCTCTCGGGATTACCAGTCCTGCGTAAACATCATTCCTGGAGTAGCCGCAGAGGGCTGCAGGTAAAAGAGGAGCTTTTACTTTTTATCATCTGACAGGATAACATGGCTATTAGCAAGCGACAACACTGTAAACCACCGTCAATTACTGTAACAAGCTGACTCTGACGAGCGATCCCGGCCTCCTCTTTTCTCCATTCATTGCCAAAGAGGATGCGCTGTGGGCCCGCCCGGCCGGTCACATGCATGCGAATGCGATGACGATGATGTGGCCACCAGATCCAATAGTTACTTTCATATGCGCCGCCCGAAGACATGGCCCACCTGCAGTCCGTGAAAATACTGGGCCCACGTCGTACGTAGCACGCTGCACGCCTGAGGCTGACAGACACTACGGCTACACACAGATGAAACCGGATGAACCACTCAACCGTATGGATTAAAACTTGGATCCCCGTACCGGACCGGATGGTCTCTTTATACCATGGTCTTAAAGGACCTTTATGATGATAATATATACAGTCAGATCCTCCCTGGTCCCTGCTTTTTTTGCGGTCCTGGGGTGAATTCTCTTTGCAAAGTTTTTCTTTAAAAATAAAATAAAATAATGCTTTCCCAACAGCCTTAGTCAATTATACAAGTTTTTTAAAACTAAAATAAAATAGGGGTTTTCAAAACACACACACACAAAAGATAAGTTCAGTATGAACCTGGGTGCCCACCTCTTTATGTCATGTTTTGTAAGTCCAACACATATGGGTAAGCCAAGATTCATCTTTTTAGCATGGCACACAAGATTGTTTTTGAGGTCATGCTATCAAAGCGGCATATATCATACTTATGTATTACACTTGTGTAAAATATTCAAATTGATCAAACAAAAAATCTATCCATGCAATATATTAGCTATAAACCATGGCTTACTAAACCATTTTTTGACTTTTTTGTCAAAAATCAATGATGTTTTCCATTAAAATTATGTTTTTCCATGTGTTTCTTATAATGTTTAGACGCTTCAACCCAAATTTTTTCTTGTAAGAATGGTCACAAAATTGTATCCATAAATATTAATAATATTTTATATAAACTTAGACAAAAGTTCATTTTTTTAAAAAAATGGAGTCAATCTAAACCCAAAAATTGCATCCCTTTTGGATGGAGGCAGTACTTATTTTGGGCATATCTTGACTTGGATAGTTAAGTTTCTTCTTACAAATGCATATATTCAAGTTTAAAGGTACCAAGTTGTAGTAGTTCGAAAATTCATAATGATGTGAACATGAAAAGGATGACATATAGACTCATGTCACATTTTTACTCTAGATTACATATCTCTGATCTCATCCTCTTCCCAATATCCATAATAATCTGATAGCTCCAATCCAAACCTCATCTATTAACACCGATATGGTACAACTTCTTGACACTATCAACATGCTTATGCTAACACTGTAGAATTATTTTGTTGATAAAGATAAAACTCATCTGAAAACTGAATTTCCATCTGTTTTCAAAAGTGACACACTACTGAAGTATTAGTACTAGTTAGAGGTACATCTCGGAGTCCGAGAAAAAATAAACTCGAAGAATTACTCGGAGAGCTTCCCACCTTCCAACCACACCTTTGTCCCGCTAGTTCTTCTGCATAAAGACTACCGAAATGCAGTGAAAACCGGATGAAAACTGAACAAAAAAGAAATGCCCACCATGTTATGTCAAGATCGCTGTTTAGTGTTTAGTGTTTACTGATCTGAACGTGAGCACGAGCTTAAAAAAATCAGCAAGCCTGCCCTTCACTCATCACTCATCAGTGAAGCCAAAATTTATGATACAGATTAGTGCACAACAAACGCTGAAGATCATCTTTGTGCCACTAAACGAGGTTAACTGAAAAGCAAGAATGTCCACACTTCACCGCCTACATACGTCAGACCTATTTATTGCCATCTACTGCATCCGTTTCACTCCACTCTCACCGCCCTGCAGCTGCACCTGCAGGGCCAGCGTTCACTCATTCGCTCACTAGTCACTCCCCTGGTCTCCTCTCCTCTGTCTCGCCGAACATGCAGGGGCGCAGCAGGGACGCCACCACCGTTGCGGCAGCGGTGGTGTTTGCAGTTGTGCTGCTACTCGGCGACTGCAGCTGGGCCGTCTCGGCGTCGGCGGCGGAGGACAAGATAAGCACCCTGCCAGGGCAGCCGCCGGTGAGCTTCGCACAGTACTCCGGTTACATCCCGGTGGACGCCGCGGGGAAGCGCTCGCTCTTCTACTACTTCGCCGAGGCGGAGGCGGATCCGCCGGCCAAGCCGCTCGTGCTTTGGCTCAATGGAGGTAATAAACTTCACTTGATTGTCGGCACAACTTTATTTGTCACTGATTCACTGTGCATGCTGCTGTAGAACAAGGGAGCTCAGTTTTCAGTGCAAATAATGCACCTGTGGCCAAATATTTTGTCTTGTTCTATTCCTACTTCCCAAAACAAACATTATAAAAAGGGACTTGCTAAATCACATGCGCCTGAATTTTACTTCTTTTTACGCGACGAACAACATCCATCTAATCTAAATCCAATGATCAGTACTCATTCTCCTCCATATGACCGAACATCTTTCCCTTGATGCTAGTTCATTTTCATTTTCAGCCACCTGCAAGATAGGAAATGTGTTATAAAAAAACATCTCATTTTCTAAGCAATAGATATAGAGTTAAAAAGTGGGCATGTGATTTTAGTAAATTTAAGAGAGTATTTCAACTGAACTTGTGGAATGAACATAGTTTGCAAATAAGGAAAGCAAAAGGCTCCTAGCATCTTTAGTTCCTAGTTCTTTAGGGAGGGAGGGTATAGGGCGGTGAAATGAGATTCCCTCTAGGACTCTTATCAGGATGACCTCCTTGTCCCCTCTCTTTGTTGTTTTGTGTTCTGCTGACAATGCAATGCATCTTTTTTTTTCTTGGAGAGAGATTATGTTGTAATGTTGATTCCCATCCCTGCAATGCATGTGAATGTAGGGCCTGGCTGTTCATCTGTGGGAGTGGGGGCGTTCTCAGAGAATGGGCCGTTCAGGCCTAGTGGCAATGCGCTAACAAGGAATGAGTATAGCTGGAACAAAGGTGAGCATTTCTTGCAAGTTGCAGTAACTGTACCAAAGCAAAACTTTTGGTTTCCTTTGTGGTTGGTCCTTCTTTTGGTGAAAAAAGGCCAGAAAATTAGGAAGTACTGTAGTAATGTATTAACTTCCCTTTTGGTACCTGTTTGTTTGTTGTTGTTGTTTCAGAGGCAAATATGCTGTATTTGGAGAGCCCTGCAGGGGTTGGGTTTTCCTACTCCACTGATCCTGCCTTCTATGAGGGTGTTGGTGACAGCATGACAGGTGACCTCTATGCATGTTTACCAAATCATAGATCATGTCATTTCTCTTTCTGTCGATTTTTTGTTTTTTTACTTGCAGACCAACCAATATATAAATAATTCTTCTTTGGTTGTTTTGGATTTCTGAAGCCAGGGACAATTTGAAGTTCTTGCAAGGCTGGTTTGCCAAGTTCCCGCAGTACAAGGGCAGGGACCTGTATATTACAGGAGAGAGCTATGCTGGTAAGTAAAGCATAACATCTGAATTTGTCACTTCATTCATGGTCCATCTCGATCCTGAATTAGCAGGATATATATTTTTGTTTTCAGGCCACTACGTTCCACAATTAGCACAGCGCATGGTTGAGTTCAACAAGAAGGAGAAGCTATTCAATCTGAAAGGCATTGCTGTAAGCAACAAATACTGACAAGCTTATTAGCAGAACAACAGTAATCTTGTGAAAACAAAAAAGCCTCAGTTTGTACTGTACATAATTAAGTACTAGTGTTTTTTACATCGATCGTATCCATATATACAAATTAAATCAGCTGGGCAATCCGGTGCTGGAATTCTCGACGGATTTCAACTCGCGGGCCGAGTTCTTCTGGTCACACGGCCTGATTTCAGACTCCACCTACAACATCTTCACGACGGTGTGCAACTACTCGCGGTACGTGAGCGAGTACTACCACGGCTCCCTGAGCACGGCCTGTGACAGGGTGATGAGCCAGGTGACGAGGGAGACCAGCAGGTTCGTCGACAAGTACGACGTCACCCTGGACGTCTGCATCTCCTCGGTGCTCATGCAGTCCCAGATCCTCGCCGCCCCACAGCAAGGGAGCAGGGAGCTGGACGTGTGCGTTGAGGACGAGACGATGAACTACCTGAACCGGAAGGACGTGCAGCTGGCCATGCACGCCCGCCTCATCAACGGCGTGCAGAGGTGGACGGTCTGCAGCAGGTAGCTCCGTCGTCTGAATTCCGTCAATCTGTCTTGAGCGAGCTTGCTCTCTGAATTCTGAATTTCTGACTGACGGACGCTGCAAATGCAAATTGCAAAACAACGTAACAGTGTTCTGGAGTACAAGCAGCTGGACCTCCAGATCCCGACCGTCAACATCGTAGGCGCGCTGGTGAAGTCGGGCATCCCCGTGCTGGTGTACAGCGGCGACCAGGACTCGGTGATCCCGCTGACGGGCAGCAGGACGCTGGTGAGCCGGCTGGCGAGCAGGCTCCGGCTCAACACCACGGCGCCGTACCGGGCCTGGTTCCAGGGGAAGCAGGTGGGCGGGTGGACGCAGGTGTTCGGCGGCGGCGCTCTATCCTTCGCCACCGTGCGCGGCGCGTCCCACGAGGCGCCATTCTCGCAGCCGGAGCGCTCGCTCGGCCTCTTCAGGGCCTTCCTCGCCGGCCAGCAGCTGCCGGAATCGTTCCAGTGATCGACGGAACGTCTTGTTGGAGGATGGAGGGGAGCCACTTCCTCGTGTACTGCTATCCTATCCTAGTGTTGTAAGCGTGCAGTGCAGCTAATGCAGGTTGCATGTGTCGTGCTCAGTGGTGAAAATGCAGCTAATGCGGGCTGCTATAAGCACGGATTAGTAAGGTTGGACAAATTCTTCATGCAATGCGGCGTGCAAACTACAGCAACGACTTACTGCTTGAAGTTTTTTTTTTCTTTCATGCGGCCAAATAGCGCTTGGCATGACCCAAGTCTATTGACCCAAGTTTTTTATATATCTCTTATTTATTGCTTTACTCTTTAAGACTTCTAGATGGAATCATAGTGTGTGTAATGATTAGCGCAACTATGATGTATAAATGTTGCTTTTACTCACCATATCCGAATACGTATTTGTTTTTGACATTATCTGAATCCGACTCATACCGTATTTGATAATCATTATTCATGTATTTGATAATCATTATTCATATCCGTAACCGAGACAGACAATCCGGTAGTTATCCGTGTTCAAATCCAAATCCAGATACGAATAAAAATCTGAAAACAAATGTAACACCCGTGATATTTGTTCGTATGCAATCCATTTTCATCCATATTCGTGGTCCAGCCGCTTGAGACCGGCAAAACCCAATTGAGTTCTTCTCCAAGTGTAATCAGGATTATCATTGATGAAAGGGATGAGAATGTATCGTCAGATAGTATGTTGTAGAGATGGCTTTGGTAAATGTCCAAATACTGCAATGATTTTCCAGCATACAATATCATGCATGCCCACGTTTCAACCCTTAACAGGTTAGGGATCTCCACCCAATACAAAGTGAATAAGTCAATGACAAAAACGATGGCATCATCTAGTTGCACGGCAATGTATTAGGAACCAAATTTATATGGACAAATCTATTTATCTGTAGTTCAAAATTTATAACCTACGAGGACCAACAGTGTATTTCGACAGTAAAATACAGTGCACAGAACAGAACAGGCGCAGCACAAAGACTAAGAGTGTGTTTGGTTCATGTTTTAGATGTGGTCTGGCTAGGAAACTAAGCCTGCACAACTTTAACCTGGCTTTGGCAATACAAGATGTACTTGTTTGGTTGCATTCACTGCTAAAGCCTGGCTTAGAAATGGCATGTTTGGTTACCTGCTTTTCTTTGCATACAATCACCGTATCTTTCAGATGGTATGGTTACCTTATGGGACATTTTGTCGAACACTTGGTAGCTCATATCCCTGGATGAACCATCGTCGTGCACTTCCTGCCGGAGACATCGCTGATGTGCCGCATGATTCCAACCGCGCCCCTGCCGGTGCTCCTTCGCCCCTCGCCCCCCAATCGATGAAGTAGCCATGGTGCCTCTCCTCCTCCGCCCCCTCGCCATTGCCTCTGCTCGGCAGAAGACGGACTCGAGCATCTTGATGCCGGGATGGAGTAGCGCCGAGGAGGTAGAGGCTGGTCGGGCGAGCCGGCGAGGATCTTGACGCCAGGATGGAGTAGCGCGGTGGATGTGTGTGCAGACGACGCGAGCACGCGGACCTCCGAGGACAACGCTAGTGGGTGCGGACCTCCGAGCATGGCCCCCGACGCGGTGAAGGAGCAGCGGGAGGTGACAGGAGCGTTGGCCAAGCCTGACTACACGAAAACGAGCATCCACTCCGTTTCCACTAAGCCTGGCTAGCTGCTCTCTTTAGGCTTACCTAAGCCTAGCTAAATGGTCTGTGCAGCCAACCAAACATGACTCGGGTGCATTAGGCAAGCCTGGTTGAGGCCTAAGCCACTCAACCAAACACACTCTAACTGAAGTTCAAAATTTATAACCTACTAGGCAAATAAATGATTCCAAATTTTAGACCCACAGAGCAAAAGGCAGAATGTAGCACTTCACCACTGTTATTCGAAACTTGGATAAGTTGTATCCATACATACAGGATATAAGTTACTAAAGTACAACATCAAACGCAAAGACATCCGTATCTCACTGCTAGCAAGGCCTAATAATACAAGTGCATCAAACTGAATATTCCATGTTTCTTCTAAAAACAAGGCAACTCAAAGGTCTAGCATATATTTCATTCGCTAAATGCCTCTCCATCTATTCAAATTTCCATAGCAACCCTAGCCTCACTTCCAACAAAAAAAGAAAATCATGAAAGATAAAGCACCTAATGGGGCGGCCAAGTAATGTCAGTCTAATTTTACCATCACGAGGAGCCCAGCTGACTTGTAAATAAGGCCATATTCGGACCAAAGATTTTGACCTCAGTTAGGCACTGAGAGCAGGTTCCAGTGGCTCAGCAACACCACTACCACCGTTCAGGACTATAACCTTGCCATCTGAATCCACATCAACGATGGCAGAGTCACCTTCTTTCACCTCACCAGCCAGCATCTTCTCTGCCAGACTATCTTCCAGAAGCCTCATGATAGCACGCCGCAAAGGTCTGGCACCATAGCTCGGGTTATAACCTTCGTCAACAACTCTATCTCGGAACTTCTCCGTAACCTGGAGATTAATGTCCTTGGCCTTCAGCCTGTCAAACACTTCTTTCAGCATAATGTCTGCAATCTCCTTCACCTCCAATTTAGTCAGCTGCCGGAATACAATCATTTCATCCAATCTATTCAAGAACTCTGGCCGGAAGTACTGCTTCAACTCTTCAGTCACAAGGCTCTTGATCCTGTTATAGCTTGTGTCTTTCTCATCATAGTCAAGGTCAAACCCAATCTTGCGGCCTCCCTTCTCAATGACACTGCTCCCGACATTAGATGTCATGATCAATAGTGTGTTCTTGAAGTCAACTGTGCGCCCCTTGCTATCAGTTAACCGCCCATCTTCTAAGATCTGAAGCATCATGTTGAAAACATCTGGATGTGCCTTCTCAATCTCATCAAAGAGAACAACTGTGTACGGGCGGCGACGGACTGCTTCAGTTAGTTGGCCTCCCTCGGTGTACCCAACATAACCTGGAGGTGATCCAATGAGTTTGGAGACAGTATGTCTCTCCATGAACTCACTCATGTCAAGCCTGATCATAGCCTCCTCCGAGCCAAAGTAGTAGGCCGCCAGAGCCTTTGCTAGCTCTGATTTGCCAACTCCAGTTGGTCCAGAGAATATGAAGCTGGCAATTGGCCTATTTGGATTTTTTAGGCCAACACGAGCACGGCGGATAGCACGACTAATAGCTTTAACAGCCTCATCCTGTCCAATGATACGCGTATGCAGCGTCTCTTCCATCTTTAGGAGACGGTCAGACTCATCAGATGACACTTTCTCCACAGGAATTCCAGTCCAAGAGGAGACAATATGTTGAATGTCCGCCTCAGTAACAAGAGGACCGACTTCACCAGATTCAGTCTCTGCTTTAATCATTTCCTTGCTCTTGTCAATAATGGCTGTGATTTGAGCCTTTAGCTCCATTTCACGGTCCCTTAATTCACCAGCCTATCAAGAAAAAAATATGATAAGATAAAAGGGACAACATTTAGAGGTAGTACAGCTAGTTGAGGATTCATATAAAAATTTTGGTTGCACTAGAGCCTTTGTGCAGCATTCAGAGCTATTTTCCCCCATGGTCGATGCATAATCAAAATGATTAGTTCATTAGTTCAATTCACAGAAACAGTACTGGTAAGATATCATGAACATGTGGAGACGCTAGAATTGGTTCACAGTCCATGAAAGATCCAGATTGCATGTTTGCCTAAAAACCTTTCTATATATAGAAACTTCAGTTGCAAAGTGAAAATAGTAATATTAGTTTAAGTAAACAATTAAATGCAATTGGTTTGTGACCAGGGAATCCAATGTCCTTGTAACAAAAATACTTATAACCCAAAATATTACAATGTTTCAAAATTTTCATAAATTCATGTGAAGTTAAGTGGACCTGTAAAAAATCCAAAATTTAAATTCATCTGCAAAATCAAGATTGAAAAAACACAAGTCATACTGTTACCACGTCCACATGACAAACAATGCCAGATTGACTGCTTGTCTATTTTGTTTATTGACATCTTGAGCGAATTGGAAATTAAAATTTTCAAGTGTACTTATCTTTGTGTACAATACGATGTTTCTATGACTTTTTGTAACATTAAAACATGCCATGTTTGCTAATGTGGATGCTGGAATCCATGGGCACAAAATCCATAGTCAAGCACTAGTATACCTTCTCAAAATCTTGGCCACGTACAGCCTCGTTTTTCTGCTTGGTTATCTGCCGCAGCTCTTTGTCCAGCTCTTTGGCTTCATCAGGGAGCTGTAACACCAAAGCTCACAATCAGCAAGACTGATGCAGCAAACATTGTTTGTAGTCAGAAAAATTCAGCGTCCAATACCTGGGCATGCCTCAGCCTAACACGGGATCCAGCTTCGTCAATCAAGTCAATGGCCTTGTCAGGCAGGAAACGATCGCTGAAAGAAATAAAAGCAATATAAATTTCCATTTAAATCACAACCAAATGATTGACCTGCTTGACCAAAAGAATGTCGTTTCTATAATATTTTCTTAAAAAAACTAAACTACCCTCCGTCCTCCGTCCTCCATCCCTCCCTCTGTTTTTGTTCAGCTATAATCATAATATTTAACTGGCCCAGAAAATGTACATGGATCCTTGAAGGTGGCAAATACAAGTTGCTGAAAACCCAATACTGACCATTCAAAGTAGCATTTTGGTAACAAATTATCAAACCAAAATATATATGACACCACCATGTTCATGCGACTTCTTAAAAAGGGAAAATTCAAGTGGATATATAACACACTACTAAAAAATTTGGTAATAATTTGCAAACCTGATATACTGATAAGACAGCTGTGCAGCAGCAATTAAAGCATCATCTGTGTATCGCAGTTTGTGATGGAGTTCATATCTCTCACGAAGTCCTCTTAAGATCTGTATTGTTTCATCGACAGTAGGCTCAGGAACCTTAACTGGCTGAAACCTTCTTTCCAAGGCAGGATCTTTCTCTATATGCTTCCTATACTCATCCAAAGTTGTAGCACCGATGCACTACACAGATAAAATCATCAGGAATGTGATTAATTTGGCAAAACTACAAAACTCTGGAGTCAGTCTAGATGAGGGCTTTGGGACCTTATCCTTCTCCAAAATAAACCATACATATGAGCTAATAAGATATAACATAATGCTAGGGAGTGAGGAACTATACCTGTAGTTCACCTCTTGCAAGAGCTGGCTTCAAAATATTAGCAGCGTCAATTGCACCTTCTGCTGCACCTGCTCCTATCAGTGTGTGCACTTCATCAATAAAGAGAATAATGTCTTCATTTTGCTTAATTTCCTCCATAAGTTTCTTTAGTCTCTCTTCAAACTCTCCACGGTATTTGGTTCCAGCAACAAGGAGCCCCATGTCAAGAGTAATAACCTAACAAGAAAAAGAAATACATACTGCTTAGTTCTCGAAACAATAAAAGGGTGAACAGTTAACACCTGATTCTAAGTTGCACAAAAGTTTGTTCTCTTTTCACCAACATAATCAACACAGATCCAAGCAATCCACTAATGGCAGTCAACCCACCAGCTAATTCACAAAATAATCTAGGCTGGACATGCCATTTATGTAGTAGCCCAGCAAAGGAGCCTTTTTATATATTTTCAACTACTTTTTATAAATTAATACAACATTATCAGCTACTCCCTCTGTTCCAAATTATAAGACATTTTAGCTTTTTTAGATGCATTACTTTTAGTATGTATCTAGACATAATGTATAATCATGTGCATAACAAAAGCTATGTATCTAGGAAAGCCAAAACATCTTATAATTTCAAATGGATTGAGCACTTTTGTAAATCACAATCACAATGAATTCAGCCCCGATGGCAATGTTGGAAGAAATGCAATAATACTGCTACTCATCTACACAAGAATAGATAAAAAAACATTTTAAGCGCCACGGGATGGTCCAAACTAACCTTCTTTCCTTCAATTGTTTCAGGAACATCCCCATTGGAAATACGTTGAGCAAGCCCCTCAGCAATAGCAGTCTTGCCAACACCAGGCTCTCCAATTAGGCAGGGGTTGTTCTTTGTCCGTCTGCCCAAAATCTGAGTAACACGCTCAATCTGAGCCTGTCTACCAACAACTGGGTCCAATTTGCCCTGCATAAGAAGACAGTGATATTATTTGTCTTCAATACTTACTTACACAAAAGAACAATTAAATTGGGGAAAGAGGAAATACCTCCTCTGCTAATTTTGTCAAATTAGTACCGTATTCTTCAAGTGTGGGCATCTTCTGGCCACTGCTTCCTCCACCAACTCCAGCACCAACAGCTTCTGTGCTTTCCCCAACCATTCTTATGACCTGAACATCATGTCAAACATCAGTCCCTGCACAATTTTGGTTCCAAAACATTGGGTAACAAAAACATCAATAGAAGAGAATTGCCTGGGTACGGATGTTGTTTGGATCAGCGCCAAGGCTTTCAAGCACACGAGCAGCAACACCTTCACCCTCACGAAGTAGCCCAAGGAGTAAGTGTTCGGATCCTATATAGTTATGCCCTGAGAAACCAACATGGAAGAACATAAGTGAGACAATCATGCACATATTGTTTTACAAACTACTAATCCCTCCCACGGGTGGCATATTTTGAACTCAAAATGGCAAATAGCTAACCAACTCGAAAGGCTTGTTTTAATCATTTAATAACACAATAGTCTGACAGTGATATCATAAAGCATCACTTGGGCTCAAGAAGAGCTAAAATTTCAGCATAATCTTTGAGAACAATATAACAGTTATAATTTCATGCTTGTGTACCTTGTCTAAATACAGTATACCAATAAAGCATTATGGTATGTATCAATAATTTAGTATTATTGTGCCTGATTTCTACTCAAACTCCACGTGATTTAATGATCAGTGATCGCCGCACTAACTTGGCATCATTCTGAATCAACAATTAGTCACGGATTCGAGCATATTTGCACATGTTAGTGATCAATCTACAATGTATCATTATCAAGTATCAACAAACAAATAATAAGTGTTTTGCATAAGCCAGATAAGGGTACCATACCATGAACAGAAAATAAGAGTTTACTTTAAACTGACCAAATTAAAAATTTAGAGATGTCAACAGAGTCCACAGAAAATGCATGTGTTTTTCTTACAACAAACACCCTAGTCTCATGGTGATGAATTCCAAACTAAAAAATGAACTATAGAAAAGTAGCAAGTGTTGTTTAAGGGCCAGACAAGACCATTTGATATTGCTTGGCTTCAACTGAATCAAAATAAATATAAATCAGCATCATATTTAAGAACAATACAATAATTAGCATTCCATGCTTCTTTGTAACTTATAGTGTAATGTTATATAAAAGAACATCACGAATGTATTATAATAAGCTATTGTGGTAGTGCTTTCTTTCTACTCAAATCACATACATTGACCAGCCTTTTCATTTATATTTCTTAATGAGCAATCAGTAAACAAACATACACTGTCATTGTGTCCAGAAAAAAATGGGGAAGAAGAATACAATGCCATACCAGGAATTAAAATTATTTGAAATTACAATGATGCAATCAAATTTTCAAGGTGCGTCAACAAATCCCACCGAAAGTAGTCAGATAAAATTATAGATAAATACATTAAATAACCAAACTTAATAACACAAAATGAGCTAACTGTATAGATAGGTGAAGATGGTACCAAGCTGACGAGCTTCTTCAAGGGACAATTCCAATACACGTTTTGCACGAGGCGTGAATGGGATTTCAACAGCAACAAACCCACTGCCACGCCCAATTATCTTTTCGACTTCCACTCGAGCATCCTTAAGATTGATTCCCATAGACTTAAGAACCTTCGCCGCAATTCCCGTGCCCTCACCAATAAGCCCCAGCAAAATCTGCTCTGTCCCAACAAAGTTGTGTCCAAGGCGCCTTGCCTCCTCCTGCGCGAGCATAATCACCTTGATTGCTTTCTCAGTGAAGCGTTCAAACATGGCACGAACAACCCCTCTTGAGGCTGACCCGCGTGGCCTTGCAATCTGACTTGCCACGATCGATCCAAAGTCACGCTTGATCACGGACCTCGTGTCCAAAAAGTTTGTCTGACGCAGCCCTTGGAAGCCACCAAGAGTAAGAGTCCTTGTTGGCATATTCCGCACCATTGTAGCATTTGTTCTGGCCCTTGCACGTGCACGGAACCGACCTGAGCTACTTCTGTAAACGGTTGGAACAATCGCAGACTGAACTAGAGCACCCTCCATGTTGAAAGCAGAAGGCAATCCAAGGCCTATATCTACCAAGCCCTGCAAATTTGTAAAAAGGAACTAAGTAAAACGGTAAATATCACAAAATGTTGTGCAGATGCAGCTAACCAAACTAATTCACAAGGAAGAAAAGAGTTTGCTACTAAATCTGAAGGAGGATTCACGGAAGTATCAAATAGAATAGCAACCACCATACTGAAACCACTGCATGTCTCAAATAGATTATATTTCCTCGAATCGACTCTACAGCCTTTCTGTGCCGACACAGGCGTGCACCCTTTAGAATCCCACATCGATTTACCCTTCCAGCCGCCGTTCTGCGTTACTAACTTCAACGAAACAGAGTCGACAGATATGGTTGCTGGCAGAAGAAACAAGACGCCCTCTAAATCGTATCAGCAGAACCTCAAAGTGGGCAACATCTAGCCTAGGCGACGGACATCACAAGCGACGCCGCCGGAGCCATCCGCGCTACCCACTAGGAAAGCACCCGCGGATGCGCCGTGCAGGTCAGCCAGGAGATGAGCCGGCGGGACCGATTCCATCCAACAAGCCCTCACCCCCAACCACGACGCGCCGGACAGACACCCTTCACAAATTCAGATGGGAAAATTGGAACGGGGAGATTACCGCGCCGAGTTTCGTCTCCCAGAGAGGGGTCGTGGAGCGCGCGCAGGCGGAAGCGTGCCGACCCCGCGCCGGTGAGGCGGGCGCACCCTAGGCGAGGGAGGAGGCGGCGGAGGAGACGATAGGGAGGGGTAGCTGCCTACCGCGGTAGTGGGAAGAGGGGAAGGTCAGAATCAGAAGATAAGGAGAGGAGGAAGGCGACGAGACGGCTTGCGCTGCGTTGGTGGAGTGGGTCGTACGTCACCCGATCCAACACGGGCTTTTGCTCTTTCTCGTCTTTGCCCGCGTGTGCAGCCCACTTATAGCCCAATGACGGCCCACCTTGCCATCGATCAGCCTGGTTAGGCGAAAAATTGAGAAAGAGGGAAGTCAAATGCCGAACCCCTCACCGAATCCGCAGACCCTCCTTCTATTAATTTTTTTTTTGCTAAATTTCAGGTGTCTAAATTTTAGTTTTATTTTAGACGACAACTATTACATATATTTTATACTGAAATTATACTTTTGTTCGTTGCGATTTCAGTAGATATAATCTGTAATTTTTTGTCCGAGAATAAAAACCCGTTAGACAAACGACAAACCTGATAAAATTTAATATGTGTTAGCACAAAAAATAATTTAACAACTTACAATTATTTATATAGTCAGACAAGAAAAAAAATTAATATATTACGACACAAATATAAATATCAAATAAAAAATGACAATTTACTTGTACTTGGTTCAGAGATCTAAAATATAGGAGAAGTGCTAAAAAAATCTCTTACTTACTCCACTAAATTGAGCCTAATTTAATTATATTTTAGGCCACACAGGAGATCGGATTGAAGCAACGCAATAAAATCGAAAATTACTCACATCATCACATATCCTATACTTTTAAAAATAAAAATGAGATTAGCTCATAAACCATATATCATAACTAAAATCCAATCGTGCCATCATAATTGTTGCACTAAACTATTCAAAACAAGATCACACATGGATACATTTTGATAAAAAAAATTAACAAACATGTCGGTGTTTACCAACTAGTAAATTTGTATATTGCGTGCTCTCTCTTCCAGATGTGATGCAAGAAGAACACAAGATTTATCCTGGTTCGGGCACAGAAGGCCCTACGTCCAGCGAGGGAGGATGGATGGTATTATCTTGCATCGAAGTGTTCGTACAGGGGTACAAGCTGGTTTACACGGGGGTGCTCAAGATGAGCTGAGGCTAGGACTAGCAGGGCTACCCTAGGTGGTCGGTGGTGGATTGCTTGAGAGGTCGATCAAGCAATCGGGTGCGGTGTGTGCGACATGGCCCTTGGTGTATACGGGTCAGAGCTGATGTCTGAATGTGTGAGCCGATACCAATGGCCCTGCTGATGCCGATACGAATGCGCATACCCTTTCTTCTATCCCAGCGTCCCCTTTTATAGATCAAGGGGAGGCCTGAGAGTACAGAGGTCCTAGACTGTAGAGGCATGGGAGAGATGTCCGCGGCGCTATGCTTGCGATGGGACGTCGATCGCTGTAGCGGCGTGGCATTCTCGTCCTTCCGGTGTTCAGGGCATGGTGATAGCAGACTGGACGTTGCCGAACGTCATGGCGCAGTACGGTTGGCCTCCTGTAGACGGGTGCAGGCTCCACAGTTGAAGCGGGACGGAGCGGATAGGACGGGTCCCATGCTGGAGTGGTTGGAGACGGGGGTCGAGCCCCCCTGGTCGAGGAGGGTCGAGGCCAGCGTGACCCTGTCGTATCCCTGAAGACACAGTCGAGGGTCGTCCTGTTCATGACTCGAGGGGGTGCCTCTGGATTCCGTACCTGCAATGTGGCTACAACGGCCGCACGGTTGACGGAGGTCCCGGGCATGGGCGACGAGTTAATGGATTTGACTGTGGTAGTGGACGCCCATGGCATTAGGCGGGGGCAGGTAGGCGCATTGAATCCCCTTTACCCCATACCGGGAGCAGGTAAGTCGATTGAGCTTCCTTCTCAGGGGTCGTTCGTTCGACCCCCTGTCCGTCATTCGAGGGGTCGAGGCGGAGGTGGAGGGGTCGTTCGTTCGACTCCCTGTCCGTCATTCGAGGTAGAGGCGGAGGCGGAGGGGTCGTTCGTTCGACCCCCTATCCGTCAGTCAAGGTAGAGACGGAGGGGGATCCCTCCTACTGCTTTTCCAGTATTGGGCCGGCCCATGACTGGTCGTTGTTGCCGGTGAGGGAGGCCTTTGCGTGATGGTCCTTTTCTCCATTGACTTGAACGGCTGATCGGATCCTGCCTTAAAAATGGTTGCTATGTTAAGCATTAGATTATCACACGTTTAGGGTACCCCTTACCTTTGTACCCGACAGTAGCCCCCGAGCCTCTATGCGGATAAGAAGAATCCGTATAGGGGCTTTTGCCGATGATCTGCAGGGTTAGTAAAAGGTTTGATTCTCCATGGGGTGCATGCGAGCGCACCCCACGGGGTTAGCTCCCGAGGCCCCAGAGGAGTGATTAAGAACTCCTCTGGGAGCTTTGACATGTGTCCTATCGAGGGGAGTTAGGATTACCTGGAGTCATAGAGCCCTATCGAGCGGTCGATTATGTTCGCCAGGCTACGAGCGTTTCACTTCTTTGGAAAGGGGGTGCTCGAGGGCGGCTGTCGAAACCCTTCCGAGGGCCAGCCTCCACTCCCTCGAGCGTTAAACTGGAGTCATAGTGCCCTATCGAGGGGTCAACTCTGTCTGCCAGGCTACGAGTGTTTTCGGCCCTCTTCCGTCGAGGGGTGTCGTGCGTAGTCTAGCCCTTGAGCCTCGTGTAGCTGGGCTTTCACTACCTCCTAGCGTCCTTCCCACGGATCCTTGCGCTCGGATTGTGGGGTGAAGAGCATCGTGCTATCCTCGTTAGGACGAGCCTCGAAGTCCTCTGTGAGCTGGTAGCGGGCGGAAATCGGTAGAAATCGTGCCCGGTACGGGTAGAAATTCAAGTGAGAACTCGTGCTCCGTTCGATAGGGGTCGATAGAAACCCTGAGACGTTCTCATTAAGCAAGACCGCGTGGACTACCTAGGTGCCAACTCCGTTCGACGGGAGTTGGTGGCTCGATGCATCCCGTCGAAGGGATCCTTGGGTATTCCGTGGTTATGCCTCAGATATGTCCCGGGGGGCCTCGAGAGTTCGTTCTCGAGCTAGGGGCTCGCGCCGGCCCCCCCTGGGTCATCCCTGACTCGAGTACTCGAGAGCGGCTGTGAACCCCGTTCGTGGGGCCAGCCTTTGCCCCCTCGAGATTTGGGGGTGGACCGGAGTCCGTAACCCTGGGTCCTCCCTGACCTCAGGTACTTGAGGGCGGCTGTCGAACCCTGTGCAAGGGCCAGCCTTCGCTCCCTCGAGATTTTGACGGACGGGACGACGTCCGTTGCCTACCTCCGAAGATGACGCCCACTGTTGCACGTTGTCTGTCGTGGGCGCGCCTTTTTAGGAGATGTCCGTTCGACTGTAGCCGTAGCAGGTGTAGGGTGCTGCGTGGAGTGCGGAGCGGAGCCCGATGACGCGATAGGTGCGCCCTTTTTTTATGGAACATAAGGGGGGCGGTAGATGGGCACATTAAATGCGGAGATTTACCTGTCTTTTTGTTGGATCCGCCCATGGGGCTCGAGGCCGGCCCCCCGGATCATTCCTGACTCGAGTACTCGAGGGCGGCTGTCGAACCCTGTTCGTGGGGCCAGCCTTCGCCCCCTCGAGATTTGGGGGTGGACCGGAGTCCATAACTCTGGGTCCTCTCTGACCTCAGGTACTCGAGGGCGGCTGTCGAACCCTGTTCGAAGGCCAGCCTTCGCTCCCTCGAGATTTGGGGGTGGACTGGAGTCCATAACCCTGGGTCCTCTCTGACCTCAGGTACTCGAGGGCGGCTGTTGAACCCTGTTCGAGGGTCAGCCTTCGCTCCCTCGAGATTTGGGGGTGGACCGGAGTCCATAACCCTGGGTCCTTTCTGACCTCAGGTACTCGAGGGCGGCTGTCGAACCCTGTTCGAGGGCCAGCCTTCGCTCCCTCGAGATTTGGGGGTGGACCGGAGTCCATAACCCTGGGTCCTCTCTGACCTCAGGTACTCGAGGGCGGCTATCGAACCCTGTTCGAGGGCCAGCCTTCGCTCCCTCGAGATTTTGACAGACGGGTCGACGTCCGTTGCTTACCTCCGAAGATAACACCCATTGTTGCACGTTGTCCGCCGCAGGCACGCCTTTTTAGGAGATGTCCGTTCGACTGCGGTCGTAGCAGGCATAGGGTGCGGCGAGGCATGCGGCGCGGAGCCCGATGACGCGACGAGTGCGGCTTATCTTACGGAATACAAGGAGGCGGTAGGTGAGTGCATTAAATGCAGAGACTTACTTGCCTTTTCGTCGGATCCGCCCGTTGGGCTTCCGGTTATAAATACTGGGGGTGGGGGTCTGGCTTCCGCACGCTTGTCATTGCCTTCCCTGTCTTCTTCCTCTCGTCGTTGCCTTCATCGCCCACCGAGCCGGATCTTTGCGTGCGCAAGAGTAGGGAGAGGAGAGATTGGCAACATACCTTCCACCCCCGTATCCGAGCGCGTCCGCGTCCCTGCTCCCATGGCCACCTACAGCTTGCGCGGCCCTGACGCTTGGCTTCCGTCGTCGGCGACCGTGGGACGCTTGGGAGATTTGGTGGAGAGCGGCCTTCTCCGGCCTATCACCTCCGTGGACCAGCCGGAATGGATAGTGCCGCCGAGAGAGGACGCTGAGCCCAACCCGCCGGAGGGTTATGTGGTCAGCTTCGAAGCTTTCCACCGGGCGGGGCTGGGATCCCCTCCTAACCCTCTTCTACGCGGGATCCTCCACCACTACGGCGTGGAGCTCCAACACCTCTCCCCCAACAGTATCTGTCATGCGGCGGTCTTTACCGCCGTGTGCGAAGGGTATCTGGGGATAGAGCCGCATTGGGAGCTGTGGATCCACCTGTTCGAGGTGGGCCTCTTCCACGCCTCGGCCGGGAGCGGTAGCCGCAGGATGGTCCGGGCAAGCTGCTGCAGCATCTCCCTCAACACGGAGGACTGCCTGATCCCGGCGAAGCTCACGTCGAGCCACTCCGGATGGCACTCCGGGTGGTTCTACCTGAGGAACGACGACGATCTGTTCCCCGCCTACACCGGGAGGACGATCGACTCGAGGCCCGACCACTGGAGGTACGGCGTCGAGCAGAAGAAGCAGAAGCGCCTCGACCACCTGCTTGGCGCGATCTCCCGTCTGAAGAAGGTGGGGCTTACGGCGGCGACCGTCGCGTCGGCCTTCCACCAGCGGCGAGTCATGCCGCTGATGGCCCGTCCGCTACGCCTCGACAAGATGCGCCCGGGGGCAAACCTTACGGGGTGTCGCCTCGCAGAGGACGAGCTGCCCCTCGACCGGGTGGTCCATCGAGTGCGCGCTTCCTTCGCCGGCGCGTTCGAGGTGGGGAACGTCGCCTGCGTCCCCATGATGCCAGACCAACGCCATGTCTAGCTGGTACGACCCCTCTTTCTCTGTCAACGCCCTCTTGTCTGTCTTGTTTGTCTCCTTTGCCTGCGTCCTAACCGCCTAGCGTTCCCTCAGGGGAACGTCGTCTTTCGAAAGTCGCTGCCACCGGTGAAGGAGGAGCGGAACGACTCCCAGGTGAGACGCCTTCAGGACGAGCAGGACAAGAAGGACAAGGACAAGGCCAAGAAGGACAAGGGCAAAAAGGCCCGAGAGAAGGAGGAGCGTGAACGACGACGGGCACGGCAGAGGCGGGTCAACCTTTCTAAGGAGGAGTCCCCCTCGGAGGAGGATGAGGATGAGGGGTCGAGCAGCGACGAGGTTGTTAAAGATGATGCCATGTCGTGACGGTATCGGGTTAGGCCCTTTGCTTTTGACCTGACGGGTATCGTCCTTATGCAGGAAGAGGAGCCGAAGCAGGAGGAGGAGGCCGAGCCGCAGCGAGGGCTCGAGGAAGAAAGAGCGGTGGCCATGCGTCAGGGGGCGGCCGTCGGTATTGGAGGAGGAGAGGGTCGACGTCGAGGTCGACCCCAACTGTCGGAATTGAGTCGCGGGACAAGCGCCCCGCGGCTCTTCAAGGTGAAGTGCCACGGCAGACGCTTAGCCGTTCGTCACGGTCCTCGTCGAGGGGTCGGTCGAGCACGCCCCCGACGCCTACTCGGTCGAGCGCACGGGCATCAGACCCGTCGACCCAGGAGGAGACCAGGACGGTGGTGTTGACACCGTTTTTTGGCACGTGTCAAATAAGCTAAGACTTGTGTTGGTCAGCAGCCGTTTTCCATCGGCAGTTTGAGTCCGACTCTTGCATGAGTCGTTTATTTTCCTTTAAAATAGGTGTGTTTGTTTAGGAAAGTAATATTGTTATTTTAGATCCGACTCCTGCGCGAGTCAGTTTCCTTAAATGTAGGAGTTTGTTTTAAGAAAGAGTACGGGTCGTGTCCATGTACAACTCTCCATGCGGGAGTATAAATATATGCCCGAGGGCTGCGTGTAAAAAAGATGAATCCAATATCAAAAATCAAACCAATTTATTCTTATTCTACTTTTTATCGCAATTTACGCTTTATTGTATTAGTCTTAGATCATCAACGAGTTCTTCAAGCTTCGACGGGTTGCATCATCTTGATCTCTGTCAAATCCTTGTAAGTTCCGCGTGGGAGTACCTCTGAGCTTTGGC
The DNA here is from genome assembly GCA_022036555.1 of Microstegium vimineum. Taxonomy (NCBI): domain Eukaryota; kingdom Viridiplantae; phylum Streptophyta; class Magnoliopsida; order Poales; family Poaceae; genus Microstegium; species Microstegium vimineum. The sequence continues at coordinate 24,125,089 of CM039131.1, forward strand.
ATCCGGGCGCATCACTGTTGCCTTGTTCCGCTCTGCTCTAGTTATCCTGATCAAGCATCAATCCCAGCATTCGGGCACATCGCCATTGTCTAGATTGGATCTTGTTCTAGTTATCGTCCTTGTCGATTAACTGGTCAAATCGACTGGCACGCCTCCGGATATTGAATTTCGGGTATAAGCCCGAGGTGTTCGCAGATCCTGACGCTTTTTGTGTCAATAGGTGGCGACGAAGATGTCGTTAGCCCCTGCCAAGGAGACGGTGCCGGGAGCAGCCTCGACCCCTGCCGCGGCCAGCGCTGGCGGGAGAAGTGGCTCCCGACGTGCCTCGCGGAAGCCCCCGAGCGGCTCGAGGTCCACTGGTCGGACCCCCGTGATTCCGCTGGGGTAAGTTGCTTTCCTGTCGATCCCGAGTATTTTTCGTTGATTATGACTTGTGCTTACCGTCGCGTATGAGTTCCTTTCTCATGACGAAGCGCTTGTCGGAGGACGCGACCCCCACCCCGGCCAAGAGGCTAAAGGCGGAGGCCGCGACCATGATGGCCGTCGGGGCCAGTCCTGCCGCCTCGTCCCCTTCGACCCTCGCCCTAGGTGTGGCGTGGGCGGCCAAGGCGCGGGAGGCGATAGGGCACGGGCAGGCGCAGGCCATCGCAAAGCGAACTTGAGCGGAGGAAGAGGCGGGTCGACCCGTCGCATCGACGGGGTCCGCCGGAGTAGCAGTCGAGGTCGTGCTCACCGCTCCGTCGGACGGGGGGTACGCTAGCAGCCTCGGAAGCCGTGGAGCTGGCGTCGACGATGGCCGTGATTGAGGGGGTTGAGCCCCAAGCCGCCGTAGAGATGGAGGTGGTCGACTTGACCTCCACCAGCGAGGAAGAGACGCCGGAGCGCCCGACGACGACGCGGTGGCTTGAGAACCTCGCGTCGTGGGAGGCGCGTCAGCAGCGCGAGCACGAAGAGAGGGCGCAGGAAGAGGGGGGTGCGGTTGTTGCTGCTCCGGAGGTGCCGCCGTTGGTGGGGACCCTCGTCGAAGGGCCCTCGGCGTCGCCCGCGGCGGGGACGGCGACGACAACGGAGCTGGCGGAGATAGTGATGGGGACGACCCCTCGGCAGGAGCCGGAGGGGACCGTCGTGGCGCTGCAAGGAAGCAGCGCGGCGGACGTGACGATGTCCGAGGTGGCTGCTCGGCCTATCGTCGAGGTCGGGCAGCCATCTGCTCGAGGTGCTCCACCCCCTAACTTAGTCGACGTGGAGGGAGGGGACCGCAGTGAGCCTGTGACATTGGGTGCTAACGTGTGTTTTCTTCACCGCGTAGGGTTATTCTCATGGGGGGGACCTCTTCCGCCTAGAGGCGATGACCCGGAGGGGACGGCGGCGTCCCTGCAAGATGACTCCGAGGCCAGGAGCGCCCGGCTCGAGGGGGCGACCTCCTTCCCCACTTTGGTGGAGCGGGTGATGCTCCACGGGGGAGACCTCGAGATGCGCCAGGGCATCATGCGAGAGGTCAAGGAGAGGATCGACCGCCGCGGCAAATTCTGGAGGCAGGAGCCCCTCGAGCTGGCCGACCCCCAAGACCCAGGGCGCTCCTTCTTCAAGCTCGATGATCAAGCCGAGCTTGGGGAGTGGGAGCACCTGGAGGAGTTCCGGGCGTGGCTTGCCCATGTGGTACGCGTGTAAGCGGAGGTCGCCTCCGCGGATTTGTACCGGGGATGGAAGTAAGCCTCATTTTCTCTCTGATCTTGCTTGGGTCATTTTGTTGTTCTTTTCTGATGACCTTCCTTTTTATCCTTATCAGATGTTGAGGGCGAGGTCGTACGATAAGTCCCAATTCATCCTCCGGGCGCAGGAGCAGTGGAGTCAGCTCCCCATCCTCCGCGCCTCGCTGGAGAAGGCGGAGGCCGAGGCCACCTAGGCGAAGGTCGAGGTGGCGGCCGCGTAGGAGGGGGCCAAGGCCGCCCAGGGGGGAGGCCTCCCGGGCATAGTCGAGGGCCGAGGCCACCCTCAAGGAGGTTGCCGAGGTCGGGCAGCAGCGGGACGCTGCCCAGGAGGCCCGGCGTAAGGCGGAGGAGGAGTCCACCCAGCTGAGGGAGGAACTGGCTCGAACGGCGGAGCAAGTCCGGCAGCTCGAGGCCAACCTGAAGCAAGCAGCTGTCGACCGCACCTCCCTCGAGGGGTGGGTCCGGGAACTCCAGGCAGATGTTGACACCGTCTCCCGCGACCGCGGCGCTCTGGGGGAGGTGGCGGCTAACCAGAAGAGGACCCTCGATAGTACTGGCAAGATCATCGAGGACCTCCGGGCTAAAAACAGCGACCAAGCTGCAGAGCTCGTCGACGTCCACCACCAACTTCGGAGGGCTAAGAAGGACTACGTCACCCTGGAAGCACACACCAAAGGTGAGTTTTTTAGAGATATTATTAAGCTTGCCTGTTTTCGACCCTTCCCCTGCTTTTTTGGTTTTGACGGAGTTCTCTATTTGTTCTGGCATAACTCGAAGGGGATAAGGCTCAAGCCCACGAGGATCTGACCAGTCTTCAGAACCTCCTCGGGGCGGAGACGAGCCTGAACGAGAAGCTTGGGGACGCCATCTCCTCCTTCTGCGACGACATGGGTGTCGAGCTGGAGCTGCCGGTTGTGGGAGTCGTGCGTGGAGATTCCCTCTTGCGCCGGCTCTTCGCCGCACCCCGTGAAGTGACGGAGCAGGTCCGAGCTGCCCTTCACATAGGCGTGAAGCGGGCGCTCGCGGTCGTCCGCCCGGGCTACAACTACGACCTAGACGTCATCGCCAGCGGCTTCGTCATCGACCCGGGGCTGACCGATGAAGCGAACATGGCGAGATGCCATGAGCTGATCGACGCCGCAGAGGTGCTTGACGGTGAGTTGGCGAAGCTGTTTGAGGCCGAGGTGCTTCCCCCGCCGGACGGCGATGGCGACGAGTAGTCGAGGCTTGTGAGCCAAATCTGGACAAGAAAGTCCATGTAATAGATTAGTTTTTGTGACAATATGATGTCGAGCCCCTGGGGGCTTCTTAACTTTAATGCATTTTATTCGAGATGCATCTGAATGTTTTTATTTCTCAAGTTGTCTCTATTTCTCTTTGCCCGAGTTGTTGCTTGTGGACTAACTATTCGACGCACGCTCGTATCCCTGGAGGGGGGAGCGAGTGGGGGTACCATAGCCCTGAGGCATAGGAGAGTCCCCGGCTCGACGACTCTCGACCCTTAGGGAGTTCGAGGCGTTTTTTTACTTAGCCATGAAGCGTACTCAGGGCAAAGGTGGAAAGAGAAGGCCGAGTTTCGAAAAAACGTTCGGGTTTTTAGAGAGCTTAGGAGGGGGGTCCCCCCTGTCAGCCCCCGAGGGAGGTTTGACTTTGCTAGAGTAGAGTCAAGGCTACCTCAGAGTTATGAACGAATGTGAAATGTATTTCGAGAACATTTTATTTATTCATAATGCGATAAATGTACATAATATAGAAAATGTACAAGGCCTCGAGGCCTTAGGGGTAAAAGCGACGTAGTTGTTCGATGTTCCATGCGTTGGTGAGGATCTCGCCCTTGCTGTTCTTCAGCTTGTAAGTCCCTGGCTTTAGCACCTCTACCATGATGAAGGGTCCTTCCCAAGGTGGCGTCAGCTTGTGACGCCCCTTGTCGCTTTGTCGGCGGCGCAGTACGAGGTCGCCGACGTCGAGGTCCCTTTTGCGTATGTGCTTGTCGTGGTAGCGCTGTAGCGTCTGCTGGTACCTTGCTGACTTGAAGAGGGCCGTCTCCCGGGCTTCCTCGAGCTGGTCGAGGGAGTCCTCTCGGGCTGTTGCGTTGGCTTGATCATTGTAGGCCTTTAGTCGAGGGGACCCATACTCGAGGTCAGTGGGGAGGACGGCCTCGGACCCATAGACCAAGAAGAATAGGGAGAACCCCATGGCTCGTCCTGGTGTCGTTCTGAGACTCCATAGAACAGAGGGTAGCTCATCGACCCATCTCTTGCCGTGTTTGTTAGCCGGTCGAAGATCCTTGGCTTGAGGCCCTGTAAAACCATACCATTGGCGCGCTCGACCTGGCCGTTAGTCCGAGGGTGGGCGACTGCGGACCAGTTCACCCTGATGTGGTAGTGGTCACAGAAGTCCAGGAACTTTTGGTCGGTGAACTACGTGCCATTGTCGGTGATGATGACATTGGGAACCCCGAAGCGATGGATGATGTCTGTGAAGAACAACACGGCTTGTCGGGATTGGATGTTGGCGATGGGTCGAGCCTTGATCCATTTCGAGAACTTGTTTATGGCCACGAGGAGGTGGGTGTGGCCACCTTTGGTTTTCTTCAGGGGGGCCGACCATGTCGAGCCCCCATACTGCGAATGGCCAAGTTATGGGTATCATCTGAAGAGCTTGGGCGGGCAGGTGGGTCTGCCTGGCGTAGAATTGGCATCCCTTGCAAGATCGAACCAGTTTGGTAGCATCGGCGACGGCTGTCGGCCAGTAGAAGACTTGTCGAAAGGCGTTTCCTACCAGCGTTCTTGGCGCCGCGTGGTGGCCGCAAGCCCCCTAGTGTAGGTCCTTCAGTAGTGCCCTCCCCTCCTCAAGGGTGAGGCAACGTTGAAGTACACCGGTAGGGCTGCGTCGATACAGCTCGCGGCCATCCCCATATAAGACGTAGGTTTTGGCGCGTCGGGCTATGCGTCGGACTTCGGTGAGGTCCTCGGGGAGCTCGCCCCGTATCAGATACTCGAGGTAGGGTGTGCACTAGTCCGTCGAGGGGGTTGGTGTTGCGGCCGTTCCGTCGATCTCCATGACTTCTCCTCCGTTCGAGGGGGATCGGTCGAGGAGGAAGGGTTGACCCCTTGCTCGAGGGCGGGAGCCCCCGAGCCTAGGTCGACGGACGGCTTGTGAAGGTCCCTCGAGAAGACATTGGGAGGAACCGTGCCTCGGGTAGACGCGATTTTGGCTAGCTCGTCAGCAGTTTCGTTGTACCGGCGGGCGACGTGGTTGAGCTCGAGGCCATAGAATTTGTCCTCCAGCTTATGGACCTCCTTGTAGTAGGCTTCCATCTTGGGGTCGTGGCAGCTCAAGTCTTTCATCACTTGGTCGATTATCAACTGTGAGTCCCCCCGAACGTCGAGGCATCGAACTCCGAGCTCGATGGCGATGCGCAGACCGTTGATGAGGGCCTCGTACTCAGCTACGTTGTAGGAGGCAGGGAAGTGGAGGCGGATGACGTAGCACATGTGGACCCCTAAGGGTGATATGAACAGCAATCCGGCGCCTACCCCCGTCTTCGTCAACGATCCGTCGAAGTACATGGTCCAGAGCTCGGTCTGAACTTGCGCCGGGGGTAGTTGGGTGTCGGTCCATTCTGCAATGAAGTCTGTCAATACCTGTGACTTGATGGCCTTCCGAGGAGCGTAGGAGAGAGTTTCCCCCATGAGCTCGACCGACCATTTGGCGATTCTCCTAGATGCCTCCCGGTTCTGGATTATCTCCCCAAGGGGGAAAGATGAGACCACAGTAACCGGGTGGCCCAGAAAATAGTGCTGGAGCTTGCGCCGAGTGAGGACGATGGCATACAACAACTTCTGGATGTTGGGGTATCTCGTCTTAGTCTCGGAAAGTACCTCGCTCACAAAGTAGACAGACCTCTGAACCAGCAGGGCATGTCCCTCTTCTGCCCTCTCGACTACTATGGCGGCGCTGACTACCTGGATAGTTGTTGTGACATAGAGCAAGAGGGGCTCGGCTGGGCTTGGGGGCACCAAGATAGGTGGCGAGGTGAGCAAGGCTTTGAGTTTGGAGAGCGACTCCTCGGCCTCGATGGCCCATGTGAAGTGTTCTGTTTTCTTAAGGAGGCGCTAAAGGGGGAGGGCTTTTTCCCCAAGCCGTGAGATGAACCGGCTGAGGGCAGCGAGGCACCCGGTGACCCTTTGTACGCCCTTAAGATCCTTGATCGGTCCCATCCTGGTGATTGTGGTTACCTTCTCAGGGTTGGCCTCGATCCCGCGTTGGGAAACTATGTACCCTAGGAGCATGCCTCGAGGGACCCCGAAGACACACTTCTCTGGGTTCATCTTTATGTGATTTGCCCTGAGGCACCCAAACGCAATCTCAAGGTCCTCGACAAGGTTCTCGACCTTCTTGGATTTGACCACGATGTCATCGACGTAGGCCTCGACGGTTGACCCTATATGTTTTCCAAAGACATGGAGCATGCATCGTTGATATGTGGCCCCAGCGTTTCGCAAACCGAAGGGCATAGTGAGGTAGCAAAACATGTCAAAGGGGGTGATGAAGGAAGTCACGAGCTGATCGGACTCCTTCATCTTTATTTGGTGATAGCCAGGATACGCATCAAGAAAGCAGAGAGTTTCACATCCCGTAGTGGAATCTACTATTTGATCAATACGTGGTAATAGAAAAGAAACCTTAGGACATGCTTTATTTAAACTAGTGTAGTCTACGCACATTCTATCCTTTCCATTCTTTTTCTTGACAAGTATAGGATTTGCTAACCACTCGGGATGATGTACCTCCTTGATGAATCCGGCCTTCAAAAGCTTGTCGACCTCCTCCCCGATGATTCTGCGCTTCTCCTCGTCGAAGCGACGCAGTCATTGCTTCACCGGTTTGGATCCGACCCGGATGTCCAAGGAGTGCTCGGCGACATCCCTCGGAATGCTCGGCATATCCGAGGGGCTCCACGCAAACACGTCAGCATTCGCGCGAAGAAAGTCGACGAGCACGGCTTCCTATTTGGGATCGAGGGTGGCGCTGATCGTCAGCGCCTTCCCATCCGCATGGCCGAGGTCGAGCGGGATGGTCTTGGTGTCCTCCGTAGGCTTGAAGTTGCCGGCGTGCCGCTTGGGGTCGGGGATCTCCTTGGAGAAGTCGTCGAGGGCCGCGAGGATGGCCGACTCCCCGACTGCCTCGGCGTTTTCCACGCACTCGACGTCACAGTCGTAGGCGTGCTCGTAGGAGGTGTCGACGGTAATGACCCCCATGGGCCCTGGCATCTTCAGTTTGAGGTAACTGTAGTTCGGGATCGCCATGAACTTGGCGTACCCCGGTCGACCGATGATGGCATGGTAGATGCCATGGAACACGACCACCTCGAAGGTCAGATCTTCCTTCCGAAAGTTCGAGGGGGTACCGAAGCAGACGGGTAGCTTGACGCGGCCGATCGGGAGTGCCTTCTTCCCTGGGACGATCCCGTGGAATCCCCCCGCGCTGGGCAGGAGCATGATCCTCGGGATCCCTAGGAGGTCGAGGGTCTCAGCGTAGATGATGTTGAGGCTGCTTCCCCCATCCATAAGTACCTTGGTGAGGCGGGTGTTGAGTACGATCGGGTCGATGACGAGTGGGTAGACCTCCGCGTTGGGGACGTGCTCGGGGTGGTCGTTCTGATCGAAGGTGATCGGCGTGTGGGACCAATCGAGGTATCGAGGAGCCTGGGCTCAAACGGAGAAGACCTCTCGACGCTCCCTCTTGCGCTGACGCGTACTGAGTGGAGTCGAGGGTCCCCCGTAGATCATGTAGCAGTTGTGAATCTCGGGGAAGCCCCCGTTCTTGCCATCGCCCCTGTCCAGTGGATCCTCCTTCTTGTCGTTTTTCTTGAAGCCAAGAGAGTCGAAGTACCTCTTGAGCATGTGACAGTCCTCGAGGTTGTGGTTGGCCGGTCCCTTGTGATAGGGGCAGGGCTCTTTCAGCATCTTGTCGAAGACACCCCCTTGAGAAGGGGACCTCGAGGCTTCTTCTTGTCTGTCGTAGTGACAAGATCGTCGGGCTTGACGTCGCGTCGACCCGGGTTGTTCTTGTTGTTGTTGTTGTTGTTCCTCTTGGGCCCGTTATTAGAACCCCCAGGCTCATCCGTCTTGGCCTTCCCCTTGTCTGGGGATGCATAGAAGAACGCGCCAACGGCTTCCTCGCCGGCTACGTAGTTGGCGACGATGTCCATGAGCTCGTTGGCGGTCTTGGGGATGTTCCGTCCCAGCTCCCGCACCAACTCCTTGCAGGTTGTTCCGGCGACGAACGCTGTGATGACGTCGTGGTCGGAGATGTGGGTTAGCGCAGTACGTTGCTTCGAGAACCGTCGGGTGAAGTCGCGGAGGGTTTCTCCTGGATTCTGCTTGCAGTTGCGGAGATCCCAGGAGTTTTCTGGCCACACGTAGGTGCCCTTGAAGTTCCCCTCGAAGATCCTGACCAGATCGGGCCAACCGTGGATCAAGTCCGGGGGAAGTTCCTCGAACCATCTTCGAGCGGTGTCGGAGAGAAAGAGCGGGAGTTGCCGAATGATGACGTGGTCGTTTCCGGCTCCTCCTAGCTGACATGCCAGCCTGAAATTAGCAAGCCAGAGCTCCGGCTTGGTTTCGCCGTTGTACTTGACCAGGCTGGTGGGTGGACGGAAACGAGCAGGCAAGGCGGTTTGCCGGATGATCCCGCCGAAGACTCGTGGCCCTGGTGGTTTCGGAGATCGACGTCGATCCTCGTCACTGTCGTAGCGCCCACCTCGATGAGCACTGTAACCTCCGCCAAGGTCGTTTGTTCTCGCCGTTGTCGATTGTCGAGGATGCGGTCTCGAACTGGTTGCCGCTCCGCTCCGCCTTGGGGCGCGTTGTCTTGGTGGCCAGAAACCTCTCGATCTTGTCGAGGGGGCACGTCTTGCTGCTCGGAGCCAGCTCCTCTGCGCCTCGAGGCCGAGCTCTCCGCTTGTTGTACGGCCGCGGTTTTGGAGAAGCCCCTAGATTTCATTCCTGATGCGTCGCGCTTGGGGCGTCGATGGTGCCGGCATGTCGCGGAGTAGCGTCGCGGCTGCCATGACATTTTGGCTAGCGCGGTTGTAGACGTGGCGCTCGTTCGCCCCTTCATTGACGATCTGTCGATGGACATCCCGAGCCCGCTCGCGGGCTCCTCCATCCGATGACCGCCCGCGATCTTGCTCGAGGGCATGCTCGAGCTGTAGGAGCCGTAGGCATTCCTCCTCGACCTTGGCGAGCAGCTCTCGGACTTGCGCGATCTGGGCATCCTGAGGTGGACCAGCTTCGCCTGGAACCGGGGGGCGGCGTCTCGCGTCGGGGTAGCGTTGCCCCCTCCTCCTTCATCCGTGGTCGCGGCATCGTTGATGTCGTCCTGGGAGTCGATCGGATCGACGAGGTGGAAGCACTCCCGCGTGGGATCGTAACCCTCGTTGGGGGAGTCCGAGTCGGGGAAGCCGTGGTAGAAGTTGGGGAAAGATCCCCGGCATTCCTCCTCCAGCCATTGCCGTACCGCCCCCCAGCTGTGACACCCTAGGGTCGGGGCTCGTCGTGACTCCGGGCGCTCGTCCGGTGGAGGGGTGGTGACGAGGTTGATCGTCGTACGTAGCAGGTTCCCTGTGGAGCCGTAACGTGCCTGCATCTGTTGTACAGCCCATGTGGAAACAGGTTGTGCGGTGGCGCGGCCGAGTATGTCGGAGAAGCCACGGGGACCCTCTGAGATGACGGTATGGCAGAGCCAAAGTCAGGCTCAGCGAGGTACCCGCCCCCGACCCGCAAGCATGGGTCAAACAGGCTCCCGAAGGGACGAACTGTGTCACCAGCTGAGGCCGGGGAGACGGCATCCGGCGTCTCGGGATCCGCACGATGAAGAGTGCGGCGGCGTCGTTCGCGCCTCCTCCTGGTCGTAGGCGACAGGCGCGAGTGGTGGGACCGTCGTCTGGTCCTCCTTGGCCCCGAAGTACCGGAGCTGCTGCTATCCACGCCACTACCTGAGAGTAGAACCATGTCGTGGCCGTGGCCCGTGGACATGAACTCTAGGCTCCCGAACCAGATGATGGTGGCGAATGGAAGTGATGGGATCGTGGAATCCATCTGGGAGAGTAGCTCGGAGTTGATCGACACGCAAATCCCCCTATCTGGCGCGCCAACTGTCGGTGTTTTGACCTAGGGGGTCAAAACCACCAACTAGTAAATTTGTATATTGCGTGCTCCCTCTCCCAGATGTGATGCAAGAAGAACACAAGATTTATCCTGGTTCGGGCACAGAAGGCCCTACGTCCAGCGGGGGAGGATGAATTGTATTATCTTGCATCGAAGTGCTCGTACATGGGGGGTACAAGCTGGTTTACACGGGGGTGCTCAAGAAGAGCTGAGGCCTAGGACTAGCAGGGCTACCCTAGGTGGTCGGTGGTGGATTGCTTGAGAGGTCGATCAAGCAATCGGGTGCGGTGTGTGCGACTTGGCTCTTGGTATATACGGGTCAGAGCTAATGTCTGAATGTGTGAGCCGATATCAATGGCCCTGCTGATGCCGATACGAATGCGCATGTCCTTTCTTCTATCCCAGCGTCCCCTTTTATAGATCAAGGGGAGGCCTAAGAGTACAGAGGTCCTAAACTGTAGAGGCATGGGAGAGATGTCCGCGGCGCCATGCTTGCGATGAGACGTCGATCGCTGTAGCGGCGTGGCCTTCCCGTCCTTCCGGTGTTCAGGGCATGGTGATAGCAGACTGGACGTTGCCGAACGTCATGGCGCAGTACGGTTGGCCTACTGTAGACGGGTGCAGGCTCCACAGTTGAAGCGGGACAGAGCGGATAGGACGGGTCCCATGCTGGAGTGGTTGGAGACGGGGTCGAGCCCCCCTGGTCGAGGGGGGTCGAGGCCAGCGTGACCCTGTCGTATCCCTGAAGACACAGTCGAGGGCCGTCCTGTTCATGGCTCGAGGGGGTGCCTCTGGATTCCGTACCCGCGACGTGGCTACAGCGGCCGCACGGTTGACGGAGGTCCCGGGCATGGGCGGCGAGTTGATGGATTTGACTGTGGTAGTGGGCGCTCATGACGTTAGGCGGGGGCAGGTAGGCGCATTGGATCCCCTTTACCCCATACCGGGAGCAAGTAAGTCGATCGAGCTTCCTTCTCAGAGGTCGTTCGTTCGACCGCCTGTCCATCATTCGAGGGGTCGAGGCGGAGGTGGAGGGGTCGTTCGTTCGACCTCCTGTCCGTCATTCGAGGTAGAGGCGGAGGCAGAGGGGTCGTTCGTTCAACCCCCTGTCCGTCAGTCGAGGTAGAGACGGAGGGGGATCCCTCCTACTGCTTTTCCAGTATTGGGTCGGCCCATGACTGGTCGTTGTTGCCGGTGAGGGAGGCCTTTGCGTGATGAGCCTTTTCTCCATTGACTTGAACGGCTGATCGGATCCTGCCTTAAAAATGGTTGCTATGTTAAGCATTAGATTATCACACGTTTAGGATACCCCTTACCTTTGTACCCGACAAAACATTTATCTTATGATAAACATGTATTTTAAGATAATCATCGAATATCACATTAATATTATGTTGTAAAATTACGAAATATTCTATCAAATATTAAATTGAGGCATATTTCATACACCAAATGAAATGATAGACAAGAGATCTGGATGTAATATTCTAGATCCAAACATTATGAAAAATACAAAGCAAAACAAAACTGGCGCTCTGTATCCTCTACGAACTTACAGAAATACTCCCTCCGTCTCAAATTATAAGACATTCCAAGAATTTTGGAGAGTCAAAACATCTCAAGTTTGACCAATAATTATAGAAAAAACTATAAAGATTTATGATATTAAATAGACATATTATGAAAATATAATTGATAACGAATCTAACAATATTTAGTTGACATCATAAATGTTATTATATTAACATATAACTTTGGTCAAAGTTGAGATAGTTTGACTCTCCAAGATTCTTGGAACGTCTTATAATTTGAGACGGAGGGAGTAATACTTTGTCCTCGTGTAGACTCGACGAAGAGGCTGTACTAAGGATGGCAGCGGGTCGGGTTCGGGGCGGATATCCGCGGGTTTCGGGTCCCGTGGGTTCAGGTTTGGGGATGATTTTTCACCCACGATTTTTGAGTTCGGGTACCCGAAACCTATCGGGTTCGGTTTTTCATCCGTAGATATCCAATGAATATCCGAAATATATGTATATACATGTGAATATGTGTATATATATATATGTGTGTGTGAATATGTGTATATATACATGTGAATATGTGTGTATATATATATATGTGAATACGTGAATATGTGTATATATATGTGTGTGAATGTGTATATATATCCGCGGGTTTCGGGTATTCATTCGGGTTTCGGGTATCTACGGGTTTGGTTTTGGTGATGAATTTCCATCCGAATCGGTTTTGGGTTCGGGTTTTGACTTCGGGTTTCGGATTCGGGTGCATGGAGACTACACCCGATCTAAACCTGACCCGTTGCGATACTTAGGCCGTACAAAACGTAGCCGATCGGCTTCGAGCGGTCGCGCTGCCTACAAACCTTCGTCTTATAGGTTCGACCTGCGAACGGGCCGGATTGTGTGCGCGACTCAGATAGCCCAGCCCAGAACCGAAACCGACTCCGAAGTAAGCCCAGAACCGAAACCGATCACGGCTCACTCCCAAAATTCCCCATCGCCGCCTCCGTCTTCTTCTCCTAGCCCCTCCCTCGTCGGCTCCTCGCCCGCACTGTTTCCCAACCAAACCCTCCGATCCCACCTCGAACCCAACCCACGCACCCACAGCGGGAGCCGAGCCTAGCCGAACCCAACCCTCGAAAAGCTTTCAGGAAGGCCTTCGTCGTTGATGGCGGCCGAGGGCGGCGGCGGCGGCGGAAAAGAGACGTTCGAGGCGCGGGTGAAGCGCCTGTTTGGGACCCGCCTCTTCGACGCCGTCCCGGACTCCTCCTTCCCGACGGCCTCCTGGTCCGTGGCCGCGGGGGACGTCGAGCGCCACCGCTGGGCGAAGCCGTCGGAGGCCCGCGACGCGGATGAGGAGGCGGCGGGGAAGGCCGACCGCGGGGACACGCCCTGCGCCTCCGCGTTCTACGACGCCAACGGGTGCCTCCGCGGACGGAGGCGTAGGTCCAGGCAGAAGGAGTTCGAGGGGGACCTCGACGACCTAGATGAAGATGAAGATGACGAGGAGGACGGGGAGGTGGAGAGGAAGGCGACGGAACAGGACGATGAGGACGGGGTTAGGGTTAACATTGGCCTCGACCCCACTCTGGATCGGGAGGTGAGCAAAGTTGTCTTCGGTCATTGATTTGTTTGGTTTGACCAGTTAGTAGTTGTCCATCCATAAGCTGTTCTTAAACTATAATCATAATTGATGCTTGGAAGTTTGTTGGAATCAAGCTGTGAAGTAATATTAGGATCAAATCAACTATCGTTCTTCCAATCTATCCCTTCCTAAGGAAACGTTTTCACCTAGGATTTGTTGCCTCCTAACTAGGGTTCTGCATGATTTGGATAAAGAATAGGAAGAGATGATCAGAGCATTTTATTGACCATTTTCTCAGTGGTTTGTGTCTTAGTTCCATGTTGACGCATTTCTGCTTCATTTGTCTGTCTTGGGCGCATGTCCTGGTGACTGAGAGTACGGACCAATGTATATTAGATTTAATGGTTCATTAAGCCTTCTTTGGCAGTTTTTTAATTTTCCTTTCAGTTATTGATGAGTTTTAGTTAATGATAAAGAGTAATTGACTAACTAGACATCGTAATTCCAGTGTGATATATTCTTGACCTCGAAACACCTTAACTAACTTGTCTGGACTTCTCTTCAATGTTTCATCATTGTCGGTCACTATGGTTATCATATCTATCGACCTTGGTTTGTTTCTAGTGGATTGTGTTGTCTTACAAGAGCTCTTTTTTACAGGAAGAGGAGGACAAGTATGACCGAGAGGCCTTTGGTAGAGAGGAGGCTGCTGACCGTGTGTACATGCACGATATAATGGATGACGGCATAAACATGAGCATCAACAGTATAGTCCCTGACCTTCTTGATGATTCCATTGAAGAGGTGTACCGTTTTAAGAAGGATCTTCGGGCAGATATCAGGGCAGCATCCGCAAGACTCAGAGAATATGATGGTTCTGCTAAAGATGGTGACTCTCACTATGCCTCTCAAGTCAAGGAGTTCCCGAATGTAGGAGTTCAGACAAAGAAAGCTGTGGAGGAACTCAATGTAAAACCTATACTGAAGAGGAAGGAGGAGCAAGCTGATTTAAAACCAAGGAAACGTGTTAGGTTCGACTCTAATGTTAAGGATCATGAGTCGGATATGTTTGAACATGGCGAAGATTCTCCAATGGTTCCTCAATCCATGGATGTAGTCTCAGAGAACGAGAGCACGTCCACTCTGTCTGCATCTCCTGGGGTCCCTGACTATGTAAGGAACCCTTTAAAGTACACACGCTACACCCTGGATGTACCAGAGTCTAATGATGACTTGAACAGGACAGCTCTTGCTGACCTGCATGATCTGTTAGGGAGATCAGACCCAAATAGGATACATTCTGAGACGCCAGTTGAGATTCCTAGCTCAGTCACATTCATCCCTCGCAAGAAGTCAGTCGATGCCATGGCAGTGGATGAGGATCCAAGAGCTATTGATTCCAACTCATCTGTAATTGGTATGGTGGCAGGTGCCTCTGATGAACCTGATCAATGCGAGATGGATGAAGATGACAGTAAATCGTCATCAGCGCCACAGATGCATACAACAAACTTAAAGGCGAGCTCCCGGCGTTACAGGTCAAGTAGAACAGATGATGATGAGTGAAATTGAGGATCCCAGGGTACCTAGTCTGATGTTTGTTTCTAAGAAATTTTCAAGTTTCAGAATACCTTATGTAAATCAGGATATATGTGTTATTGTGCTTTGATATTGTGATCTGAGCTTATCAACTATGTTAAAGTACTTTCCCCCCATATTCTTTGTTCTATAATTTGTTATACAAGGAGCCACATAGGATGTCAATATTAAAAATTTGCAGAAACTTCACTGGTAAGTTGTCTTATCTGAAACCACCTGTTTCAGTCCTATTGTGTCAGACAATATGAACTTTTTTTTTTCAGTTTATTCTGCTTGCAGAAATCAATTTAGAGGAAACCTAACTGGCCGGATATGCACTTCCATTCCTCTGTAGAAACGAGTCAGCAGAATACACAGTTTTGGGGCCATAGGGGCATACAAAATACAAATACTATATCCCATGGGTTAAAAAAATGGGGCATCCCATTTAAGGTTTCTGACCAAATTTCAGAACCAATCCACAATAACAACAGGACACCAACAACCAGCATCAGTCTGTACATTCTTGCAGCGATTATTTACTGTGCTCAAGACACACTGGCAGCTACAGCTTATCAGCAATTCTGTAGAGGGCATCAGCCACCTTGCCAAGCACACCAAGCAGGCCGTTCACTTGGTCCTTCCTCTGCTCCCTGTCCAGTCGGCTGTTGATGTTCTGCGCCTCTAATTGCGCCGCCACCATCTGACTGCTCCGGTCTAGGATCTCAACCAGCTGCCCCTGCAGGCTGGTCGCGGCTCTTCCGGATGCATTGTCGTCACTGCGCTGCCTCTTCTGCCCGCACTGTGCTGGTGAGTTCTCGGTGATCTGCTCCGGCTGCTTTTCTTTTGATGTGCCTGCTGTTTGGAAACATGGATAATTGTTAGGTATGAAACCTGAATTTCTGAAGCTTTATCATGTGAATTCTACTGCCGTTGTTTTGTTCTGGGTTGCATGTGAGATGTCTAATGGTATAATTATGTCTGAACCGTTTGATTCGAGTGGAAATTGTATTAGTTGATCATTTGAATAGAAAAGACTGAATAGGAAGGAACAGTCCTTAGATCATCTCCACCAGATCAACTATCCATCCAATCTCCTACGGAGTATATCTTAAAACTAGCATTTTAGGAGTTGCTGCAGATCTCCTGACTCCTGTCTCATTTCCTATTATACATAAAGTTTTTTTGAGATATCCTAAAAACCAGCTCTCTCCCCTGATCCCTAAAGAAATATATGGGTTCTAAAGTTTAGGTAATCTGCTGCTTCAGTGCTCTCCTATATGCTGAAATGGTTTTAGGATACTGTCCTGTGAGAACTTATAGAAGATCTGGTGAGGTTGCTCCTCCGTCATTTCATAATCATTAAAAAAAATGAAAATAATAGAGGATATTTCTCAAATCTCCATGTGTCTACACGGTAAAGGGATTTAACAACCAGGTACAAATACGATGGGCGTGGGGGATTGGATATCATCAGTTCTTGGGTATTAGCTAGAAAAGGACCCCAGTCAACATATTGCTTTTGTGAGCATTGATTCTGAGTCAGCACAACTCTGATGTTTACACAATTCTTTTTTATATAAATATCAAACTTGGTAAATTATATATTGTGCCGTTAGAGTTTGATAGTTTCAGAAGTAATCGGTTGTACAACTCAGTCTCATACAGCTTTCAAACAGCACAATATTGTTCACAAAGAGAAAAGGTAACTAGGTACAGTAAGCTAGTGTTTTGCAATGTTAAACGCGTGAGAAATGGCAGCCTCAAACTTTTATTCTGCTTGGAATTGCTGGATTTTTGTGGCATGATTGCTAGAGCCTCTGGATTATAAAATTGAAACGGCAGGAAGTGAACTAGCGCAACCGTTTATAATTAAGCTTTCCTTTGTTGCCGCACTACGCTATGGCCGATCAAACCAAACCAAAACCAATGGAACAGTAAAAAGTTTGTGCGGAGTACCTTGTTCGGAGCTCGCTTGCCTGGGCACATCAGCCGTCTTCTCTGTAACTGTAACCAAAACAGCAAAATGCAAAGCTTTGTCAGGCAAGGAACAATCCAAAATCCAAATAGGAGTACCCAAGTGCATCCAACTGACAAAAAGGAAATTAAAGCGAAGAATAACGGAAATTTGTGCATGCTTTCAGCTTCGTCGTTCGTTAGCACTTTAGCTGGAACAGAAACTGAAGCGTTTCCCCCAACAGGAAGAAAGGGTTCATCAATTCAGAGCCGCGAAAAAGTTTTTTTTTTAATGAGCAAGGAAACCTCCAAGAAGCAACTGCTCAAGGAAAGCATGTTCATTGCACGCGGAAAGCACTGAAGACACACGAGTTCAAACTCTTCCGCGCAGAAAAGGTGGCAATTTGACGGCAAGAAGAAGCAGTAAAAAGGGAGCAAAAGGCTCACCATGCACGGAAACGGAAAGAGAGGAGGCACGCGTAATTTCAAGGAAGAACGGAACAGCTTGCTCACCGGGGACGGGGATCGGCACGGCCACCGCAGCCGGCGCCGGTGTCGGCGTCGGCGTTGGACTTGGCGTGGCCGCGTCGTCTTCTTGGTCATCCTCGTCCTCGGACGAGGAGAAGAGACCGCTCCCTTGGACCCCGCGGGCAGCAGTGTGGAGCACCGCCTTGGCCTCCTCCTCCTCCTTGCTCTCCAGCGCCGCTGCAACGGCATTATTACCGGCGGCGGCGCGGCCCTCGAGGATGTCGAAGACCTCGCGGTCGAAGAAGCCCGGGAGTCTTCTCTCCCGGCGCGCGTCGTTGCGCATGGCCCAGAAGGAGACCTCCTCTTTGCTGGCCGCGTCGGCGTAGTCCCGCTCCCACTCCCTGATCTTCTTGTAGTCGCCGGCGAGGTTGCTCCAGCGCTTGCGGCACTGCACGGGGCCACGGTCCACGCCGTGGCGCCGGCAGTACTCCGCCACCGCCGCCCACTTGGTCGGCTCCGCGCCGCTGGCGGCGCCGGCGCCGTCGACGGCTCCCCGTAGCCGGCCACGGCCGCGCCCCCGCCCGCTCCTCTCCACCACCCGCTTCCCCTCGATGAGCACCAGTATCTCCTGCCGTGTCCACCGCGGCAGCCGTGACCCGCGGCCTGTTCCCACGCCTTTGGCCTCGCCGGCGTTTGACGACATGCCGCACGCCGAGCTCTCGCTCCTTCCTTGGCCCCCCAACTAGAGCCGGTGCAGCTTAGCTGGGCAACAGAGACGCAGCAGCAGGGCGGAGGGAGGGAGGGGGAGGAGCTACCGGAAAGGGCTTGGAAATTAGGAGGGAGCCAGCGAACTAATCAGGGTTAAGGACTTTGATTAAGGGTTGGTTAGCGGAGGCTCCTCTCTGTCTCTCATGTGTCATCTACTACGGACTAGAGAAGGAGAACAAAAACGCAGAGACTGGTTTGCAGCTTGCAAGGGTTTGACAAGTGGATTAAGGAAATGGCTACAGGCAAGCAATGAGTGTGAGTGATTAGGAGAGGCGGAGAGGGAGGAGGGCATGAAGATTTATTTATTTATTTTATTTATTATTAGTATATAGGGAGGGAAAATAGCAAGTGGGGGGTCCAACAGCAACAGGGGCTAGGGTAGGTGTTGGAGGCCTAGCTCACCTACCGTCTCATTTTTTTCAGCAATAGTAGTAGTGTGGGGAACAGTGTGGGGGGGTGGGCACTGCTATGATCTCGACTCTCACCCCTTTCCTCATCTCTTGAGGTCTGTTTGGTTTCAGGGGTAAAATATTTGCCACTGTTACATCGAATTTTTCGTCCATAATTTCGTCTATTTAAAATATACTAATTAAAAAAATAATTTGTCAGCCGAAGACAACTTCACGAGACGAATCTTTTAAGCCTATTTAGTTCATGTTTTGACAATGTTGTGATATAGTAAACATTTATTAATTAAAGATTAACTTAGCTTAATTGAATCGTCTTGTTAAGCTCTGCAGGGGCACGTAATTAGTTTTATAAGTAGTCTATTTTTAATACACTAAACTAGTACTGAAAGATTCGATGTGATACGGCAAAACATTTGTCGCTCCATCCAAACAAGCCCTTAATCTAGGGGCGAATATTTTGAATGGATTTCAAGCTTGTGAGCCTTTTTTTGGTCTCTTTCGTATGTTTCTGCATTAGGGTCTGTTTGGACTAAATACAAGGTACCGCAAAAGCCAAAAAAAAAAACTTAAATCAAGTACAAAGAAATGTCCAGAAAGTTAAAGATTGGCAATTCACAATTTTAAGAAATATATATTTATATTCATTTAAATTTATCAGTCTTACTTATTAGATATGTTATAACTTTTTTTATTAAAAAAACAATATTAGCTAATTTATCAACCGATCAGCCGAAGAGTCTCGTGCCAACAGTAGATGACTCGTGCCAACAGTAGACACCAGACTGTAAGACATGAGATGGCATCGCTCCCTCAACATTATTTGTTGTCACTCTGTCAGTGGTAGTAGTAGTAACAATAGCCCCCACCCGAACGTACGTATCGTGTCGAAATGGCATTTGTTTCTTGTGTAGTTGGAATTGCTTGCTTGCGGAGTGCAGAGTCAGTGTGGTGTGGCTTGGCTTGTCCGGACGACTTGGCTCCGGATAAGGCAATCAAGGACGCGGTGTGGATGTGTCAGGTCGCTATTAAGGGAGGCCAACCTATATACAACCCCACTTCTCTATCTCTATAAAATATCTTTTCTCAGTGAGGAAATCGAGGGGCATAAACTTCTGATTTCTTTTGTCTAAATAAACTTTAGTCAGCCTTAATTTTTCTCTACAAAAGATTTTTACATACTTTAACTTTTCATATCGTATGATTCTTCGTCCAATGCACAGTGTTATATACTTTGAACTATGTATGAACTTATTTATAGAAAAACGATATAATAAAAGGTTGGTAATAGGTCAACGGTAATAGAAAGGAAGAAAACCCTATTATTATGTTCGTTGTAAATCAAACATTTATAATTTTTTACCATCATATATAACTTCAAAACATGTAAAATATACATCATGCAAGTATATTTCATAATGAATCTAAAAGCATAAATATTATGTTGTTAATCTATACCTTTTTAAAATGGAAAATTTAGCTCCTAAACACTGAAAGTTATCATCCTTTGTTGTTGGACACTTAAAATAAAACAATTTGCTAAACGACACTCTGGTTCTTGGTAAATTTGGCGGTGAACATTGTACCTAATAAAATATTTTAATATTTTAATAAAATGATATAAGCGTTGCGAAATTGTATCATAAAATCTCCTAGGATCTACATGATGAGAACAGTAAAGTGAAAATATTATTTTGCACTAAAATGATTATTTTGCCCATCTTCATAAATAGACAATGTTAACTATAGTTAATTTTGTCATATATTTATAGGACACTAAAAACTTAGAAAAATCACATAATGCGTATATCACCAAATCTTGACTATGCTAAAAATATTAGCTAAAAACAACAAAATTTATAATGGTATATTTAGCATAACTGAGTTATAGATTTATCTCCTGCTAAGGTTAACTGATATATTAAACTTTATTATTTCGAGCTAATATTTTTAGCATGGTCATGATTTGGTGATGTAAGCATTATGTGATTTTTGTAAGATTTTTAGTGTCATACAAATATATGAAAAAAATTTAACTATGTTAATTTGTCTATTTATGAAGAGTAGCAAAATGATCATTTTAGTGCAAAACAACATTTTACCATATAGTTCTTATCATGTGGAGCATAGAAAAATTTATAGTATATTTTTTAGGTACTTATATGATTTTATATCTATTTTTTTAAAATATTTTATTAGACATTGTGTCCACAAACAAATTTACCAAGAACCAGAGTGTCCTTCGGTAAATTACTTCATTTTAGATGTCTAACAACAAAGTATGGTCACTTTCACAGTCCAAGAGCCAATTTTGTCTTTTAAAATTGATAGTCAAATTTAGAAACATTTAGCTTAGAACGAACCTAATATGACATGTAAAAAACATAAGTACTTGAATAACACTAGAGATGCAATAAACAAGGGAAACGAGGATCAGCCCTAAAACTACGGAGAGTCTGAGAGTACCCAATACGCACTTTCAATCTAGAAATTTTAGCAAATTGAAAAAAAAAACCATCTCCAATAATTCCCAAACTCACCTCCCAATTTTTTAGCACTTGAAAAAACAACCCCCCCCCCCCCCTACGCACATAACATCACACCAATATAGAGGTAGAAGCACGTGGGGAAGAAAAAAAGTAGAACAAATTCCCTATATAAATTCACAAGAGCGAAATAAAGTATAAAGGTGGTTAGTGTGATTTAGAAATAGTTTAGAATTTTCTAATGTAAAATTATCTTGTATCTTAACGCATGAGATTTTGGAAACCGCTAGAGTTGTAGCTTTTTTCTCTCCTAATATATTTTGCAGAGGTTGAAAAACCTGCTTTTGAGAGTATTTTTAAAGATATTGTTGGAGATGTTCTAATATATATATATATATATATATATATATATGTGTGTGTGTGTGTGTGTTTTTTTTCAAAATGACAACTAACATATGTGATAATTTTCATGCAACTTATCCAAACGACTCTTCCACCAAAATTTCTATATTTTCAATTTCTTTATTTTATATATGCATTTTTATTCTATTCTGGTATTTTATAATTCCTACACCGCATTCCAAAGGCATCCTAAAAAAGTCGTTCAGAGGGAGAAAAAAATTATGCCAAAGGTGCAGGCGTCCAGCAAATACAACCTTCATGCGACATCCTCCGCGTGTTCCCGCCTGCAGCAAGGCGAGCCGAGCAGGTAGTAGTTTTTTCGAACTGTGTCATCTCACACGATTAGACGGTGCCGCACAGAGAATTCTATACGACGGTGTCACCTAATTTTTTTTTTCCAAGAGGAAACGAGTGATAAGCTAAAAACTGGCATGTGCTCAATTGGATCGATGAGGACTAAACGAAGCGGCCAGACGGGTTCCGTACACGGAAGCACCACACACGGGCACAAGCACAACCATGATGGGTTGGGTTGGGTCGGGTCCGTCCACTCCACGACGACCGGTGGATGGACGATTAATTGGGATTTGGGAGCCCCTTTTTGTGAGTTGCTTTCACTCGATATCGGTTTCGGTTTCGTCCCATCCAATTGGCAGCCGCTGGTCCCGACTCCCGTTGTTGTTTCGTATGTTCCGTCTAGGCTGCAGGGGGCGTCGTGCAAAGGACGCTCCTCTCTCACTCGATGATCACTCGGAGATTCTAACAGGGACGACGGATGGGTCATGGCCTCATGGGTCGCGGGCCACTCGTCCGGATATGCGCTCGATCGACTAGTACGTACAGTACCCTTATCTCGGCCAAAATTTTCTTCCTTATATATTTATTTACATTGTGTATATGTATATTAGTAGTAATATTATAGATACTCCCTCCATAAAAAAAACACAATTCCAGCTATGAACCTGGACATACGTTGCGTTTGTCCAGGTTCATAACTAGAATTACGTATTTTTTGAGACGGAGGGAGTACATCATACATAGGTACAAGCATGTGTGATCACCTAAGCTGATAATGTCTAATTTCTCTCTCAACAAACCATTATGACACTACTAGTTAAAAACATCATGCTTAGTGTTGCTATGTTTTTCTAGCCTAGGTTTCCCCTTTTCTTTTTAATATAAAAACTGACATGAAATTCTTCAGTCTGATTCTTTAAATAAAAAAAAGTAAAGTTCATAATTAAAAGTTTGTAATACACTTTATTCTAGATTTATTTCAGAATTTTCCGACGCTACGCATTAAGTGGTAGGCGACGTTCCCGTCGACAGTGAGGCGCATGTGGTTCGTAAACTTGAAGATTTGTCGACTCGGTCCTTCGAAGGTGCTCATAGGGGTAGGGTTTATTTTTTACGTCTAGTCTCTCTTTCTAAACTTCAATCACTATAAATTTATAGCATAATCTTAGGAGGAGCTATTTTGAGTAGCGGTAGCACAGGCTCAAGTCTGGACAGCTTCAGGGTCGGTTCCCGTATATATATATATATACTCTCTCCGTTCCTAAATAAGTGTCATTTACGCTTCACAAAAACTTCTTTAATTAATTATATATTAAAAAGTATTAATATTTATAATATATAATTATTATTATTAGAAAGATCTTTAAATCTAGTTTTTTAATAAATTTAGTTAGAGATACAAATGTTATATGTATTTTCTACAAATCAAATTAAAGTTATAGCACAGACACCAACAACGACAGTTATTTAGGGACGGAGAAGATAGACAGGACATGACAAGACACAATTTGCTAACCATGCTAGCCGTAGTGCCAAGAGGCAACTCCAGCGTGACACGTCATAGTTTTAACCCTACCAAACCAACACGGTAGTCTGATGAGCCCACGGCCGGGTTGTACGAACCCGTAGCCCATGTTAAAAAATGGACAAAATCAATAAAGTCCACTAAAAAAACGTACTCCCTTTGTATCTGATTTAGAAGTTACTTAGGACAGTCACACGGTCTCCCAAACACAACTTTGACCTTCGGTCCTGAACACAATTTTAATCTCTTGTTTTTTTAAAAAAATATTTATGGAATAATGATATATGTATATTTTTATGAAAATATTATTTAAAACAAATCTATTCATATAATTCTCTTATTTGCAATCTCAACAACTTAAAAGTTATTGATGATTTTTCTTCCAATGTTTAACCTAAAGTTTATCTAAAATGACTTCTAAATGAGACATGGAGGGAGCTCCCTCCGTCCCAAAAAAAAAGTTACCGTAAGATACGTGCAAATCAACATTTCTCGACTTTGACTAGGTTTGCAGAAAATATGTGCAATATTTATATCTCTAAATAAGATTATTATAAAAGTATATTCAACGACCTATCTAATGATACTAATTATATATTATAAATATTTATATTCTTTTCTATATAATTGATCAAAGTTTAATGAATTTAACTTCTTAAAAAGTGAGAATGACTTCTATTTAAAAACGGAGGGAGTATACTAGTAGGGTTCTACAAGCACATAGCTAGAGTTACAAGTTCACAAATCAACAAAGTTACAAGCTCACTGATCAATTACAACATCCACCATGGGATCTCACTCCCGTATATAAAGATACATGCATACAATGTTGGAATTTATATGGGCTTGGTCCAATAACAAATTCAGAAATTCCTAATAAATCTCAAAGGCTCATTCATGAGAGCAAGAGGGGAAGTGGAAACTATTTAGTACCACCTTGCGTGTGGAAGTGGAGGTAGTCATATTTAAATATGGAAGACCTCTCCACTTCCTCAAGTCTAGTGTGAGGAGAAAGGGAAGCCCACACGAGCGCTCGCCTCACCGGGCGGGGCGGAGGGCGCGAGAGCGGCACCTACGTGAATGGTCCGCCGAAATCCAATCTAGAGTGTGGTCCCGATACGGGATTGGTTGGACCAGACTATATAACTAGGCTACCGGCCACGCCAAAATCATCATCAAATTCAGAGCTAGGGTTTTTGCCTCTTCTCGCTGTCTGATCGTCAGTGTGCACCGGCGACCGGGCGAGCAGGTCTCCGAGCGTGGTCCCGACACAAGTTTGGTTGGATCGGACTATATAACTAGACTATCGGCCACGCCAAAATCATCATCAAATTCAGAGCTAGGGTTTTTGCCTCTTCCCGCTGTTGCGCCGCCGTAGCTACTCCAGTCTGATCGTCAGCGTGCACCGGCGACCGGGCGAGCAGGTCTCCGGAACCCTCGTCTTTGTGATCCTACAGCGGGAGAAGGCGATCTTCACGATGGGTCGTGATCCTGCAGCGGGTTTTTGCCTCTTCTCGCTGTTGCGCCGTCGTATCTACTCCAGTCTGATCGTTAACGTGCACCGGCGACCGGGCGAGCAGGTCTCCGAAACCCTCGTCTTCGTGATCATGCGGTGGGAGAAGGCGATCTTCACGATGGGTCGTGATCCTACAACGGGAGAAGGTGAATAAGGTTTTTGGGAAGCGCTCTTTCACGCGACTGCTACCAATCTTCACGACGGGTCGTCTTGCGTGAATGGTCCGCCGAAATCCAATCTAGATCGTGGTCGCGACATAGGATTGGTTGGACCGTACTATATAACCAGACTATCGGCCACGCCAAAATCATCATCAAATTCAGAGCTAGGGTTTTTGTCTCTTCTCGCTGTTGCGCCTCCGTAGCTACTCCAGTCTGATCGTCAGCGTGCACCGGCGACCGGGCGAGCAGGTCTCCAGAACCCTCGTCTTCGTGATCCTGCGGTGGGAGAAGGCGATCTTCACGATGGGTCGTGATCTTGCAACGGGAAAAGGCGAATAAGGTTTTTGGGAAGCGCTCTTCTCGCGACTGCTACCATTCTTCACGATGGGTCGTCTTGCGTGAATGGTTCGCCGAAATCCAATCTAGATCGTGGTCGCGACATAGGATTGGTTTGACCGTACTATATAACTAGACTATCGGCCACGCCAAAATCATCATCAAATTCAGAGCTAGGGTTTTTGCCTCTTCTCGTTGTTGCGCCTCCGTAGCTACTCCAGTTTGATCGTCAGCGTGCACCGGCGACCGGGCGAGCAGGTCTCCGGAACCCTCGTCTTCGTGATCCTACGGCGGGAGAAGACAAATAAGGTTTTTGGGAAGCGCTCTTCGCGCGACTACTCCCAATCTTCACGACAGGTCGTGATCCTGCGGCGGGAGAAGGCGAATAAGGTTTTTGGGAAGTGCTCTTCGCTCGACTACTCTCAATCTTCACGACGGGTCGTCTTCCGTCCAAGTCAGACGGTGCTATGTCTCGGCGTGTTCGTCGTCAGCTGAACCGAAGTCTTCCGCCGCCGCTGATCGACATCGACATCGTCTTCAACAGTTTGAACACCGCTCCATCGACACCCGCATCTTCGCCATCTTCACCGCAATCTACTACTTCTACAACTAGCAGGTTGTTGACACAAAAAGCGTCAGGATCTGCGAACACCTCAGGCTTATACCCGAATTCGATATCCAAAGGTGTGCCAGTCGATTTGACCAGTTAATCGACAAGGACGATAACTAGAACAAGATTTGAACGAGACAACGGCGATGCGCCCGGATGTCAAGGCTCAAACTTGATCAGGATAACTAGAGTAGAGCTGAACAAGACGACAGCGATGCGCCCGAACGTCAAGACTCAGGTTGCTCAAACGCGGAACTTGCAAGGGTTGACGGAGATCGAAGAGATGCAGCCCGTCGAGACTTGAAGAACTCATAGGTAAACTAGATATAATACGATAAAAGTAGAATTGTTGAAAAGTAGATAAAAAGTAATTGATTTGTTTGATATATGATTGTTATTTTTGTTCCACGACCCTAGGTACATATTTATACCCCAGCAAAAGGAGTTGTAGACAGACACGACTCATATCTTTCCTAAACAAAACTCCTATTTTTAAGGAAACAACTGACTCGCGCAGGAGTCGGACTCAAACTTCTATAACAATACTGGTATGAGATCACCAGTTTCCTTATGTCTTCTCTTCGATGAAACTTTCCATCGGCAGACTCTTCAATCCGCAACTTCCTTCTATTGCCATCGGCAATCCCCTGCTGACGTCAACCGCCACGTCACCCTGTGCCCATCGGCATCATCTCCTTATCGGTAATACCTTCCAATCGGCAACTCTTCACCTCCACTGGTAACTTGTCTTTACCAATTAACTCCTATCAGCAAGAATCGTCTAGCTTCCATCGGCAACAAACTTATCCCTTTCGCAGTATTCACTCTCATCGGTAACATTGACCGATGATCTTCCGATGCCGATAGAAAACGGCTACCGATCAATGCAAGTCTTAGCCCATTTGACACATGCCAAAAAACGGTGTCAACACATGCCCCCCATTTTCGGAGTGTAGAATATTTTACGCACTGAAATTTTCTCTACTGCAACCTTTTCCTCCAAGATACTTGCACGACCCCCTCGATTACCGCGCATAAAAATCGCAATTTATCAACAAAATTCCGCGACTGCAGCGCAAACAGTTGTAAGCCCAATCATATCTCCTCGATTGCCACGCATACCTATTGCATACCCCTCCATATTCCTGCTTAGTGCGAAGAAAATTCCAAAATACCCCTAACCAGGCTTATAAAAGTTACCACCATCCAATCTTTTTTTTTACCCTAAGCCCACTTTCACTTTCATTTGCCCTCATCTTCAACCTCTGCGGCAGCTCTGAAGAACACCTCCGGCAACCCAAGCAACGGCGTCTTCCTCAAACAGAGTACGAACAACTTCAATGGCGATCAACTTCGAAGTTCCCAAAGTAAATCTACTCCCTTCCTGCTTCATCTTCTGCAAGTTTCTTTTCCGCATCAACTTCGTAATCCTTTTCCCCTTTCTTTCTTTGATTTTTTCCGAAACCTAGGAAATGTACGACAAGGTAGTAATCCCCATTGCGCAATCCAACTTTAACTGCCTAGGCCCTAAACGCAGAGACCAACCGCATTCCTTTCAGATCTGAGTGCTTTAGCCTAGGGTTATGGAAAGATGCTTTCCGTTCATGGCCCAAACCCACCAAGGGATGGAAGAACTAGTATCTCAGAATAATCAGAACACAACAAGCTTACTGGGCAGAGCGCAACCTAGATCAGTGCATTAGACTCTCTATTGCCGATATGGCAAAGAATGAGAATATGATGATAACCGCTTCTTATCTCTGGTCCGACACAATGAATGCCTTTTTATTCAGACACGGACCAGCTACTCCCACCCTTGCCGATGAGCATATGCTTACCGGTCTCGATGTCTCTTCTGCCGATCCCTCCAACCTTTTTGGTAGGAAAGCTGAGTATAAAGTGAACACACGCAATATCGGCGGTTGGACTGGATACATCCGAGAGAACCAAAAGACTGGATCGGTAGGTCAGAGGGAGCACATCACCCTCTTGAACATGTGGTTAGAAAAGTTTATCTTCTGTGGCAGAACAGTCAGACCTACCACCATGTACCTTCCCGCAGCAGAGCTTCTGGCCGATGGAGCAAGACTTCCTCTCGGCCGATACCTCCTTGGATCGGTATACCACCTCCTGCACCAAGTATCCAGGAAGCTATTGCTAGGCAAGCCTATCGCCAACCTCGGGGTCCTTGGTGGTTCATAAACATGTGGTTAAACGCACACATGTACAAGGTCCTCCAATTTGACTTGTTCAATCAGCAATTCCCAAGGGATATATCAGAGGACTATGAATTTGATGATGACGAATCGGCAACTCGTCCCCCACTCAATTTTGGAGAAGCTATTATAGTGCTACCAGGAACCGATGCCAATGCAGATCAATTTGGCAGGTTCTTTCAAAAGCTTTACAACGGAATCCCTGCTGCAGAACGGCTTTGGTGGCCTTATGTTGATGATAACAACCGATTCCCCCTGTTATTCAATCTTACCGATTGGAACGTACCGCAGAATGAAACAATCATGAAGGCTAGTATTGTTCCCCGAGCCATTCCAGTCAACATATTTGGAACCGAGAAGAACGCTCCTGCGTCTTATGAGTTCTATTATCCATCAACAGCAGCAAGGCAACTGGCATTCGGTCAATTACCGATCAAACTCAGCTACGCCAACGTGATAAAGCCGAGAGAAGTTATCTCCAGTGCCATGGATTGGAACAGGATTGTCAATCTTTCTTCCCATGCCGATACATCAAACATCAACCTATCCTCCTGGGCACCAACATCTTTTATCACGGAGTTATACAAATCTTGGTGGCAAGAATGGAGAAGCCAACTGTTCGCCAAATCATCGCACTACTATCGGCATTTGATCGACGCCGATCACATCATTCCCGATGATGCAATAAGTTTTTCACTCTAATGCATTTCTTATTATTTACTTCTACTATCGGCATCTGACCCTCTTTTACTTAATAGGTTGATGATCCAATTCCCCGAATGAGCAAGAGTGGTAAGCCCTTCAATCTTTGAATAATGAACCCCACATCAATCATCGGCAACAAGGCTCCTACATTGGCTGCCTTCACACCTCAAAGGGTACCTAAGGTTACCCTCAAGCCTAAGCCGATACCTGCAAAGACAATCGCTACTCCATCGGCTGCTGCTGCCATCTTGGCGCGAGCTTTTGTAGTAAGTTTTTATTTCACTTATACCGATTACAAACTCTCATCGGCAACATTCACTTCATTTAACTTGCACCAAATATCTTTTACAGGCAACGAGGTCATCGACAGCTGCTACGAATGTACAAGCTTCTCCAACTCACGTTGCCGATGCCCCCCAAGCTTCGCAACCGAAACGGGCTGGTTCACCAACTGCTGCCCCGAAGAAGAAACGCTTGAGGCGAGCTACTCCAGCTGCATCACCAACTCATGTTGACGCACCAATAGCAGAGCCACCATCGGCGTCCATTCCTGAGCAGCCAATGGACGAAACTCCCGACCAGGAAATGATACCACCGTCGTAGGAACCAGCTGCAACAATGGAGACAACATCGGCATCGGTACCAGCACCTACACCAGATGAAATCCCTAACCAGAGGACGTCATCATCGCCATAGGAGCCAGCCACCACAGCAGAGGCAGCACCGGCAACAGCACCACCAGCACCAACTGCTCCTCCTACGGAGGCAAGTTCATCGGCAACCGTTGTCGACCTTCAAGATGATGCCATACCAGCTGCCTTCCCAAGTCCCAGGCAAGAAATCCGCTTTAAGATGGTAAGCCGACTATCATAAAACTTGCAATATAAACATATGATCGGCAAACTCTAACTTTCTTCTTTTCAGACCCAAAGATTCTCCTGATAGCCTGTTCTCCTTCGCTGTCGACCTCCCCGGTGAAGACGAAAATGAAGAAAGCTCTGCTCCAGCTCCAGGCCCTATATCGGCAGACATCAAGTCCAAGCTCGAAGTATTGCTACTTTCACTACAACAAAGTACACCCCTCCTAGTTCAAGATTCCTCTGCAGCGAAAGTGGCTTTCAAGGAGATTCAAGGTTGTCTGCCTGCCGATATCGAAGAAATACTTTTCCAAGCAGCATTCCTTGAGAGCTGACAACTTCAATACCAACGGGCCTCTCGTCGTATTGCCGATAGAACCGCTCAACCAAAGCTCGAAGAGGAAATGCTCCAATTCAAACAAGTTTCCGATGAAAAGCACAAGGACATTGGCCATTTAGAAGCCTCTAGCATCGATCTTGAGCAAGAAATCACCCACTTATCGCAAGAAAGGAAGAGTTGCTGGTTGAACTGAAGAAAGTCGATGAAGCCATAGACGCGGCCGACCAAAAGAAAGCTCAACTGCCCAATGCTATTAAAGCCCTGCAACAAGAAAGAGATGCAAACGCTCCACAAGCTATCCTGCTGAAGAGAAGAATCAAGCCAGTCGAAGGGTTTGCCGATGATGACACCAGGGAGATAGAAGAAGCAAATCAGATTCGCCTGCGTGTGATAACATCCATTCAATCCCTATTGTAATCCATTGTAATCTATTGTATCGGCAAGCGTAACACTGATACTTGATTTTGCTTGTAATATAACGCCAGCACACCTTTTGCCGATGTCTTATAGCACTTTCTTTCATCGGCATTCCAACGGGTATTTTATGCATCTACCCAAATACTAGGGTAATATTTCTTCAAGTATTTACTGTTGATTGCTCTGGGAAACACAACTCCTTCGAGGGTTTCCAAAATATATGCATTACCGTGAACAAACTGACTTATCTGAAACGGACCCTCCCAATTAGGAGACCATTTTTTAAACTTAGAACTCTTAGTCCCAATCGGTAAAATCAATTTCCACACCAGATCACCATCGACAAATTCTTTCATCTTTACCTTCTTGTCATACCATATGGCAACCCTTTTCTTATTTTCTTCAATGTTGATCAAAGCCCTCAACCGATGACTTGCTAAGTCTTCTAACTCACCCTTCATAAGAGTATCATACTCATCGGCTGTCAATTGATCTTGAGAAAACAATCGCCTAGAACCAGTTTTAACTTCCCAAGGCAGGACAGCATCGTGTCCATAGACTAACTGATACGGCGAAACTTTGGTTGCACCATGACATGCCATCCGATACGACCATAGGGCTTCATTTAACACTATATGCCACCTTCTAGGGTTTTCTTCAATCTTGTGTTTGATAAGCTTAATAACTCCTTTATTAGTTGCCTCAACCTGACTGTTAGCTTGGGCATAATAAGGAGAAGAATTCAATACCTTGAACCCCATACCAGCAACAAACTCATCAAACTCTCCCGATGTGAACATGGTTCCTTGATCGATGGTAATAGTTTAAGGAATACCGAATCGATAAACAATATGTTCTTTTACAAAATCTACCATGTTTGTCGATGTCACCTTCTTCAAAGGAATCGCCTCAACCCATTTTGTGAAGTAATCGGTAGCAACGAGTATAAACTTATGCCCCTTGCTTGACGGTGGATAAATTTGGCCGATGAGATCAATAGCCCATCCTCTAAACGGCCAAGGCTTGACTATAGGATTCATTGCCGATGCAGGTGCCCTCTGGACATTACCAAACTTCTGACAATCCTGGCACCCTTTAAAATAGTTGAAGCAATCTTCAAGAATTGTCGGCCAATAATATCCATTCCGCCTAATCATCCACTTCATCTTGAATGCCGATTGATATGCTCCACACACACCCTCATGGATCTCGCCCATCAACTCTTTTGACTCTTCTCTACTAAGGCATCTGAGCAAAACTCCATCAATTGTCCGATAATACAATTCATTGTCAAGGAGCACATACTTGGTAGCTTGAAACCTTAGACGCCTTTCAACCTTCTTAGACGGATCTCTTAAGTAATCGACAATTTCTTTTCTCCAGTCATTGGCAACCATCACCGATGTCATGACTTCTTGAATCGGCTGATATCCTGAAGCATTCTGTGCTAACCGATTGACCTCTTCATTATGCAACCTAGGAATATGCTCAAGGCGGTACTCTTTGAATTCTTTTAATAACTACAAACACTTTTCATGGGTTGCAATTAAAGCTTCACTTCGGCACTCATATGTTCCAATCAATTGGTTAATTACTAACATGGAATCACAGAAGATTTCAACAGCATCGACACGTACCTCCCTGAGTAATTCCAACCCCTTTAGTAGAGCCTGGTACTCAGCCTGATTGTTTGTTGAGGTAGCAACAATCGGCAGTGAAATTTCATATTTCCGTCCACGGGGTGAGATTAAAACAATGCCGATACCTGCCCCTTCCTTGCATGTAGACCCATCAAAGAACAAAGTCCAAGGAGCAATCTCTACAGATGTTATCATATTGCAATGCTGAGTAACAAAATCGGCCATCACCTGACCCTTAACTACCTTAGCCGATTCATACTTCAGATCAAACTCTGAAAGTGCTAGAATCCATTTTCCGATTCTTCCACTTAATATTGGCATCGACAGCATATACTTAACCACATCATCTTTGCAGATAACAGTGCATTTAACCGATAATAAATAATGCCTTAATTTTATGCAAGAGAAATATAAGCATAAACATAATCTTTCTATGGCCGAATACCTGGCTTCAGCATCTACCAACCTTCTGCTTAAATAATAAATCACACGTTCTTTCCCTTCAAATTCTTGGATTAAGGCTGACCCGATAACACCATCATCGGCAGACAAATACAACCTGAAAGGCTTCCCGTGCTGAGGTGGAACCAAGACTGGAGGGTTTACCAAATATTTCTTGATCTCCTTCAAAGCTAACTGTTGTTCCTCTTTCCATGTAAACTCTTGATCGGCTTTCAGATTTAACAATGGACTAAAAGATTTAATCTTACCAGATAAGTTGGATATAAATCTTCTAATAAAATTAATCTTGCCGATCAAGGATTGCAACTCAGTCTTATTTGTGGGAGCAACTACTTTGTTAATTGCATCAATAGATTTTCTATCGATCTCGATGCCTCTCTAATGCACCATAAAACCCAGAAACTGACCTGCCGATACACCAAATGCACACTTGTTAGGATTCATCTTCAACCCATGCTCCCTTGTGCATTCTAGGATTTTTCGCAAATCGGCAAGATGCTTCTCAAAATTTCTGGATTTAACCACCACATCATCAATATAGATTTCGACTATCGTGTCGATGTACTTATGAAAGATAAAATTCATTGCTCTTTGATAAGTAGCACCGGCGTTCTTCAAGCCAAAAGTCATTACGACCCACTCAAACAAACCGACGTGACCTGGACATTTGAAAGCAGTCTTGTTTATGTCTTCCTCAGCCATGAATATTTAATTATATCCAGCATTACCATCCATGAAACTAATGATTTGATGTCCGGCAGCGGCATCAACCAACAGATCGGCAACTGGCATCGGATAACCATCCATCGATGTAGCCTTGTTGAGATTCCTGAAATCAATACAAACACGAAGTTTTCCATTCTTCTTATACACAGGAACCACTTTAGAAATCCAATCGGCATATCGACACTGCCGAATAAACCCAGCTTCAATTAACTTTGTAATTTCAGCTTTAATGTCAGGCAACACCATTGGATTACATCAGCGCGCAGGTTGCCGATGTGGTTGGAAACCAGACTTAATAGGCAACCGATGTTCGACTATTGATCGGTCTAAACCAGACATCTCTGTATAATCCCAAGCAAAACAATATTTATATTCTTTTAATAAATCAATCAATTGTTGCTTACATTGGGAATCTAACTTAGTACTAACAAAGGTTGGCCTGGGCCTACTGCCATCGCCGATATCTACTTCTAATAAATCATCAGCCGATGTGAACCCCTGTCCCAGTTTTCCATCATCGGCGAATCGATCCATTAAAACTCTTCTTCAGGACCGACTGCTTGGATCGGTGTAATGCGGCAATCGGCAACTTTGAGGAACTCCGTGTCCGAAGCTTCACCTGATATGCACCTGGTTTGCTCATAAGTTTCCGATTCTGCCGATGCAACGATTGACGGAGTTTCACTCCGGACGACTTCTATCTTGTCTCCAACCCATTTCACGAGGCTTTGGTGCATTATAGAAGGAATACAACAATTAGCATGGATCCAATCCCTTCCTAGGAGCAAGTTGTAGGTGTCTTTGCCACTGATCACGAAAAACGTTGTCGGCAAAGTTTTACTGCCGATGGTTAATTCAACACATACGGCTCCCATAGCTGGCGACACATTGCCTTCAAAATCTTTAAGTTTCATGTCCGTTTTGACTAAGTCTTGGTCACCTTTCCTAAGTTTCTTGAACATGACATATGGCATTATATTGATTGATGCCCCACCGTCCACCAGCATTTTTGTTACAAGTTGTCCATCCACTTTGTCCTTAACAAACAGAGCCCTTAGATGCTGCCTTTCATCATCGGCAGGCTTCTCAAAGATAGCTGCCATCAGATCCAACACTAATTGCGCCATTTCAGCAGCTTCTTCATTGTCGCTGACAGGTGCCATGAACTCCATCGGCAATATGACGACCATATTGATTTCTGCCGATGGATCTCTATCCTTGCACTTTGGTCTCCACTGCTTTTCCCTTGAAGGATTTTCACTGTCATATGAGTCACTTTGGCGTTCGCGCTGGATTCTCCTTTTCTGAGTCTTCGTTAGACCCTTAGGGCACCATTGAGGAAGCTTGGTTTTCCAAACAGGCTGGTGCTGCCTCTCACTGCTTGCATCGGCACCACTCCTTATGTTTAGATCTCTGGAGAATATTTCTTCGTCGGGCACTCTTGCATTAGCCATCTCCTCAAGTTCTTCCTGACTAACGCGCCTGCCAAGTCTATCATGTGCGCTGAGCTTGCCCCCAGCCGGTCATGTGCCGATTTCTTCTCTCTGAGCGGCCTAGCATACCCGGATGTCCGATCGTCAAAGCAAGGCTTCTTTTCTGACCGATCGGCAGGGTAATACCCATTGCATTCAGGACAATTATCGGCAGTAGGTAGCTTGATGCCTTCTTCCCAGCAGTGAACGAAGAAGGGACACTTCCAGTGGTTCTTATGCCGAAGCCACTCTTGGTGCTCTTCTTCTTCCTGCCGATGTCGCTCCTCTTGCGATTGCTGATACGCTTGCCTTGGTTGCTTATGCGTGATTATAACACCAGGAGCCCTCTTGGCATTGCTACCTTCACCGGCAACTTTCTTGCCCTTTCTGTCATCGGCAAACCTCCTCTCATCACGCTCAGCTACTTGATGGTCAGGATCTACCGATGCATTCTTCCTGGCAGCTTCCGATGTCAGCACTTTAGTTTTTCCACTAGTTTCCACCATATTATTTGGAAATGGGTGCTGATCAATCTTCATCGGTTTCTGGGCTTTAGAATTTTCAAATTTAATTCGTCCAGGTTCAATTTCTGACTGCAACTGCTGCCTGAATACTTTGCAGTCATTGGTACTGTGCCAAGTCGCATTGTGCCACTTGCAATACCTGATCTTTCTGAGCTCTTCGGCCGATGGAATTACTTGGTTAGGCGCCAACTTGATCCGCCCTTCTTGAAGTAATAATTCAAACATCCTATCGGCCTTGGTGATATCAAAGGTGAACCTTTCAGCTTCCTTCTGGCCAACCGGACAAGACACAGATTTCTTATCCTTCACCCATTCAGCAGCGCCGATACTTAGCTCTTCATCGGAATCCTCTTCTTGCTCAATGAAGGTCACCTTTTTATTCCAAGATTTTCTAGGCTCAAAAGTCCTGACATCCTGATCGGCAATTCTCTGCACAAGGTGGCTCAGACTTTCAAACTCTTAAGACGCATACTTATCTTTGATGTGCGGCAGTAATTCTTGGAAGGCCAAATCTGCCAATTGTCGGTCATCAAGCATCAAGCTGTAGCACTTGTTCTTCGTGTCTCGCAGCCTCTGGACAAAGCTTTCCACCGATTCATCATTACGTTGCCTCAGCTTAACCAAATCGGTAATCTTCTTCTCATGTATGCCAGCGAAGAAGTATTTATGAAACTGCCTCTCCAGATCGGCCCATGTGATTACAGAGTTTGGAGGCAACGATATAAACCATGTGAATGCCAATCTAGACAATGATGATGAGAACAATCTCACCCTCAGCTCTTCCCTGCTGGCAGCTTCTCCACACTGGATAATGAAGCGGTTGATGTGCTCCATCGTTGACGTGTCATCTTGGCTAGAGAATTTGGTAAAATCAGGCACCTTGTACCGATTTGGGAGGGGAATTAAGTCATATGCCGGAGGATATGGCGTCCGATAAGAGTATGTATTAACCTTGGGTTTAATGCCGAATTGTTCTTTCATCACTTTGGCAATCTTATCGATCCAATATGCATCCTGCTCTTGCCGACTCATTGGCTGATTGCTGACTGGTGGAGCCGGCTGATGCGCCCCTTCAGGTCTTGGTAGAATATGATGCGGAGTAATTGTCACGGGCATAGCACCAGTCATCTGGATATTATGCATCGGCTGACTTACCAATGAATAATTTTGCACACTCATTGGTTATGTTGTGGCATCATATTCATCGGTTGCTGTACCGATGCTCCACTCTGAGTATTTGCTGGACTTCCATAATGATCTGTTAGTACACCAGGCTGTTGAACCGGCGGCTGATTGGTCCATCCAGAATTATAAATCATCGGCATGTGACTTACCGATGACTGATAGCTAACTAGCGTCTGCTGCTCCTGTGCCTTGGAGTAACCAACAAATTGGTTACCTTGATGTGTTAGTACTCCAGCCTGAGGATTTATCAACATAGGTTGACTCCCGGTTGCTACGCTTTGTTGCATCGGCACAGAATTTGCCGATGGTGGCATCAGAGGTACTTTAGGAATCACCACTTGGAAATCTTCTGATGGCATTTGCACAGTTGGAGAAGACGTAGAGTAATGCATCATAGGAACCATCGGCTGTGATTGCATTGTCGATGTCGTGGAGCCCTTCCAAGCTGAACTATCTCCCTACACCAGACTGGAACCAGCAGATGGATTTGGAGGCATACCGCATCCCCACCAGTTGACGGGAGCTGGATGATTCTGGATAGCAGGTCCCGACATTGCCGACGCCACTGGATCTACACTAAGCTTGGTGACGCTTTCAGGACTTGGCCTTGGCGGTGTAGCCACATCGGCAGATGGATCCACAGGAGTAGAAGACATCATTGGAGCTACCGATGGGTTTATAGATGCCGATCCAGGCTGATGATATGCTGGACCAACATACTGGGGTGCTTGTCCTTCTTTGAAAGATTGCATAACAACATTGTACACAGTATTGGACAGCACATTGGAATGGCTAATTAATGTTTGATTTAACGCAGAATTAACCATCTCTTGCAACTTACCAGGATTGACATCAAACGTGACCTGCAGCGACAACGGCGGATCTTGCTTCTGGATGGCTTCGCCGCTCCTGCTTAGGCTAAAGGACCTCAGATATAATTGTCTGTACTCCTCCATAGCCCGCTCCATAGCCAGCTTCTGATCATTTTTTAGATCGGCCTCGGAGACTTCAATGACATTCCTCTGATTGACATCAGTATAATCACCCATAGCAGATGTATAATTTGTCTCACTGGGCGTGCCAAAAGAGGTGTTGACACAAAAAGCGTCAGGATCTGCGAACACCTCAGGCTTATACCCGAATTCGATATCCAAAGGTGTGCCAGTCGATTTGACCAGTTAATCGACAAGGACTATAACTAGAACAAGATTTGAACGAGACAACGGCGATACGCCCGGATGTCAAGGCTCAAACTTGATCATGATAACTAGAGTAGAGCTGAACGAGACGACAGCGATGCGCCCGGACGTCAAGGCTCAGGTTTCTCAAACGCGGAACTTGCAAGGGTTGACGGAGATCGAAGAGATGCAGCCCATCGAGACTTGAAGAACTCATAGGTAAACTAGATCTAATACGATAAAAGTAGAATTGCTGAAAAGTAGATAAAAAGTAATTGATTTGTTTGATATATGATTGTTATTTTTGTTCCACGACCCCTAGGTACATATTTTACCCCAGAAAAAGGAGTTGTAGACAGACACGACTCATATCT
Source organism: Microstegium vimineum (assembly GCA_022036555.1). NCBI lineage: Eukaryota > Viridiplantae > Streptophyta > Magnoliopsida > Poales > Poaceae > Microstegium > Microstegium vimineum. Next base: position 24,162,689 of record CM039131.1, read on the forward strand.
TTCCTAAATAAAACTCCTATTTTTAAGGAAACAATTGAGTCGCGTAGGAGTCGGACTCAAACTTTTATAACAATACTGGTATGAGATCACCAGTTTTCTTATGTCTTCTCTTCGATGAAACTTTCCATCGACAGACTCTTCAATCCGCAACTTCCTTCTATTGCCATCGGCAATCCCCTGCTGACGTCAACCGCCACGTCACCCTGTGCCCATCGGCATCATCTCCTTATCGGTAATACCTTCCAATCGGCAACTCTTCACCTCCACTGGTAACTTGTCTTTACCAATTAACTCCTATTGGCAAGAATCGTCTAGCATCCATCGACAACAAACTTATCCCTTTCGCAGTATTCACTCTCATCGGTAACATTGACCGATGATCTTCCGATACCGATAGAAAACGGCTACCGATCAATGTAAGTCTTAGCCCATTTGACACATGCCAAAAAACGGTGTCAACACAGGTATAAACCTCGTGATCTAATCTTATCATTCATACTGTCCAATCTATCTAGTACACAAGCTATGTCTATGCTAGTTAACTTGAACATGCTATGTGATATGTGGTTTAATCATGTTAGTATACAATACATGTTTATTCTAGTTAATCAATTTGTCATGTTTTATATTCTGGTATTAATCTAGAAATCGCCATATTTTTCAGACATACAAGATAAAAAAACAATATGACATGAAAATGTGAAAGGATAGACATGACCCCATATGTGGAAGGCATGAGTTGAGGCCATGGCTCCCACTTGTGAATTTCTTTGAGCGTAGCTTTCATGTCGACCTCACCTATGGGGACCCGGCCTATAGCTCCTCTGCTTTGTGTGACCAAAAGGGGCCACAGCCCTTTCATCCTCTAGAAGAGAGATTACAACCCCTATGGCATGGACACGCCTACGGGTAGATCGATGATATGATGGTTTACTTGCCCATAGCTAGGACATAGGACATGCGAGGGACAAATGACCGGATAGATAGATGTCTTCATACTCCTCTCATGGAATGATCAATAGTACAGGATGCTGATGTAACCTTGATCACCTCCTGACGGGAATTTTGGTTATATCAATAAATGCGAAGTCTAGTAGACAAGTGTATATTAGTTATTTCTTATTAGTATATATAGATATATTACAGAAGAAGTACAAGTATGGGAGGCAAATTACTTCAAATTAAAGAAGCACTAGTCGTTACTGTAGGTGAACAATCAAATTAAAGATGCATATATGCCATATTATGGTGATTTGCCGTCATAATTTTATCATATAGCAGCATACATACGTGTGTCCACTACATGTATTTGAAGACCATCCTCTTGGGGCAAAAAAGATCCTCCTCATATTAGTGTATATATATATATATATATATATATATATATATATATATATATATATATATATATGTGTGTGTGTGTGTGTGTGTGTGTTTGAGGGACCCTACAATCTTGTTATCTTAACACCATCTATGGGACCGTTATACTGAGTACATATATTATGTTTGGATAAGCAAATAATTCACTCATCAACACGACAACAACAATACTGAAAGTACACTTTACCCTCCCATCTAAGTGGGACAAAAATTGCGCGAATATATATACCTAGCATGCACTTGGAAGCATGCCATTGCGCACCATGGCTGGAGTCAAAAAGATTTGATTCCTGCTGCTTGATCACAATAATCAAGACAAAGTTATATTATGCGAGTGCTTTAGGGATCATCCTTCTCGTCATCTCGCGCAAGGGGTAGGTGGATTAGCGCACATAGCTCCATCATAACACCACAGGCGGATGCACCATGCATGTTCTTTTCCTCTGCTCGTGGAAACCAAATATATGGTGGCAACGTGTGGCATGTAATTTGAAATAAATTAAGGTCACTAAGACACTAAGGTCCTGTTTGGATGCCGTTATATTCACATTGATTCTATGCATTGGGTAGATTAGAGTAGAAGTAATCTAAATTTCACCATAATTCAACTCAACACATATAAATTAAAGTGAATTCGCAAACATCCAAACAACACCTAATTTTAGAAGACGCACCCATAAGTCCATGACAAATGTTAGAACACGGGGACGGTGGTGAGGAGATAGAGAAAAGCACGCATATATCCCTATAGAATTGTTTATATGTATAATTTCCTTCCCTTTCAATTGAATGCAAGAAGGAACAAGATGATGAGCCCTACCCACATCTGCATTGACGTGCTTAAAATAAAAAGGGCACTAGCACTACACATACAAAATATATAAATATATATGTATGTGTATGTGTATGTGTATGTGTATGTGTATGTCCATACTCCACACCACCAGTCCACCACTATCTATTGACGCGACCGTGGACCATGCTGCTTTCCTACTCCGGCTATATATACGCACGCCGCTCGTAACCTCTCCTCTGACGACGGCATGACGCCGATCCTACGTCTTGCGTAAGGATGATGGCTTGCTGATGGACGGCCATGACTGCCCCGTGCATGAGTGATGCATGGGCGCATGGCTAATATATATTTCCTCTTTCCTAAATTATAAGTTCTAATTTTTTTACGTAAGTTGGTTAAAAAAAAGGGGACGCCCGTGACCCCCGAGCGCCTTCCTTGGGCGACTCGGGGGCGACCTTCTCGGCGGCCCACCTCCCCCTCCCCTCCGGCCGCCGTCGCCGCCATCCGGCGCGCAGCGGCGCCCCCAACAAGGGGAGGACGCTCGCGCTCCGTCTCTCCGTCCCACCTCCGTTCCCCTGTCCCCCTCCACCCCTCCCCATGGTGACGAGCGGCGGTGGTGGCCGGATTTCGGACTCCGATGGCCAGATCCGCCGCCCCCCCCCCCCCCCCCCCCCCGAGCGGATCCACTCCTCCGGTGATGTGGCGGGCAGGGTGTGGCCGGCGGCGACCCTTGCTGTGTTTCCTGCCGGTGGACTTCTGGCGGCCGGATCTGGGCCTCCCTTGGCCGGATCAGGCTCCCTTGGGCCGGCTCCATCCTTCCTGCGATGGGGGGCAGGCAGTGTTGGGAGGATTTGGCTCGTCTGGCCTCCCTTGTTCCGGAGAGGGCGTCTGGTGGCGGTGGTGGCCTCCTGCCGAGTTTCGGCCCCCCTGCCGTGGTGGCAGCGGTGGGCTGCACGGCGCCGGTGTGTGCGCCATTATTCCCGCCGACGGTCTCCATTGGTTGCTGGCTGGATTGTCGTGGCTTGCCACCTCCACCACTTCCCGCGGGGTGGACTCCATGCTTGGGTGAAATACCCTGCCCAGCGTTCTGCTCGGCCCGGCGGCGGTGGTGCTCCTACGTCATTCTCCTCCCCTAAGGCGTCGCCGAAGCTTGTCTGCAGTGGGAGTGGCGGGCTCTGGGATGAAAGTTCTTTGTGTTCTTCAACGATGTTGGCGTCCGCGGATGTCAATCCCCTTCATGAAGGCTTCGTTGGAGCACTACGGTGCCCCTTATCTCCGTGCCTCCCTCCGCGTCGGCTCGTCATCCTGAACCTAATCGGGCGTCATGTCTCTCTTCATCTTGGTTTGTCTGTGGGTGTTGGTTGTAGCCATAGTCGTGGTCGTTGTTGCCGGCGGATGCTTTGCCGCCGAGGTTATTTTCGGTGGTTGCTTTTATCGTCGAGGTGTTGGGGCGGATGCTTTGCCACTACTGCTTCTCGCCCATGGTCCTAAGGACTTTGCCTTGAGTGACTCGGATGAGTTTTTAGAGATGTCGCGTTTCCGGCGGATGTTTTGCTGCCGAAGTCGCGTTCGTTTCCGGCGGATGCTTTGCCACCGAGGAGTTTCCGGTGGATGCTTGGCTCCTATAACTACTGGCTACCTAGGTGTTGAGTTACCTTTTGTATTAGACTCAGTTGGTAGGGTTGTTAGTGGAGGTCCCTCACCCCTCATGTTTCTTGCTTTGTGCCTTGCGTTGAGGATTTCGTTGGTAATCCATGGATTACTCGCGATTTCTCTTGTGTCATTTATGTGTAGGTCTATTGACCACTCCTCTTCTTCTTAATGAAACACAGGCTATATGCCTGCTCTCGAAAAGTTCTAAATTTTTTGGAGAATCAAAATTTCTCAAATTTAACCAAATCATAAACATAATTTCCACAAAACAAAGATCATAAACAGAATTACAAAGATTTATATCATTAAATAGGTATTATAAAAGTATAATTAATAAAGAATCACAAATGTTTTTATTTTATTATGTAAACTTGGTCAAGTTTAAGATGTTTATTAATTTTAAAAAATTAAATAATTTATAATCTAGGACATAGAAAGTATAATATAATCATATTATTAGAGCAACTGCTAGAGACTAGCTAAATGTATTCGTGAAGCTATTTTATAGCTATTGTGCTCCAAAACATCACTCTAACAACTTGTGTATACCGTTTTCTATTTTACCCAATTGACTATCTCATCATTCTCGTTGGTCATATTTATCTAGCGAGTCATGTTTGTTAAGGTATTTTTCAATTTAGCTAGGTTGTTGTAAAACTCTATATTTTAGATGAGTTTTCTATTTTACATAATGACTAAATTTCATAATTTAGCATCTAATTTTAGCAAGTCTCTTGGAGTTGCTCTTATGGACCGCCCGTGTTGCTGAGTAGTTGATCAACTATTGCGATATACGCTTTTGCTAAATGAGTTGTATATTATTATCAAATTCAACTTAGCAACTGGCCTCACGTGGAAATGGCAAGATATATGCCGACAAATAGAGAAAAAAATGTTTCCTCCCTTCCAATATTCAGATGAGATGATGATGATTTGTTCTATAGATAATGATGGGTACACTTGAGGCCTACAGTTAAAGGTCCAAAAGAAACCCTTCTTTATTTTATTGTTGATTCTCTGTTGCCTTTATTTTGGATAATCAGTATAGATAATTAAGATTACAATGCATGATACTGTTTTTTATAAAAAAATCAAGTGATTCCCTACCCACGAAAGGGAAAAGGGAATTATCCACTAGGAGCAGTTTTGACTGAATCTCCCTCTCGGTCCAAGCTGTATATTATACTAACTCCATTCAAATTATAGTTTGTTTAACTTTTTTATCCCAAATTTGACCATTCATGTTATTTGAAATTTGTGTAATTTATCATTTCTTTAGTTCTAGCTTGCTTTCGTAATAAGTTGTTCAAAAATAACTATATTTAAATATATTTTTAATAAAACGAGTAGTCAAACTTGCAGTAAAAAACTTAAACAAATTATAGCTTGCTTTAGACTGGAGAGAGTATTTTTTTATCAAAAAACAGAATGATTGGGAACGAAGAACTACATATATGCCCCCAGTTTTTTTAAGGTTGCTGGTCCTGAAAATGAGTAGCCCGGTATAAATGGAAAAGGAAAGGAGCTCCGGTGTCATGGGGGCTTTTCCTTCTAAGCCCAATCTCGTAGCCCACTTTGCGGCCCAACCCAAACGCGAGGCCTAAGCAGCCCATGCCATAAGAAACTCTGCTTGCCGTTGCTTGCCCCAACGGCAACCGCCGCTCCAGTGTCCAGCCGCCATTGCTGCTGTCCTGCTGCTCGTGCAAGCTCCGCCGCCGCCATGGACCCGGACCCGGACCTGGATCTGGACCTGGACATAGATATGGATATGGATATGGATATGGATATGGATATGGAGACGCTCGCCGACGACGCCGACGGGGCGCTCGCCGGCGACAGCGGCGGCGAGGCCGAACGCAACGAGGCAGCTGAGGCCGGGGCTGAGGCCGAGCGATACGAGGCCGCCGAAGCCGAGGCAGAAACCCTCCGTGATCGTTTCCGCCTCGCCGTCATCAGCATCGCCACCGCCGAAGGTAGCATTTGAGCCTGTCATCCTTCGCGCCCTCCTTCGTTCTTGGGAGTTAAAGAGTCCGATACAGTTTCTGATGATGCGGCGTCTGCGCAGGAAAGAAGGCCGGGATGACGGTCGCTGATCCCGTTGTTGCCTGCATCGCCGATTTGGCGTTCAAGAGCGCAGGTCTTTGCCCCCATGATCCTACCTTTCCCTCCATTTTCTTCTGTAACCAGTAACTGCTTTTGCACGCTGTTTCACTTTGGTTCATTGCAAGGTGCTATCTTGTTCTGAACCTCTTGGGAGTTCGGAGTACAGTTATTTCGATCTGCTTGAGTTGCCAAGTTGACTGCTCCAATAAAATTGGTTTATATAGGAAATGCAGTACTGAAAGATTAGGGCGGTTTGGTTACATAATTCTCTCGATGGTTAGCAGTTACCATGCGTTTAGCAGAATATGGTTGGTGCTGTGAATGGCTAATTATGGATGCCTGCAACTTTTGATCTCCATCAGGCTTTGATTTCGTGAAGTTTGCGAATTTTTGTGGAGATAAACTAACACGATGACAATTCCTTACTCCTATTTCCTTATCACGAATTCACGATATTCTACTGGCTTTGATATGAGGTGTAAAGTTTGTCTTGGCGGCTTGCCGAGTGAAAGATTGTCCGTTCGCTACTTCTCCCCGAATTTAAAAACCTGGAATGTAGTTTTGCTTTTTTTTTCTCTCTGCATAATTTGAGACATTTTTTTTTCGAAAATTCAGCTTGGGGAGGGGCGTGGGGGAGGAATCCCCACCTGATTTTATTTGCATACTATTGCAATTGATTTTGACAACCTACATCAGTTGGATGTTTAGAGGACAGGGGAACAATGGAAAATAATTTACATAGGGGTTTACATAGTTCTTTGTATTGCTTCTTGAAAACGAGCACACCAGAGATCAGCAATAGATTTTTGCCTCCTCAGCAGCCTTGCGTTCCACAGCTTTGCTTCAGTTGAACAGGCAATGAGTAACTGTCTTAGGGAAGTCATCTCATCTTGGCAAACAGCCCCATTTCTTCTCTTCCATAGAGTGATTGTCATATGCAGCAAATCCATTATGTGGAACAGGAACTCCTAAGACCTCCCAAAATTCAACAACCTTCGAGCACTGAAACAACAGATGTCTGTCGTTTCCTCTGGTGAACCACAAATTGTGCATCCTGGGCTGTCCACAACATGTTTCCTGAAAAGATGTGCTCTGCACTGAATTTTTCCTTTGATGACCAACCACATGAACATTTGCACCCTAGGTGGTGCTGCGTTCATCCAAACAAACTCTGACGCCAGGTCAGTGTTTTGCCCCTTGTCCTAAAACTTACTTGGAGGATTATTTCTTTGCTTCTACCCTTCTGTGTATTGTCAAGGGACAAAAGAACCTTCCCTGCATGGCTTCTCACAATGTATTAGACCCAAAATGCAACAAATATGTTGCATTGTTGCTATTATTTTTACATCACTTTCGTATCGTCTATCAATGTACAATATAGTACTTCCTCCGTTCCAAATTATAAGACGTTTTGGCATTTCTAGATTCATAGCTTTTGATATTCACCTAGATATATAAAATGTCTAGATACATAGTAAAGGCTATGAATCTAGAAATGCCAAAGCATCTTATAATTTGGGATGGAGGGAGTATTTGTTAAATGTGATACCTACTCGTGATGTAGACAGAAACACACCTTTTAAATCAAAACTCATGTACACAACTGATTTCCAAGGATTGGCAGTTCACAGCTTACACGCCTGAGCAACTCCACTAGATCCCCTTTTCCTTAAAACCATCTATAGGGGATTGAGAAAAAATGATGCAGAGTTTGGATCTATTTAGATTTGTGCCTGTGGGAACTATATGAGTTTGGATCTATTTAGATTTAGATTTGTGCCTGTGGGAACTATATGAATATTACATTCAACATCTTCCGTGCAATGTACAGAGCAGCTAGCAAAGGATGCAGAGTTGTTTGCGCAGCATGCCGGTCGAAAGTCCGTCAGGATGGATGATGTCATACTCACAGGTACTTGACAATATTTTGTTCTGCTGATTCTGTAACAGTGGGAGAAAAAAATGTTTGGCTTCTTAGAAGTTAGTACATCTTGTTACATGTTGGCTTGTTTGAACTATTTGTACGCGTACGCTCTCTTTTCCTAGTATTTGATCAGTTGATCAATCTGCAGAACTCATTTTGGTCCTCTAAAGTACAACTCTCAGTTTGATACTTCGATCTTTGGTGTGTGACTCCAGCTCACAGGAATGAGCATCTTATGGCGATGTTGCGGACCTTCTCAGAGGAGCTGAAGGGAAAGGAGCCTGCCAGTGAGAGGAAGAGAAAGAAATCATCCAAGAAGGATGAGAGGGTGATCCGTGATCGACGTCTGATTTCAGATATCTGTAATTTTGTTTAGAGAGGAAGGCATTGCAGTTCTACTTGGCGAGGTCCTCCTGACTTGTACAGCTTCCTTGTGTAGTTTGTGTCGATGCTATCTTCCATGCCATTTTGCAGAACTGGCTTATTCCACGAACTCTTTCATCCTACGGAAGAAGAGCTTGCTTTCTCAACTGAACATGTAGATACTTTCAGAAGAGCTCGCGGGCAGCTTTTCTCTCTTGTCAGTCTGTGGCTAAATCGTATATTTGACTGAAATTCGTGCTTCATCCTCGCTTGCGGTCGGTCGCTAGTCGCTGCTCGTTGGCTGTCCCACTTTGTCCATCGATCATACACTGTGAAAATGCTGAGCTGCTAATTTTTGTCCTGTTGAGTTAATCGTTTCTGCGGCTGATAAGTCGGCTAATGTTGTTTTTTATTGTTTTGTTGTCAGATAAAAATAATGTATCATAGTTGATAAACCGAGCTGATAAACTCAGACACTTATCCCCTCGTCACATTGTTTTTCTAAATTTATTTAAACCCTAGGTACTTCTTTTTCTGAATCAATCATTCGGCTCTGCAGTCTGAACCTAAGCAGAGTCTCCATGGATACTATCATATGAGTAATTATGAAAATTTCACGTTTTTTGGTGGAGGAACTTTTGTATTGATCTCTAGATCCAACTAAAAAAATTGATCCACGGTGGCTATTCCGGTTTAAGAAGAAAATAAAAAAGAACTCTCAAAATAGAGTAGAGTAAAAAAAAAACAAGTTGCTTAAACAAGTCAGAATAACAAAAGGAGGAGAAAGTAATGGGAAACGGCAAAAGAGTCTGGGAGTTGAAATAAGGTCTTTCCACAATATAGATATAGTAATATAGATTGCCTCTAAATGGTGTATAATTTGTATCCAATTGAGTACTGGTATGTAAGACCATTTTCAGCAATAGCTCTAAAAATAGGACCTCTACTTTCGATTTAGGTCCTGGCCATCACATTTATTGGCCTAACTTTTTTGTTTTTACTCCAACAGGAGCACCCAAATTCGAGCCCACAAATCTATTTTACTCTACCATGATAAACGGGCCCGCTCATCATTTCCGTATTCTTCTTCCTCCACCACCACCCCCGTGTAGGTACAACCGTACAAGTGTCGTCCACCTTCGTTGCTCGCACCCAGACCGACCGCATCAAGTAGGGCAACATGACAGAGGTGGACGGGGCGGGGCCTCTCTGGCCTGGCGCGCTCCACCTCCACCACGTGAAGTAGAGTTCAACCATAGAGAAGAATATAGGATAGAGTCTGACACGTGAGACTCATATGTTGTTCTCTATTAGGATGAAAATAGATAGCCAGTTTTAGTTAGTACTGTTGGAGTTGAGAGAAAAATTTAGATTATATGAAAATAGGTGGCTACCTAAACCTGAAAATTGACAGTGTGTTTTAGGTAGTATTGTTGGAACATGCTTATAACTTGGGTGTTTGGATTCAGGGTCTAAAGTTTAGACCGTGTCACATCGAATATTTAGAGGGTACTCCCTCCGTCCCATAGAAAGTGACGTTTTTTACTTTTTGACATCGTGTTTGACTATTCGTTTTATTCAAAATATTTTTACAAACTATAAAATAAACAAATTATTATTAAAGTACCTCTGATATTAAAATAAGTCACGGAAAAATAAATAATATTTATAAAAAAAATTTGAATAAGACGAAAGTTTAAGAGCTTGTTTGGTATAACTTATAGTAGCTTAATGAAGTTGTTGTGAGCTATTTTTTTTTACCAAACACTTCTTTTCAAAACAGCTTCACCCATGAAGCTGTTTTTCTTCCCTTCTCACAAAGATATGAAGTGGGATGAAGCTGAAAATAGTAGCTTATCATAGCTCTCTCCCTCCTTTCTCTCTCATATCCATGCATAAGGTTGTTGGTGAAGCTGTTTTGCCAAACACTTTTTTCCAAAATAGCCTAGCTTTACCTAGAGAGTTGTTTATGAAGTTATTTTCTAAAAAAAAAACAACTTCACTAGTAAAGCAGAGCTCAAACATGCTTTAAAGAAGACGATACGGATTCTAAAGTGACACTTTCAATGGGACGGAGGGAGTAACTAGGAGGACTAAACATGAACAAATTAAAAAAAACTAATTACATGAGAGTAAACTAATTAGCGAGATAAAACTATTAAGCCTAATTATTCTATCATTAGCAAATGTTTACTGTAGCATCATATTGTCAAATTATGGACTAATTAGATTTATCTCGCAAATTAGACTCAATCTTGAATTTTATAATTAATCTATATTTAATACTCTAAATTAATGTTTAAATATATAATGTGACAGGTCTAAAGTTTAGACTTGGGAAACAATCAGCTCTTTAGTCAGACCGCCGGGCCGTGCGTGACTACTGTGCTCTGGAAAGAAGAGCTGCTAATCTCTATCTCCTTATCTATCATCACATTCTTTACTTGAATTATTAACCATCTCTCTTACTGTCAATCAACCCATCAATCAGCTTAGAGCCCAATGCAGGGGTTTTGCTAATAATAGAGACCTAATAAAGAGAAAAAGGGTTCGTGCCTTCGTGGACAAACCAATCATGCACCATGCGGCAGGCGGCCAGGGTAATGCCTAAACAAATCAAATCATTGAAGTGAGCTAGGATGGCAACAAAAATGCTCAACCTCCAACGCACCAACTAGTGCATTGCTTCTCATGGACGTGGAGTGGAAGAGCAGCAGCTGGATGGATGGAGATAAGGATCGATCCAGGAGAGTTGTGCACTGTCCAGTGTCCCCATTAAGGATCGATAACCACTCAATGCATGGCTCAATCGTGTATATATATTCTACTGTTTGTTTTTTTTTTGAAAAAAGCAAATTAGTTTAAGCATACGGCGTTATTTGTGCCCAGGGGCACCCTTACCCTATCTTATCTTGTGTGTGTGTTTTTAGAAATTATCTTGAGTGTGTGTTTTCATGTTACGGTTCTGTTTGGAAAATGAGTTTTTTTTATTTCTAGGTTTTTCTATAAAAATAAACTGATTTCTGTAAAATTTAAAGTCTAAAAAATGCTTGAAAAAAACCTGACTTGTTTCTTGTTTCTCCAAAAGACACTACTTTTCTGCCGGTAGGAATTCAAGGCCCCTTTTCAGTACTAAACTGACGGCCGGTGTGCTGTGCACCGGTGAAACCGAAACCCCGGCCTCATTCGACTCGTTTGGTCACTTTGTTTTTTGTTCCCCTGCTACATCCTCGTGCTGCCCACATGCGAAGCAGTTTCATCAGTGAACACTCGCCGTGACGTCCTGTTCCCGTCTTCCCGACTCGCATAGTCCTCGCCTCGCCTGCCACTGCCACTACCACTGCCAAACCAGCCGTCCACAACAGAAACTCTGAAACCATGGACTCTCTCTGTCCAACTTTACCGTCAAGGCCTTATTTGGTATAATGGTATTTTTATTAACATGTAATTGGTTTACAAGGGTAATTTATTATGCACAAGGATATAGTTGTATATTTTTCCCCCTGTAATAAGATGTTTGGATTGAAGATAAAAAAATTGTCTAGGTTGATCAAAATAGCCATTGTTGCATGCGTTCGCCACACACACTGACGCTGAATTAACACACACACTGAATTCACACACGGCGCTGCTTCTGTGACATCTCAAATAATCAAAGTCTCTAGAACGCTGAATTAACACACACACGCTGAATTCACACACACAGCGTTGCTTCTCTGACATCCAAATAATCAAAGTCTGCATAAGTGACTACTGAGTATATCAATGATCCAATAAGCACATTCATGACATGGACCATATAGATAATTCGAAAATAAGATATGTCTAAACTGAAAGTTAAACAAAATTCATATCCAACAAGGATCCAAAATTCGATAGAGTTCCTTCAAATAGGATCCAGCAAAGTTGGTGCTTGGATTGTTCTTCTAAGCTGAAATACAAGGACATAAAATAGTTGACTGATGGTTGAAGGAACTGCTAGCAACAAACAGTATTTTGTGACTTCATGCCCATCCACCGGTAAATGCTTCGACTAACCTGCAAAATATATAATGTTATCAAATACACTGTAACTTCATACACTGTATGTATGAGTCCTACTATATGCCACATGTTCTATGGAGAGCACAAGGGAGGGAACACAGAACAGATGATGTGCATAATTATTGCATCAGCAGTACACATAAATAGCGTGCTTGCTTAATCTACAGGCAGCAGCTAGCTATACAACATCTAAACAGTTAGTTGTTCTTCAGTGTTGATCTAAGAATCTTAGCTGCTAGTAGCTGTGAAAAAAATTAATTTTACTAGCTAGATATCAGTAGAACATTAGTCTTCCCTTTTATAATGGATTCTGTAAGAACGCGAATGTCTGAATGAAAATTTTCATTCAGACATGAGCAGACGTGCGGATGTCCACATACGTGCTGACCCTCTGCATGTTTTGGATGTGCATTTTCAATCACAGTCATCATATTCATACAGGAACCAGTGGCAAGCAATTTATAATGGCTAGCTAGCAAGTCTGTAGTTCCGAAGCAACATCTGACCAGGCTGACATCGTTTACAAAACCTAGTGAGAACTAAACGACACTTCTGAATAGAATGCCTGATCGCCTATAAGACTGGACACTGGTGGTCATCAGTCATCACACAACCTATCGTAATTCCAACTTTTATCTTTCCATTTAAAAAGGAACTCAATTTTTTAGCTGAAGTGTCAATATAACCATGTTGCAATGTCCAATTGACTACAGAGCTGCTGCAGTAACATAGGCATCTACAAAGTACTCCATTGCCTAGTATTAGGAGTAGGAATTATATTAGGAGTTATACATACGAGATGATGGAAAGAACATGTTATCTTAACTATTCAGTCAGACAGTCAGTAGACATTGAACTTGAAGACACTCAAAACAGACAATCTGTAGGCGGACAAACGATGTCCAACTATCCAAGGCTTCATCAGTAGGCAAAGACCCTCACTATCATACCCATTACTGAAGACGGATTGCTTCATCAGTAGAAAATCTACTGCCACAGGTCATACCCAATGCAGTACAACACTGCACTAGTGTCTACTACTGCTAGCATTCTATCAATCGATATTCCATTGAATCAAATGCCTACTTGAACTCTCAATCACCACGTACTAATCCAACTAGTGCCTGACACATCGTTCTCTCATCTAATCAGTGCCATATCTAGTAGTTGAAATCTCAATCACCACATGTATTCCTCTCAAACAAAGCATCGAGGGCTAATCAAACTCCTCTAACGATGAGGATTAGCAAGAACAAAACATCATATGAGCTTTGACAAAGAAATTTGGCAAAGAAATTGTGAGACGCTAGAAGCCCAGCTCACCGTTGCGTTGTGCACCAGTCCTCTCCGCTGCCGATCCAGCCTCAGCTAGACAGTCCTCTCTCCTGTCATCTGAGCCGAATCCAGCATGTCGTTGACCTCTCCACCTCCCGTCCTCGCTCCCTTGTCCCAAATCCGGTTGCAGGTCGGGTTCGCGCGTGCGCTCGAGGCTGTCGTCGTCTCTGCGGCAAGGCGAACAAGCTCAACTCCGTGGGGATGGACCGACGGGGTCAGATGCGGAGGCGCCACCGCGCCGCCACAAGAAACCCTCGCCGAGCGCCTAGTTCCGCACGAGCGAGCGAACAAGAGATGAGCCCGATAGTTACCATGTTTTTTTCCAGGCCTCGAGGGACAACTTTTTTTTCCACCGGTTTTTGGGTCAAACCGGTTATAAAATTATTGGGCTCACCGGTCATCCAAACATGTAATTGTAGCCATATCAGAAAAAATTGTGATATGTAATTTATAATGGTTTTGGATCAAATACTAGACTTCCAAACGGGGCCCAAGTGTATCATCAGGCAGCCACTTTTCCTGTCCTCTGTCTGTCATCACACACACAGTACAGTGACTGCAATGGCATGACGGCAGGCTCGTGGGCGGCCGGCCCCGGGCCGTGCAATGCTATTGCGAATGGCCAGGGACGCCACCTGGACATGGGGACGGGACGGGCACGGGCTTGTGCCTCTCAGGAATCTCTAGGAGCGCCTGTGGATCGAGTTGACAACAACTGATGCATTGCTGCGAGTTAGAGGCCACAAACGCGGTGTGCGTCTTGTTATAAAGGCTAGGTGCAGCGTTGTGTCCAATAATATCGTCATATAAAATAAAACTCAAACAAAACATTCAATTTTAATACAAGTAGTTTCAATCCATAGTGTCATAATCATGTAATGTTATGATTTATAGAGAGTTAATATTTATATCAAGAGAGTTTTATTAGATAAAACATGTTCCTCATGCCTAAGGTGCTCTCTCATTATAGGTAAACAAGTGTTGCTATTGGTGTGCATGTCATAAATTAGATTTGATTTATGAAAAAAAGCGTGCAATATTTATATCTCTATTTTTTTTTAAAAAATTAGATTTTAAAATCTTTGAGGATATTAATTATGTCTATAAATATTAATATATTTTAAATATATATTTAGTCAAAATTATTTCTTAGAAATAGAAAATAAAAGTATTACACCGATATAACATGGTAAAACATTTTTCGCCCTGTTTGGAACATGTGATTTATTTTTTGTTCCAGCTGTGTGCATAATTTCTGCACTACTACATTATTCCAAACGAGCAGTTAAAACATTTACCAGTACATTCGCCGACGACAAGTGGACGTGGATATTGACGTGTGGAGATTAAAAAAATTGCACCGAGGGAAAAAATATGTGCTGACACTGACAGGATTGTAAAAGCACCTGAAGCAGCTGTGTACGGGATCATACTGTACTCGTACTAGTAATTCATACTGTTACGCACGGAATCTCACCGTCTCACACTACTCTCAATCAACATGACAAAAAACGAGGAGATTGTTTTTTTTTTGAAATAATATGACGGAGTCGTTCATTAATACAGAATGATACTCCGTACAGCAGCACCAACAGCATGGTCGATCGAGCCATGTACCGCCTCCTCAATTTTCTAGGGATCGGAATCGGATAGGAAGTGAGGTGATACTCGTCTACTAGAGCAATCTGCCTAGCTCAAACGTCAAGATGGAGGGGGAAGACCGCTTGAAATCAAGCGACATGTGATTTGTGATGCCTTCTATTGTATTCTCCTGGTCCTGGGGAAAGGCGGCTGCCCCAAACTACTACGGCTCATTAATATGATTTGTCTGCTCATCGATGAGACGACGATCGGTTCGTGGCGCATGAGGAGGCTTTGGCTCCTCTGCACTGGGTTCCTCCGTGACCGTGAGAAAGGAACGAAGCAAGCAGGGCACGCTTCCCCTCTGCTGCCGTTTAATCCAGGGAGCGGAACCAAACCGCGCGGTGTGTGGCCGTATCGCATCGCATGCATCACGCACGCATGGGCCCGCCTTTTGACTAGGGCAGGCGCAGAAGATGAAGATGCCGTCTCGGTCCGGGCTCCGGATTTGCTCAGCAAGCTTTTCACGGAACAGGGGCCATAGTAGTTCATAGAAGAGAGAGAGAGAGAGAGGAAAAAAGGCAGCAACAGAGAAGGGTGGAGCAGAGAATCCGGGCGCCATGCCAATGCCATGGGTATAGCCGGGCCCACTCACCGGTACACTTCACTCACTCACTCAGCTACAGTAGTCCGTCCAGCATGCATGGTACGGGGGGTGGTCCTCCTCCTCCTCCTCCCTCCCTCCCCTACACAGGCCTGCTTCTGCTCGTTCGACCCTTTCAGCGCCCCCACCCCACCACCCGGAGGCCGGCACGGGATGTGCTTCGGTTCGCCCCTCGACTCGCCGCACCCGGTCCCGGGCTCCACCCACCCTACGCTGGGGACCGACGCGCATGCTCTGCTCTGCTCTGCTTCACCGGTATTCTCCGCGAGTGGCCCGGCCGTTGCGAGTGCGAGCGTTACCATCCCATGTGTTGCATGCACGCGTCGCTCGTGACAAGGATAGATAGGAGGGTGGGGGTGGGGCGGGATCTCTCTTGCATGCCCTGCCGTGCCGTCTGACGCCACCAACGCGGTGGATACGTGGCTCATCAATCCCGGGAACGGCCCTCCGCCTGTCGCGATTTGCCGCTATCTATCCTTGTCACGAGCGTGGTGTATAGGTCGATGGAAACGTGAGGATCTGAGCACACGCAACCCTGAAAACTGAAAAGTCGCTGTCCAATCGAGCTAGCAGTGAAGTCGGAAATTACCGACTTACCGTTGCGTTCGTTGTCCATTTTTTGCGTTCCAAATCCGGGATTACCGTTGGGTTCGTTGGCAGTCACGCGACGCTGCAGTGGTAAAATCCCGGAGCTACTACTAGTCCGGTGAGATGAGAGGAAACAGACAGCACGCCCTGCCCCTGCCGCATCGAATCTTCGAAACGAACCCGTGACTCGGCGCAACAACACGCACACGCACACACACACACACAGCCTTTTCCCAACCCTCTACCCCTACCGAACCTACTGCCAGGCGGGACCCGGGACCTGCAAGCAAATGGCCCGGCGACACGAGGCCCTCCCGAACGCGACAACACGAGAAGGGCGGTCTCTTTAAAACCGGCTTATCCTCGGAGGATAGGGCGCGGGGCCCAGCGGGACGGCGGACCGCTTTGCGCTTTCACCTTTTCTGGCCTCTCATCTCATCTCTCCTCCCTCGAGGGGCGAAAAGACGAGATAGCCCACCCCGGCATCCGGTTATTCGAACGCGCTGGGCGCGGGAGCTGTAGGGGAGACACACGTGACGTCGGTGACGAGTACAGCCGCAGTGAAAAATGCGTTGCTTTGCGATAGCGATGGATCGAGTGGATGAATGACCCAAACTTGATTTAATTTTCACCACTTATTTGTGATATATATATATTTCCTCCTCCCCTAATCAATGACTATAAGTCATTGTAACTCTTTTAAGACTAAACGAATGTTGGCTGAAAATTATAAAAAAATAGACATCAATTATCTTTACAATATAATTAATAAAAAGTCTAATGATATTTATTTGATATCATAAATATTATTATTATTTTACTATATAACTTTAGTTAAATTTAAAATGTTTTTAACTCTTACAAAAGTTATTTTGGATAGAGGGAGTAACAAGTACAGGGCTTCAAACAGTTTTAGTTTTTTATGCACATTCATTGTTTATATACTATTTATATGAGTCGTATTTCATAGATCTAGTGGGAGCAAATAAAGCTAAAAGAATAGTTTTTTCTACTCTTATTGACTTAAAAAAAATAGCTTCTATTTTTATTGACCTGTAAAAAAAAGAAGAAGAGATAAAAACAGCTTATCTAGAGCTCCGAGAAGTCTATCGCCCTGAGGATGCCTACGTGTACATCGTTCTTCGGAAGACTTGATGATGTCGTTTCTGCATGATAAACATCTTTGACATCTTCGGAGTAGTACTATGCTCCAAAGAATACACGAAGTAGTAATGACAAGCGCTACCAGTACATATCCAAGACACGACAGGATGATCAGATACGTAATAGTTACGAAATTTGTACTTTCCAAGTTCGACATGCGTTCCTACTTGTACTTCCTTCTACCTCGAGCCGATCCGTTCGCCTCGATCAGGGTTTACAAAACCGGTCGGTTACAGCGGTAATCGGCCAAACCGCCCCCGACCGGTTCGGTTTCGGTACCGGTTTGAATTCAAATTTTAAATTTGAATTTAAAAAAATCGAAAATGCTAATTTTTTTTTAAACTTGTACACGTCAAAATAAATAGCAAACGAACTTCAATTTGAAAAATTTGTACACCATTCGACTCTATAAATCATGAACTATTTTTAAGAATTTTTTCAGCATTTTTGATTTTTTTAAATTTAAATTTGAAATTTGGTTTGGGGCGGTACCGTCGGTAACCGGCCAAACCGGACGGTAACCGGCCCTAATCGACCGGTAACCGGTCGCAAACCGTTTGAACTACGCCGTTTGAATTCAAAATCCAAACCGTTCGGTAACTGACCGGTTTGAGCGGTTACCGACGCCGACCACCGGTTCCCGCACTAAAACGGTTAGAAAAACCTGGCCTCGATTCGTCACTGATCCTGTGATCCATACGGCCCACGGCTCGTGGTCGTGGCATCGCTATCCTCTCGCTGACGCCTGACGGACCAAAACCACACGTCACCTCACGTTAACTCACTCACTCAGAGGCACGCAGACACACTGGTCACTGCCCCAACTCCCCATACGGCAATAATTCCGTTCCCGTCCAAAACGCCGCTTCCCGCGCCATCCGCCACGTGGGTCCCTGTGTGCCCGCCCGCCAGACGCACTCACCGACGCGTGGGGCCTACGCACGTGGGCTCACCTGTCATGCAGGCGGCCAAGCTACCCGCCGTGGCGCCCCGCACGGTAAGGTTACCGCCGGGTGGGTCCTGCTCGGTCCCGATATATATACGCGCAAGCAAGCGCCCTCCGGTTTCGCGTTTCCAATTTAGCGAAATATATAAAACTATTATAATATTCCGTGCTTTTCTGAAAACCAATTTTGTGCTTCGTGCTCGTGCCTGCTTCGCTTCTCCGTTCCGCTAGTCGTCCTGTCGTCACTACCACCACCACCACCACCACCACCAACTCGCCGGAGAACTATTCCGGTGACCTCGCGGAGAGCACTGTGGGGGGGGGGGGGGGGGGGGGTACTGGAAATGGGGGAGGAGTGGAGGGTTAGCGTCGCTGTCTCTCTCAATCTCTAGGGTTTGGTAGGCTGCCCCGGCTGGGGGCGTGCTCGCCGGCCTGGAGCTGGAGGTAGCAGCCAGCGTCCGGCTCCCCGTTGCAAGCATTTGCTGCGCGGTTGGAGTGAACCCCTTTTCGCTCCGCCTCCGCCTTTGAACTTCCGGTGGAAGGTGCTGCTGTGGCCTGCGCCATGGAGCCGTTTCCCCAGTTCCCACCTGCGTCCACAGGTTGCTTGCACGCATCGGGCTCCGGACTGTGACGCGGAGGAGGGGATCTCAGGCGCCCAACTGGTGAGACCGCACTTTCGTCGCTCTCTCTCTTTCTCTCTCCGCGATTTTTACCCATTGTTTGGATGTTTTTGTGCTGTTCCTGCGGTTTTTTCAATTTGGTCTCGGCGGTTACCAGCCTTTTTGGGAGCAAATGGTGCTTGGATTACGGGGAGTTTCGCGTGATCTACTGGACTCAGTATTTTGATGCCGTCTAGTACACCATTTTTTTGTCGGTTCCGGCTTTTTATTTTGATCACAAGTTGCTTGTGTGCTTTTCGTGCTCGTTGAGACCGAGGTCCATTGGTCAATTTATTCCCCCGTCTTTTTTCAGCACTCTTTTAAAACTACGGCCAAATGTTGCTGGAGCACATAGTTTCCCACGGAATTTTGTACTAGTATATAAACTGTATTTTAATTAAAAATCGGTAAAAGCGAGTGCTTCTGATCCGGAATTTTGACCCCCGAAGCCGTAGATTTCTGCCAAGTGTTCCATGCACTTCTTCGAGGCCCAAATTTCCGTGCACTTCTTCCTCAAGGTTTCTGTGTTCACAGCTTTATGCTTTGAATTTTTGATCCGTTTGAACCGAACTCCCGGGAGCATTGAAACTTGATGCGTCTGTCTCTGTGTTTTAAGGTCCTTGGTGAGGTGCAGCGCCCGCAGGATGCCAACCGAGCAGAGGCGCCACATGCCCCCGGCCCACTTTCTTCAGGCGGAGTCTGAATCGTCCTCCTTCCCCGACGAGCTTAGCTTGCTTCCTGAGGTGGGTTCGTCTGTTCTTGCGAAATTACTGCTTCAATCCTTTCTTCAACTTAGAGGTTTTCCCCCGTAAAGATCTATTCCCATTAGTTGAAACCTGAAATCATAGGTAATGATGGTTCGTGCCTATATATTTCCTTGCCAAGCAGTAGTTCTTTAGCTTTGGTGTCTACGGCTACTACTATTATGCAGAACTACTAAGGCTAATACATTTCATAACGCCAAATTCTTTTGTAGAGGCAAGTTGGACTGTTCAAGCAAGGTTGCTTTCCTGAGCATTCTGGTGAGTGCCTGAGCATTTCGTTCACATTGTGGTTGAATTAGTTTTCTCTTAGAATTGTGCCAATTAGAAAACTAGCATACTATAACCTGTGAGCAGTGAACTATCTGCGACCAGTATTATACATGAACGTATCTAGATGTTCACATAAGAATGATGTTCATCAGACATACTTCTATGCATTATAGTTTTGTGAAAAGTTTCTGTTGTCTGTTTAGAAATAGTAATGATCAATGACTGTCATGTTCTAAATGACTAGTGAATGAAGAACGAAGGTAGTAGTTAGGGCATTTGGCATTCATGTTTCTTCAGTTTGGACAACGGAGTGAGAAAGACCTGAGGATGTGTATCACATTTCCAGGAAGTTTTTAGGTCGCTGCATTTTTATGTAGAAGCCAAACATTTGATTTAGTTGGCAACTGTTTTTGTGAGGTGTATTGGCAGTGTTCTCTGCACAGTGTTTTGAATTAAACATTGCTCGTATTACCCCATCATACCTATTTGGGCTTTGGTATCACGGTTTGACACACACTGATTTGTTTTTTCTCCGAACAGGCAGATTTGCTTGTTCTCCGCTGCAAAAGCTCAAGCCTATTGGTGCAACAGCAGTGGATCATCTAGATATTATGCAGCCATACAAGTTAATGGACCAGAAAGTGCCATTTGCCCTTGATGACAAGTTGTTGGATGTTAAGCTGCCACCATTTTCCTGGAGAGAGGATCAGGATCCAGCAAACCAACGTGGTTCTTTTCCCAAGCCATTGGTTTCACCTCTGGAAGGTAGAAGGGGAAGTTTACATGGGACCCAGTATGAAAGCGGACTTTTCTCGTGCTCCCTTCCAGACATTTTTGACAAGAAAAGTGAGTCATCATACTTTGTTTCTTATGTTCTCTTTGACTGAATTTATTTTGTAGTACTGCACAAGGAACAGCTTGTTTCTACTAGCAATAGTTAAAATATCAGTGCATGAATATAAAAAGGAAGAAAGGGTCTGGGAAGCAGTTGGGAAAAGATGAACAGAAGAGAATATAGACAAAGCGAATTTACTGCCTTTTTCCTTTAAGAATCTTGCTTTTTTATTCACTGATCCTTTCTACTAGATGAAAGAATCCTCTGGCTTATTGAATTTTCATCTTTTCAAGTTTTTATACCACATCCAAAGAAAAAAAATGGTCTGGTTCCAGCAACAATTTAATTTCATTTTCATTTACTGCTGTGCAGTAAGATTAATGCCAAAGAACAGTGTTGTTGGTCAGCTGGTTGAAAAGGTTGATGTCAACCATGCCGATGATGAGCCTTTTGAGTTGACAAAGGAAATTGAGACCCAAATAATTGGCAACCTGCTCCCTGATGACGACGACTTATTGTCAGGTGTTTTTGGTGATATTGGGTATAATACCCATGCGAATAATCAGGATGAGATTGATGATGATATATTTTGTACTGGAGGTGGAATGGAATTGGAAGCAGATGGAAATAGCAAATTGTCAAAAGTTAATGGTGGAGCTAGTTATAGTCAGACTAGTTCAATTGTCCAACTGAATGGTGAGCGGCCCTCGAGAATCCTTTTTGTCGGAAACATTGATAGCAACATTGAGGATTCTGAATTGAAATTCTTGTTTGAGGCAAGTCTTCCTTTCCATCTAGAGTTCTAGACATACACTGTGGCAGAGGATTTTAGTCTAATGATATTTAGTTTATTTACTGTCCCTTTTAGCAATATGGAGACATGCAGACACTTAATGCTTCTTGCAAACATCGTGGTTTTGTGATGGTATCTTACTATGATGTAAGATCCGCAGAAAATGCTATGAGGGCCCTTCAAAGCAAGACACTCAGATGTAGGAAACTTGACATACATTACTCCATTCCAAAGGTAGCATTTCATGATATAGTGATGTTTTCCTTTTCTATAACATGCTTGCGTTGTGTCTTTCCCGGCTTTAATATATCAGTGCTTACTGTGATGTTATTACAGTGTTTGTTTCCTATTTATTTATTATTTTACTCTTTTTGCCAATTGGTGCTGGAACTATGTAAATATTTGTAAGTTTGATAATTACTGCACAATCTAATAGTGACTCTATTCTCTTAGGACTATCCTTTGGAGACAGATATCAACCAGGGCATGGTAATAGTTAACCTTGACCCTTAGTAACTAATGATGATCTGCACCAGATATTTGGTGTCTTTGGTGAAATCAAGGAGGTATGATATCATGATATAACATACAATTTTACATTATTTAGCTCTTTATTTCAAGTGAAACATTACTAAATAACTTTCTTTTCAGATTCACCCTACTTCAGACAATGATCATTGCAGATCGATAGAATTTTTTGATGTCAGAGCAGCTGAAGCTGTGCAATATGCCTTAAACAGGAGTGAAATTGCAGGAAATAAAATCAATTTGGAGCCTAGCTGTCTGGGTGGTACTAAACGGTAATATTTATATTATGTGACCACTTTGCATCTTAAACTTCTTGTTTATACACCACACAACAGGCCTGGTCACCAACACTGAGCCACATTTGTATATGAAATCACCATGATCTTAAATATGTTATTTTAGTATTATATCTGTTCTCTGTGTGGCAGTTTGATGCAGCAGATGTCTCGCGCGTTCGAGCATGAACGGTTTGGTGCATGCAAACTGGGAAGCCCAAGCAGCCCTTCAACAGGCTTTGGTATGCATTTTTTTATAATATTGAAATGCGTTTCTCTGTTCTATTTTCTGACTGTAAGGCATAATGCAAGGTTCCATCAAAATGACATCCATCAAATCCACTGGCACAGAAAGTGGAACTGTTCAGGTTTTACGTTCTAGAGTTCAGACACCGATAAACCAATTCCGAGAGGGAAGAACTTTTCTGGATCTTCCCTCAACTACTATAAGAAGTAGATCCTCTCCTGTTGGAATTGCAACTGCAGGATCAGTAAGCAGTCACCATGCTCTTGGTGAGCACATCCATTCACTTGGAAAGATGAATGTACAGAACAAGGGACGGATGGATTGTGGCTTTCAAGAGGGTATTTCTTTCCATCCTCATTCTCTCCCTGACTTCAATGACAGACTAAGAAATGGTATCCCCTATAACTGCTCAATACCTCCCATCGGTGTTAAGAGCAATGCTAGAGCTACTGAAGCAATGGATGGCAGACATATTTACAAAGGAGGTTCTGGGAATCTCAGCAATCAATCTTCTGCTCATACTGAAGGTATCAACTATTAGATCTTGGTTTTCTTGTTTGGTGATCTAGACATAATATTTTTCGAGTACCAGATTTGCATGTTGCATGGACATTTTTGGTGATTTCTCATAATGCCATATTACAAGCATGGATGCTTTTATGTTGATTACAAGAAACTTTTTGTATATTATGGTAAATATTATATGACAGGATTGCTCACTTGTCTAATATTTTTTGTGCAGCACTTGGGTTTTCAAGAACTGGAAGCTGCCTTCTCCATGGTCACCAACTAGCACGGAATAATTCTAATAACCTACATCAGCAGCCTTCTTCTCCCATGCCATGGCCTAAGACGGGCCCATTTACCAATAATGTACCATCTCGCCAGTTGATGCAAGTGCATGGAATTTCAAGAGCACCATTGCGCATGCTTGAAAATACCATCCCTATGAATCAGCAACATGTGGGATCTGCCCCGGCTGTCAATCCATCAATTTGGGATAGACGACATGGATATGCAGGGGAGATGATGGAAGCACCAAGATTCCACCCTGGGAGTGCTGGAAGCATGGGTTTCCCTGGCAGCACACATCTGCATCAGTTGGAAACCAATGGTATGTTTCCTCACAATGGAGGGACTTTCATGGACCCAGCTATGTCTCCTGCACACATGAGTGCTCCCTCTCAGCAGAGAGGGCATGTTTTCCATCGAAGGAGCCATGTGGCAACTATTCCATCCTCATTCGATTCTGCTGGCGAACGGATGCGGAGCCGAAGAAACGACTCGAACGTAAATCAATCAGACAATAAAAGGTTGTTTGAGCTTGACATTGAGCGTATAGTCCGGGGCGAGGACTCCCGGACTACATTGATGATAAAGAATATCCCAAACAAGTATATATCTGGGATTTATTCTAGTTTTCCATGCAAGATCCTCTATATTTTAAGTCATACAAATTTTGATCTTCATAAACCTTTGTGATGATGTAGGTACACATCAAAGATGCTTCTGGCAGCTATTGATGAAAGTCACCGGGGAACTTATGATTTTATCTACCTGCCAATTGACTTTAAGGTGAGTGGATCTGCTCTTAGTCTTGATTAGCAGATATTTCCTTAATTTTACTTGCTTCTTGTTACTGGCATGTTTGTTGGACTCACCGTTAATAATCTTCATTTTCAGAATAAGTGCAATGTTGGTTATGCATTCATCAACATGATCAATCCTGACAATATTGTTCCATTTTATAAGGTGAGATTGTACAACATACTTTTACAAAAACACTAGACGAACCTTAGGAGGTGGCATTTTGTCAAGAAGAAAGTACTCTCCAAATCTGCCTTGACACGGACTTGAACCAATAGAGCTATCTCAGCTTCCTTTATTCTACAACATAGTTACAGTGTTGATTACGCTGATTCTATGAAATCCTCATTTTATTTCTACATTCTCTTTGATTTTCTATGTGCATGCAAGAAAGAAATATTATTTAGAATGTTTTCATTGCATATTACTAGCCATAATCTAAAATGTTTAATGATACTCCCTGTGTTTCAATCATAAAAAATATAAGGCATGGTTTGAGTCAGTGCGGTCTCCAATACTATACTTTGACCATTGATATATCTTATGTCACATAGTAATGACCACAGTATCATTGCCTAATGAAAGTCCATTCAAATATGAATCCAGTGGTGCTAAAGTTGTATCCAACAATCTACAAACTCCTATTGCTAAGAAAGCCAAAGGTTCTGGAGGTTGAACCTCGGAATGCATGCACACTTCATAAATAGAAACTGACGGAGTATGAAAATGATGAACTTTAACACATCTGTCTGTTGCAGACATTTCATGGGAAAAGGTGGGAGAAGTTCAACAGTGAGAAAGTGGCCTCACTTGCTTATGCTAGGATCCAAGGAAAATCAGCTCTAGTTGCTCATTTCCAGAACTCAAGTTTGATGAATGAGGATAAACGCTGCCGCCCTATACTGTTCCACTCTGATGGCCCGAATGCAGGAGATCAAGTATGCTCTCTAGTTGTCCATCTATCTCTATTATCTGTTGTATCATGGTATATGACTATACGGTGTCTAATGGTTCCTGAACTCTGCTGCTCTGTATACGAGTCCGGCTTATCCTTGAAATATGCTAGTTTGAACACACTAGTTATTCTGTCTTTGCCTTATGGCATAACTATTGTAGATATTTTATCGCGTCATTTCAGCACTGGCTGCCCTAGAAATGTCACTGTCTGCAAGCGTAGGTATGTGATGAGTATAATCTCAAATTCTCAAGTGTTTATATTTCCTTGGTGGCTACCATTCTGTGTCTTGTTTCCCTTCTGTGATTGACGAACAAATATTTAATGATTTTCTTAATATTTTATTTTCTTTCCCCTAATCTACAAGGTTACCACATTTTGCCAACCTTGGCCACACTTTCTGTGGCATCTGCCTTGTTTGTGCTATAGTTATTCTGTGCATAGTTTTTCAACTGTAGACCCCACTTGCCATAAACTCAATTTAGCTAAACCTTGCCTAATACAAATGCTGGCCGCACCGTATAATGTCTGGCAAGGGTGTGGATGAGAACCAAACAGGCCCAATTTCATATACTCCCTCTGTTTTTAGTTACATGTCACATTAGCTTTGTCCTAAGTCAAATCTTTGATCATCCATTTTATAAAATCTGTAGTTTCATAATATATGAATTATAATTATGGAAGTATTTATCATAGCAAATCTAAAAAATAAATCTTACATTCACCTAGTAATTTTTTCGGAGTTGGTAGTCAAAGATACAAATGTTTGACTTATCACAAGGCTAATACGAAATAAAAGCATAGGGAGTATGCCAAATAGTTTGGATAGTCTTTCTGTCTTGTCATTTTGCATCTCCAGTAACCTTTCTTTTGGTCTTCTGTCAGGAACCATTCCCTGTGGGATCGAATGTCCGTTCCAGGCCTGGAAGGTCCAGGATTTTGAGCTGGGAACAAAACCACCAGGACATTGTGTCGGATCATACCAAAGGAGGAACTCCTCTGATCAGGGGTGGTGGCACTCCAGGCTACATCGCCACAGATGCTGATCATACGGCCGTTGCTTGAAGAACTGACCACATCACCCAACCTTCTGACAATTGCAATCCAGTTTTTTTTTTTTTTGAAATTGCATCCTCGCCCACCCCTTTGCTCCTTTTGTTATATTGTATCTATATCTACATCCGCGTGATATTTGGGCACCGGAGGCTCTCTAGACGGCTGCAGATTTGGTCGCTGACAAGTAACGAGGAGTTGGATGTTGTACCGCTCAGTTTCTCCTTAAGGGCTGGTCGAAGAATTGTTGTTAACTATTAACTGAGAGTTGTTGCTTTGGAAGGCGAAAGGCGATTGGACTGATTGGACTGCTTCGAGATTTTGGGTAGTGCTGTAAGATGTAACCCAGTGTTGTACATGTGCTGTAAGAATGGTTCACTAGAGGAGGGAACAAGACACAAGAATGTCCACCTTTTTGGGTGATGTCAATTGTCAACTATTTATGCAAGGTAGTCTGCCCCAGCGCCTTTGGTAGCCATCTTTAATCCTACGATGGACTATGCTGAGGGCTTCCGCAAATGCAATGTGTTCTGCCTGGGAACTCGGTTCCCTGGGACATGATGCACACAGTAACATGACACTGTCAATTGTGCATGGAAAATCTTTGCGCGACCTAGAACCCTACTCCGTTCAAAAAAGATGCAATTCTCGTTTGTTAGAAGTCAAATAGTTTAAACTTTGATTAAATAAATTTATATAAAAATGCTAGTGTTTATGTTACAAAATAAATACTGATAGGTTAGTTATAGAATATGTTTTTATAATAAAATTTGTTTGGAGACATAATGCTATTACAATTTACTACTCCCTTCATCATAGAATATTAGAGTCCAAGAATCTCAAGTTTGATCAAGTTTACATAATAACATTTATAATGCTAACTAAGTATCATTAGATTCTCCAACAATTATATTTTTATAATATAATTATTTAAAGTCGTAATTTTTTATAATTTTTACTATAATTTTAGTTAAACTTAGGATGTTTTGACTCTCTAAAATTCTTGTAATGCATTGTAATTTGGATGGAGGAAGTATAAACCTAGTAAAAATTGAGTTACTTTGGCACAAATTTGAAGGTGGTTTCAAAAGTTGAGCAAGATGTTTTGCCCGGTTTTAGAGTAGAGAGAATCTCGTGGATTTTTTTTTCCAAACTTAAAGCCAACCAAAAGCAAGGCTGACAAACAGGACGCTCAAAAGATTTTCTCAAAAGCCACCACTTCTCAAGCAAAGGCCTTTTTGGTTTTCGCACAACCCGCATTTCACATCTACTTTTTTCTTAAAAGACATAGTTCACAGCTACTTTTCAAAAGCTATATTTCAATCAGAGACCCTAAAATTATTAACAGTTTGAAATGCAAGAAGTAATGTCAAGGTGTTATGGTACTAACCTCACCGCTACAGAATCATTTACGTTGACTGCACTAGCAAAATGACAATTATTGTTTAGTTGAAAAAGGTCAGGTAAATCACATGCTAAAATTACAACAACCCCTGACATTTTACAACGCCAAAATGACAAAAACAAAAATACAGCAAGCTTACTAAAGGCCAATTAAAGCACGGAGATAGGTAGCAAAATTCTTTTTTTTTCTTTTGTTACCAAGTTGCTCAACGTCTCTATGTAGAGAATTTTGAAAGCAAAACTTCTTTCAGTAATCTTAATTTGTCAGTTCCCTCAGAGTCAACTCAGAAATTAGATACCGAATTGTTTTTGCCATTTTCGTAAAAAAGAGAACTTGTAATAATTTCATTTTCATACTGCCAACTTTCTATAATTATTTTTTCCTTCTACATTTGAGATATTCCAGTTCCATGTTGACAGTTTTAATTCCAGCCATTAACCTAGCATTTTAGATAAAGGAACATAATGAGTCCATGCGCTTGTGGTGTATGCATCCTTATTATTTAAAAGGGCCGTTACTCAGAGCTCTTCATTCTTTTGGCTATTAATGAGTTTGAATCCTACTTCAAAAAGTTGGTTTATATGTGTTTGCGATTTGCTTACAAGTTTAGCGTTTATTAGTTTGCGCAGTTTGTTTACGCATTACTGTGAATGTCTCCCATTTAGTTCAATTTGAGTTTTAATGATTCAATAAGATGGATGTTAAGTATACCCGCACACACTCGTGCTCTCTTGTATGTAGTACTAAGAAATTCATGAATTATAGTGCCTTTTTTTAAACTCTAGCTACACATTTTTAAATTCATATTGTGTTCCTTGCTGTATCCAAACCATCTTGTTTCATTAATATCACCACGATTGTTCAAAAAAAAAAAAGATAGGAACTAACAGTAATTCTTTTATTGCAAGTTTTGGGTTCAACCCATAGATTTGAGAATCTCAAAAAGTTACTGATAAACTTTCCAAGGATGTGGCCACTCCATTGTGGATCAGCATCTCGCCAGTATTTCTGCTCATTTACACGCAACTTTGCATGCCACTTTTATTTTTCAGTTTTTTTCCACCGTCACCGGGGACATCAGAAGAATGGAGCTCAATTCCTTCCAACTACAGTGCAGATGATTTGCAGCACACTTATCTGAGGCCGATTGTTGTGGAGGGACGTATATGAACAGAATGGCAAACCGCACTGATTAGGCATTTATTGAGTTCATGTGGAGCTCTTAATACTGTTCTTTTAATTCCCCACCATGCTCGACACGGAGGTGTTGCCCTGTTCGTCTGATCGTTTTGGTGGCTGATATCGTTTTTATCTATTTTTTAGATAAAAACACTGTTTCAGTTTCGATGACTGATAAGTCAAACGAACAGGGTCATGTTGATGAAAGACAAGAAGGCGGTAACCGAATCTCAACTTAGGGATGGGATTCACTCTAATGCCGAAATTATTTTTGGCTGAAGAAAAGGGCTATCAGTTTCAAGGTTTCGTGCTGATAATCAATTCATCAGAACCTAACATTTGAATACACAAATTAATAATCCTGATACTGCCTAGGAGCTAAAAAAAAGGCTGAATAGGAACAAGCTAAGGTGGTGATGATGTCTGCATGAGGATTTCATGTTTTTCACACTGCTTTTGTTGGTAACAGTGAGAGAGGCTTATTGGTGCCTGGTGGGCTTGATGCTGCACAAAGCCCATTGACGTTGCTAAGTCTAGCCCATCTCAGAGAGGCTTGTATGCGATCACTGGCCCATGATATATTGGTGAACAAGTTCAGGTGGTGGTGATGTTGTTTGCATGAGGATTTTTACTATAGTTCAAGCATCAAGCGTACAATAATTAGTTCATCATAATTTTTTTAACATAATTAGACCATAGACATTACAGCTATGAATTAGTTATAGAAAACATAGATCTAAAGCTATAACACAAACATTTTACTAAATCATACCATAACTCATGTGGAGTCCAGCAAAATTGCATTTTCCATTTACTATTTTCTGTAGTTTACTATGATTTTTAAAGATTTAGCCAAAATAAATTAAAAGAAAAGACAAAACCGTCTTTGAAAACCATTTATAACCGGTTAGGGAGGTAAAATGAACAGTTTTCAAAGTTTAGGGAAGAGGTTTACCCGGTTTTAGAGTTCAGGCAGGAAAAACGGACTTTTACAAAAGTTGAGGGAGGTAACGTGGGTTTTTATTTCTTATTCGAGCATGTATCGAGCCAATTTATTTTTCTCATTTGAGCCCATGTAGAGCCTCATTTACCATCTATACTATGTGCTTGGACTTTCACATGTTACTATGTGATTTAAAAAAAATATGTTTCTTCATTGAAGTCGACTCTAAGAATAGATGATTCCATAATTTGCTCACGTCATTCACACACCATAAGTCCAAGGAAAATCAGGCTTGCTCAGGAGGCACGAGGGTTTCCTTTTTCAGCCATTAGTTGTCCTTGAGTGTAGATAACTCCAGAAAGTCAGCAATGCAAATCTCAGATGAGATGTCAGGTAACAAGGAGCACGAAGTTAGGTGACCTATAGTTTCCACAATTCCCTTGCTCCAACGACAGCATAAACACTGGGCAACATAGATTCATGCATGTATTGACATACTACATGGTGCAGTCGGCAGCTATATATATAGTACTTTTAGCCGTTCAAAGATTCCCATGAATTAATACTCTAAAATAATGCTCCTGGCACCAGCTTCTTCTTCTTGTTCATACTGCAAAACATCAGGTTTTGCAGATTAAACAACCCTTCATCTATTTGGTTGTTGTTAGCAAGATATATTTGTTGCAGTATCCCTATCTATAACCTGCCAATCGGATCAATCAATCAGGATGTTTAGAGCACATGTTGATTATTGTCTCTGGAGTAAAGTTGTGGTGGCATTGACCGATTGGCATCTGCCGGATTGTTGGAGACTGAGGCATGAAGACAATAGATGCATCCCAAAGTATTTTGTTTGACCAGAAAGCTAGCTTAGACAATCTTCTGGTTGCCCCTTTTGTTTACACAATCTTTTTGGTTTTAATAACGTTATAAATTAATGTTGTGTGGAAGCGGACGACCGGTTTGGTGTTGGGGTA
The DNA here is from genome assembly GCA_022036555.1 of Microstegium vimineum. NCBI lineage: Eukaryota > Viridiplantae > Streptophyta > Magnoliopsida > Poales > Poaceae > Microstegium > Microstegium vimineum. The sequence goes on from CM039131.1 coordinate 24,193,700, forward strand.
CTTTTCATTGCAACAAATGAAAAATAAATTTATGCCTCCGATAATCGAGAAAGTTTTTTTTTCGAGATCAGGACATATAGCCAGTTTTTCATTAAGAAGAGAGTGGTCAATAGTCCTACATATAGATGATACATGAGGAATCACGTGTAATCCATGGATTACCAACAAAATCCTCAATACAAGACACAAAACAAGAAACATGATGGGTGGAGGACCCTCCACCAGCAACCCCAGCAACTGAACCTAATACAAAAGATAACTCAACACCTAGGTAGCCAGTAGTGACAGGAGACATAGAAGATAACAGCGACAAAGCATCCGCTAGTGGTCAAGACGACCTCGGTGGCAAAGCATCCACCGGAAACTCCACGGCGGCAAAGCATCCACCGGAAAACGATCGCGACCTCGGCGGCAAAGCATCCGCCAGAAACGCAACCCCTCTAAAAGCTCCTCCGAGTCACTAAAGGCAACATCCTCAGGGCCACGGGCGAGGAGGGACAACCTGGACGACCTCGGCGGCAAAGCATCCGCTGGCAACGATAACCACGACTACGGCTACGATCAACACCCACCAGGCAAACCAAGGTGAAGAGAGACATGACGCCCAATCAGGTTCAGAACGCCACGCGGGAACAACAGACCAGTAGGGCGCGACGTCGGATGGGAGCGTCGAGGGTGCAACAACGGAGCCTTCATGAAGGAGATGACACCCGTGGACGCCAACTTGGTTTAGAGCGCACCCTAGGGAGCGGTCCGGCTCCCCCAGCAGCGGTCGGCGAGCAGAGAATGACGGCGCCTTCAAGAAGGTAACGACGCTAGCGCACCACCGTCGTCGGTCCCAGGCGCGAGGCCCGGGAAGAGGGTTTTTACCCGTGCTGCCACGGACCGCCTGCTGGCGGGAGGCCGACCATCACCACGCCGGGGCGGAGCCTATCCGGACCGACGCGGCGGGCCTGGCCCCAGGCCCCGGTGGCGGCGCCGCCGGATCCGCACCGGCCGACGCTGGATCTTGGCGGCTCGTGTCGGGGGAGGTGGTGGTGCGCCGACGGTGGAGCCGCGAGCCCGGGCGCCAAAGGGGAGCCGCGGGCAGCTGACCGGGAGCCGACTCCTACCGGTGGCCTCAAACCCTAGCTGCCGCCGCCGCCGCCGAAGGGGCGCGGCCGGCCGGGCCACCCATGCACGCGAACCGGGCGCGGAGGGGTTGGATCCGCCACCCCGCCGACCGGCAGCCACCAACGCTGAAGGATGGGGAGGGGAAGAGACGGGGGAGCACCAGCGAGGAGGAGCGGGGAGGCGCCGCCTTGGGCCCTCCATGATGGCCGACGCCGGCGGCGGCGAGGAGGAGTGGCAGCGGCGGCGGCCCTGCCGGTGGTGGAGAGGGAGGGGACTGGGGACGGCGGCGGGGCCCCCCGAGTCGCCCCCCAGGGGGAGCGACGCGAGGGAAGGAACGTTCAGATAATCGAGAAGGTTCGGACTGTGACCAAGTGTATATATTTTTGCTTGTTCTTTCTTGTTTTAGAGGAGACCAAAGCCCATCTCCAATTAGACAAGGAAACAAAGCAAAGCAATCAGATTTTTGTTGCTTTACTCCCTTCGCTCCCAAGTCCCAGTAATACGATAAATGCATTTCACGTTACTGTTGGTCAAACCTTTTTTTTTCTCTTCGACAAAATCGACTTTGGAAAGAATAAAGTAAAATGGTTTCTTTTGAGCAAACCTTTGGAATGAAAGAATATTGTCAACAGTGGTGGTTAAAAGTTTACAACTAGAGTAAGTGTAGGCATCATTATTAATGATGCTATTAGCACCACTTTGAATAAAAAAGGTCTTAGGTAAGGAGATCGTATATCACCAATTTTATTTAACAATGTAGGAAGTATGTTCTCTATATACTGATTATTAAGGAAAAAGATAATGTCAAAATTAGAGGGGTCATACCTCACCTTATGGACGATGGTTTGTCTATATCGTGCACTTTTACATCATACAATGCTATTTTTGGACCATTATATGGAGCAAGTGAAGAACAGTAAATTGTACCAAGTATTATATGATCTCTCGCTCTGGATCTGGTCTCCCCGCCGTTAGATGTAGGCTCCTTCTCGCCCGCACCGACAGATCCAACCTCCCAACACCGGAGCTAACAAAGATAAGTGGATAGGAGGAGCACGGTCACCTACCTCGCCCACATCCGCGCTGCCTGCCTCGCCCGTGCCCGGATCCAGCCTCCCCGCCACCAGATCTGACCTGCTTGCCATCGGATCCGGGCTACTCCTCGCCCACGCTGCTAGATCTAGGATCTGGGAAGGGCCATAGAGCGATGGCGAGGAGGGAAGGGAGTGGGGGGCTACCGCTGAAGGAAGGGGCCGCACAGCCATGCTAGAGGTGGAAGAAGCCACATACGCCACACCAAAGGAGGAGGTGGCAGCCACGCATGCCACGCCTGGGCGTTGGAGGCCTAGGAGAGAGGGAGGCCGGGTTAGTAGGGAGACGAAGGGGGCGCTATTGGTGTCAGAAGGGAGAGGGAGGCAGTGAGGGATAATAGAGGAATTGAAACCCTAAGTTGTGGTTTTATACTTGGTTGTTGTTGACACTTCTAACGTCAACAATAGGAATGGAAATCCATTCCCAACAAAGACACCAAAATGCTTGTTGGTAGTTCTTAGCATCACCTTAAACATTAGGTTTTCATCCTTAGAAATGACGCTAAGAGTGCATTGGTTTGGTATTTATAAACATGATACTTATCTTTAGAATGATAATGGAAGTACGTATCCGCAAGCGCAGAGAAAAATACCATTGCAGGAGCTAGTTACCATATTTATATTTTCCATAGGGAGGAATAGTGTCTACGATAATTGACAAATATGTATACTTCTAATAAAAAACACACACACGCACGCACGCGCACACACACACACACACAAATGGCTTACCCCTAATATAGCATATAGTTTATCAGGGGGAAGCCACATATATATTTCCAAAAATTGAGAGAATTTATGATTAAAAACTAGGGCTCTATTCGGCTGATATTATTTTAACTTGTGCTGCTTTACATGACTGGTTTGTTGTGAGTGAAAAACACTGTTCCACAACTAGTTGGTTTGTACGGATTAAAGTTGGCTGAATAGAACAAGCGAACACGCCCGATATTTCAAAGGAATTAAACAAAGTAACTATTCATCATTTTTGTTTCATAAGGCTGTAATGGCATCGACTAATCCCCTATGACTAATCCCCTATGACGCAGGGTATAAGCCAGTTATTGTTGATCTTGTATTAAATAACTTTATTATTTAATGTGATATCAATAGTGATCGAATCTATCTAAGTTGAGTTAAGTTTGCCTTACTTTCCTTAGTGAAAGGACCTTGATGTCGCCCAACAGGACTAGAGGGGGGGGGTGAATAGGCTTGTTTAAAATAGATTTGCAAACTTTCTGACAGTACAGGTCCGGCACTGCCGGCCTTGGGTTCGGCACTGCCGGGGTGCCCGACACTGCTGCTCTAAAGCCCGGCAGTGCTGGCCTCCAGGACAGAACTGAACACAATTCAAAAAGTATAACTAGAATGGAAATTGTGCTTGAATGAAAACCTTTCTAGAGGTGTAGGGAACCTCTAGCACCACTTGAAAGTGGTAGGAGCTGCACCACCAAGTAGATCGGGACCAAACCCTAGAAATCACCTTGAGGACAAATGCAAGCAACACAAATAACACAAACACAAGTGACACAAGATTTATCCCGTGGTTCAGCGTCGCCACCAAGACTAGCCTAAGTCCACGTTGTTGAGGTTCGCCACACAAGGCTTAGGCTTGCCCTTCCCTCGTTCTCAAATCAAGAGAGTGAACTCTTGAAGTGAGGGGTGATTTCTTAGCTTCAATGAGATGGTTACAAACCTCCCGGGGCTGCCACACAAGTTGGCAAGCTTCACGGGCAATGCTCTAGCTGGCTAGGAGCAAGCTCCAAGAGTAACGAATGCAATCCACCGACTTGAACGCGAACCAAGTGCTCTAGGCAATGAAGAACAGTTTGGGCTACTCTCTAATAAAGTTTGGAGGCTCAATCTCTCAAAGGATTGGAGAGGAATCAAAGAGAGAAGCTTGAGGGGCTCCGATGGAGTTAGAGAGAGGAAGAGAACTTTCTGTTTTTGCACTGGTGAAGGGAATGGTCGAGATGACCGTTGGGGGCAGCAGGAAGGGGAAATAAATACCCTCTGCTGTCCAACGGACACTTCAAGTCTCGACACTGCTGGGCTACAGCTCGGCACTGCCGGGCAGGTCCGGCACTGCTGCCCTACAGCCCGGCACTGCTGGACTCCCAGCACTGCTACTCAGGGGAACAGCACCGCTGCGCTGCCCAAAAATGCTCCGAATGAAAAGCTGTTTTGCAGGGAGACTGGGCATGGTATGAGAGGATGTTTGGTGGAATTTGAGCACTTGGTTGCACATTTAAGCATGCACATTGCATCCCCCTTTGTAGTACGACCTTTCCTAAACTCAAATTCAAAACATCAAATAAATTAAACGCCTTTGAGCCGGACACCGTATCCTTTACAAATTGGGACTGCATCATTGAATATATTGTCCTCATTCTTGTAATACCTTGAGTATGTGTTTGCAATCATCATTATCTCATCTCTTTGAGCAAACACACCTTAGATCTTGTGACTTGAATATTTCCAACATATATGAATTCATCCCATGGCTTCAAGTCACTTCCACTAATAAATTGATCCTCAACATAATATGACTCCTCATAGCTTGATTAGTACTTCAACTCAATGCAAGTACTCTCTTCTTCACCTTAGCCATAGTACCTCGGTCTCCTTGACCTTCACCTTTGCTTAGTACCTCGAAGTCCTTTCCTTGCTATCTTCACCCTATCAAGCCATACTCAAGTCACACCATATTAAGCACCGATTGAAAACCATTTCTACAATATTGTGATCCTTGCTTGATATCTTGTAGATATGAATGTTGAGATCAATCAAGCTTTGATATATGAGACTACATATCAATATGGTCAAGCCAATTCACAATTCCTTAGATCTTCCTGATTTTGGCTTGACACTCCTATCACTCACTTCAATCTCTGTCTTCACACTTCTAGCTTGATCATATAAATGCAATGTAATTTCCCAAATCTTTGTCCATACAAGCAAACTAAAGTAGAGACCATCTTATATCCAATATACATTGTCTCCTATGTCATTTGACCTTTGCTTGTTGTTTTCTCACTAATGCACTATTGATTCATTATTTAATCCTTGATCAACACTAGTCCACTATCTAACTCTTCTTGTTCATGTAAAGCAAGCCAATATAGAGACCAATCCATAACTATCAACTCATGTCTCATTTGCCATTTGTCAAGTATGCTTGCTTTCACATGATACTATGATATCCCACAATATAGAAGCCATTTCATTGATTCCATTTGCATTGTTGTATTTTGCTTGAACTAGATTATTCCCATGATCTTTCAATACAACAATACATAAATTGACCTTCATTCAACATTGTGTGGAATACCATCAAGTTTTCTTTTCTTGTTAAACCTTTGATACACTTAGCAAACTTGTTAGACCTTTAATTGTATTGTCATTCATTTCACCAAAACCCACTAAGGGGCTAGATGCACTTTCACTTAGATCAGTTTAGTTATCATTATTGTTATAATAAATGTTTTATTAATTATAACAATACCCAACTAAGGTTAAGGTAGATCGGTCTTAAATCATTTTGTTTGATCATTTGTTATGTTTCTTCATGCTTAATAGATGTTTACATAATGATTAAGTCTGTTAGATCGACTATTTTATCTCAACCTTAGGTCTTACATGGTACATATTTAAGGGCATGTTCAGCTTTATGTTTGAAGTTTATTAATCTCTTTTGGAGTTTCTATTATGGTTGTAACGACTTTGATCGATACCTACTATTAGGTTCATCTGGATTCAGACGATGTCTGTTAATAGATTTTCATTCGTAATGATGAATATGTACCTTGTTTTGTTTGTTATGTTGATATCGTCTGTTTTAGCCGATTGTCTGTGGTTTGATAAATACAATATTTATTTTTTAGACTCCTGATTCATTTATGCATGATCATCTTAATACCTGACTAGAAATACAAACAGATTTGTTAATATCTTCTAAGGATTTTATCATGACTGTAACAACTCATATCGGTCCCCTCTGTTAAGGTTACTTAGATTTAGACGACGTCGGTTAATAGATTTTATTTACTATGAATATGATGGTTGCTTGTTGACGTACATGTATGAATTGAATAGTTAATTTTTTCTATATGCTATAATCTTTATCACAAATTTTCATTTAACTTACATAAATAATAGTTCATTTTATGTCTTCATTTATATTAAAACATTCAGGATGCCGACTTCTAGTTGATAGCCTTTAAAATTGGCTATCTAAGCCATATATTTGGAACTGTCTAGAGAAATACCAATATGTTCCGCCTTGTGTTACTGATCATTTTCTTCCTTGTTAATTGTAAGGTCAAATTGACTGGCACACTTAGGTCGAATCAAGCAAACCAGCCTGCTAAGAAAGATCACAGATCATTAATCACCTGATTTGATTCTTCAGGCTTGCAAGCGTATGGGTGTGACAGTTTTGCGCCTACAAGTCGCTAGGTCAAATAGGAGCTAATCTAGAAGAGTTTACCGATTGCATACATATAGATTTGTTTGTAGGAGAGTGCTCTTACTCTTGAGTCAATTTTAGGACTTTAGTTTTGTCTGGAGTTGGAGTGCACAAATTCATGGCAAATTCCTATCAAATATCTTTTGAACCTCTCACAAATTTCTTGAGTCAAAATTCCCATTTGAACCCCTCCCGAAATTCCTTGACTCATGAAAGGGAGATCTTTTCCTTTCTTCCTTCCTCCATTCAAATTCCTATTATTCACTCTTTAATTTCTCTTTAATCACTCTCTAAGTATCTTAGAATAAAATGGGAAATCCTTTCTTTCCTCTTTAGGCCTAGAACTTCCTCTTTTCCTCCCTATCCCTCCTCCTTGCCCAACTAGCAAGCAGCCAATCGGCCCACTAGTCATTCCTCTCCCTTCCTTCTTTCGCAAGACCATCTGTGCCCCCTAGCTTAGGTGCAGGCCCAACAAGCCGATATGGCCTATCAGCTGGTGCCCCCAACCTCAATCCTAGAGCGCGCTCGCTAGGGAGTGGCAACTGCCGCCGTCACTGTGGCATGTCCCATCCATGCGCACGATTCCACTGGTCTAATCTCCCTTTATGTGTTGCGTATCTCGATATAGGCACAAACACCAAAAATGCCATTGTTGCCTTAACCCTAATCAACCGCTACTATAAATTATGCAGCCATCGCTCTCTAGTCCTGTTTCCCAATCCACTGTCGCCCTTTGCTCCTCTTCATCAACCTTCAACTACAGCTACACTTATCACCACTGACTTACCTCGCCACTGCTGTGTTGTGACTGGGTTGCCTCGTCTCCTCTTTGCCACCTCGTCGATCCCCCTACTAGCCATGCGAGTACAATAGATATCCTTGGCCATGCTCCACAAGGCCGTGGGATGCCACTACCTCAACCATGGTAGGAGATCCTCCTCGTACTGGCCTCTGCGACTTCACCAGCGTGCCATGCAAGCCACGACGTGCTTTGCTCCATCCTCGCCGTGGCCCTGAACATGCCTCACCGTCGTGCCCACGATGTGTCACGCCGCAATGTCGCCTAGCCATCCGTGGATGAGCCATGGCCGCCCTGACACCACGACTTCCCCATGCCATCCTCGTCATGCCACACCCAGACCAGTCATGGACGACAACTGCCTTGCAAGGGTAGGCTGTCAGCCGGACAATGCACAGACACTGACCCCAACTTCCTAAACCAGCACCAGACTATGCCTCACTGAGCCCTTGTACCACACCAAGTGACGCTAATGTCCTCACCGAGTACCATCAGCTGGCTAACAGCGCCCTAGCGAGCGACTTATTGATGTCACCCTACTCCACCTATGCCTAGCCAGCCGTAGACACACCACGACTGACCATGATGTCGTTCTGGCCTTGGCGTCTCACTCAAGTGGGAATCACCGCCATAGCAACACCATCGTGCAGCACCAGACAACAACATCATTTCACTAGAACCCTCCTCTATTGGTGAGTCCCAAATGCCAAAGCCTCTGCCTTTCTTCCTTTTGTTGCCATCCTTGCCTGAGACCGACCTTCATGCCATAGTTTTGCACTATCACAAGGAAGCTGCAACCTTGGTGTGCCAAGTACTATGCTCTGTAGAAGGGTTGCACCATGCTTCATCCTTGGCATCGGTGCCAAGGCTGGCTCTAGGGTGGCCATAGCTCCTGTCAGTTGGCCATTGCCACCTTGGGCCACTTGCAGTTACCTTCTGGCTGACCACGATCTTGTCCGACCTGGCTGCTACTATTTGTAGCTAGATATAGGAGGCCAATAGCAAGCCACAATAGTCCAGAGCCAACTACAGTAGGTCGTAGCTAGCTAGGAGAGGCTACAACTAGTTGTGGCCTACCCAAGATGTGTCGTTGTTCCACCATAGCAAGCTTCAGCTCCTTTTCCACTTCAAGGTGACCTTTTGGAACCCTTACTGACGCCATACTTGATGTCAGCAAAGCTCTCACTTTTTTCTTTCATTTATTCAAGCACTTGATATCTATTTATGCCTATGTCATGCCTTTGCGCTGGCCTATCTCTATCGCTACGAATGTGTGCTACTCTAGTTTCATTGTTGTGTTGTTGGTTCTTGTGTTGTGGTGTTTTGCTTGTCTATAGACTGTGCCTTCGAGTCAGTTCAGAGGGCAAGTGTTCTAATGTTGCAATCGTGAGCTCATCTCGTCATGGACGTAACACCGAGCATATCCATTCTCTCGTGTCTTAGTTGGCCTTATAGCACTATGGTAGTTAGTGAACCTATTCATCCCTATGATGTGGCCATGGAGAACTTGACAATGATGCGCTTCCTACTACACACGATGAACCTCCATGATCTAGTCTAGAGGGAGGTGAACTAGGGAATGGCCATCATGGATCCTTTGGAAGTCAACTGGAGTAGGTAAAGCTCATGGATGCAAGTTGTCTTGCCGTGACCATCAGGCTCTACCTCCCTTATCTTCTTTCCTCCTACCCACCTCGTATGCTTGTGCCACCTTGACCATAATGTTCGTTTGGGTCTAACAGTGACAACCACATCACTATCAACCCTAGGGATAGCTTTGTGCCAAATTAATTGTACGTCAGTCGTGGTACCCTACGGGTGAGTTTGAAGAATTGTTTCATTAGGTTTGGTTGGTAAGATCCCTCATGTGTTGCTTCTCCTAGTCCCCATATTTTGCTATGACCTTTGGGATTGGAGGATAGCCCGACCTCTGACTTATTTCACTCTTTGATTTCAGCCTTTGCCATGGTGAGTAAATCAAAGAGTGGTAGGTCTTGCTACCCGTGCCTTTAATTTCTTGGTCTGACTCTTTCGACCTCCATTTGTGGCCATGGCGTGTTGGTCGAGAGAATGCAAAGACCATTCTTTTTATCTTCCTGCCTCTCTTATCGATCCTCATCGATCTAGTAAGATGTAGATTTATCCCTCTTATTCCAACTCCTTTGATTCATGTCTATTGCCATGACATGAGAATCAAAGTACCATGAAACCCAAATCCCTTTTCACTTGTTTATTTTCCCTTTGGTGTTTATTTATTGCTCCCTTGACACCATTGCTTTGATTGGCGTTGGATACTATGACGAGTGGATCAAAGGAAATGGATCCTTTGTGCAGTCCCATTGTATGCTTGTACCTACCCTAGACCATAGTACTTCTTAGGTTCTCACGGTGACAACTACACCGCTAAGACCCTAGGAGTGTCTAGGTGCCATAGTCATGGTACCCTACGAGTGGCTTTTGGTGTTGAGTCCTTTTTTGTGCCACTCCTTTCCAATGCCCCACCATTTGCCATGGCGGGTAGATTGCAAGAAGCAGATCACTGCTCCAATCTTTTCCTCCTCTATTCCATCCTCTCTTTGGTTATCGTCATATATAATGGCATATGAATTGAGAGAGAGATCAAAACCACTCCCTATTAGCCCGCACTATTTGATCATATCTTTAACTGTGATGATCGGATCGAATACCAATATCACTTCTAGTTAGTGAAGTTATGGTCTATGTCATGTCTCAGAACCATGCAAGTTGAATTGATCAACCGTTAGAAAGTCGTCCTTATTAAGGACATGACATCGAAATGTCTAGCTAACCTTTCCCTATTTCCCCTGTCGTGCTACTCTCTTCTCGGCTCCCGACATTATGTGTCATGTGGTGCGAACACATGGTGGGTAATTACCCATGTAGTTCAGTTTTGTGATGAGTGATTGCCCAACACTTGAGTGGTTTAGTTTGAGTGGCTTGATTCTAACCCTTTGCGAAAGAAAATGTGTGCCTGTCTATCGGCTTGTGGTGTGCAGGTGCTATGCCTAGTGACAGTGGTCAATGGCGTGGAGAAGGTCGAGTAGAGGTTTGCCGTGCCGATGGACTAAGAGTGGTGAAGGGCGGAAGCGGGGCTCGGACTGAGGGACCATGGGCGCCGGCGGACTAGCTGTGGTGGCTAGTACCTGGCATCGGCAAGTGCGAGAAGACATGGAGGTAGACCGAGTCGACCGAGTCAAGACGGTGGACGAGCGGGTCGAGCGGAGGCTCATGGGACTCGGAGTCCGACCGGGCGAGGACAAGGTGGCTCGAGTCGAGCGGTTTGGTGGTTTGGGCCTCAAAACCATCCAAGGACGGTTTCCGAGTTTGGGCCTCAAAACTTGGGGTTCGGTAGTTGAGCCCAAAGCTACCGGTGACGGGTTTCCTGGGTTTGGGCCTCAAAACCTAGGCGGAGCTTCCGAGGAAGCGGGGATGGCAAGTGGCGGAATCCTGGAGGTTGCGTCGAGGCGACGAAAACTCCCGGCAAGAAGCGGGGCCGTCCATTCAAAATACTGGAGATATTTTCTGGAGCTTGGACTGCAATGCTTAGGCTAGGTAGTTCACTCATTGTATCTAGGGGGTCTTTGGGAAATAGCCAAAGCCCGATAAGTAGGGGGTGAAGGGATATCCCTCATCCTATCTCTTGAACCCTAATCACTTGCCCCCCCTCTCTCTCTCTAGTTCATGAGATCCCTAGGTTGTTTCTACCAACCTTTGTAAGAACTTGGATTTGTTGCGAGGAATCGGAGGCCGTAACCTCCGTAAGCCATGGTGGCTTCGATTTCTTGATCGTGTACCCGTTTTTGCTTGTGTTCTTCGCATTTTGCTTTTGCTCCCTCTTTTTCCCGAGATGATTTCTCTTTGTAGGGAGTAGCTCTTGCAAATCCGTTTGAACCAAGTTGTTCGTAATCGTGAGGAGCATCTTTGCACCGAAGGAATTCCCCTCAAACCTCACAAGTGCGTATATCGGGCGATTTCTTTGCGGTGTTCTTTGTTCTTGCCCCTTTTCCCCCAAATCCTCGCTTCCCTTTAATCCTCACCAAATTGAGCGATGATTTCTTCGGGATAGCTCCTCCATAGCACTAGAATCATGCCTACCAAGTTGGGTTGCTAGTGGAGAACATTTGGTCAAGATTTGGGAAGATTTGATGGAGAGAAAAACGATTTTCGCGGTTATTGCGCATTTGTCGGGGGCGTCAGACGCTCCGAGGGTTTGCGTCGGACGCTTGTACGTACTGACGTCAGCGTCCGTCGCCTCGCTTATCGGCGTCCTTCGGTTTTGGTGTCGGACGCTCTCTAGAGTCCGTCGCCCAGTGTCCGTCGCGTGGTGTGCGCTGTTCTGTTCTGTTTTGATCTCGGGTAGGCCGACGGACGCTCGTCCAAGCGTCCGTCGCCTCAGCACTTCTTCAGCATCTGTTAGGCTCTCTGGAAGGCCGACGGACGCTCGCCTAAGCGTTTGTCGCCAACGTCTGACGCCCTGCCCTGGAGCGTCCGTCGCGCTATCTTCCAGCGTCCGTCTCCCTGCTGTCCAGCATCCGACGCCTATCTTTTGGGCTGTTTTGCTTGGGGTTCTTGCCTCTTTCTCATAGGGGTTGAGAACTCATTCTTGGGGGTTTTCGGTGAGTTTTCCTCCACTGTCGGTGAGCTTTCATTTGTTCGTTTTCGTCTGAATCCCCACTCGCGTTGCTCGGGGGAGGTTGAGTACCCAACAACTGGGTTTGGTTTTTGGGAAGAGTGGCCCGAATATTTCGAGAGAAATTTGAGGCTCCCATTCACCCCCCTCTGGTTGCCGTTCTCGGTCCTTCATGTGGATCTAGAAGGACTATAGACAATCCCATGCTTCTCTTGTCCCATTGTCTTTTTCTTGTGCCAATTGCCATGGCATGTAGGCTAAAGAACCTTAGGACCAAGTGAGAACTCTTACATCTTGCATTCTTATTCACTCTTGCTTATTTGAGCTTAGTTGTGACTCATAGGTTAAAAAGGCTTCAAGGGCCAAACCCTATTGTGCTTGTTTTCCTCTCATGCTTGCAATCCTTCCATTTCCTATTAATTTCCATGACATTTGGATCGGGAGACTGCAAGTCATGGTGTTTGCTTAAGTTGAGCTAGTGTCTAGGCTTTTTCTTTTGATGCCATGTAGGTCAACAAAATCAACCTGAGAAGTATTGGCTATTTTGGGACCATGACTTAAGATTGCGCTTAGTAGACAACCACCACTATTTCTTTGAAGCCCAAGGAAACAAATACCATCCATGAGGGCTAACTCTCTTAGTGTTCTTTTGTAGTTAGCTACACCTTTTATGTCTTACTGCCTTTTGGGAGTTGTCGGTTCTTGGTTTGGGGTTTGATTGCTCTTTTCCTTGTTTGTCGCGCTATCAAGGTAGTTGCATCAAAGGATAACATCAATCAAACCAGGATTCATTGGATGGAGAAGATGTAAAGACATTAGGATGTTAATGACTATGTGACTATAATGAACATGTGCCACTTCTCACCCAACCTCATAGAATCCTATTAGACATGCAAATACATAGATGTTAGTGCTTTACTTGTTGCAAATGAACCATGATAGGTTGCATGGTAGAACTACTTGGAAAGCCATTACCTTATCGCAATCTTACCCCTGCACACCCATTGTTAGGATAGAAAATTGCATTACTTGCTCTCTTTTTATCCACTATGCATTATATATTTGATGTGATGCTTAGTGAAGCTTTGTTTGTGAGTGGATGTGGCACATGGTATCGATAATATGGTAATAATGTGATGACAACCGGGGAGAGATCTTAGGGTGAGTCTTGGGTTTGTGGTGAGGGTTGAGTCGACTAGACATGATTCGACGTCGAGTCCCTAGGATGAGCCTTATTGGGGGATGTGACCTTGGCATCCCTAAAAGAGGTACCTGTAGTGGGTACATGTGTTTTGAGGAGATCTCAGGGTCGATTATTTATATGGGATGAAGCCTCAGGAGGGAGGTGTCATTGAAGCATGGGGTGTTCGATCCCACTAAGAAACGATGTCATGTCTGGTCTTATCTAAGGGCTTGAATATCAAGAGAACTAGAACCATGGGACATTGTAAACACACCACTCATCCCTACATGGGCAGGGGAAGGATGTTTGAGCAATCTAGGCAATGCCATTACTGCTTGGTTGTGAGGTGATAGGGTGGGTCGTGTCGGTGTTGGGATCTAGTACCACCCTAGATGCATAGTACGACCGTGGGCCAGGTGCTGCATCTCCTAGTCTCAGCATGTTGCCCTAGGGCTAAGTGGTAGGATGGTATAATTCTTGGTGAGAATACAACCCGGTATCAACCTAGACGATGTACATCGTGGATGATGGTGATCTTGTGGTTATGGGTGTACACATTTTGCAAATTGATCATTCTATATGTATATATGCATCCTCAATTATGGGCATTCCCTTGACCTACGCTTCTCTTGAGTAGAGAGATGAGTCCATTCTCTTCTTTACCGTGGGTTTGTTGGATTTTAGCCATGGGCCGTTGAGGCGGGGTGCAGGAGGGAGTTATCCCCATCACCTAGAGAGTGAGTGTTGGTGATATGTGTATGATGGGATGGGAGAATGTGTGGAGGAAATGGGTTAAAACTTGAGAACAATTATAAAATGTATTGATATCTTGATGACTTGCATAGGAAAATTTTAGTCATCAATAGTTATTTTTTCTCATCCTTACATTCCACTTACCACAAAGTAAACACATATCATAGGGTGGGAAACACAAATAGTACTAAAATTTATTTAGCAGGTTTGGATGCTCTCTTTGATGATGACAACAAAGATCAGGAGGTTTAGGTGGTCTTGTCCTATGCTCCAACTTGCCTATGAAGGAGAAACCTTCACCTGCTGATGCATTACGTCTAATATAATGAATGCCATGAAGGAGGAGACTTCACCCGATGAGGCGCTACATCTACCTTGATGCTATTCTGTGTTATTTCTGCTAGTATCACGTTGCACTCGAGTGTGTATGTATGTGATATAACACTTGTAAACCTATAATTTGTGATGTATGCCTATAATTCGTGATGTATGACTGTGGTATCAACTGAATAATAATAATGTGATAGGTTGGTTTTCCTTGGATTATCACATTAGGATGCAATATGTGGATTTCCCTTAGAGGAAATTGTGGATCATTTCAATCTTCTAGAGAGCTTCATTTAAAACCACCAAAAGAATATTAAGATATTTGAAGTATACACCAAATGTTGGATTATGGTAGCCCAAGGGGTCTAACTTTTAATTGATTAGATATTTGGGATCCAATCATGTGGCATGTAAATTTGAAAGGAAGAGCACATCAGGCACATGTTAACTATTGGGAAGATCACTTGTCTCTTCATCATCAAAGAATAAAAATAGTTTTACACTTTCAATTGCCAACGCCAAATATATATCTGCAGATAATTGTTGTGCACAAATACTTTTCATGAAAGCTACTTTGAATGATTTTGGAATCAAGTTCAAGAAAGCGCCATTGCTATGTGGCCATGAGAGTGCAATCAAGCTAACCAACAACCAAATTCAATATGCAAGAACAAAGAACATTGATGTCTGCCACCATTTCATAAGAGATCATCAATTAAAAGGGGACATTTCAATAGTGAGTGTGGGCTAAAGATCAACTAGACAATATATTCACTAATCCACTTCATGAGAAGAGGTTTTGCAAGCTTAGGAATTAATTGAATATATTAGATTACTCAAATATGTGTTGATGTAGCCCACTTATATGACATGCCTCTAGCTCCTTTGAGCAAAGTTAGGTAATGGTTGTTTGGCATGCATACATCCTTTACTAAGGACCTGTTTAGTGGATCTAGTCATTCCTCATAAGAAATAGGTTCATTCATGAAAATGACATGAATTTGATGCTTGTATGGTGCCACTATTGCTTCTATGATCGCTACAATCTAGTGGTAGCATATGATATGTTTGTGTGCTTGCAATCCTAGCGTTTGATCTAGAAAATGAGCTTTAAGTGTTCAACTCAACATAGTCAAGATAACCATTCTAGAATGTGTCAAAAAGCTTGTCCTAGGTTTAAACCAAGTTAAATATCTTAGGAAAGTAATTTAAATTGAACCACATTTGGGAAATAATCCTCACTTCATTGATTGACTAACTCAACCTATCTAAAATTTGACATACCTTTTTGTGTTAATTAATGACAAAGTGGGAGATAAATAAATATATAGAATATAAGTGGAGAGATAGTACATATTTGACAAAGGTGAGGATTAATTAAAATTTTGAGACAAGTAGGGAGATCAAGCTCATGAACTTTATGGTGCATTTGAATGTGCATTGATATATGCTTGCTTGGATTTATTGAGTATAAATTGTTTTTTCATATTTGTGTGGTGTATGCTAGTAATAGAACATGATTGATAAATTGAAGTACTAACATTCTTAGAATGGTAGCTAGATATAAGTGTTTTTCAAGTTGTACTAGAGTCTTACATATAATGTTCATCTTATGAGCTATCTCATGTTTGTGTATCTACAAGTGACACAAGGAGTATCTAGATAGCAATGGTGCTAAGGATAGTGTAAATTGCATCTCCGGTTGGCATCACACTTCAAAAGTCCATTCTTTATGCCTTAGCATCATTTGGTAGTCATTACTCACCCAAAATTCTATCTATGCATATGTGCAATATTCTTAATCCAAACTCTTAGCACATATGTATTTAGAGGTAATGCTACCAACTTGAATTCATGTAAATTGTTCAAATCCTTTTATACATGATAAAATTGATTTGGCAAGCAACTAGGACTCTCAAAAAAAATATTCACATCTTTGTAGAGGTTGTCATCAATTACCAAAAGGGGGAGATTGAAAGCCCTAGTTTGGTTTTGGATAATTGATGAAACCTTGTGTACTAACCTTTGGCTCTAAGTGTACATTGATATAGGTGGGTAAAGACAAAGTTATGGAGCAAGATGGTGTTCATGGTGGTGATGGACATGTGGTGATGATCAACCTCCAAACATGGAAAAGAAGAAAGTGAAAAACAAAATGAGCTCAAGACGAAGGTATACTTGATAGGACCATTTTATTTTGCCACTCAAGACACCTAGTGGGTGTGAGTGGATTTAGGATAGATAGTCATACTATGAAGAAGGTAGAAATTCATATGTGAAATGTGGTTATAAAAGTCTCACTAGATGTTTTAAGTCATTGCATAGGTATTTAGATGCTAGTGAGTGCTACTACCATTGAAAAAGATTTGTGAAAATTCTAACACACATGCACAAAGGTCATGTACATTTTGTCTAGCAGTTGGGAGCAAGGGTGAAAAGATTGGAGAATAATGAGGGTTCAATATAAGTGACTAGATGTTGGTCCCCGTGGGACCAGTCGTGTCATGTGCTTAACAATATGTGCAGGCAGTTCTCGCAGAATAGACCGGACATTGATCTGAGTGAGTCCAATCAGTGCTGACCGTGCATGTTCGGATACCAAAAGTAGTCTTTGGAACCTCTCTACATAACAACTAGACTCTACTGAGTGAGTTTGACCAGACATGAATATGGTGCATACGATCAATGTGACGTGGCGAGCTAAGCTGGGGGACCTGCGGACCAGACGCTAGATGGAGCCTAGTCACCATGGACCGAACGCGTCCGGTCACTAATTTGGCTCTCTGGAAATGACCAAAGTCTAGGGGTCACAACGTTCAGTCAGTTCATCAAATGCTTCCGGGTGCAACATTAACGAGCATGTAACATATGATAGTCATCAGATATCAACGACCAAGGTCAGACCTGATGGACACGTGGTCACATCTAGGTGACCAGACGCTGCTCGACCGTACGTGGTGCGTCCGGACAACATGTAGACAACCTATGTAGGGGTATAATGGCTAGCTCTTTGAGGGGCTCTATATATTGATGTTGGTTGGCTAGGATTGTAGCTCTTGCACATTTTCATGGATAATACAACCTTATGATCCTAGACAATCCTCTGTTACTCATACTAGTTGACTGATTCATCATTTGGTGAGTTTGGAGAGGATCCAAGTGAATTTCTTTGAGTGATTGCATCTAGAGGCACTTGGTGATTGTGTTTTGCTACAAATTTCTCTTATTACTCTTGTTTGCTATAGCTTGGAGTAGCGAGGATCGTTGAGTGGAAGGTGCTGTTTGTCTCTGGCTCCAATCAAGGTGATTGTGAGGGGTTCTTAAGTATTCCTTGTGGAAGTTCACGAAAGTCATCTCTAGTAGATTGCTCGTAGCTTGCGGATCTCTATCTTATGTTGATTGTGCGGCACCCAGTTATGGGTTAGGCATATCAAGCCTATTAGAGCGTGAATCACCAATTGGATGTATCGCTACAACGAGGACGTAGCTTGCCCGCAAGCATGTGAACCTCGGATAAAAATTATGTGTCAATCTTTATGAGGATTTCATTGGTGACATTGTATATCGATTGATCACATGCCATGGCGGTATAACTATCTCAATCACCTCTTGTATTTACTTTCTATACATACTTTGTGTAGTGATATTTTGCTAATTATACTTAGATATTGAGTGATTTGAAATCATAGCTTACTATACTTGTGGATAGGTGGTTTACTTTTCACTTGTAGTGCTAGTGTGAATCTTGCATTTCATGATTAATTTGTCTACTAACCACTTTGCTTAAGTGTTATTGTAGACTTTTTTATTAAGCTAATCACCCTGCTCTAGTTATTTATGATCTTTCAAGTGGTATCAGAGCTATATATAATAAAAAATTAATTTTAATATTAATATTTATAGTATAATTGATATCAGTAGATCAAACTTTGAATCTATATATTTCTATAACAAACTTATTTAGAGATACATATATTTTAATATATTTTCTTTAAACATAGTCAAACTTCATAGTCATGAATACAATAACAACATTTATTTTGGAATAGAGAGTACTCGGCGGTGATTCTTCAGCCATATGGTGTACACAATCCATTGCTTTTTAATTATCATTCTCATTTTCGTGAAGTCAAACAAACTTGACTTTGAACAAATGTATATAAGAAAATGTTAATTTTGTGGGATATAATTAGTATCATTTGGTAGATCAATGAATCCATGTTCATAATAAACTTATTTAGAGATAAAATTATTGCTAATATTCTAAATTGAAGTAAGTTTAACTAGTATATGAATTCCTTAGGTACACTACAGAGGGAGTAGCGGCAAGTTCTTTTGCCGAGACCGGCGGGTAACCGACGACTGTCATGTCGTTTGGCTAAGTGACAGCAGGCAGACGTCCCCAGGTTCTAAAAGTCAACAAGGAAAACAATATTCTCTATATTCTTCTCACTCCAATTAATCCTCCACGGTGCATCTTTTGACAATGTATTATTTTCTTGGCATCTTCATTTCTCTAGTAAACGTACAATTGGAACAGTGAGTACTTTTTAAGTTTTTGTCAATGTCGTGTTGCTTCAAGTAAATATAAGAACGTTAGGCTTATATATATATATATATATATATATATATATATATATATATATATATATATATATATATTCTTTCAACAATGCAAGTGACCGAATCAATTTTTAAGAATTTTCAACACCTGGATACTAGTGGATATTATTGGCCAAGTCAAGATGGCTGGAACAAGTTCGGGAGTCGTATGCTCACGTATCTTTTGATGGACACTTCTAGGACCATCGTTTTCTTTGTTTGCTTCTGTTAAGAGGCGTGCTTATAGAGGTTTCTATGCCGCAGAAATAATTTTAGAACATAATTTATTTTATAGCCAAAATAATAAAGCTAATTATTTTTTGGAGTGCCTTTGTAAATGGTGAGGTAGGCCTTAAGAAAACGCCTGCCTCTGCCTCTGCTAATCCTTTATAGAGATAGGCATTAGAGACGGGTGCCACCTCTAAAAATCAAGTAACATAGATGACACTAAAATTCAGGGTCTAGAGATAGTTGTCTCAAGATGAATTGATCATAACTTATTCATATATATACTTAGATGAAGATGAATTTTTTATAGAAAAATTATAATTCCCCACGTGATCTGTAACTTTGTAGTTGACTGATTTTTTATTTGAAACTGTTTGGAGTCCAAATATTCATTTAAAGATTTTAGATTTTGAAATTTATTTATTTTAGTTAGGATAAACCCCATTTCCATTATAATAGAAATCATAGAGGCATATGTTTTGAAATTTAATATTTCAATTTTACAAACAACCTTGGATATTGACATGATCTATAGCAAATTTGTAGTTCTCCATACAATATACAACTTTGTAGTTAACAAGTTTTATATTTGAAGTTGTTTAGATTCCTAAATATTTAGTTTGTATTATAAGACTTTGAAATTAAAAATTTAGAAGTTTCAAATAACTTATTGACTTGATCTATACTAAAATTGTAGTTGTCAACACAATCAACTTTATGGTTGACAAGTTTTTTATTTAGTAAAAAATATTTATTTTAGAATTCTTACACTTTGAGACTGAAATTTTCAAAATTTTCATGCAATTTCAATACAGACATGTAGAGCTTGATGAGATTTAAAACTTAATTAATAGTTGATATTTTTCATGTGAAATCATTTAGGGGCTGAAATAATGAATACAAGATTCTTATAAAAGTTAAATATGGGATCACAACTATTATTTATTATCTGATTGCTTTGGGTTGAGGTATCGATCATGGGCTTTCTACCCCTCCTTATATAGTAGGAGGTAGAGTAACAAATAGATCGAGTCATGGTTTACACATTGGCATTATTGTCAGTTACAAAAGATAGAGTCGGATTCTATATATCTTTCTTATGACTTACCTGCCAAGTCGGCGAGTCACGCCCTGAGATGGAATCCATCATGGGCCTCGACCACACCCCCTCCAAAGGTGCATGTTATAGCCTTGGAGAGAGTATCCAGGCCACGTAATCGACAATATGTTACTTAGTTTCATGGTGCCAAATAGCATTATGCTTTCTTTTAATAAAACAATATTGTACAATTTAGAAACATATGGCATACATATAGTAATATTTATACAACGTACATATTTTACTATTTATACGTTGATTGTAGGATATTTTAGTCCTTCAATCCTTTTTATTATATTTTATAATGAAAGATTTAGGAAATTGCATTGCCTTTCATAATAACATAAGTGCAAATTTAGAAGGTTATTCCAAATTATCTTTATAATGATATATGTAAGTAATTTATATGGAATTATAGGATTTAGATGTAAATTTAGGGTTACTTTATGTATGCTTTCAGGTTTGTGGACTTTTAGGTTTGTGAACAACGTACGTGACGACATGCTCGAAATTTTTTCAAATTTTACAACGACATATACGCACATGAGATCATGATACCTACACAAGTTTCATGATTTTCAAAATTTGTTTGCATTTTATATAATTAAAAAATCACTCGCACCAAAGTTGACGACGTTGCCTCATGAGCACGTTTATCGAAATTTTGAGACAAGTCCTGGATTTGGCCATAATTTACACTAACAAACAAGGATAACATTTTTTGGAACGAATGAAATCTATTATTTCATGCACCTGCAGTTCAAATGTAGATTATGCGGGAAAATTCAAGAAAATAAAATAAACTAAGAAAATATACAAAATGCAATGAAAAGGTTCCAAATTAGAACATGTTGTTTACCATAGTTCACTAAACCTTCACAAAAAATTGGGAGTAAAAAAAATTAATTAGTTTGCTGAGTGCCTAGGGTTGACACTCGGCAAATTAATTATTTTGCCGAGTGCCAAACGCCTGACACTCGACAAATCGAATGACGCTGGATGCCGCCAGTCCCGTGGTAAAATTTGCCGAGTGTACGTTTTTGCTGAGTGTCGGGCACTCGGCATATTAATGATTTGCCGAGTATTATAGTTTGCCGAGTGCGGCACTGGGCAAATTAAATGGTTTGCCAAATGCCTGATATTTGACACTCGATAAATTAAAGTTTTCCTGTAGTGATATATGTAAAGGGAATATTAATATTTATGATATATAATAATTAGTATCATTAGATAGGTTGTTGAATAAATTTTCTATAAATTTAGTTAAACTTAGAAAGTTTGACCAGCATAAGTTCTATAGAGACTCTTTTTATGGGACGGGTAGTATATATATCCTTGGTTATTACTTTAACAAATTATATGTTAGATATAAGTTTTAGGAATATGTGAATCCGCTGGGATCGTTTTCTTATGCCAAAGCTAAACATTTCTATGTAATAATATGGTCAAAGTTTCAAATATTCAACTACACACGTCATTCAAGAATAGCTAGCTAGTAGTACGCATAATCTTGATGCACATGGTGTGTTGACTGTTGAGGGAATTTATGGAGATGGAGGTTGATGACGGCGGCTGGTCAAGTTGAGCATTAGCTTGATCCTTCTTGATATGTGACCACGAGAAAGTGATTGGCCATATGGTTTTTGCCTCCCTGTTGCGTCGTCCATTGGCCGCCTTCTGCTAGCCTGTTTGACCCGCATAGCGGCCGTTCGTCATCGTGTCGGTTCTAGCTGGACGCAGATCGTTGAGTCCAGCCAACTTGTATGCGTGCTACTCAGGCAGCAAACAAGGTATATGATTACATCTTCATCCACCGATAAATTGGAGGCCGGCCCCTGTCACTGCTCATCGATTTGACGATTTTTATATATTTTTTTAGTTTTTTATTATAGTTTTGAAATTTCATATTTAATTTTTTATTTTCTTTTATTTTTATTTTTGAAACATACGATAAAGAGTCTGCAGTATTCTATTTTTAATCTTTTGTTTTATTCTTCATCCGCCGATAAATTGAAGGCCGGAGAACCCCTGGTTCATCGATTTGATGATTTTTTTACAATTTTTTGTTTAGTTTTTTATTATAGTTTGAAATTTCATATTCAATTTTTTATTTTCTTTTATTTTTAGTTCTGAAGCACGCGATAAAAAGATCGTAGTATTTCTATTTTTAATCTTTTGTTTTATTCTTCATCCACCGATAAATTGGAGGCCGGATAGCCCCTATGTCACTGTTCATCCATTTGACGATTCTTTTTTTTAGTTTTTTATTATAGTTTTGAAATTTCATAATCAATTTTTTATTTTCTTTTATTTGTAGTTCTGAAGCAAACGATAAAGAGTCTGTAGTATTTCTATTTTTAATCTTTTGTTTTATACATATACGATCTTATGCATCGGAGTGCATGCAGTGTGGTAGTCTATATCAATTATTATAATAAAAAACATGTAGTCTTTCTATCATGCCAGTATAGCTTTATATTGAACTGTTAGAGCTATTTGTTTTTTTATCTTTTTTAGTTTCTACTTTCCAAAAACTTTATTATTTTTTATTTTTAAATTTATTTAAGCTTTTCTATCCTCTTCTTTTTCTCACTTATTTTTTAATCTTTTGTTTTATATAAGCAACGATCACACGCTATAAAGTATGTGTAGTATGATGATTCATATCAATCATGATAATAAAAAGTTTGTAATATTTGTACCAGGCCCGTGCATCTTTATATTGGACTGTTATTAGACCATAACAACAATTTTAAGTATTTATCCATGCTATTGTACATATATTGTTTCAGTATAGAAAAAAACTAACTCGTTTTACCGCTTGCAACAAATGCTTAGCAAGAGCCGGCGCGGCGTTAGCGCGCCTATCATGCTAGTACTACTAATCAGCCAAAGAAGGGCTGTAGCCTTGATGCCGATGCTCAACTTATTTCTTACACTCTTTCATTTGTTAAATGCTCTCTCCATTTTAAATATAAATTGTTCTAGTTTTCTAGAAATATTATGTGAAGAGTAAATATCCGCCAAGGAGTCCTTTTTTATTACAATACTACTTTACCATGGCTCATTAAAAATAAAAAAGGCAATTCAAAAGAATAACAAAGAAGATTAAAAAAAGGTGCATTTTATATAAATATTAAAAGAAAGGATTACATTTTATATAAGTATTGAGTCTTGCAGTTGTACCAAAGGCTTTCACTCTTTCCTTTTTTTCCTGCAAAATAAAGAGGGCGCCAAAGCTTTTGTTTATAGACGAGCCTATTCTTCAGCACAAACAATTCTTATTAGTTCTTTTTTAATAGACTGTAATATAGATAATTTGCACAATTTCTTATGGAGACATAGTCTATATCTAGATATATAGCAAACCAAAAATAATGTGCCTAGAAAAATCAAAATGAATTATAATTTGGAACATAGGAAGTACATGCAAATTAGTTTATTTTAACTAATTTGAAGATAATGTAATAAATATCCGGCTTCATCCTCACCCGCAAGTGAAGAATTAATCATATTACATTATTACAAATATGTTTCCACTCTCATGTTTTAAGGAGACTTACAAAAATGATAGAAAACCAGTTCACATTCCTAGACATCATGGGCTAATCAAAGGAGGGGAAAAAGAGCAAGAGCTGATGTCTTCAGGGTTTGATAGACCTTGTGATACATTCTTTGTTTTCTTCACATTGCTACAACTAGCCCTAAAACCAAAACCAATGTATTTCCATGAATAAGACCTGAAAAAACAATTTAGAACCACACTTGTCAAAACCACTATAATTTGTAGTTAGTCATAAGGACCAACAGAAGGCTATCACCCATGCTAGTAGTAACAAGCTTAAATCTTTTACACAATGCTTATACTTCATAAAAGTTTTCCATGTACTCGTGGTAGGGGAATACCAAACACCATATGCAACGCATAGTTAAGAAATTTAGCATATGCACACTAAAGATGTTCAATACTATCAAAACTATTGCAAAAGCAACAATATTTACTTCAGCTAGGTTGTCTTTATTGTTAGTAATACTATTATATGGTTCTAGATGAACCTAAGAAATATGTTAACTTTAAGAGGTGGTTTTACTCACAAAATTTACTATGTTACCGTGGTGTCTTAGTAATTAGGTATTTGTACATCAACCTAACCGTAAAGCTACCATTTTTACTTAAGGTCCATATGATAGCATCCTACCTTGCTTGTAAGTTTACATTCACAGTAGTTGCAATCATATTATTCCATTCCAACAATTAATTTCTAATTATTGCCCTCCTAAAAGAGACACTAAGGGGAAGTTACTGAATACTTCGGTTATGTTCCATGCTTTTTGTGAAATATGTTGAACACGTTCAGAAAGTTGCAGCTTAAGGGCCAGTTTGGGACAACTTCACCTCCTCAAAATCTGAATTTGGGATTCACCTAGATCCACCATAGAGCAGATCTACTAGTGGAGCTGGTGGAGCTAGTAGTGTTTGGTATAGCTCCATCTTAGTCTCCATCTCACTTCCATCAAGGCCCCACACATAAGGGAAAAAATGAAAAAAGCACCGGTCGTTGCTTTCCTCTTCCTCTTGATGTTCGCAGAAGGAGAGGCGGGCGACTCATGACCAAGGGGACATGGCCGGCTAGGTGGGTGGGTAGCCACGGCGGGACCGCACCTTGGGAGGGAGAGGCTCGTCCACAGGCCCCGCCGTGACGAGCGCGGCTTGCTGCCATGGGGCGCGTGCCGACATTGCTTGGCGTGCGGACGGGTAACCACGACGAGCGCGGTGAACGTCCGGCCTCGCCGGGCGGCGCGTCTCGCCGCCATGGCTGGCGTGCGGACGAGGGGAGGCCGGAGGTGCGCGGCTAGGGCCGAGCAAGCCTTGCGGCCATGGCGTTTTTTCATGGGAAGAAGAACAACATCATTTTGCATGTGAAGAAGAAAGCTATGAAGAAAAGAAATAGATCGAACCGGTCATTTTCCTAATCAGTGGCAGTGGTGGGTAATTTTCTCCAAATCCACTGAAGTTGGATCTGGTGGAGCACCCGTTGAGGAGTTGGTGAATCTAATAAGGCTAGATCAAAAGATTTGGTGGAGCAAATCCACAAGTGGAGCTGGTGGAGTTGGAGGTGTTTGGAAAACTTTTTTAGATCCGGATATGAATTTGGTGGATCGGAGCTGATGGAGCTGTCCCAAACAGGCCCTAAGGGTTACTTCTATAACCAGATATCTTCCTATAACCTGATTTGAGAACCATCCATTAAGTTGAATCTCACCAAATCTAAAAATTGATCCTTCATTACCATTAAACCTATCCAAAAGTGAGAATCCTCAGCATTCTTATTAAATTGGATAAGTGTTTTATTATTTAGTTACCTTTTTGTAATATTTTAAGTCTAGGACTGTAAGGGTTTTGTTGAAGTTATGTTCTTGAATAGAGAATATAGTGTCTGCTTTGATTGCTCTTGACGGCCTCCCTAGCCACAACTATTTTAGCTATTTTTTTCTTTTGAATATGGCAAGTGGTTTTAACTGTGAACGAAAATTCACTGAATATACATGAACTGTATTGATAAGGGCAATACATGTTTCATGTTTGTCACCAACAATGACATTGACTGAAAATGTGCCAGCGGTGACCAACCATGAAACTGCATGTGCCGACGTAGGGCAACACAAGGTGCGCTTGCTCAGATGGGGTCCCTCCCAGGAGAGCTTTATTTGGATTTAAATCACTAAAACCGGTTAGATCGATTTCATACAGGCGCTCGAGGTGCGCCTTTGTGAGTGCATGCATGTAGCCTCGCTCATGTGATGGCGTGTGTTTTAGCGTCAAATAATTCATATGCGCTAGTTTATCCAAGGATATAATTTGTACAATATTTTGATTGCTACGATGCAAGATATTTCCATTCGGGAGAGTGGTTTTGACCATCCAACTTCTAACCTTAGTGACTACGACTCATACAGAACTTATGCCTTTGGTTGCACAGCACCACCTTAACACTAATAGAGAATAAAAATTTTGGTTCAGGGCTTTAGTCCCGGATATTTTTTTTGATCTGGGACTAAAGAAAGATTTAGTCCCTGTTGGAACCACCGAACGGGATTAAATTCTCATGTCCAACGACTAGGGCAGCAGCTTTTGAAAGAGAAGACACGAGGGTAGTCTTTAATTTAGTCCCGGTTGGTGGATACAACCGGGACTAAAAATTAACATTTAATCCCGGTTATAATCACCAATTGAGACTAAAGGTTTGCTGCCCTTTTATTCCGGATTGTGGCTACAACCAGGACTAGAGGTTGATCCTTTAGTTCTGGTGGGATGTACTAACTGGGATTAAAAGTCCCTATTATATATTATCACTTTTGCACTTTCTCCCCGTCGTAGATACATAAATTATTTTGTTTTTTGTTTGTGCGCGTGTTCTTTGGATGGTTAGCAACTTCATCTTCTAATCTTTGGATTGTAAATAATGTAGATCATTCCATGGACATATATATCAAAAAACATATAATAAATAAAAAGATTAGGGAAATATGCAGACATATATATGACTGCACTTTGATATATTTTGTTTCTATGCTTGCAGAATTTTCTCTATGATTTTACCTTTGTTGCATCTGACATGATGAATATTCTTTCGCAAGGTCTTCGACTAGGGTACGATTGAAACTATGTGGAGCTCGTGGGCCATCCTACCACACATGGAATTCAGTATTGTCTAAAATTACTCCAAACTCGACCATCTTCAATGGTGCGACAGTATGTTATATTTATGGCTTATCATGTCAGACAAGACATGAGGCAAGCGAGTGTGTTATTGAGAGCCTTACATTACATACACACTGAATGTTGCTACACAATTCCAAACATACACTACTAACAGTGGAGACGTATTAGAGTTATGTCTAGTTAGTAAGATTTATGTTTTAATTAGGACCATATGTATGCTTTCATTACTATGAATATCATAAATTAATTATATTTATTTCAAAATGCATTGAAATAAATATTTATTTTAGTAGGTCAATAATCAAGCTCAGTAAGAAACCACTAAGGACAACAGAAAAATAGGTATGAAATGAAACTACCAGAACACATCACTTTCAGCACACGCCAAAAATGGCCTTTAGTCCTAAGTGGTTCCTCAACCCGGGACTACTTGCGCCACCAACCAGGTACCTTTAGTCCTAGGTTCAAGCACTACCCAGGACTAAAGGCCTTTAGTCCTAGGTTGGGCCACCAACCGAGGCTAAAACTTTCACATTTAGTTCCGGGTTGAAGCACTACCTGAGATTAAAGGGGATGAACATATATATATATATATATATATATATATATATATATAATATATATATATATATATATATATATATATATATATATATACACCACCCATGCCTCCTCCCTTGTGCCCTCGCCCACGACACCTGCCGCCCCTTTGATCTCGCGCCCTCACCCATGACTCTATCCGGATCCTCGACACCGGCTGACCCCACGACTTCGGTCAGCCACGACTCCGCCCCTCACAACTCCAGCCATCACCACGACTCCGGATACCCTCACAACTCTGGCTGCCCCCACGACTTCGGCCGCCCCTACGACTTCAGCCGCCCCTAACGAGTACAGTTTCGCTCTGCCCTCGCCCCCTCGCCCAAGGACTCCGGGCTCCGGCCAGATATATCCTACAGCGAGAGGTGATTTGATTCTTCCCTTGAATTTTTTTTGTATGGATTGGAAATATCAACTCATAATATATGTATATTTGTTTATTTATTTATTCCATTGTCTATTTGTTTCAAATAGAATATATGCATTATATTATGTTTTTATCTATATATATATATATATTCCATTTGGTGATTATGTAACCCAACCAAACAAAAAAAAATCTATGTATATATGCCATTTGAGAAGAGATGGCTGGATGTCATTTCCCACCGCCAAAAGTTTTATCACATTTAGTCCCGGGTTGGGCCACCAACCAAGACTAAAACTTTCACATTTAGTCATAAGTTTCAACGACTATTATAATTTGATGGTTTGCGATCTAGTGTTGTCGAATGTACCAATGAATCATCTAAGTAAAGTAAGTTAATTAATATGTTTCTTATTATATTATATTATATGTGTACACATATATGATTCTTATATGTACCCTAGGTAATTGATCCAATCATTTGTCTTAAAGAAACACTCTCCTATTTTGGGGTTGAGGATGACCTATAATGTAGATAATGGTCAATAACTCTAATGTCAAATTTCCTTTTCTATTGCCGCTAGGATAGGTCATGGTCATGGCCGTGGTTGTGGTCGCGGTGTTGTACTTGGGAGTAAAGACACCCCACCAGGGTATTACACAAAAATATGCTGTCATGACATGCACAATTAGGCTCTCCAATATTGAGATCACTCTTCCTACTCTGTCCTTCGTGAAACTACAAGCTATAAATTTGAACATGTGTCATGATCTTTGAGGCTTATGTGCACGCATTACTCAGAACAACCAAAATGATGTGGTAAAGTATAAGTCGAACTCATAGCTTATACCAAGATTTGTTGTTATATGTTTTAAATCTTGGTTCCAATAATACTATTTTCTGCCAACACTTACAGGCACAGGAGTATGTCATGACCTACGCAGGATCTAGTTTTGAAGCTATTCTGAACCAGGCAATGAATGAATTGAGTTGAGTGGAAATATGCTCATGAAGACCTAACACTAACTACAAAAGGATTTGAGGCAAAGGTTCTTGCGACTAAGAGGGATGACCCACCGACTAATCGAGCACCGTTAAACGTTATTAGTGCATCCTATGCTCGTAGTTGTGAAGCAACGGAGAGTGCACTATTTAATATATTATACTTCATTGACGATATTAATGGATACAAGATCGGTGAGCTACACTTCACACTACAAGATTTTCGGTCTAATGCAACGCCGAAGAATTGCAACGTAGAAAATTTGGTTGCTAGAGATCGTTGTATTACAACCATTCTAAAAAATGGTAGCGATACATGCCTTTAATACAACGGTTTTCAAGATGTTGCAAAGCTCGGTTGCATTTGGTGGACGATATTGCAATGGTGAAAAATGATTGCAGTAGAATTGATTTTGGTTGCAATTGTGTGGTAGTACTGCAACTACAATTACGTTAGTTGCAATTGGTTTTGACTATTGCTGCGGTTTTTTGTGTTGCATAAATTTGACAAGCGTTGCAAATGCTAGATGCTTAATGCAACGAGAACTCTTGGAGGCGAAGCAAAAGTGGGGGGTCAATTGCTATCTTTTTTGGCAGTTGCAATATACTTTGATATTGTTGCAAATGCTAAATTTTATTACAACGAGATCTCTAGGGTCGAAGCGAAAATTGTGTTCAAGTGCAACACTTATTTTTTTTTGCAATATACTTTGATAATTGCAACGAGAACTAGAAGGCGAGGCTGATTTTGATTGGGTCTTATCACGGACCATACATGCAGCGAGCCAGGCACCCGCCAGGTCAAGGCCTATTGCGGCTGCGGGCTTCAGTGCGGGCCAATCACTATACCACAACCCAATATTAACGTCTCATGGGGGTCGTTAAAAGTACCAAATTAGCGTTAGAAGGTCCGACGTTAAATATTAGTAACGTTCAGTTAGTCGTTATATCTCGTTTTTGCAATAGACTATCGGTCGTTATTATTATTTCGCTTTAGCGTTCCACGGTCAGTCGTTATATCCTAATATTTGAGTCCACCGGTCCGTCGTTGTATCTCAATTGGGCTTGTGCGCACTGCACTAGCCCAATTCACGCCTAATATTTTGGCGGCCCACTACTAATATGAAACCCTAACATTTCAAGGGTTTGCCGTTCCGCCGCCGTGCCCGGTCACATTTCACTCTCACCTCTACTGCCGCTGACGCGCTCCACCATTCACGCTCGCAAGCGCCGCCCACCGCCTCCCCACTCACCGCCGGCGACAGAGCCAACGGCCGGGCAGCCAGGGCTCGAGCCCCGCCCCCCTACTGCTGTCCGGTACAGTAATAGAGCCTCATGGAGCCCACCTTCATTTTTTACGTAAAAATTCATGAAAAGGCAGGGCTGAGATTGGTTGGGTCCGGCATGTGTGACTGAACTACCCCTTTACATGTATTTTGTGAATTTTATTATTAATCAACGTTTTCAACATTACAATGCTTTCCATCTATTATATATTTGTTTATTGTGACATGTCATAGTATAGTTAAGTCGTAGATTTTTGTTCAGCCAGTTCTAAATCTTCTTGTGCTTATGCTTAGGGCTAAAAATATCAGAAAACGAGCAACATAAACCATTTTTTCAACTCTTAAATTTGGAAAAATAAATGTATTGCTAGGTTCCATGACATAGCCATAAATGTTTCAAGATGTCTTTCATAACTCTACCTTTGCGGTACATCAAAACAATATTTTTGTAAAATAAAAAATAGATAAAACTGAGACTTTCATAAAAAAAATCTGAAAAAAACAAGCGCAAACAAGGGACAATGCATTATCTAAACCCGCAGAGCCTCATCTCGTCTACAATTTAGTAGAGCATTTTATATAAATTTACAAATTATGTTCATAACAAAATTAAATATATTTGCTGGTCTTCAAACCACATGCTAACACACACCGCTACTATCTTGCTTCCTTTTCCCGGACAATATTGCAAAACAAATCTTCCATACCTTCAGCTCCTGCAAAGCAAGAATCAAAGAAAACTTAGTTAACTCTTACCTGTCTTCACACAAACATAAAGGAAGAAAATTCTTACTGTTAACATTTTCTGTTAGTAGCCTTGTTAGGATTAAGATAAAAAACAAACTAGCCTTACAGTTAACAAGTAGTACAATTATATAGATTTACAGTAATACTGAAAAGTAATTGTTAGTGTACTTCATCTCAGAGTTATCTTAAGCCCTGCAGGTGTTGCTGCATACTACCCATGGCTGCAATGAATACAGAGAAAAAATACCATCCTGAGAAAAAACCCACAGTCTGTCAATATAGGAAGTGCATTTTATTTTTGCATGCCAACTGAATTTGACACAAACAAATAGAGACATGATTCAGTCATTTAAAATCAACAGAGATAATGATAAGGATCAATCATTGCTACATGTACAACATATTCTGGATAAAAGAAAGGGCTTTAGAAGTAAAAAGCTTCACTTAGCGTACCATCTACTAGCACCATTTTGCATTACTTGGGATTCTAGATGAACAGGTGGGAAATGTCAAATATTTAATTTGGGACACAGATTTCTCAGGATGGTTGTTTAGTAAGAAAGAAATCTAGGAGCCCCAAAATTCCCAGAATGGTATTAGACTAAGAAACAAGTAAATATTGACCACTGATTCTAAAGAAATGGCTTCAATGATGACTATTCCCTAACCATGATTATTGATACCTGAATATGAAGTAAATTCTTGCCTAATTAGAGGGACCAACTAACTGGTGAAGAGCCAAATGATCTGGATCTTTTTATGATGACCCACCAACAAAATGGACAATGGACAAGCGAGGAATCTAGGGAAGTCTATGTGAGTATTAAACAGTTTTTACAACCCTTATTAAGTGATGCAACTGTCCTCGCTTAGAAGTAAAGTTTTAATTAACTAAATATCTTTACTTTGTTAGGACAATGCAACCAGGAAGGTTATGGAGCTGGAGTCAAGGCCTGGCACAAATGTCGTCTCGGACGTGGAGCAGAACCAGATTTTCCAATCGACCTACAAGGAAACGAGAAAAATCAAATCAAACAAGATGCATGCCAATGGTTACCTTGCAAGGTACCCGACTAGAAAGGAGCTACTGTCGGAGGACTACCAACGCAAACTCCAACATGAGGAAGCCCTCATGCAATCGTTTGGACAACGGCAAGATAGACTAGAAGCTCAAGAAGTTGAAAGGGAAGCCGAGAGGCAAGAACATAGGCGTCAGCAAGAACAGATGAACAAGGAAAGGGAGGCTGATAGAGAAGCACTTAGGCAAGCTATGGTAATGTTGCAAGCAGCCCAACAGCAAGCTTCAGTACAAAAGGTAATATTAACAACATCTATGTTCTCATAGTTTATTAAACTAAAAATCATGATCTTGAACCCAATTCAAAATGCAGGCTAGCACAATTGTGGAGCCAACTGAAAATGTTGCTGCTGCTGCAACAATTGAGGGAACACAAAATGTAACAACTACAGAGGGAGAACGCATGATGCATAGTCAGCAGGTAGTTTGATGATAATTGAAGAATGTTTAATTGTAATATGCATGTCATATTCTTGTCAAGGGGTGTAATTTTTACCATCAACAATTTATTTTCAGGTTACCCAAGAAACCAGCCAACCAGAACAACAACCCCCTTCTTCCGTAGCTGAAGAACGTCACACTAGAGGGCGCATGAGAAGAAGTAATTCGACAGCGAATTCGGGTGCTGTTTATACTACAACGACGCAATTGAAGGAAACAACGGCTAAGAAAAGATCTGCATTGTCCAAAAAGAATACACAGGTACTATGTGAAACCTTTTATCTCTCTTTGCATTAAAAAGGAACATGTAGTCCTTTTGGAGAAGTACATAGCCATTCTTTTGTTCTGCTCCTAAATCTGGTCCAAGCTTAGTTTTCTCTTGCTGATTAGAAATATATATGGATGTGTTTGTGCTCATGTGCTCATAAAATGTCTTGGGAGGCAGCTGCATGTATGTTTATATTTGATTTTCGCTTCAAAGTTCATGGTTGATAGTACTGCAGCTCGTGTTTTGCTTCAGTGTTCAATTAGCTTTGCCACCACTAGTCTCAGTTTAACTAATGCATGTCAATGATTTTTTCAGGAGGAACCTTGAGTTTGAGAAGGAGCATGCGACGATGGCCAACATACAT
Organism: Microstegium vimineum; assembly: GCA_022036555.1. Lineage (NCBI taxonomy): Eukaryota > Viridiplantae > Streptophyta > Magnoliopsida > Poales > Poaceae > Microstegium > Microstegium vimineum. The sequence goes on from CM039131.1 coordinate 24,226,892, forward strand.
ATCAAGGGAACCTACAGTAGACATTAGTCTTTTGATTCGAATGAGTTCAAACAGTTGTCTGTGTTTGACACATTATTATGTGTTAATAAGCTATCTACTTGTGTTCTCATTTAGTTTGACACTCGGTGTGTTTCATTAAAGATTTTGTATGAACAAATTATATTTCATTTTAATGGATGTCGATGCTTCATTCGTTATGTATTTGTTGTTTTGCGATTATTGATTTACGTTACCAAACAAAGCGTCGCAACATGAATTATTAATATATTAATCTGGTGTTGTAATATATGATGGCACATATAACAACCACATTTAGTCGTGGCAATAGGTACAATAATCATGGCAATAGAGAACCTATCTCTTGCACCTACAAAAAGATAACAGTGGCAATAGAGGAATCTACCTATAGCAACCAGCTAGTTAGTAACGCGACAATAGTTGACCTATCTGTAGCAACCAACCTAAGTAACGTGGCAATAGCCTATGCCATCTATAGTAACCATTCAGAAACGTGGCAATAGAGGACCTCTCTGTAGCAACCAACCTAAAGAGACGTTTTAATAACCTAAGCCACATATAGCAACCATTTAGGCGACGTGGCAATAGAGAACCTCTATTGCAATGCTTTCTCCGCGTAGCAATAACCACGATTGCAACACCTGTGTTGCGTTGAGATTGCATTGTGTTGCTACACGACCAGCGTGTCGCAATACGTATCACTAGCAACGCCTAGTTCATTGCAATTGATACTATTACCACACCCATAGTGGTTGCAATTGCTTTTTGTTACAACACTCGCCATGTGTTGCAAAAGCGTCAAAAGTGTTGCAATAGAGAGGTTGTGTGTCGCAACTAAAACTTAACCCGTTGCATTCTGCTATTGCTACCCTTACAAGTGCAACGACATTTAACCAAAAAAAATGGTAGCAAAAGTACAATTGCTACCATTTTTGGGTCTTTGGCTACACTTTTTCGGCATTGCATTTGACCGAAAATCTTGTATTGCACCTAATTGAAAAGTGTGAGAAATCCAAATTCATCACTAAACTATTGTAAATTAGGATATCTAAATTAAGATGTATTCTCATACATTCTATTTCAGTGTGATATATATCTCATCGATAAATTCTCATACATTATATTTTAGTGTAATATATATCTCTGTAACATAGGCTTGAACGGATGTATATATTAGCAACATACAATTTGTATACGAATAACTGAATTAAAACTAAAATAAATAGAACTAAAAACATCTGCAATGAAAGAAAATAAAAGGAAACACCTTTAGTCCTGGATGGAAACACCAACCGAAACTAAAGGTGTCTGTTCCGAGGCAAGGATTAGCGATGCCTTTAGTCCCGGTTGATGTTTTCAACCGAGACTAAAGGTCTAGTTTTAATTCTAGTTTTCAGAACTGGGATTAAAGGATGAACCTTTAGTCATAGGTTGGCAAGAAAACCGAGACTAAAAGGAGGTTCCTAACCGAGAATGGAACCCTGTTATGCACTAGTGTGTAACTGGGTCATCGAGGTGTCATGATCATGCTCTTTGGTCATAAGCACGGTCTCCTTTAATACAATAATAAAGGTCGAATGCATGGTGAATTACACAAACCTCGAATTTTTCGATCAACTCTCACGCACACTCACGCATTGGTTTTGTCAATGCTAGGTGCAGGATCCGATCGACGACTTGTGATGATGACCGGTGGACCATGAAACCCACTTTAATTTGCATGGTCATAGGCTATTCATGTACGTGAATTGGCGGTAGATTGCATGCATGTTGGGACATTTTCAGAAGTGTTGTAGACTTGACACATACATGTTGAATTTGGCTGAAACTAGACATGAAGGACCGGAAACGGCGATCAGAGGGGGGGGGGGGTGAATGAGAGCCAAATAAAAATTCCTTTCGGAAGATCTTGACCCTTGTCCCAAACACGACCCAAAGAAAAAAAACTAGCCTCAGCCCTGCCTGAAACCACGCAGGGAGCACCCAAGCTCCGGACGGAGGTCCAACGCTCACCGTCGGACTAAAGGAAGAGGTCTGGTGCTCACTTCAGCTTCTGCTCAAACAACGCAGTAAGCTCCCTGCCTCCGTACCAGACCGTCGGACTACACCATCAGACTATGCCGAGTGGTCCGACGCGTGGTAGTCTCCCTCAGCAGAGCCACCGGACAATTCGCCTATGGTCCGGCGCTCAAGAGCTGGGTGGTCCGGAGGGTGGTCCGATGCCCCTTTCTGCTTGACACTCGAAAAGTCAAGACCACCGGACCACTTGCTATGGTCCGGAGCTTAGGGTAAAGTCGTCCGGAGGGTAGTCTGATGCTCCCACGCAGGAACTCTGCACCCCGTGAAAACTGAATCCACTCCGCCAAATCTTCCCAAAACTCAACCAAATGATCACTAACTGCAACCAAACTTTGTAGGCATGATCCTAGTGCAGTTGGGGAGCTATCCCGAAGAAATCATCGCTCAATTTGGCTTAGAGCAAAGGGAGGAGAAGAGATTTGGGGAAAAGCTCAAGAACGAAGAACTCCGCAAAGAAAACGCCCGATCTATGTACTCGTGAGGTTTGAGGAGAATTCCTTCGGTGCAAAGAAGCTCCTCCCGATTACGATCAACTTGGTTCAAATGGATTTGCATGAGCTACTCCCTAGAAAGAGAAATCATCTCGGGAAAAAGAGGGAGCAAAAGCAAAACGCGAAGAACACAAGCAAAACGGGGACACGATCAAGAAATCGAAGCCAACATGGCTTACGGAGGTTACGACCTCCGATTCCTCGCAACAAATCCAAGTTCTTACAAAGGTTGGTGGAAACAACTTAGGGATCTCATGAACTAGAGAGAGAGAGAGAGTGGGGGCAAGTGATTAGGGTTCAAGAGATGGATGAGGGATACCCCTTCACCCTTACTTATCGGGCTTTGGCTATTTCCCAAAGACCCCCCTAGATACATTGATTGAACTACCTAGCCTAAGCATTGCAGTCCAAGCTCCAGAAAATATCTCCCACATTTTGAATGGACGGCCCCGCTTCCTACCGGGAGTTGCCGTCGCCTCGACGCAACCTCCAGGATTCCGCCACATGCAATTCCCGCTTCCTCGGAAGCTCCACCTAGGTTTTGAGGCCGGAACCCAGGAAACCCGCCACCGGTCGATTTGGGCTCAACTACGAAACCCCGAGTTTTGAGGCCCAAACTCGGAAACCGTCCTCGGATAGTTTTGAGGCCCAAACCACCAAACCGCTCGACTCGAGCCACCATTGTCTTCGCCCGGTCGGACTCCGAGTCCCATGAGCCTCCGCTCGACCCGCTCGTCCGCCGCCTTGACCGACTCGGTCTACCTCCATATCTTCTCGCACTCGCCGGTGCCAAGTACTAGCCACCACAGCTAGTCCATCGGCGCCCATGGTCCCTCATTCCGAGCCCCGCTTCCGCCCTTCACTGCTCTCAGTCCATCGGCACGGCAAGCCTCTACTCGACCTTCTCCACGCCATTGACCATTGTCACTAGGCATAGCACCTGCACACCACAAGTCGATAGACAGGCACAGACTTGCTTTCGCAAGGGGTTAGGGTAAGCCACTCAAACTGAAACACTCACATGTTGGACGATCACTCATCATAAAGCTGAACATACATGGGTACTTATCCACCATGTGTTCGCAATCTCCCCCTTGATGAGTGCATTGTCAACACAAGTGTATTTCAGATTCGAGCCACAAAGTAAAGCTCTCCAAATGACCAAAAAGCTAAGAAAGCCAAAACGGGGTCACTTGAGAGAAGCAAAACGAGTCCAAAACTTGGTTCCCAAAGACATGGGCAACGGCTCGACGCAACCAAGCAAAACAAAGCTAACCCTCAAGAAGAGGCACAAAAACGGGCTCAACACCGCTAGCAAGTCCAAGAAACCAATCACAACTCTCAAAGCTCAGAACACCAATTGAGACCTCAAGGAAGCTCAAAAGATACCAATTGAAATACCAAGGGAAGCTTAAAGAAACCAATTAAAACACCTTAGAGCTCAAGAAGCCATCGAGACCTGTCGAAACCAACAAAGCAAGCTAGACCCTCCAGAAGAGGAAAAGGCTCAACACATCTAGCAAAAGCTCCCCCTGGGCAAAAGCACACTCAAGATACCAAATGAGCTCCTTAGGGAAAAAGAAGCACACAAACTCCCCCTTGACCAAAGAAGCTCTAAACCAATGAAACCAATGAGATGCACTCTTTCTCCCCCTTGGAAGTAGATGGCTGAAAATGGAATGAAATGCACATCTCTCCCCCTTGTTGACACATGTAGCTCAGCAAACATCAACAACTCAAGATCCGACTACAAATGCCATGAAATGCAAAATGAGTGCAAAAGCTTCATACTTAGAGCTAAGACAATGAATAGATGCTCTAAGTGATGTGATCCTGTGAGAATAGTAAAAGCTCTACGTGCCCAACAAAGACTCAAGTTGAGCTTAAGATCACTTTAAAAGCTATTTTAGAGAGCATTACATGTGTGAGCAAGGAATGGTTATCACCTCCTAGAGACAACTAGACGTGGCAAACAAGATAGGATCTATCTCAAAGCAATCTCATGTATAGAAAGTAAAACTATCCCTTAGCAAAGTTCATACAACAAGCCAATGACCCAACTGAATGAATTTTCCAAATTTCAGAGTTTTGCAGCAAATTTTCAGTTTTAGGCACATTTAAGTTGTATGCGAGTGGTTGTAAGCAAAGTGATGCCACTGCTTACCAACCGGGCGAAGTCAAAGGACTTGACACACCGGTTTTGGTCATACACGACACCGCTCAAGTATCGACCAATATGGGAAGCAGTCTCGAACACACGGTGAAGTGCTCACAATGCAGACCCAACTCGATCTTTCCAATTCACAAAACAGAGAGCAATTTCATTTTAGATATTAATCATGGTGCTCAAAGGTAGTCAATGAAACAATGAAGAGCCATAGTTACAAGCTATATACAAGGCAGCCAAGAAGGATCTTCAAAAGCCTACACGTGCTAGTGCCATTTCAGAGGTGACATGGGGAATTAAATTCAGTTTTAAAGCTTTGCTAACTTAGCTCTATTGCATATCTAGAGATAAAAAAGAGTATAAGTTAGGCAACACCATAGACACATAAAGCACCTCAAACAGAGCATAGATTCATTATATCGGCTATAAGTATGAAGCTTGAAATGAACTATGTCACAAATGCAAATGAGATGCACAATGCAATGACACCAACGAACACTAACAAGACACCAATTGAGAAGAAGGACAAAAGAAAAGACAAAAAGAACCAAAAAGAACTATGAAACACAAAACTTTCCTCCTCTAAAAAGGAAAGCAAACACCCAACTCGTCCCGAAGGCGAGAAAACGCAGCTTGATCCAAAGGCTTTGTGAGAATATCCGCAAGCTGGTTGTGGGTCTCGACATGCCGGAGGTCAATGTCGCCCTTCTCGTAATGATCTCGCAAGAAATGAAATCGGACCTTAATGTGCTTAGTCTTTGAATGAAGCACAGGATTTTTAGCCACACTAATTGCACTCGTGCTATCGCAAAGCAGAGGCATCTTAGTAAGCTCAAGACCAAAATTTTTCAAAGTGGCAATCATCCAAATCAACTGAGAGCAATAGCTAGCCGCAGCAACGTACTCAGCTTCGCACGTCGACTGTGCCACGCTAGACTGCTTGCGAGAAGACCAAGAAACCAAAGAAGACCCGAGAAGCTGGCAAGTCCCAGAAGTGGACTTCCGATCAAGTCGGCAACCGGCAAAGTCGGCGTCAGAATAACCGCAAAGCACAAGAGAGGAAGAGGTAGAAAACCAAAGACCAAATTTGGGAGTGAAGCGCAAGTACCTCATGATGCGTTTCACCGCCTGCTTGTGCGAAGTCTGTGGGGACGCCTAAAAGCGAGCACACAAGCAGACAGCGAACTGAATGTACGACCGGGTCGCCGTCAGGTACAAAAGCGACCCGATCATGCTTCGGTACTCGGTTTGGTCCACCGCCTCTCCTTCCTCGTCCGCATCCAAGGCAGTCGTAGTTGACATGGGCGTCGAAAGAGGCTTTGCCTCACCCATGTCAAACTTTTTCAAGATATCCTTCGTGTACTTCCCTTGGTGCACAAACTTCCCTTCCCGGGTTTGCTTGATTTGCAACCCGAGAAAGAAAGTCAACTCTCCCATCATGCTCATCTCAAATTCCCTGCTCATAAGATCTGCAAATTTGGCAACAAGAGCATGAGAAGAACCACCAAAGATGATATCATCCACGTATATTTGGACAATGAGAGTGTCTTTGCCTTGCTTGAGGAGAAAAAGCGTCTTATCTACCGATCCCATTTTAAAACCCTTAGCAAGCAAAAAGGTTTTTAGCCTATCATACCATGCTCTAGGCGCTTGTTTCAAACCATACAAAGCTTTGAGAAGTTTAAAAACATGGTTTGGAAACTTGGGATTTTCGAAACCGTGAGGTTGTCTAACATACACTTCCTCCTCTATGTAGCCGTTTAAGAAAGCACTTTTAATGTCCATTTGAAAAAGTTTAAAACCCTTAGAAGCCGCAAAAGCTAGAAGGATTCTAATGGCTTCTAAACGAGATACGAGAGCAAAGGTTTCCTCATAGTCTATTCCCTCCTTTTGACAAAAGCCTTGAGCTACCAACCTAGCCTTGTTGCGCACTACCACCCCATCCTCACTTTGTTTATTTTTGAAAACCCATTTGGTACCTATGGGTGGCAACTAGGTGGTGAAGGAACTAAGACCCAAACGTGGTTTCGCTCAAAGTTTTCTAACTCATCATGCATGGCATTAACCCAATCCGAATCCATCAAAGCATGTCCAACATCTCGGAGCTCAAAAGACGCGACAAAAGCTGAACGAGCAAAGTGAGAGAGATAGGACCTGGACCGCGTGACTCGACGGTCAATGTCGCCGATGATGTTCTCCGGCGGGTGCTGCCGCTGGATGTGGCGGGGAGCCTGCCTGGACGAAGTGGCCTCCCCCTCGACAGCAGCTGGAGCTTCCTCAGGTGCAACGGGCACCGATTGAGGAAGCTGCTCGAACAGCCCCCATGTAGAGGAAGTAGTCGGGTCGGGTCCGTGAGCCAAAGTAGACGTTGCAGGGTCAACGGGGGCAGCCGGTGGAGTCGGCTCGGGATCACCCCAATCGGCATCGTCCTGCTCCTCCTCCACAAAGATGCTAGTGTTCACCTCATCATCACTTGCAAGCTCAAAAGCAGTGGAAACACATGACATAGTTTCATCGAAGGTAATCTCACAAGTCTCCATCACTCGGTTAGTCTCAAGGTTAAGTGCACGATAAGCACTAGAGTGAGTAGAATATCCAAGAAAGATACCGTCAGAAGACCGTGACTCAAATTCGTCCAACTTACCTCCCTTCTTGTGGATGAAGCACCTGCACCCAAACACCCGTAGGTGACTTACCTTGGGTGGTCTCCCAAATCGCAGCTCATAAGAGGTCTTTTTATTGAAAGCTCGGAGAAAAATGCGATTGGAAACATAGCAGGCAGAACTGAGTGCTTCGGCCCAATACCGCCGAGGAGTCCTATGGTCATCGAGCATCGTCCTGGCCATCTCAAAAAGGGTCCGATTCTTGCGCTCAACAACACCGTTCTGCTAGGGAGTGTGAGGTGAGGAAAACTGGTGATCAAGACCCAAAGAAGAACAAAGAGTTGCAAAGTGAGCATTCTTGAATTCTGTGTCATTGTCACTACAGATAGCTCTAATGGCATTCTTAGGTAGCTCATTTTGCAATCTCAAAATCAGATCTCGAACCAAAGGAAAAGCCTCATCCTTACTCTCCAAAAAGAACACCAAGAGTATCTCGAGTAGTCAACAACGACTACAACCACATACCACTTCCCTCCTTCTGACCTGACCCGAGCTGGACCAACTGTGTCCATGTGTAAGAGCTCGCCGGGTGGAGTGGTCATGATCTCAATCACAGGAGGATGGGAAGTGGCAACCATCTTGCCATGTTTGCAAGGATGGCAAACCAAATCCTTCTCAAACTTTAGTTTTGGCAATCCTTGGATAAGGTCCATTGAGCTAAGCCTTGCAAGCAAGTCAAAACTCAAATGTCCCAATCTCCTTTGCCACTTCCAAAGCTCGGAAGAGGAACCGACAAGAAGACATCGAGAAGGTCCGGAAGAGATAGTAAAATCCGCAAGAAAAACCTTCCCGAAGGGTAAAATCCGGCAAACAAGCTCACCACGAGAGTCCAAAATCCGAGAGAGATTAGGCTTGAAACTCACTTCAAAACCGTCATCAAGGAGTTGCGAAACCGAAAGAAGGTTAAAATGCAAATTCGCAACCAAAGCAACATCCTTGAGGACAAAAGAAGAGTTCACTCGGATCGATCCTCGGGAGACAACCTTACCTTTTCTCTTGTCCTCGAATGTGATATACTCGGTGTAGTGCATAGGGTCGAGGCTGGAGAACCACTTGACACTTCCGGTCATATGGCATGAGCATCCGGAATCCACAAGCCAAGTCTCCTACAGTCCTCCTTCCTACATCAATAAAAAGACATAGGGTGAGCAAACAGTGCAACACTGGGTTAGTAAACTGTGTAGGATACCAGTGTTGTCCCATTTGCCCAAAGAATGGGTTAGGAGAAAAACCAAACATCTCCTGCCCCACAGAGGGATAGCGATCACCACGATAGGAAAAACGTGGTCCGCTAGAGAAGGGTGGAGTAAAGCCACCGCCACGAGGCCCGTAGTCGTATGGGTTACGACCGGTAACCCGCCGGGCACGACCACCATGTGGTCTCACCTCCTGAGGCCTAGCACCTTGAGGCATTGTACCTCTAGGCCTAGAAGTGCGCCTCTGAACTTCCGGTTCACGTACCCCAACTCGTGGGTGGTGCATGTCTCGGTTGTTCAACTCAAACTGCCTCCGATCATCTCTCTTCCTCCTATAGCAAAACTCAGCCAAGTGCCCATCCCTCTCACAATACTCACAATGGTATCTCACCACACTCTTGGTAGACACTCTCTTGTTGGGTTGGGTGGCTCTAGCTTTCTTAGGAAGGGGATCACTAGAGATGTCGGGCATTGTGTCAAGTGGGTTGCGAAGGTGGTTCGGTTTGGCAATCCACACTTGCTTCTGTGGAGTGGTTTTGGGTGGCTCTTCAAACACACCATCTCTCATAGGAAACTCAGAGGGGTTGGTAGACTTAGATGGAGAGATCTTGGTAAGCTTGAGAGTTGTGGTGGGTTTCTCACTCTCGCTCAAACCACTGCACTCACCGATCTTACCGAACAAGCTATCATCCTTCCCACCTATAGCAAAGCCTACTCCCGTGCTGCCAGCCCTTTTGCATTGGCTAAGCATCATACCCAACTGTGGCTCTCGGCAAGACACCCAACTTAATATGGACCGAAGGTATGTGTTTTCTTCCTCGGTACGCATCTTGTCGTGTCTGCACGAGGCGATCTCAAGCTCCAAAGCCTCAAAGCGATCCGACTCTCTAATGCTATCTGAGCTGACCTTCTCTAACATAGAGATCCTAGCATCCTTCTCTGCTAGCTCAGAACGCAAGCCTAAGCAAGACTTGCATGCACCAAGTAAGCTAGGCCTAGCCTTCAGCTCACTGACCTCCTCAAGTAGAGTGTCATACTTTTCCTATAGAGTGACAAGATCAGACATGTGAATGGAGAGGGCATCACACTCTACCTCCTTGGTAACCACCACTGACGCCTTAGCAAAATCTAGCTCATGAAGCGCGCTAAGGTACTTCGCCTTAAATTCGTTCCTCTTACAAGCGGCACGCTTGAGCAACGCATCTTTACTCATCAAGGTGTCATTCAGAGACTCAATCTCGAGAGAGAGGGACTCGACGGTGGGTGATACCTCGGGTGTGTCGGAGTCGTAGTCGTAGTCAGGGCCATACTTGCGCTTGCCGACCTTGCCTTCTTCAATCGCCATGGTGCAAAAGACACCGTGCTTGGCGTTGGCGTAGAAGCATAGGCCGTTGAGCTTGTCCTCAACCTTTCCCTTGGACTCATCATCGCTCGAAGAAGCACCTCCATCCGAGGAGGCATCGATGTCGCTGAGGGAGGCGAGGAAGGCTCGGTGCTTGGCCTTCATCTTGTCGATCACCTTCTTGGAGGACCTTTGATGATAGCCACACTTGGGCTTGTGCTTGTCCTCGAAGTGGTGCTTGCGCTTGTCCTTGCGCTTGGTGAGGTCACCCACAGCTTTCTTGGGGCAGTTTGCGATGAAGTGATCCTCATCACCGCAACAGTAGCACCCCTTGGCTGAGCCACCACGCCGACGGTTCAAACGGTTGTTGTGAAACCGTGAGAACTTGGTGATGACCAAAGCCAGCTCATCATCTCCAAGAGCCTCCACTTGATCCTTTGTCATAGAAATCAAAGATAAAGCGAACAAAGAGTGTTAAGGGTCAGAGGAGGAAGAAGATGTACCGCTGGGACTAGAAACCAATGCCATAGAGGGTTTCGACGGGTTTTCAAGCTTGGCCCAGGTCTGGTAGTCAATCTTTGAGGACTTGAGCTTGCTGAACAACTCATCCATGGTCAGGGCATCATAGCCCGGTGACTCCTGAATGACAGCCACCTTCATCTCCCACACCTTCCGATCAAGAGCATGCAAAAGCTTGATAGCCATCTCATGATCATCATAAGGCAAGTTGGTTCGATTAGCACACATCTTGTTGACGATAGATTGGAAGCGAGTGAACATACCGTCAACAGATTCACCGGCCAACTGAACAAAGTTCTCATACTCTCTACGGTACGTGTCAAAGAGTCTGTACTTGATCTGAGGGTTGCCCTCATGATATCGCACAAGTGTTTTTTAGATCTCTTGTGCCGTAGTGAGGTTCGAGACTCGCTCAAACTCAGGAAGTGACAAACTCGAGAAGAGGATACTCCATGCTCGACTGTTTGCGTTGTGTTGAGAAGTTTGGAGTTGGTCAACACGAGCCGCAAGAACATGATAGCCCTCATTCTCACAAATCTCCCATATGTTCGAATCAACTCCTTGTAGATAGGCGGACATGCGCACCTTCCAGTAGGAGAAGTTCGTTCCATTGAAAAACGGAGGTTTGCCAACACCTCGCTCCATGTCGCCTTCGCGGATCAAGAACCGTGTAAGGTGGATTGATCCTTAACCGGCTCTGATACCAATTGAAGGACCGGAAACGGCGACCAGAGGGGGGGGAGGTGAATGGGAGCCAAATAAAAATTCCTTTCGGAAGATCTTGACCCTTATCCCAAGCACGACCCAAAGAAACAAACTAGGCTCACGACCCGCAAGAGGGTGGATGTTCTAGGAGATGTCCTAGGAACACAACGGAGCTAGCCACGAACTCGGAGAAACAAAACGCAACCCAAATGAAGAAACCAGCAACTCAATAGAGGCTCGGGACCAGATGGGACTAAGCCACCGGACTATAGCAAGTAGTCCGGAGCTCAGGTCCGACCCTACTCAAACTGACCGTCGGACTGGTCCGACGCTTGCACCTGGTGGTCCGACACTTGTCTCAGCCCTGCCTGAAACCACGCAGGGAGCACCCAAGCTCCGGACGGAGGTCCGACGCTCACCGTCGGACTAAAGGAAGAGGTCCGGTGCTCACTTCAGCTTCTGCTCAAACAACGCAGTAAGCTCCCTGCCTCCGTACCAGACCGTCGGACTACACCATCAGACTATGCCGAGTGGTCCGACACGTGTAGTCTCCCTCAGCAGAGCCACCGGACCATTCGCCTATGGTCCGGAGCTCAAGAGCTGGGTGGTCCGGAGAGTGGTCCGACGCCCCTTTCTGCTTGACACTCGAAAAGTCAAGACCACCGGACCACTTGCTATGGTCCGGAGCTTAGGGTAAAGTCGTCCGGAGGGTAGTCTGATGCTCCCACGCAGGAACTCTGCACCCCGTGAAAACTGAATCCACTCCGCCAAATCTTCCCAAAACTCAACCAAATGATCACTAACTGCAACCAAACTTTGTAGGCATGATCCTAGTGCAGTTGGGGAGCTATCCTGAAGAAATCATCGCTCAATTTGGCTTAGAGCAAAGGGAGGAGAAGAGATTTGGGGAAAAGCTCAAGAACGAAGAACTCCACTAAGAAAACTCCCGATCTACGCACTTGTGAGGTTTGAGGAGAATTTCTTCGGTGCAAAGACGCTCCTTACGATTATCTACAACTTGATTCAAATGGATTTGCAAGAGCTACTCCCTACAAAGAGAAATCATCTCGGGAAAAAGAGGGAGCAAAAGCAAAACGCGAAGAACACAAGCAAAACGGGGACACGATCAAGAAATCGAAGCCACCATGGCTTACAGAGGTTACGACCTCCGATTCCTCGCAACAAATCCAAGTTCTTACAAAGGTTGGTGGAAACAACCTAGGGATCTCATGAACTAGAGAGAGAGAGAGAGAGTAGGGGCAAGTGATTAGGGTTCAAGAGATGGGATGAGGGATACCCCTTCACCCCCCTACTTATCGGGCTTTGGCTATTTCCCAAAGACCCCCTAAATACATTGAGTGAACTACCTAGCCTAAGCATTGTAGTCCAAGCTCCGGAAAATATCTCCTGCATTTTGAATGGACGGCCCCGCTTCCTGCCGGGAGTTGCCATCCCCGCTTCCTCGGAAGCTCCGCCTAGGTTTTGAGGCCCAAACCCAGGAAATCCGCCACCGGTAACTTTGGGCTGAACTACCGAACCCTGAGTTTTGAGGCCCAAACTCGAAAACCGTTCTCGGATGGTTTTGAGGCCCAAACCACCAAACCGCTCAACTCGAGCCACCTTGTCTTCACCCGGTCGGACTCCGAGTCCCATGAGCCTCCGCTCGACCCGCTCGTCCGACGTCTTGACTCGGTCGACTCGGTCTACCTCCATATCTTCTCGCACTCGTCGGTGCCAAGTACTAGCCACCACAGCTAGTCCGCCGGCGCCCATGGTCCCTCAGTCCGAGCCCCGCTTCCGCCCTTCACCGCTCTCAGTCCATCGGCACCATAAGCCTCTACTCGACCTTCTCTATGCCATTGATCACTGTCATTAGGCATAGCACCTGCACACCACAAGTCGATAGACAGGCACAGACATGCTTTCGCAAGGGGTTAGGGTAAGCCACTTAAACTGAAACACTCACGTGTTGGACGATCACTCATCATAAAGCCGAACATACATGGGTACTTATCCACCATGTGTTCGCAAGACAACACCGACTTGCTACTAGCACTAGTACAAAAACGATTTTTGGTTGCGCCCCAAAAATATAGCATAGGCGGTTTGGGTTATCAACCGTCAGTAGAAAAAATAGAAAAAAACAGTTATGAACCGCCACTGGAAATTGATTTTTATAGACGGTATTCTTAGGAAAACCGCCTATAAAAATACCCTATTTTAGTGACGGTTTTCTTAAGGAACCGCTACTAAAAATCGATTTTTAGTGGTCCTTAAGAAAACCGCCACTAAAAATCGACCTATGATTTTTTTCACTGATTTTTTTGATTTTTGTAAACAATCTCGGATGGAAAACTTTCTACATTAAAGTTGTAGATCTCGAAAAGTTATGAAACTTTGTAGTTCACAAATTTTTCATTTGAAATCATCTTGTCATCGAAAAATACGTTCGAATGTGTCAAATTTGAAATTCAAATTTTTGTAAACGACCTCGGATGGAAAAACTTGCTACATGAAAGTTGTAGGTCTTGAAAAGTTATGAAACTTTGTAGTTCACAACTTTTTCATTTGAATTCGTTTAGTGGCTCAAACAATAAATTTACACTCGGTTTAGTATAGAATATGAGGAAGTACTACCGAATCTTTACATAAGTGAGTCATGGGTGGAGTGGTAGAGGAGATACTACGTGAAGGTGAGGTCTCAGGTTCGAATCCCGACCGGAGTGCGATCGCGATTATCACGCGAAAAAATGTGCGACTTGCTTCTTAGCCCCTCCTAGGATTTTAAATCTCTTTTTTTCTCTTTTTAAAACGCGATTTTCGGACAAATATTTCTACAGGCGGTTGTTTAAGAGAACCACCTGTAGAAATCGATTTCTACAGGTGGTTCACAAGCAACCGCCTGTAAAAACCGTCCATTTCTACTGGCCTTTTACAGCGGCGGTTCGGAAAAACGCCACTAGAACGGAGTGCGATCGCGATCATCACGCGAAAAAATGCGCGACTTGCTTCTTAGCCCCTCCTAGGATTTAAATCTCTTTGTTTCTCTTTTTAAAATGCGTTTTTCTTTTTAAAACGCGATTTTCGGACAAATATTTCTACAGGCGGTTGTTTAAGAGAACCACCTGTAGAAATAGAAATCGATTTCTACAGGTGGTTCACAAGCAACCGCCTGTAAAAACTGTCCATTTCTACTGGTCTTTCACAGCGGCGGTTCGGAAAAATGCCACTAGAAAGGGCTTCCGAACCGCCGCTATAGTACTGCTCTGTACTAGTGTAGAGCAGCTAACTAATAACTAGCTCTCTAGGTCATCTATATTTACAAAGGTGGTACACTCACTTGTTTAAATCCAATTCCAACCTCTCTTGTGTTTAACTAATTGGGTTCTGTGGAAGTATATCATGGTAGTCTTCGTTCTCGTATAACCAAAATAGTAGCGAAGGTTCCATGCGTGTATACTAAAACATGTGTTACTACTACTCACCCTACGGTCGCAAATAAGTAGCGACATTATTTCGATGTTGTCAGAAGCCAACTACTTCGAAGTTATGACTAATAATATGTTACTAACTGTAACACATTCATAATATAGCAAAATACATCCTGACTAGTATATGTTTCAAGGAATGTATATCTCCCCAATGTTGAAAATAATAGTAATTTAGCGATGCATAAATTAATTCCGACAATCATGAAAAGAACAATAACATGTACCATGGATAATTGCTTGTCAAAATTGGCCAGCACAATTTTCTCATGCAAAAGGAAGCTAACTGTAACACATCTATAATATAGCAAAATGCATCCTGACTAGTATATTATTCAAGGCATGTATATCTCCCCAATGTTAGAAATAATAGAATTTAGCGATGCATAAATTAATTCCGACAATCATAAAAAGAACAACATGTACCATAGATAATTGCTTGTCAAAATTGGCCAGCACAATTTTCTTATGCAAAAGGAAGCTAACTGTAACACATCCATAATATAGCAAAATGCATCCTGACTAGTATATGTTTCAAGGCATGTATATCTCCCCAATGTTGGAAATAATAGCAATTTAACGATGCATAAATTAATTCCCGACAACATGCAAAAGGAAGCTGCGCCCCCCGTAAGATCGGGACGGAAAATTGTCGGACCATTCACGCGCATGTCGTGCGTACGCGCCCATTGACACCGGGTGACGAGGCGAGCGCGCACGTGTGTTTCTTCCTTTCCTCTCCCCATCCATTGTTCAACTAGAAGAAGTGTGCTCACCTCTTTAAGAAGGTCTCACTCTTTCTAGATAGACAATGTGGGACTAAAGTCTCCCACCATACCATGTATGTGTGAGTGGGTCTTTGAGATTTATTTGGAATGGTTATTGGGCTTTGGCCCAAAAACTCTAACACAAGTCCTCGTACCACTTTCAATTTTCAAGCATTCGTACTCAGTATTGTCAAAGTGTTTATTTAGTCAAAGTTTAGATCGGATTCTATAGTATACGTGTGTCATAATCCCTCCGGCGATGTACGTAGCAGTGAAAAAAAAGGAGCAGCGGCCTCCGGTTTTGCTCTCGATCGCTGTCACGGTCATGCGCTGGTTGTCAACTGCGAATACGGGTTCCCGTGACTCGCGACGATCGGCCGGTTTGACCTCAAGACGGCGACAGCCACACGGGTATAGCTTGTAGGTATATAAATATTGGGCCATAATCTGCGAAACAAGTAGCTGCCTGCGGCCCACTTTGACTGTCCAACAAGACGTGTAGTTCCAACCGGAAGACTCAGCACTCCATCGGCTGCCATGGCATGTACCGGACGTTAGGCCAACATAGATGATGGACTCTTGATGTCCGTGGACATGTGCAGTCTGCTGCTAGCTTATCCTTTTTCAGTATGGTTTGATTTGGTTTGGTTCCAGCTCCGGCTCCGGCATCGGAGTCGACCGAGTAGCACTATACATACAGGACGCCAAATGCATGCAGGAGAGGAGCCGGAGATGTGAGGAGGAACGGAGCTGTTTGGCACCGTTCCTTCTAAGGGTCTTCTCATACTGGAGAAGAAGGAGATGTGAGAAGCCAGAATTGTTTTACATTCTATTTGGTACAACTCCTTCTAAGGATCGGAGCTTCTTCGGAGAAGACCGAGTTGTTTTGAAGAAGTCATAATTTATGGCTCCTGTAGAACGGTTCTAATTTCTCTGTTTTTAATTGAAAAAACAGTTCCTTTAAAAAATGTTTTGCTGGTCTCCTTCAAAAGAGTCAGAGCCGGAGAAAAAAGGCCTAGTCATACTGGATGCGAGGAACTAAAGTATTTTCCATCATAGTAAAAGAAATCCGTAAAATCAGGCTCTGATGCTGCTGCTCTGGCTCCAGCTTAACCCTCAACAATCCATTATTGATCTCAGCCTAGTCTTGCAGATTATTAGTGTTAATGATGGATGAGGAAGAGCCAAGAGCAGAGTTCGATTTGACTGGGAGAACTTCGTTTACAATATTATACATTACGTTCCCTGGTGATTTATTTAGTACACCGACTGACCTGGTCGCTCTGCATTCGTGTGTGAACTTTGAAGGTATCACTAGTATATTATTGTTGTTATTAGTGTATATAAATATCTACAAACAAACAACTAAAACAAGGACAGTTATTAACATATGAGAAATCTTCAATACGTTTAAAATTTAGCTGTTGAATCCAAGGTTCTACGCTGTATGTAGGACAATACTACTTGTTTCAGCTGGTGCAGGAGGAGACCATGAAGAACGACAGCTAGTGTTTTTTTTTTCTGGCTTTTTGATGAACATGATGCATTATTTATATACTTTGTCTTGTGTTTGACACAATATTTAGTTGTGTTGTCCTTGTCGTTTCCTTATCTTTGAGGGACCTCGCTCTATACGACACATGTGCTGCATTTATACCAATTTAATTTATTTTTTTGCGATCCTATTCTGATAAAAGTGTGAACTCAAGTTCCATTCTGCTGGCTGCAGGGGCTAACCATAGTTACAAGTCGTCATCTAACATATTCCCTTCTCTCTGACCGATCCATATGTATGGTCGCAGTGTCCATTGTCCAACTACAACTCATATATCAGGCGACAGCAACCCAATTGTTCGTCAAAATGTTGAAAAGTTCGGCAAAAAGGAAAAACGACAGCCGAATTATTTGAGTCCTGTCCACACATCACATGCACTGTTAAATCTGGCTTGTTTAAAGTAGCCGAGTCTGCCACACTGCAATAGCACATGGCAGAAGAAACACTGCACGTGAAAAAAAAAAGCTTCGGAGGAATTATTATGGTGGTTGAAATCGTATAAGACCTCCAGAGTTATTCTTTTCACTCTCACCCTGATGCGAATTTCACAAAAAAAAATTAAACAAAAAACATCCCTGATGTGCATACGCGAGAGCGATGGGTTTCGCGAGATGATCGTAGATGAATTGGTTGGTTTTTTTTATGGTGGATCTTGTCCATATGAGTTTAAGTTTTTAACTTGACACAGGTGCTCGTATTTTTCTATATTTATTTTAAGACTTAGCGGTGTATTCTTTCAGTAGTAGAATAGTAGAAGAGACGTCTCCGTTGGCAGCAAGGCACATGTGGTAGCTTCATAAATCTTAAAGATATGATTTGCATACAAGTGTTCATAGAGGTGAGTGTGTATATATGTTATGGGCGTCTGGGTTGTACCGTGTAATTCTAAAAAAACATACAACGATGGCCCTTGTGGCTATCAAATTTGTTTCTAATGATTACATTCTTGGGGTGATTGGATAGCATCTAGTGGTACTATTAGCTATTTTTTGTTGCGGAATTCTTATTACTCTTAGTGGTTGCTACCATCTGGAGGACTTAGACTAGCAATGACTTCTTGAACCACTCAATTAGAGATTGTGAGGTTCTCCAAAGGTAATTGTGAGGGGCTCATGTTCTAATTTCCCCTTTCGTAGAGAATCAAACACCTACTTGAGTGGATATGAGGCTTGTTTGAATACCCTATGATTGAACCAGCTCATAGGCAAAGTGCTCATGTCAGAGCTGAAAGGATACAGATGTTCAAGAGGGGGAGTGAATTGGGATTTTCTAAAATCTATTGAAAGAACTAAGTCCTAACTCTAAAAGCTAATCACTCCTTGTGCCTAGAAGTGTGTCTAAGTGATTCTACCACACAAAACTTAACAACATATTCCATTCCTATGCCAGCAATTCAATTCTATGCATGTAAATGCGGGAATTAAAATGCTCAAAGTAAAGCAAAGGAAGGGACACCGTAACATTTTGTTGAGGTATCGAGGAAGTTGATACTTCCCTAATCCTCGTTGGAACAGTCGCGGAAGAGTGAAGCTCTGAAAGAACAATGATGCCTAAGAGGGGGGGTCACTACTACAGAAACAACAATCACTGCCGGCCCATCACTGTCGGTTTTGTTTGGGCCGGCAGTGATGTCTCATCACTGTCGGTTCATCCTCTGACAGACCCCCAATTATTGGGGGCAGGGGCTGAACCGGCAGTGAAACACCACATCACTGTCGGTTCGTGGCTTGAACCGGCAGTGATGCCTCTCGGCCCTATCACTGTCGGTTCAAGCCACCAACCGGCAGTGATGTGGTGTTTCACTGCCGGTTCGTGTCTTGAACCGGCAGTGAAAAGTTGTACAGTATAAAGCTTCGATCTCCTCTTCCTCCTCTGCCCGAACAGTACAGAACAGTGCGTGAGGAGCTCACTCTCTCCATTATTGCGGTTGGTGGATTTCTTGATCTCCATTGTTGGCTCCTCTTCACTCTTGGATTCTCAAATCTTCTAGCTGTTGGTTAGTAACAAACATATTTATTTAAAAGTGTAGGTTTACATTGCTTTTGTGTGTAAATCCATAGTTTAGAGCTATACTATTTGTCATGATCAAGAGGGTTGTTGGAATTTGTGTCTATTTTTTCCTAGCTTTTAGATCCAAAATTACATGGAAAAATTGTAGCACTTTGTTTTTATTGGGTAATTATTGTCCAATCATTGAGTAGTTAGGTTCGAAAGATTCATCTCAAAAATTGTGGATAAAATTTGTAATTAGTTACTTACATTTAATACTCCATGCATGAATTTGAAGATTTGATGGGATGTGGAATAGATTCGGTGTTTTGGAATTTGGAAGGGAATTAAACAAGTATCTACATTGTTGTTCAAAAAGAGTATGCAATTAATGTTGTTTACGATGAAGCCTCCATTGTTATCTATTTGTTGTCTCACTTTTTATAGCACGACCAAATTCAAATTAGCTGGGGACTAGAGCAGACATGGCTACATTATAAATGGCGACCAAATTCAAGTGTCTACCTTATAAATGCTTCCTCTGCTCTGCCCATTTTATCTATGCAGACATGGCTCGAGGGTGGATGTACGATCTGTCACGTACAGATCCACGGTACTTGACGGGCATCGACGATTTCATCAAGCTAGCTAGAGCCAATGTTGGGGACTCACATCTTGTATTCTGTCCATGCAAAGACTGCAAGAATACGAGAAAATGGGGCGACGTGGAGGATATACGTTTGCACTTGATCACAAGGGGGTTCATGAGAAACTACACGATTTGGACTTTGCATGGGGAGGTTGGTCAAAAGAACCGGATTTTGCGGGAGGTCAACTCAGCAAGCAGAGTGACTTTTGGGAGGAGTTCAAGACTTACAAGCTATCCGAAGAGGCCAAGGCATCAAGCGAAAGAAATAAAGTAAACTCGCTTAGGTCAAATAATTCTCACCGCCTAGGATCGCGTGGGTATGTAAGGAAGATTCCGGAATGGGAAGCCGAGTCAAAGAACTAGAGCAAAGAGGCGTTACACCTCAGACAAGCGATTGGCAGCCCAGATCAATGAACTATCTACTCACAAGGTGGGCACAATACAATCCTGACGGGAGCCTTTCCGCCAGCGCTAAACCCGTCACCGATCTCCTCCAGAAGATTTCCACGATCACTGAGGAAGTGCATAGAGGGGCCCGCAAGTCTGATACAGAAAATGACATGCTCACGCAAGCCCTTGGAACCAAGGAGCACCCCGGTCGCACTAGAGGATCTAGGGTAATTCCTTGGGAGAAAGCATTTGAAGGTGAATCCACTTCCTATAGGAGCCGGGCGAGGGCTAGAATGCAAAGAGAAGAGGAGTTCCAAAGGATGTGAGAGGAGCTAGAACAGAGCATGGAAGCACGGATAGCTGCTCAAGTGGCGAGTGCTATGCAAACCATGTGTTCGAGTCAAGGGCCGCATGCAATCCCGACTTTGAATAGCCCAGAGCCCGGCAAGGGCCGCAGTAGCTGTGGCTCAACCCCTATGCCTGACGACGAAGAGGTCAATGCTCCTCATCCGGTGGACGACATCAAAGAACTTGTGAATGTCAGGTTGTACATCCGTCAACAGTGGACCAAAGACAAGGTGGCGGTCGGACAAGCATTTCCTAGACGAGAGAACGTCATTCATGGCAAGCCAGTGCCACTCGGGTATGCCAGGGTCATCATTGATAAGATCTTGGACAAGAAGTACAATAAGATACATATTGATTTTCCAGTGGAGGAAGAAAGGCTACGTCTAGTTCACAACTTGGGCACTCATGTCGCCTGGCGCAAACGCTTCATCAAGCTAGATGAGCAGCCATCCTCGGATGATGAGGATGACAATGAATCATATCGGTCGCCTCCGCGAAGAGGTTTCTCTCTTTGTCAAGATCCACCGACACCTCCTTCACCGTCAAAAGAGAAGACTCCTTCTCCACCGCCAAAGGAGAAAACTCCTCCTCCTCCTCCACCACCAACTTCAAAGTCCTCAGGACTAGGATCTCGATGGCCTAGCTCTAGATCATGTTCGACTTCGCAACAGAAGAGGTCATCAGCTTCGGTTGGTAAAGATTCCAAGACGACTAGTAAAAGGCGGAAGCCAGCGTCGACTAAGGACGATATTCTACGAGCTTAGATTGCAGAAAAGGCCGCCCAACTTGCCTTGTTTGAACGATTGGCTTATATATGAGCACTTATCACAGAGCCAATTTGAAAGGCAAAGCAAAATTCTGGGTAATCAAGAAAGACCTAGAGAAATACACACCTTAGACCAGCTACAAATACAAACCTTGGCCATGAAAATGAACATACGCATGAAGGAGGCCGAAAATCTCTATTTTGGAAGCACCGAATTTCAAAACGTCAGAGTTGTATACAAGTTTCAACTAGGCAAGCCTATGGTCGTCAGCCAAGAAGAGTATAGAAATTTGCCAACAAACATGCGACAGTTGCATGATTATTACATCATAGATAGTAACGGCAACAAAGACAAGAATGCAACCTTTGAAGTATGAATCCCTTCCTATCTGATTTTTAATCATCTTGAAGAAGTTGTGCATACTATTTATTATGAAGACCTCTTTCAACGACGCTCGCTGGATGCGCAAATTATGATGTTATGGACTCTGTAAGTACCATACCCTAACAACGTTATAATAAACTACGTGATCTGCATTTGAATATATTCATGTTTATTTTGCAGGTCTGTAGCAAAATTTTGCATTAAAGAGCGAAATAGAAATTTTGACTTCTTGGACCCATCTTTGTAAATGAGACAACATGCATAGCCGGTCTCAGAGATCCCTATGTATCAAAAAGTTTGAAGATTGAATTTGAAAGAATGTTCTCAGTCCAGAAAACAAACGCACTGCTTGCCTACAACTGCGAGTATGTCTTCTCGACCCTTACTTAAGTGTTTTTTCTTGATATGTCATTCAATAACATGGACTTTGTGATTGCAGCAACCATTACGTCCTCGTAGATATAAGTCTTAAAGATTCAACTATCGAGGTGTGGGACTCAAGGAAGAAGCCACTTAAGCTTATCGACCCCCTTGTCACAGTGCTAAATAAGAAAGTGAACCCAATATCACAACACTTTTCAATCACATATGATATTGTAATTAATGTCCTCAGCCTTCACACTTCATTTACATTGTCACATAGAATGAAGGCGTTACCTGATTGGAAAAATGTGGAGCCTAACATGCAAAAGAAATGGAGAGCCCCATTCAATGTGCAGTATATGAAGGGGGTCAAGACCCTAGATCAACCAATGGGAAACAACGAATGTGAGTTCTATGTGATGTGGGCAATGCTTGCCTACTTTGGCGCAAAACTAGGAATAGGAGATGGCATGGTACGTAGGCCTCTGATTTTAATTCTATTGTTTTGTCTTACGTATGTGCATCTCAATATCATCTTGTATCAATTTACAGCGCAAAGATCAGGACCACAACAGGTTGCTAGATTTTGAGTTAAGATGATTTCAAGAGGAGATAGCAGCTATTATTCTGGACGAGATAGTGTATAGAAAAGGATCTCTATCCATTGTGAAGAGTCAGAACTTCAAGAAGAACTACGGAAAAGACCGCCTCGAAAGGCTATTGTAATGCGACATTTAATTCGATACTTTAAGTTTTGTTTGGATGTTTTGTAATAATTATTATAAATGTGTGATGGGTTTGTATTGTTACTGGTCCACAACCACCTTCAATTCACATCGATATCAAATGATTCGATGGCAAACACCTCCACGACCTCCCACCCCACCACCTCTACCATAAACCCTAAACCCTAAACCCCAAATGAAAATAAAACAATTAATAAAATGCAATTTTAAAAAATAATATCACTGTCGGTTCAATTAAAACCGATAGTGATGGCTCAAGCATCACCGTCGGTTAGTGAAACAAACCGGCACTGATGGCTCAAGCATCACTGCCGGTTGGTAACACAAACTGACAGTGATGCTTGAGC
Source organism: Microstegium vimineum (assembly GCA_022036555.1). Taxonomy (NCBI): domain Eukaryota; kingdom Viridiplantae; phylum Streptophyta; class Magnoliopsida; order Poales; family Poaceae; genus Microstegium; species Microstegium vimineum. Next base: position 24,249,865 of record CM039131.1, read on the forward strand.
CATCATTGTCGGTTTGGCATAACCGGCAGTGATGACATGGCCTCATCAGTGCCGAAGTGGTTGTGCCGGTTCAAAAACCGCCACTGAAGAGGGGGTTTTGAACCGGCGCAGATTTGGGTTTCTGGAATAGTGGGTGAATTAGGTCACTTAAAAACTATTCTCTAATCTATAGCCTCTTTTTCTAATCTTAGCAAAACCTTTGCAAAAGATAAACTAACTAGTAGTGCAACTATGGTTTTGCTAAGTGTTGCTATCTCTACCGCAAAAAGAGTTATGCAACCTAGTTTCCAAACCATCCAACTAGCCTATCAACTAAGCTAGGAAAGGTTAAGAAGACAAGGTAAACAAAGTAAGTGCGGAAGGTAAAGAGCAAGGTAGAGATGCAAACTCCCGTCCATGACTCCCGTATTTTTACCAAGGTATCAAGAAGCGCTCAAGCTTCCCTCTAGTCCTCGTTAGAGCCCCTCGCGAGGAATCCCACGCAAGGGCCAAGCTCACGGTCGGGTAACTCCATGGATAGCACCTATGATCAAGAGGTATGTAAATCTCACTAAACACTAGGCCAACACCTAGAGCAAGTGCAATGAGCAATGGTCTAGCTAACTTAAGCACTTTGCAAAGCACCTATGCTAATCACCAAGTGTATCACTAAGATCTATACAAGTGGAGAACACTAGAATGGTGTACCAACACCCTTGTATGTTTCCTCAGGTCTCTCACACCTCAAATGGTTGGTGTGGGGGTCTATTTATAAGACCCATGGAGAAACTAGCCGTTGGAACCAAAAAGAGCATCTCTGCGTAGCACAAGACCGGATTCTAGGAGGAGCTCCAGACCATTCTTGCCTGGTCCGGTGCATATTTTTTCTCCAACTTGGTTTCCATAAGTTCAGGGCTATAGAGCATTTCATAAGTTTTCCACAAGTCCAAGTTCATCCAAAATGGAGTTCAGAGCTAGGAGTTATGCCCAAAATACGAGCATAGGACTGGTCACTATTCATCTGGTCCGGAGCTCCCTGTTGGCATCACTCTGTACAGCACACAACCACCTCCATTGGTCTGGAGCTCACCTTTTGAACTGATCTGAAGCCTCCAGACCTTACTAGAACCTCTCTGTTTAGCACAGGACCATTGCGATATGGTCCGGAGCTCACCTCTAGAACTGGTCTGGAGCTTCCACAGCACACTGAAACCTCTTTGTATATCATAGGACCATTGGCATATGGTCTGGAGCCTTTTCGCAAACGGTCTGATGGTCCTCTGAAACTCCTTTGACCTCATTTCTTCGCGGTCTTTGCTTCTGGCTTGGTTCCATCCTCCCTGCTTCGACTTTGTGTGATCTTTTAGGTCATTCTTCATGCTTCAAATGCCTTGCTTGATGTGTTGATCACTTGGATCACCACGTAACCTTTGTCCAAGTCATGTTTGAACCCTATTGGACTACCAAACAAACACTTGCAAACACGTTAGTCTAATTTGGTTATGTTGATCATCAAACACCAAAATCTAAACTACATGGGCCATGGGTCCATGTTCCTTACAAGCTCCCCCTTGGTCCTCGCAAGGACCAACTAGTCTCTGCGGACTAATTCTTCGCCGCTCCGGCTTGGTGAATCGCCCACAACCGATCACAACTTAAGTTGGGTCATCCACAAGCTCTCTAGGTGATCGCCAACCTTTCAACCACCACTGAACTATCTAGGTGGTGTTGATTACCAAGAGTAACAAGCACAAACTCTCACATGACTCACACAAGCCTAATGAGATGGGTGGATGCACACTTGCTACTCCCTAGACATTAATGAGGTGTCTAATCTTTGGATTAGCAAAAACTCAACTTATTCACTAGGCCCTTGCTCTTGCTTGCACTCTATCGGCACTTCTAAGGTCACTTGTTAAGTTGTCATCCCTAACAGTGGCACCAAAAATGTGGTATAAAATCATGCCCCTAATTATGAATAAAGTTATCCGCAAATGCATAGATAGAATACCGTCATAGCATTTCACCTAGAATAATTATAAGTATCGTTATTTATATTTTACCTAGGAAAGTACAAATAAAAGCCTACTACCAAGAATGATCAGAAGAGCTAGATGGATAATTTAGCTATAACATTTTCTACATGCAATAGGAACATGGAAGATAACATTACCAGTGCAAATATACTCATGATAGGAATCAATCAATAAAATAAATAAATAAATAAATGATAAATAATCAAGAAGACAAGCATTCCATAATTCAACTTCATAGTCACACATTATTTCTAGAGTCATTGGTGCTACATTAATAACTTGATAGGATAACTCATAAGTATTCTTCACTACAAGTCAATTACCTACTTAGATTAGTGCAATTACATCCATGCAATCATTATTAAGACTACTTAATAACCATACAAGAGGGACATTCTAGGGAAGGCTTGCAACAGAGTATGTACCAACAAAAGCACCAGGCCCTACTTAGACCTATAAATGGGAGGTGGACTACAGAGGATTCAATGTGTCTATAAGAGTCACACCCACAAGAGACCACACATTCCATAATATAGGGTGCATCCGTAGATAAACAAGTCTAATAACCATGCTTACACTATGTCTACCACACACCCATGATGTCTTAGGATGAGCACTATACGATCCCTTATCTAGATAATAAGAAATTCTAATTATGCATGGAGTACAATCTAAATAAATAAAGAATATTGCAACTACAAACATAATGATTAAGAACAATGTCAAATCAATTGTAGCAAACATATGGAATATGAAAGATTACAAGATTGAGATGTAAAAGCTATACCAAACTCTACTTCTCGCGACGATCCAGAGCTCCAAGCCTCTTCTAGATCCCTTCTAGTTCCCCAGATGATGCTTAAACTCCTTTTAATTCTAACTAACTATCATATGCCCTAGAATAGGGTGATCTAATTACTCATTAATGGAATTTCTTGCTAATTAAATACTTTGCTCGAGATTGATTGATGATCGAATGACGGGGTCTCCTCAGGGGGGAGGTCAGGGCCTCATTATATAAACCTGTGGGATGGACATCCTCCATTGGATCAAACTGGCTTAAACCAAGGGCTTAGATAAAAACCCTAGGAAACAAAGGAGATGGAGAGGTGGCAGGGGCCATATGGGCCAAGGTGGGGTCAGTTGACCCCACCAAGGGCCCATCGGTTGACCCCTGGTGGCCCACTTTGGGGGCTTCTTCGCTTCTGGTGTATTCCTTCTTCTAGAATATTTTTGCTAGTCTTTTCGTACAAATTCCTAAATTATTGCGTCAGAAAGATTTCTCCTTGTCGGTTTTCCTGATAAGTCCCTATAAAGTCACATATTCACCAAAGCTATGAAATTCTATTAGTTTAAACCCTATATTCTACTTTGGTGATCCTTTTTAGCCTTTTCTTAGTTTATATTGATGGGTTATGATAGATCATAACGACCATCAACCATACCCCCAAGCTAACCCTTTGCTAGTCCCTTAGCAAAGAAATACCTATAATTAAAATATCCCTAAACATTCATACTCATACTTAGAAAAAGATTTGTCCAACACCATATGGTGCATACATGGCACCTCTGATGAGAGCACAAGATCCCAAGAGTGGTTCCTTATTGAGCCAACAAAAGTACCAGAAATATCTCTCACTTCATGAGTGAACATTTTGACACACCAAAGAAATTAATCCTCTCCTCCTAAGTGCCTTAGGTATGGATGCTGAATTTAATTCTATATTTTCTACAATTGGTTGGTCTATTTTTTAGCAAATCAATGAACATGGAATTAAATTTCTCACCATAGAGTTCTTGTCTATATTGCAATTTACTCATGATGGTGTTTGTTTTCACATGTTTAACCAAGAAATAAATGCTACATGGAGACAATTAAACATTGCTTTTGGTTTTGATGATGCATGCTTGCTAGATATAGACCAAGCCATTCATAGACATAATAAAGCTGAATTTTGGGAATCCATAACAACATCTCATGATGGTTCTAACCCAAAAATATGTTGAAATCCATAACCCAACACTATGTTTTCCTCACTATTGGTTGACATTAACTATGTTTCCTAGCAATAATGCTTGCTCTGTGAGAAATAATAAACTAAAATTGCTCTATGCCATGGTTATCAAGATTCATGTTTCACCTGTTAAACTATTAATTGCTCATTGGCAAGAAATGGTTAGTACACGTGAACCCATTGAGTTTACCTCTCTAATCATTCGTCTTGCTAAAACCATGAACTTGCTAAACAATCCAAATACCTTCAAATTCTTAAATGAGCCAAGGGGCATAATTTCAGAAGAATATTTTATTCATGCCCACATATTGAAAAGGGATCCAAGAGGTGGTCTGAAAATAATTTATCACAACCATATAGTTGAACTTTATCTCTCATGCGAGAAACATCAGTTGTATAGGATTCGCCAACTAACCTTTCACCTAGACCCAGAAGGTAGGCGGCAAACTTTTATAGGTACAAGGACGGACACAGTGACACGAGGAATGTCACATAACACTAAGTTTGAGCAAGGTGGCACCTCTAGAAGAGCAGGAGGCAATGATGATGATAGTAAGGATGAGGCAACCTAAAATCCTATGGACATATCTGGTGCAAGTAGCCTGCCTCCAGCATGACCACCACGTGCTCAAGGTGCTCGATTTTCCTTATCATCTATAGGAGACAGGGAACATCATGGCTGAAGACAAGAAATGGACCAACTCATCAATGATCTAGGTTAGTTGCACACCGAGCAAGAAACTACATTGGGTATAGTGCAGCAAAATACCTAGCAACTCCAAGAGTTTCAATAGGAAGACACTCGAAGATGGGTATCTTGATGGGAACATCACCCATCAACCTATTCTTGCAGGAGGTTCCCTCCCCCACCAAGGAAAGTCCCTAGTCCTCACTGTTGACGGTCGTTAGCGTTAACTTTTTATGCAATTATAAATATGATAATTGGATCAATCATATATAAAATAGAGAAGTATAGGGTTTTATTTAACAATTTCCATGAGTTTTGGTGTTTCATTATTTTCTAGGGACTATTCCAAAAAAGAGCAATAAAGGGAATCAAATTAGAGAAGACATCGAATAAATCCTGCAGGGATATAGTTGCCAACCAACTCACAGAGGATCCCACGGACACCGGAGCGAAGCAGGGCTCCGGACCCCAACATGTGGGGTCGACCGGCATGGGGTGGGGCCGGGCGGCACCCCCCTAGGCCCACTGGTTGTCATCTTCTAGAAGCTTCCTCCACCGCCTTTGAAGATTAATCTGAGCCCTACACTAAGTCGGTTTGATCCAACGGCTGTTGTGCACCCCCACCGGGCTATAAATAGAGGCCAGACCCCCTTGGAGGCATCCCAAATCATCTCATCTCATTTGGAGATCCATTCAGTTTAAGTCAGAGGAGATCTAGTTATCCAGAGCCATAAACCTTAGTTCATCTAGAGTTTTTCTAGTTCATAGCATAGCTTAGTTAGATCGAGAGTAGAGGAAGTCAAGATATGATTTTGGACTCCCGACATTGTCAAGAGATTGGAGTCTAGTGCAGTTATTATTCTCTTATTCTCTTTTAGTATTTATCTACAGTTACATGATATTTATAGGCAACACTATTCTTCATTAATATGTTCTTGTTTACTTTGTTCATTGTCTACGTTAATATATCTAGTATAGTTAGTTTGCTATTGAGTTCATGCACATGTTCGTATAGCGCTCGTCTATTTGATCATATGGCGGGTGGTAGGCAGTATGTAGGCATGGTGCTTAGATACATTGCTTATCTGCGGATGCCCCATCTGTGTTGGGTCGTGGGGTAGGTCGTGGACGTGACAGGTCCATTGAGTCCTTTGTAGGCCTCCCCCCGTACAGTGGTTTGGTAGGGAGGAATTGTCAGCTTAAGGATATCTTGTTATATCTGAGGTTTCTGAACTCAACTTATCATGTTCATAGCCCCATTGTGGTTGGGAACATTGGTAGTATTACTTAACAATGATTACTAGATGTACTTGCACTAACTAGCATAGCTTTGACGGTAGCTAGAATACTTAGGAGTTATTTCTTTATTACTTGTATTGGATGACGCTTGTGTAGTGACTAGAATGCTCTAGAAACTTTACCCTTATTATTATGATGATGATGACTGATCTATTTACCCTTATCATATATATTTATCATGTGACTTACCCTTGTTTAAGAGTAGAGATCATTGATGGTTAAATCCCTTCATTCATTTTATATGCTTGTTATAATACTATAGATTATCAGTTTTAACTAGACCTTCCCAGTTAGTGGCGGAGCCACCGCCCGGCCACCCCGGGCGGCTGGCCGGGCTCCCCATGCAAGCTGAAAAGAAATTCCTTTAATAACTTAATAGAATTTAGTCATTTTATAGCTAAATTTACTTTATATCTAAATAGAATTTCGTAATTTTATAGATAAATATTTTTTATAATAAGAATCGCCCGGGCTCCTAAAATCTTCTGTTGACTCCGCCACTGTTCCCAGTGGTAGAATATAAATGACAACCTGGTAATACTCTAGGTAAAATGCTACAATGGTATATTTAATCTGTCCACTTGCAGAATCATTAGTTCTTTATAATTTTATATCTATCCTTATTTATTTCTGCCTAGTCATACATAAAATATAATATTTCATAGATACCATAAAATATTCCTAGCTCTATAATTAGGGATGACAACCTAGTTCCATGCTTAGGAGTATAAGGTAAAAGGTAAGTGGCTAGTTGCTAAAGGCAAGTTAATTACATACCATGCATTTTTTGGCACCATTGATAAGAACTATGGTCTTGGTGATGTCGTTAAGAAATGTCAACACTCACCTATTGGATTACATACAAAAATATGAAAACGCCAAAAATATTTTCCTTTTTATCATCTATGTTTCATGCATGTTTATCTTTTGTATGGAAATGATGAATAGTTATTCTATTAATATTTTTTAATTAATATTTCTTTAATTAGTATCTAGCCTACAACTAAAATATTTTTCTAAGTATGGATTACTTGGCTCACATGAAACCATCATGAACCTAAAACTTTGTGGGTAGCAAGTGCTTAACTAAGTCTAAGTTGTTGTGAGATATGATATAGTGAGACAAGAGTTGATATAATATTGTTCAAAACAAGAATGATTATCGTAGATTTAATTCTTGAAAACATAAAAAACCTTTTTGTTCCTCAATTGTAATAAATTCCTATCAAAACCATATATGCTCTTACTTGATATAAGCCTCCTACAAAAGCTACTTGCTTAGTGTAGTTTTGTCAAACCTTGTTGACCCTTGTTGAGAGACTTATCATTCTTCCAAGATCAAGATCACATACACACCACATATACATGTTGCTTCTACACTGGAAGTATGCAAAAACATGTCATTCATTTCCACCAAGTAAATGTTCCATGTTTTAAAAGAATGATCTTTCTCTAGATGGATTTAAAAGAGACATAGGCTATGCAAGAGTATGAAAATAAAATAAAAATATGGACACATTAAGGTCCAAAGTATTAAAAAAAAGAGATGAGCACATGAAGGCTCATGGATAGTTAACGATAGCCATGTCTCAAGTCCATAAGTTAGAGAGATATATCATATAAAATAAAGGAGTAGTTTACATTTATCATTTTCCACACATATGCAAATCTTGATCCAAGAGTACGACACTTCTCTCCTTGGTGAAAGGTTAGTATGACACATGCACATCATTTTACAATATATGCAAGGCTAGTATGATATTTCTTTCATTCCTTCCTAGCTCCACATAAGCCTTACTATAAGTAGGATGAAAGAGAGACAACTTTAATATGTGCCTTGGTGAGGAATCATACACCATTTGAGCGACATGAGTGTACCATTTGAGGAACACTAAGATTTCTTTTGAAAATATCATAAAACCTCTGATATGAAACTTGTGAGGAATGAGAAAAATGATGCTCAAGTCAACATATGTTCTATCTCTCAATCACTCAAGACAAAGGATGAGCCATATGCCCCATGGGTGACTAAGGTAATATTGGTGAGTTTTTAATATTGCTAATTCTTTCCATTCATAGAGAAGTATGGTAGTTGTATACTTGTTACTTTTGAAATATAACATAGTAGTAACTCCTGATCTATCGAGTCTAAGTTTAATTGTTTGTCAGGGAACGACAAAGGTTAAACTTGGGGGTTCTTGTTCATGGTAGATAAGCCATGATTCGTATATACAAAATACCATCAGAGACTCGAAAATCAAAGGAAGAAAAACATAACATTAACATAGTTTGTCAATAATTGGTTCCACATGTGGCTTGAGGTGTGTGAATGTAGGAGACAATAACTGGAGCAGAATAGGACCACAAAGGGACCAATAAGGGGTCGGCCGACCCCCCCTAGGGTACCTCTAGGCCCTACCATGGTGGCACAATCCATGAGACATGCCCTAAAGTCAATTCCAACCTTTGGATCAATTTTTTGCTTTCTCTAGATGGCTCAAGATGAAGATACATGGATCAATGACATGAAAACAAAGTGATCCAGCGGGAGAAAAATCTGCAACACACTTCATGACATGTTGGGACACCTTCTAGAAGAAGGTGGCTAGGCCCACATGCCATTGGGGGGTTGGCTGACCACCCTAGGACCCTCTAGGGTGCCAGATCTCTCCACTAACCTATGCATGCCGCCATACAACGCAAGGAACGACATGTGCACTATCCCATCCATCCATCTTATGATAGTTTGATCCAAGGGAGGAGGTGGAGAGCACATATGGATCGCTCATGTGGTGCTAGAGTAGCAACTACTCCACCTCCACTATAAATAGAGGGTCACCCCCTCTCCATTCATGATCAATCAAGGATTCAAGTGAAGATTAGTGTAGTTCCACTCTCTTAGTAGTTAGTCTAGTGTGGGAGTTAGACTTGAGTCGAGCTTGCTCAGGGTTTCCAGAGTTATCTTCTGTTGAGTCTGGTATAGCTCTTGTATCTTTCCTCTTTTAGAGTTTACACATTTAATATATTACTTCTGCTTTACTTTATTAAGTCTTTACTTAGCTACAATATTATACTTTATAGTGTTGCCGGTCTTAGTTTAGCCCATAGTGGCTATATATTAGATTGTGATCCTGTTCCCTTGCCTGTATGTGATCATTATATGTCATAGGATGCTCTAGTTAGCCAAAGATCTAGATTAGAGTAGTAAGAGATGGTGTAAGCGTGGTGCTTATACACTATATTACCCTTGGTTGTCACTTGTCACACGGATTGTTTGTGGTAGCTAGCAGGTGGTGACAGCCCTGTCTAGTCTTTGTAGTTCACCACGTGTGGAAAGCAGGTTCTCAAAACATAAGGCCACCATAATATGATAGTTCACTTCCGAAAGGATTTCACTCCCTATTGTTCGGCTATTGCCTATCATACTTGTCACGAGGTTATCATATTTTATATACAATTGTGTGTCTGAGCTATGCTCACAGGGGTAAAGTGTGAAATATATGAATCCTTTTACTCACTCATTGTCCTCCCCCTAGCTATACCTACTAGTTACCTTTAGTTATCTTACCTTGACTTAATTGACATCAACCCTTCCTTCTATATATCTATTATCCTCCTATCATAGTTGATACTAAATTGAGTTGATTACTAGTTTCTCTCTTTTATTATCATTCCTAGCTCCTACTTACCTTGGAATAAAATAAATACAATAACTCAGAATACTCCTGGATCAAGTGCTATAGTTGTATATTATGTGTTCTTACAAAATTATCCAATAGACATAAGAAATACCAATATTGCATGCCATATGCTCGAGGAAATGCATAAATTATCCTTTACTACCTCATTACTCTCTCTCCTCTATGATTTGTTGCTACAATTGATGTATGTGACCCCAGTGACTTCTTTTGTATGCTTTAGGTGTTGTCTCGTCGCCCTGTAGCTAGCAAGCCATGAAGTCAATTTGCTTGCCTAATGTGCTTTGCGTCTAAATTGGACTCTTTCCTATCCATACATGCTTAAATATTCATTTCTATTCTCGTGTAGTAAATTTGTGTCAATTCCTTGGTTAGTTTATCAGTATCAATTGAACTTGGTGCCAAGCCCATGAGTTAGGATTGAGGCCAAGCCATTAAAGGTTATGTTTGTCTGTTCAATGAGCAATGGTTGTGATATAGAGGGACATTGTCTAGTTCTTTAAGATGTTAATGGCATCTTGGTAGTTGATCTTGTAGGATTAGTTTGTGCTTTGATTTTGAGGGAGCATTTGTAGTAGTAGTGAGTGGCATGACTCGTACAAAGCATACGGATACTATACCTCCTCCTAGTCGGGGTGGTGACATCATGAGCTTCCTCATATATCAAGGGACAAGGGGAAGGCTAAGATGGTTGAGTAGAGCAAGAAGTGAAAGAGGAAGCACAGAGAGATTGAGCAAGTGTTAGCAGTAGCTGGTAGGGTAGAAAGTGGTGGCAATAGTGGCTTTCTCAGAATCTGTCCGTCATAGACTCAGATGTCTCAGCCATAGTATCCATAAGGTACACCACTTGTCATCCGACTCATGTATGCACTGTCATATACTCGATGGAGGGTCAACAAGCTTAGGAGGACTAATAGGGCCATCAGCATTAGTGTTAGTGTTGGCAACCTACTGGTATTTCTTATCGTAAGCAAAAAGATCCACAAGCGCACAGATGTCATTGTAGCCCTTTACTTGGAAGTATTCAAGGTATCATATTTCCATGAGGAATGTGGTGTTAAAGGTCTCTTAGCTAGTTCTCCTAGCAAAAAATAATAAGAAAGGTAACTTGCATAGTGAGGTTATTATATGGGTAGAGATCCTAAGTTAATAAAGCTTTGTCACTAGAGACTTGCTTTGGGAACCGATGAACACTTGATCTACAAAGTAGTGTTGACCTATAGCTCTATGCTAAACCCAACCATGGGGATTACTAGGGATGGACAGTGCTATCATCACTTGTTGCTTACTCCTAACCTTATGGAATGAGGAAAATCAAGGTAGTAACTTGTAGCTTAGACACCATGTCTATGATATTGGTCACTACTCTAGCGTTGGCCATAAACTTTCGTCTTTATCAGGAGTCATGTACTAGAGTATTCATCATAAGTATGAATGACAAACTCACAAGTTTATAATGAAAAATATAACTTGCTTAAGAACTCAACACCAAAAGATGATGAACACGGAGTTCTTGCTTCAAGTTGCAAGATGATTGTTAAGGTACAAGTGTAGAGGGAGCTGAGAAGTTTAGCCTCCATCCACTAGTGTACAAGGCTTGATAAGTATAATAAGTAGAGGTAGCTGATACTCCATGATTCCTCTAACCCTTTCTCTCACTCCCTATACTAGTCTACCTATAAGCTAATAGGAAAATGTAGCTTGCCCTTCTTTTTCCATGTTTAATCTTGAGATAGGGTGGCCTTCTCCTTTTATATCCCAAGTAGGATGGTTTGCATTGTGTATTTTAGGCATCGCCCAAGCAAAGGTGGACCTAAGAGGCGGTGATGGGGTATTGGTGCGCCCGCACCCAGGTAGAGCCACCCTGCCACTGAGTTTGGTAGGTGAGCTCTTGGTTGGTCCTAGAGCGTGGCTCGGATGTGCTAGGTAGGTGGTCCTTTGCTCCTTTCTTTAGTTTTCTTGGGCCAAATTGTGACAGGAGTATTTCTTTTATATTTCTTATTTTCTTTGTACCATCTTGGCATGTTTGTCAACTTGTTCCTACAAAATGCATAATTCACCAAAATCTATGGAAATTGTTAGTTCAAACTCCTATTTCTAGTTTGGTATTATCTTCAAATGAATTTTACGTAAATATATGTGGTGAAAAGTGAGTTAAGAACCACCAACATAGCCATAGCGGCAGCAGACTATAGAGGAGCAGGAGGAGTTACCACCTACTCCACCAAGGCAACACTTTAGATAGTAAGATGAGCATAGAATTGAGCAGGCTCTAGAGGACACTCAATTACTAGACTTTTATAGGGCTATGGTCGGGCATGTTAGACATTCTAGGAATGCGCCAGTCATTACCTAGTTTCAAGAGGGATCCCTTACAGGAGCCTTGTTCACCATGACTATCTAGGAGTCCTTCTATAGAGCTTAGATCATGGAGAGGATTGATGTTGATAGATTATATACATATTTTTGGGAAACAACCAAGCAAGGGCATAATGATTTTTGTGCAAATAATTTGGTTCCACATGTACATGTCATCATTTACTTATAGGTACTCAAAACATGCATTTTGGGTGGCTAGAGACTATATAGGGGCGTCGGGTGATCCCCCCTATGGGCCCTCTAGCCCCACTCAAGCATCCCATGATCCTCCCAAACACCTAAATGGTCTTAAATGGCTAGAGGGGGTGAATAGTCTAATTAAAAGGTCTAGAAAATACTAGAACAAATGATTAGTCAATAACAAAGCAAAGCTTTTTGCTCTAGCTCTACTCAAAAGTGCAAGCCGCCTATCCAAGCAATTCTAGTTGATTATGATTGCTATGGCAGACAAAGCTATGCCACTACTTTACACTAGTGATCTAGCAAGAGGAACTATACTACCAAGAAATATCTATCACTACACAAGAGTAAAGATGTAAATACAAGGAGTGATAGAAGTTTTATACCAATGCCAGGAAAGAGATATCAGTAACAATATGAATGGCAAGTAATCCAAGGGAGACAATATGACACATTGATTTTTCTCCGATGTTCACTTGCTTGTTGGTAAGCTACTCCTTGTTGTGTCTACCGTTCACTTGGTAGTTCAGTGGCTAATAGACGATCGCAAGCCTAGCCCACCACTTGGCCACCACAATAACTCACTAACATGTGAGGGTAATCAATGACACAAACAGGGGCGGATCTATAGGGGGGCTGGGTGGGCTTCATCCCCCCTACAACCAGTATGTCAATGAAAATATAGAGGGATTGAGGGGGAAAAGAGGAGAAAAGAAGAAGAAAATAGAGAGATTAGAGGAAGAAGAAGAGATTACCCCCCCCCTTCAATCTTGTTTTAAGAAGTTGGGGCAGAAGAAAAGAAGAAAAATAGAGAGATTAGAGGAAGAAGAACAGATCAGCCCCCTTTTCAATCTTGTTCTAGATCTGCCACTGGACACAAGTAATGTATTAGAGTACCTAATGGATCTTCGTTGGTACAAGGTCAAGAACCCTAACAAATTAAATCAACTAGAGCTAGCCACATGAGCAATCTCTAACTCGTGTTAGACCTCAGTACTACTCCAAGATGTCTAGGTGGCAAACACCAAGATAACAAGAAAATCATAGCACAACAATTAATCCCCAAGTGCCATTAGATGCAATCACACAAGCACAAGCACTTGGAATCACTTAATCTCACTTTGATTTTCACTATCAAGCAAGGAGATGAGTGAGAGGGAGTATGCTCAGCTTAAAGGGATGTCAAGTATATCAAAATGTCAAGAGAGACTCCCTAAAGCATAACAAGTATTTATAGAATCCCCTTAAAGAATAGGTCCATTGCTTTTTCACAAACACGATAGAACGTGTCGCATCTGGTCGAGTAGCATCCAGTCACACAGATGTTGCCACGCGTCCTATGCATTTGACCTTGGTCGTTGATCTCCAACAATTAGCAATGTTCGCGCGTGCAATTATATTGCACCATACGCACCTCTGCTAAAATGATCGAACGCTCTAACCCTAGAGTTTAGTTAACATCTAGAGGGTTCTAGAATGTGAAATCATGACCAGACGTGTTCGATCAAGGGTGACCAGACTCCACCCAACCTCTGGTTCCCTACTCCCTCAATGCTAGCTCGCCAGGATGCACCATAGTCATGTCTGGTCGGACTCCAGCATAGAGTCTGGTCACTATGCAGAGAGCTTCCATAGACATATTTTGATGTCTAGACGCGCCTGTTCAACACTGATTGGATCCTCATAGTGTTTGGTCCACACATGTTAAACAGTTTGGACATGGGGTTAAGCACCGGACACTCCCGGTCCCACAGGGGCCAGCGGCTGGTCACTCATAGCAAACCCCATTTCTTCCCCAATCACTTCACCCTTGCTCCAAGTTCCAAACACAATGTGTACAACCTTTATGCATGTGTGTTAGAATATTTTCCAAGCATTTTGAGGGGTGTTAGGATAGCACACTAGGTCCTAATGCATATGCATGTATGAGTTCACCTAGTGGCACTTGATAACCATTTTAACCAAGATTATACTCTCTTAATTGTACGACTATCAATCCTAAACACACTCACACCCTCTATGATGTCTCTTGAGTGCTAAAACAAAAACCTATATGATACATTTGCCTTGATCATCATGATTTTTGTTTTTCTCTTTCTTCTTTTCCATGTTGAAGCACTTGATCATATCTTTTGGTCACTTCCATCATGATGACCGTCATCTAGCTCCATCGCTTGGTCTTGGACCATCCTATCTTGTCTACACACTTAGATCAAGGATTAGTCCATAGGTTTCATCAATTAGCTAAAAACAAACTAGGCCTTTTCAACACCCCTAGAAGAAATCTCCAGCATTTAATCCCAGGATCCTTGTCTCTCACTAGCTAAAGAGAAGAGCACATCGATTTATGGGTCCACACTGAAGTATCTGACGTGACAAAGGTGACTAACCTTCACATGACATGTGGGGCGACCTTCTAGAAGGAGGCAAGGTCTACCTATCATAGGAGGTTGGCCAAGCCCCTTATGAGGATAAACCAACTCTCAATTTTCTTCCACCACCTCTCTAAATGTCTCCATGCATTCTACCACATCCACACCGTTGATCAATGACAGTTCAAGTTCGGTTTGGATCAATGGCTATGAAGGAATGCCACCTAGATCGCTGATGTGGCGTCGGAGTAGCCCCTACTCCACATTCACCTATATGTAACCCCTCACTCTCTCAACTTATAACACACATTAGAGCACACCACTCTTTAGTAGATTTAAGGCGCAAGCTCTTGTATAGCCCTATACTACTAGGAAGAAAGTGAAACGAAAATCTTCAGAAAAAAAACTAGGCTAATATGAATTAAATATTTTTTATAAAAAAATATTAAAGGTTACTATGTTCCAAACAGGACATTACCATACCATGTGAATGTGGCCTGCCGTTAGGGGATGAAACCTCCACTATCTTGTCTTTTTCGACATGCTGCTCATAAAGCGATGCCCCCCTAGAGAAAGCCCCCGAGTTACAAGACAGCTTTTTTTTTATCCTTTCGGAACTTAGTTCACAGGAACAAATATAAATATGTAGAGACTAAGTGCAAAAGGTTTCAATTTTTCGCTTTCTCCCTCTCACTACTTCACTAGCCAGCATAGTAGTTAATAAATATAAATAATAAAGATAAAGAGAAGGCATTGTTGGCATCTCTCTCCGCGTTCTTATCAGTAGCAAGCTGGGCACGTCATTGCACACCGCGACACCGAGCCGAGCGCGAGCCTCCCAAGTCCAAATCTTTAGCTCTCGCCGACGCATGCCCGGATCGATCGGTTCAGCTCTACCCACCAGAGGAGGAGGCAGATCGACCGGCAGCTGACTAAGGTGGATCCACGGAGGAGGTATGGCAAGAGGCCCCTACCCGCCGACGAGGAGGAGGAGCTGCCCCCGCCGCCGCTGCCAAAGCACGAGCAGCTGGATCAGGAGGAGGCGCATCACGTCGACGTCTCACAGCTGCAAGGAGAAGGAGCCACCTTCAGCGGCGGCGGCGGCGGAGGTCCGTCGTCGTCATCCGTCGTCGTCGGTGCGGCAGCCGGCCCGTCGCCGGAGGCGTACGCGCAGTACTACTACTCGGCGCGCGCCGACCACGACGCCTCCGCCGTGGCCTCCGCGCTAGCCCACGTCATCCGCGCCTCGCCCGACCAGCAACAGCTCCCGCCGCAGCAGGCAGCTGCCTTGTACGCCGCCGGCGTCCCTGGCCAGCATCTGCAAGCGGCTGCGCACCACCATCCCAGCGGCCAAGTCGCCGCCGCCACCGCCGCCGAGGAGGAGCAAGGTACGGGCACGTAGCCATCCGCCGTCCTCTAATCTCTCGATCGATGCGACTATGCGAGCAACCTCGCATTACTCCTTGTCCTGTGCGCGCGCGCTCGATTGCGAAAGCATGGCACGCGCACGGCTTCCGCTCGATTGCGCCGTTTGAAAGCTTCGCACCGTCCAAATCAGTGACACGTCCATCTCGATCCAGCCAGTAAATTGAATTCCCAGCAGCTCTACGTATCCTAGCTAGTACTAGTATAATAATCCGGGGGTTGATTTCTCGTTTATAGTGAACTGAACTCTCGAGAAAGTACACGAACTGGACAGGATCATGCACGCTAATAACTATGCGCGCGCGCTGATCGAATTACCTTACCAAGGAACGAAGAGTATTTTATGCGTACGAATACGTTAGCTGTGACGCAACGTACTCTCACGACGACGATTGATAAAAAACTTGTATGCTGTATGTGTCAAAGCCAATAAGTATAGTAGTTAACTGAGCGTGGCCATGTGTTGTGTGATTGGGGATCAGTAAACTAAGCATGTTTTGTGTGCAGGTCGGAGGCGGCACTACCGAGGGGTGAGACAGCGGCCGTGGGGCAAGTGGGCGGCAGAGATCCGGGACCCCAAGAAGGCGGCGCGGGTGTGGCTGGGCACCTTCGACACGGCGGAGGACGCCGCCATCGCCTACGACGAGGCGGCGCTGCGGTTCAAGGGCACCAAGGCCAAGCTCAACTTCCCGGAGCGCGTGCAGGGCCGAACGGACCTCGGCTTCCTCGTCACCCGCGGCATCCCGGACCACCACCGGCACCCGTCGTCGGCGGCGGTGACCTTGGCAGCAATGCCACCGCCGCACCAGCACGGCCACCACCAGACCTTCGTGCCGTACCCTGACCTCATGCAGTACGCGCAGCTCCTGCAGGGCGGCCGGGGCGGCGGTGGTGGTGACCACGGCGCCGAGGCGGCTGCGGCGGCGGCGGTCCAGCAGGCGCAGCAGCAGCTCATGATGATGGGCGGCCGGGGCGTCAACCTGCCCTTCTCGACGTTCTCGCCGTCCTCATCGGCAGCGCAGATATTGGACTTCTCGACGCAGCAGCTCATCCGGCCCGGCCCGCCGTCGCCGGCCGCGGCAATGTCCGCCGCCGCGCCGTCCACGACCACAGCGTCGTCGCCCAGCGGCAGTGCATGGCCGTACAGTGGGGAGCACGAGCACCACAGGAATAAAAAAGACGCGTGATCGAGCTGGGAGGGATATGCATGCATGCAACTTGCAAGCTTGCAAGCAAATGCGAAGCGAGAGGATCAGATCAAGTAGCTGTATGGATCGGAGTCGGAGGAAATGGAATATGCATGCAATATGGGCGGCCGGGGTAAGTGGCAGCGACGATTTTTGGTGCAAACACATAAGCATTTCTTGAGCCCTTTACTTTCCACGTCGGTTTCTTTTTTTTCACGAAATGATCTTCTTTTGTTCATTTCGTTCTTGGAGGATCTTCTTCATCAATTCACACCACTTGATTAGAGAACTAGCTAGCTAGCTGCGCTAGGAGCTTGCTATACCTTCTTCCTTTGTCTAAATGGTCTGTTGCTCATCATATCTTTAATTTGTTCAAGTGTCAACTAATTAATTACCTGTGCAAACTAATTAATCCAAAGCAAGAAAGAGAGGAATCTTATTGATGCAATATATATGGGCATGTTTTTCTCTCTCTCACTCTCTCCAAACGATTGATTTATTCATTTGTCCATATATTGGTCGGAATATATTGCAAGTTCTTCTATGTTCTGTCTCTAGCTTATATATATATTTCTAATTATACAAAACGAACCACATCAATAGATGAATACTAGACGACTTAGCTAGGAACATTGTTTTGTGACACGTTATACACCAATCAAAATTATCTAATTTATTTAAGGGGGAAAGGGAATATTCCCAATTAGTAGTTACTTGTTATTAAAGATTTTGACTTTTTTTCTCATCGAAAACATTCTTTTTTCTGCTGTTTGCATTGCGAATTTGTTCTCTCTTTTTTCAGTTAGTTCCCCCTATATATACCTGATCTATATTCCCTTGTTTGTGAAGGATGTTCCTTGTGTCCTTTTCAAGCCTAATTTACATGTGTCATAGTGTTGTTACGTACGTAATGGAGTACGTATATATAGCATCTTCCAAACTCTCCAACCAATGCAATTTTTATTTAATTAATTTATTAGGGGCGGGGTGGGGGAAGAGAATAACACTTGAAGTTACGTACTGCCATAACAAGAATCTAGCTAGAGAAAAGCAGCATATTAATATATAATTAATACTTAGATGTTTGGTGAAGGCCGGCATTCCTTTTTATCATGAGATGCCTTGAGAGGATTATCTGAAAGTACATCAGAAAACCAAAATACTATTGTGTGCGCTGAAGTCACCCATCCATTTCTTTTCCAAATGCATGAATTCTGGCAGATCGATATTCCAGCTATACATGCATCCTCTAATTAAAGCATTGTGCATGCATGCTTGTTCTTGATGCCATGATCGAACATGTCTCTGCCACGTACGTGTAGATATTTAGAAAAAGTCAGAAATGTAGCTCTAGTTTAATTTAACTAGTAGCTCATATAGATAATAAAAAAATGTGTAATTGTGATTTGGTGGCATGTGCCGAGATTTTTCCTAACCTGCCGACATGTGATATATGGTGCGAACATATGGAGGAACATAGCATCACCCCCCATCCCATGCTTCTAGAAGCATATGGTCAGGTATCGATTAAATGCCAAATTGTTCATACACAACTGTATTTTTAATTTATTGGTATATCAATACATCTTTCCAAGCATCCAGCTAGCAAAGAATAAATGAAGATATAGGCATCCATCACATGGATACAACAAGTATGGTCTACTTGATTTAATTTACAAGAATCTAGCCAGTACTATTAATTCTGAATTGAGTTTGTATATATCTGGATTGTGTTATGTTTTTTTATTACGTAGTACTGAACTTTAATTTGGTTCTTCCAAAACTCCTTTTCCCCCACTAGTTATTTGCTTACACATACCCAGCATTTGTCGTCGACTTGTGTGGTTATCAAAATTATTTTTTAAAAAAAAATCTTTGTGCAAGGATGGTTATCATGTTGTAGTGGTGATGGATCATCATCTTTTGCTGCTTCTTTGCTTTCATGATGGGTACAAGTATCAAAATTTGACACGCACATTTCTTGGAACCCCCTTTTCCTTTCCTTTGGGCTTGTGGCTTTTGTGCTCTTGCTGTGTGCTACCTGGCAGCAAGCAGCGTGTCCTTTCTCGGGTTGTTAGGCATGACTCACGTCTCTTGATTTCAACTCATCATTTATCGATCCAGAGAAAATGAAAAGATAGATGATATACATGCGCTCATCAGGAGCAGAAGCCTATAGTAGCTTTTAGGCGCACTATAGTGTTCCATGTTGAGATGGTCTCACACGTGTGCATTGGTCGTACACAAGGGGCCAATGGCACCTAACTTGTCTGGTCATGTCCTTCATTCGCTCGTACAGATCGAGAGGATATATACGTGAGACAAGATTGAGCAACACGTCTGGTACTCTCTGTGCCCTGCTAGCTGCCTAACTAATATCTAACATAAAGATCGACCTTTTGATGCCTACTTACCTTAGCCTGTAATATGATGATATTGTATCCATCATCACCCCTTTCAAGGGATTTTATTAGCTGATCGATAGTAATATTTTTTAGCTTTGCATTGCATGTGAATACATATACTATTTAGGAATACTGTCCACGTACTACGGATAAGATACTTCTGTCTTGTCCATTATACTTTTCAATCTGATGCTGATATCAACATCATTGGCATGCATGGACCATGGATGGCAACATCAATTTTCTGTGATAGATGATATATATATGTTTGGGACCATATGTTTTAATTAGTTCGTTGCATAGACGAAACAACTGTTTGGCCTACCATGCATGCATGACACGTACAGTCCTTTAATTTGTGTTCACGGCATAAAAAAACATTATTAGAATAATGGAACCACATATAAAGAGGTGTTCGATTTGAGCAGATCGACGTCTCTCATTAGTCAGATGAGGTAGTTGTCCTCATGAGTTCATCCCAAAAATTTGGTTGGGCTGCCTCATGTTCATGCTAATTACTATGTGTTATACAAGAAATAGGTAATGATATATAGATCAGCACATTTTTTTATTATTCCTCAACCTTAGTAACATGAAAATAATATATATAGGAGCACGATATTTCTCAAACTAAATGTTAACACTCTCCTAATAAGCTATTGACTCATGAGAGCTCAGCTGATTGGGGTTTCTTACTTTCTAGATTCAAGTTCAAGATGTTTATATTTCCTAGATTTCTTCTAGCATTATTATTCTTCTTTTATTAGCGGTAAGGAGGATAAGTGTGTGCATGTATCAGGATCTGCATCTGTACTGTATAATCCGCAATAGAAAACTATTGGCTCTTTTTGTCCCATCGTTTTCTTTTATTATTATTATATATACTTGGTTCCCTCACCTTCTTTTTACAGAATATGCATATGCACAGAATATATATATGTTACGCAGGAATCTTGTTCGCATTCACGATATGCATGCCCTTTATTTTTCTCCTGTTCCTTTCTTGCCTTTTCATTTCCCTCCGATGCTTCCATGTCGTCTCCCCTTGCTTGAGACAAAAAAAAAAATCATAAGATTGTGGTGGACGACTCTGCTGTCATTTTCAGAAACATGCACGGGTAAATGCACATTCATTCTCTAGTTTACATGCATTATACACATGTTCTCCAAGATCTTGTGCAACTGACCTGCTTGCTATCTGTTCCCGTCATGGACCATTACTAGTTCATAATCTAGGTATCATGTAGCTTGATTAGTACTAATAAATATATATATATAAATAGCTAGCCTATCTAAAATTATTATATTTATATAATAGGTGTCACCGCTAGGGTGCTGACCAATGCAACTTATACACACACACGTGAGTGTTCAACAAGTTCCCGGCCGAACTATATAACGTGTGAGTGTTCATATACTATCTACTACATGTACTACGTCGTGTGTAGCTTGGTAGGTTCCGCTATGCTAGTGTTTGATACGTCTCTCCAACCATCTTCGATTCCGTGTCTCCTCCTCCTGCTGCTGCATGTGCAAACCTACCAAGCTACACGACGTACGCAGTGCGACAAAACGGCACGATCCTCTCTCATATATGTTGAATGGTTATACGTACGTCGTACGTACGTACGTACGCCGTTGTAGTCTGGGGGTACGGTACGGTACACCGTACACGTTCGACGACTGCGCCCGCCAACGTGGCCAAAAGCAGTGTGTGCATATGCATGCATCTCATCTGCATGGGCCATTCTCTACGCGCGCGCATGCATGCCATGTGGGCCCCCAACCGGGCCTGCCTGCTCGCCCGGCAGCGCATGCCTGTCTCGAGAACGCACTGATGAACTCCTTCCCTTCCATGTGGGCCCCGGGTGGCACGTGGCCTCGTGTGCCCTTCACGCGCCCTCGGTCGGAGAAAGACAAAACAGCGCCACAATGTCACGTCCATCGTCTCTCTCAACACACTCAAGTTTAATTTAAATTTTAAGAACCAAACATTATATACATGTCAGGATCTATACATATGTGATGAGGTCATTATAGTATCGTACCAATAATGGTTCCCACTTAAACAAAAAAAAAACATCATTACAATTTACAAATTAAAATGACCGATAGATCTTAAAGAAAATTGCATAATTTTATCAAACTCTAGTGGAAGAGAACTCCATTTTCATAGGAAGCCAACCGGAAACAACACTAGCCTAGAATGTGTATGTACTATGTTAGGGTCGAAGACATCTTTCTCAACAATCTCCTCTTCGATCATCTCCAACATCTACGTTGGATCGGAGTTGGAGCGTGGTGACAAAAAGAAAGAGCGAGTACATCCAAGCTAGCAGTGGCTACAGAAAAGCTACAGAACTATGCCTGTTATCCTTTAGATCCACAGTTCAGTTAGCTGTGGTATCCGGAGTCCATCCAGGTATATTATATTGTTATGAGAGCAAGTATAATAATTGACTTATATCCAACTTAGTTAGCATTTTTGATGATGTGGAGGAGAGAGAAAAGAGTTTGACTCCTAATCTAGCACCAAGCTAGGCACGGATGCATAGGCATTAGTGAGTCCCAATAAATATAAATATGAGGAGGGAGAGGAAAGAGAATGGAAATATAAAACAATAAAGAAAATTTTGTAGACAAGTAAAAAACTAATTATTATATGACTTGTCTCTTACTACTTGACTTATAGCTAAATATTTGGCTCAACTAATGAACCTGCTCTGAAGCCCCAGTTTATTTGTTGGATTCAGTTTTTGTACCTTTAGCTAGTTCTCTGAAACTCTGCTTTTTCTGCAGCTTGTTTGCTCTGCTGTCGCTGTTCTTCACAGGGAATCGTCTAGCATCTGGTTTTTTTTCTTCGGTGACGGCAACTGGTAATTGATATTGATATTGATATTAGCAGCATGTCATTTTTCTATGAGCCCTGTTGTCTTTCAGGTTATATATAGCTGCCTTGTCTATTTCATCAGGTTGAGCTAATTGATTGTGGTGGCTTGCATGCTTGTCCGTGGCCGCAGTATTTTTCTCGGATACCACCTGACCATTTGCGAAGACGGTCACTTGATATGTCCGTCTTCATTTTAATGGAAGAGATGTCTTCTAAAATAATCTTTGTGGTAGTGCTGACTGCACCGCTAGATCGCAACCCACCATAGTGTCATGAATATAATGATAGACTTCTAGGATCGTTTAGGAGCGGATCTAGTGGATACGTTTATGTAGGTAGTAGATGCGGTTCATGCATAGAGAAGGGTAGACAGAGAGAGAGGTGGAATACCGACCGGATCCATCAACCGGATGAGTTACAGTGGCGGCGGTGGTGTTGGGGTTAGAGCCGTCGTCCGCCATGGCCGTCGGTGTCGCATCTGTGGTCGTGTCGGTCGTCATCCGGTGCTTGCCGACGTCGGTGGAGCTTCCCGCCGCTGGCAGCGTCCCCTATAGATCGGTCTAGGGTTTAGGATGTCGGTGGGGAGTTGGCGGCGGCCAGGTGAACCTCGTTTCGCGTGCCTAGCGCCCCGGCCCCCACCTTACCTTATATAGCACTGTGCGATGGGGGCCCACCAACCACATGGTTGGGCGCCCCCGATCAGGGCGTAACCTAGGGCCCGTTAGTCTGTTGGGTCTAACGGGAAGAGATCTAATTCCAACATTCTCCCCCTAGATCTCATACAATTCTTTTAGTTCTTCAATTCCATTTCGAGTTCAATATTCCAATTCTTTTCAATTCCATCACAGATCAGTATATAGAGCATGCTTCATCGTCACAACAATTCATGTCGTTAGACTAACAGCTACTACACACCTTTCTATTTTGGAAATAAACTTTTCATCATTCTGAGCCCTTCTTATTCTTCGGGAATCATAGGCTCTCCCTTAAACCCATGCCGGCTATGTGTCCTCTGAACACACTGGGTGGAAGACCTTTTGTGAGCAGATCCGCTAGCATCTTTTCTGTTCGTATATGCTCAAGATTTATGATATGATCCCGAAGTTTATCTTTCACAACATAGTACTTTATGTCAATGTGTTTGGCAGCACCACTTGACCTATTGTTGTGAGCATATTCTACCGCTGGGTTGTTATCACAATACAACCGCATCGGTCTTTCTATACTTTCAATTATTCTCAGTCCGGGTACAAATTTCTTCAACCAATTTACCTGCCCCGAGGCCTCATAACAAGCTACAAACTCGGCGTACATTGTCGAGGATGTAGTCACTGTTTGTTTCGAACTTTTCCACGATATCACTCCTTTAGCAAGAGTAAAGATATATCCTGATGTGGATTTTCTTTCATCTCCAGCATAGTCAGAATCTGAATACCCCTCTATGTGCAGGGAATCAGATCTTTCATATGTCAACATGAGACCTTTCGTACCTTGCAAATAATGCAAGACTTTCTTCACTAGTTTCCAATGTTCAATTCCTGGATTCTTTTGATATTTGCCAAGTAACCCGGTAACAAAAGCTATGTCAGGGCGTGTACACGTTTGAGCATATTGTAAACTTCCAATTGCCGAAGCATACGGTACCGCTTTCATTTGATTAATTTCATATTGATTCTTGGGACACTGATGTTCCCCATATTTATCGCCCTTGACAATCGGAGCAGGAGATGGACTACACGCATGCATACTAAATCTCTTCAGAACCTTTTCTATGTATGCCTTCTGCGATAATCCCAATACCCCTTTTCTTCTATCTCGATGAATCTCAATTCCCAAGACAAACGAAGCTTCACCGAGATCTTTCATATCAAAGTTCGAGGACAAGAATTTCTTCGTCTCCAATAGTAGGTTGACATCATTACTAGCAAGTAAGATGTCATCTACATATAGGATCAGGAATATGTATTTCTTATTCTTGAATTTCACATAGACACAATTGTCCTTGACATTTTCTTTAAACTCAAAACCCTTTATAGTTTTATCAAACTTCAAGTACCACTGTCTCGAAGCTTGTTTCAAACCATAAATTGATCTTTTCAGACGACATCCCATATTTTCTTTTCCTTTTACGACAAAACCTTTCGGTTGTGCCATATAGACATTTTCATCCAAATCCCCATTTAGGAATGTGGTCTTTACATCCATCTGATGTAATTCTAGATCATAGTGAGCCACAAGTGCCATAATAATTCTGAAAGAATCTTTAGAAGAAACTGGGGGAAAAGTTTCATTGTAATCAATCCCTTCTCTTTGGGTAAAACCCTTAGCCACAAGTCGCGCTTTGTGTCTTTCAATATCCCCTTGGGAGTCATATTTCGTCTTGTAGACCCATTTGGATCCTACTTTCTTAGCTCCTTTAGGAATGTTTTCTAGAACCCAAACCTTGTTGGTATTCATAGATTTCATCTCATCTTCCATGGCCTGAAGCCACTTCGATGAGTGTTCGCTTCTCATGGCTTCTTCAAAAGTTATAGGGTCATCTTCCATATGATATTCTTCAGTTTCATAGATTTCATAATCATCTGGAATAGCTGACCTTCTAGTTCTTTGAGACCTTCTAGGGGCCTCTGGCACTTGGTCCACTATGGGTTGTTCTTCTTCTTCCTCATTAGCAACATTTGGTTCTACAGACTCCTGATGGACAGGTTCCTCTTGTTCATTGGTTGTTGCTATGGGAGAATTCACAACAGGCGTTGTCACCACAATATCCTGTACTGCTGGTGCAACATCGGTAGCAGGTAACGTAAAGTATGGTTCTTCAACCATCGGAGTGGGTACATGTACCCGCTTCTCCTCAAGTCTAATTTCACGTGTTACCTTGCTCCCCCTGATCATGTCATTCTCCAAGAACACAGCGTGTCTTGTTTCAACAAATTTCATGTATCTATCAGGACAATAGAATCGATATCATTTCGATCTTTTTGGATAGCCAATGAAATGGCAGCTGACAGTCTTGGAGTCTAACTTTCCAATATTTGGGTTAAATACCTTTGCCTCAGCTGGACAGCCCCACACACGTAAGTGCTTAAGTGAGGGTTCTCTTCCTGTCCATAATTCATACGGTGTTTTCTGCACCGACTTGCTTGGTACTCGATTAAGTATATGAATGGCGGTTTTCAGTGCCTCCATCCATAAACCAACCGGTAGTGAGGAGTAACTCATCATGCTTCTCACCATATCCATTAGGGTACGGTTTCTTCTTTCAGCCACTCCATTCTGTTGAGGCTCCCCCAGTGTGGAGTATTGAGCGACTATGCCATTTTCCTGTAGGAACCTTGCAAAGGGACCTGGAATTTGGCCATACGGGGTATGTCGCCCGTAATACTCTCCACCACGGTCTGATCGAACTATCTTTATTTTCTTGTTGTGTTGATTTTCAATTTCGGCTTTAAATATCTTAAATTTATCCAATGCTTCTGTTCTTTCTTTAATTGGATAAATATAGCCATAACGAGAGTAGTCATCCGTGAATGTTATGAATGAATCATAACCATCCACGCTTTTCGTTGGGAATGGACCGCAAATGTCTGTGTGAATTATTTCTAAAACTCTCGTGCTTCGTTTAGCATCTTTCTTTATTTTCTTAACATATTTTCCTTTGATGCAATCAACACATTGTTCTAAATCGGAGAATTCTAAGTGCGGAAGGATTGATTGTTTCACTAAGCGTTCTATTCTCCCCCTCGAAATATGGCCCAAACGACAATGTCATAATTTCGAAGAGTCGCTTTCATTTCTCTTCCGCTTCTTATTCTCATTTGTAGATTGGGAGACATTCACATCATTCACAACATGATTCACATTATCAGCAAGAGATAACAAATAAAGCTTGTCTTGTCGGAAGGCAAGACCAACACATTTATTATTATCATCAAATAGTTCACATCTGCCAATACCAAAATGACAGCCAAATTCATCATCATCAAGTTTGGAAACACTTATTAAATTCCTACGTAAAGAGGGAACATAGAGTACATTTCTGAGCTTAAGTACAAATCCATCTTTTAACTCTAAATCTAGATCGCCAATGGCTTCAACTCCAGCTTGTACTCCATTCGCGACTTTAATCGTTCTTTCTCCTCTTTGTAGGGTTCTCCTCCCACTTAACCCCTGTAAAGAATTCGAAACGTGAATTGTTGCACCTGAATCAATCCATCAAGAGGTGTTCAAATAACACAAAACAGGGATTCATCTACAAATGTGATAGTATCATCACCTTTCTTTAGTAGCTTTTTTAGGTAGACAGGGCAATCTCTCTTGTAGTGCCCTCTCTTGAAGCATTTCTTGCACTGGTCTTTCTCAGCATTGCTATATTTTCTATAGTCCTCATCCTGAGAGTCCTTTTCTTTTCCCTTTGCAAGTGTGTTTTCTTGTGGCTTAGAGGGAGAGCCTTTATTCCACTAGGGTTTCCCCTGTGGTTTCTTATAAAAGTTCTTTCTTTTATTATCCTTCACAAGATGAGCTGATTCACCCTGTGCGGACTTGATTCTCTCTTCCTCCTGGACACACATTGCAATGAGCTTTTCAATGTCCCAGTTTTCAGGCATCATATTGTAATTCACAGCAAAAGTTTCGAATTCTTTTGGCAGTGAAAGAAAAACCAAGTGAATGATGAATTTGTCATTGATCCTCAAATCCATTGTCTTTAATTTCGCTGCCATGGTGTTCATTTTCAATATGTGCTGACGCACACCACCACCATTGTATTTCTCAGATATAAGTTTATGTATCATGGTGCTTGCTGTGACCTTGGAAGGCCCAGTAAACTGGCTCTTTACCCTTTCAAGGTAATCAATGGCGGTGATGCATTCTGGGATAGACCCTCGGATTTGGTCTTCAATGGTGGCTTTCGCCACCAACAGACATTTTCTGTTGGATTGAATCCAACGCCTGTGTTCGATGTCATATTTCATCCTGACTTCTGCAAAATCACGCTTTCGGGCGTGAAAAGCTTCGTCAGTTTCATCAGTTCTCTTCTCCGATTCCTCTGGAATAGTAGGACACGGGGAAGTGATGGCAAGATCAATCTCTGCCAGTGCAAGTTCTAGCTCGTACTTTTCCCGCCACACACGGTAGTTGGTACCGTTGAGCGGAGGAATGTTGTTTATGTTCACCATTCCTTTAACTCCTGAAATTTATCCAATGAAAAGTGAGAAACATTCATCATGAAATTGCATGCCTTAACTAAACGTTGGTCAAAATTAAACATACAATTCCTCTGTGCAAAAATTTATACATCACCGTTGGGCAGAAGTAAAGTAAATGCATAGCTATTCATTATAATAATGTTATTAACAACGTTGGTCAGAAAATAATAATATTATAATCTCAACAAAATTATTGAAAATCATAATTCACTCAAAATTAAATTATCCCGTTGGTTCAAATTTAATTAAGAGGTAAAATTCAATATTTTCTTCGCAGCAGAAACAATAAAATTGTTCATAATTTTATTTTCCAGAAAATTCAATTTGAATTGTTCTTTAAACAAAATTATCGTTGGATAAAATTTGTATAGAGAATAATTCATTCAAATATCAAGTGATTCGATTTAATGTTTCTGGAAAATAGAATAAATAAAATTGTTCAAAAAAAATATTTTCCAGAATATTCTTCATGTGATTGTTCTCTGAATTAAATTATCGTTGGATAAAATTTGTTCAGAGAAACAATGCACCAAATTTCATTTCAAATTCATTCAAATATTAATTCTATTTAATTTCTGGGAAATAAAATTGGAAAAAGCGTCACTATTCATTCGCGGGTTGAGGTCAAATGAATTGGCCCAGAGGCCATTGCGGCCCATTCACCCGCGCGCCTCGGGCTCCCTTCACCCGCCCAGGCCGCAACGTGGGCCTGGGCCGAGAATTCTCCCACCCGCCTGGGCCGCAAGTGGCCCAGTAGCCGGTGGCGCTCCGGGAGCCGTCCGAACTAGGGCGTCGGGGATCGGACGGCTGCGCGTCGATTTCGGTGGAACAAAAACCCACCGACGGCCGGATCCCCCCGAACCCTAATTCATTTCTCCCCTTCCCTTCTCCTCTGCGCGCGCCGAGACAGAGAGCGGCGGCGGCGGTGGCCCAAGGCGTGACGGCGGTGGCCCGAAGGACCCGGCCGGGAGGAGCCCGCTGGCGCAAGCGCCGCCGTAGCGCTGTCGTAGGGCCCCCCGTCGGCGTGCGAGCTCGCCTATGGCTGAGCGCGCCGCCGTCGAGCGGCTCTGCTGCGGTGCCGATTTCAAGGCAGAGCCGTCCACACGCGCCAAGGTAAGTGTGGGGTTCGGTTCTTCTTTGTTTCTTGTTTCTTTTTCCTGAACCCTCTGGATCAAGGGATTTAGGGTTAGGATTTTGAGTTCATGGTGTTCGTTCGGATCGAGTGTCCCTAGGTAGTTAGGGTTTCGATTCGGTTTCGTTCATGCCGATCCGATGTTCGTGTCTTCGTTCTTCTTCTTCCCTAGCCCTCTGTTGCATTCGGTTAGGGTTAGGGTTTTGTTCGTTGGAGCCGATTCGGCTCTGATCCGAGTGGATCCCCTCCGTAGGAGGCGTCTGATACCATTGATAGACTTTTAGGATCGTCTAGGAGCGGATCCAGTGGATACAGTAGGGTTCATGTAGGTAGTAGATGCGGTTCATGCATAGAGAAGGGTAGACAGAGAGAGAGAGAGAGGTGGAATACCGACCGGATCCATCAACCGGATGAGTTGCAGTGGCGGCAGTGGTGTTGGGGTTGGAGCCGCCGTCCGCCATGGCCGTCGGTGTCGCGTCTGTGGTCGTGTCGGTCGTCATCCGGTGCTTGCCGGCGTCGGTGGAGCTTCCCGCCGCTGGCAGCGCCCCCTATAGATCGGTCTAGGGTTTAAGATGTTGGTGGGGAGTTGGCGGCGGCCAGGTGAACCTCGTTTCGCGTGCCTAGCGCCCCGGCCCCCACCTTACCTTATATAGCACTGTGCGACGGGGGTCCACCAACCACATGGTTGGGCGCCTCCGATCAGGATGTAACTTAGGGCCCGTTAGTCCGTTGGACCTAACGGGAAGAGATCTAATTCCAACATATAATGCTGCCCCTTAAACCTCCTTTTAGAACCGTAACACTTGTATATTAAAATTATGTTCTCCAATGGCAATGGTGCCTGAGCTTAGGTCGTCGCACGGTAAGGGTCACGCGCGTCCAGATACCACGACTTTCTTTCGTGAATTTCGGCTAATATAAGCGACATTCCATTGCCACGTAGTAGGAGTACGACCGATGCTTTTCGGCGGTCAGTGGGAAGGGAACGGGCAGACACAGATCGAGTTGGTGGTGCTCAAATGACACCGGTCGACGGATGGACGAGGGACGACGTGCGTGCACTCATGGAAATCCTTGTGTTTCATGGCCAAATGGAGATTGCATCTGGTGTCCGAACGAGGGGACACAGGTTCAGTGGAACTGTATATATTTTAGAGAAAAGAGAGCGTTTAAGCTTTGAGACTGACATATGGACTCTGCACCCTAGTATGTCTATATTAATTCTGCAGGTCTGACTGGCTACAGTGAAGCTCTCGATTTAGATCGCTCCCAGAACAAGCAGAGTTTAAACAGTTGAAATAGAAATCCAAACACAGCTTTACCTAACATACTGTATTCTAGATCTCTGCAGCAAGGATCGTCGGATCGATGACCCGAGCACCTTTTGCTTTTGGGGTTTCTCATCTCAGGTTGTCCTACTCCTACTACCGAAGTCGCTGTGCACTTGCGCTAGCTAGCGTCGCGCACGTCGCTTGATGCCCTGATCTCCTCGATAGTTCAAACAGCGCAGCTAGCTGCATCATCTCTCTGGCACTGGAAGCGTTGAGTCTTGAATGAGTGGGCATGTAGACCCTGGCGGGTATTCCAAGTGAATGGATTGGACGATTGGTGCTAGACCGCCGATTCTTTCTTGGCGATCGACGATCGACGACGTGGAGCTAGGGGTCACCATACCCATGCGCATTTTGACCGGCTGCTGGACGGCCCGGTGTCGCTTTGTTGGCACTTGTACCACAGGTTAATAAGCTAGGTAATCACACTGACCTGACCTGACCTGATGATGATTCCTACAGATGCAGGCATGCATGCCTGCTGGGCACTGCAGTGCGTGGTCCAGAGTCTCGGCTTCAAAGCTTTCGGCCCCGATCTGTCCATCAGGACGTCAGTCAGTCAGTCAGTCAGCCGGCGGACACGGCAGGCATGTTGCTACTAGTGCTAGTGTGGCGCCGCCCTGCTGGCACGTCCCTCTCATCACAGTCTCGACCAGCACGCTGTTCAAAGCTTCCGGCCGGCTGCCCGGGCACGCCGTCCGGCTTTGATTCCGGCGCCGCCTAGATCGTACGTCGCCTTTTCAACGTTTGCGGCGGCGCTCCTGGTCGGAGGTTTCACACCGGCCGGCCTGGTGCTGTCGGATACGAGTATGATGCAGCTGCAGCGGCGCCGTACACGACTGCTTCCTAGCCGTGCCGTGCACGCCGGCTAGCGTTTTGATCGTGTCCGTGCAGATACTCTACGTCTACTACAGTACACTTTAAGAAGTACTGAAAAGCACATGCAAAATTAAACGATGCCACCTAATAAGATGAGTGAAAAGATACAGGGACTGGCTGCTCGACGAGCAAAGTATTATTACGGATGGAGAAGAATAATAGAATTTGCTTATGGGTAAAACTACCTTACGTAAAGAAAAATGTGTGTAAAAGCTGCTTCTTATAGCTAGTATTTGTTTCAGACTTTATTCGAGGATAACAGGGCGCTTCAAAATAAGAGGCCGCACATTGAGATACGGTTTAGATACTAGTATATCACAGAGGTGGGCTTCTCAAGAGATCTGTCCGCGAAATAGCTTTTATTCTCAGATGTAGAATTCTCTCTGTAAATGAGACATCTGTCTTTCGAAAATCCTGAGGTATGTTTAGAAACGTGATTTTTTTTTGCTTGACTATTAATTAAATAGGTTGTCTCCTAAAATTGTTTTTACAGTGGGTTTTAATAGTGATGATAACGGTGGTACTTGCAATTATGAGCGCTGTGATCCTACTTCAGTGTAGTGATATCGCGCTGAATCAAATGGCTATGGAGTGGCGGATCCAGGATGGAATCAAGAGGACGGCTAAGTAATGGAGAAGATGATTGACAATGAAAATTTAGTGGTGATATAGGCTAATGCTACAGTAATTTAATGGAGAATTGAGGCTCGAGCATTGGCGTAGTCAGGATTTTAATCTAGAGTGATCCAGTTCAATATAGTTTTGTTAACACATCAGCAAATATCTTCGATTTTTTTACAATACACATAGAATTTAGAAACAATGGCACAAAAATATAGTGATTTCGATGACTTCAAATTCATTTTAAGAGAAAAATAGCTACTTATTCTAGTGTATGAATGAGCTGACACAGAAATTGAATAAAACTCTACCAAATAAGTCATTATACAATTTAATGAAACATAAGACAAATTTATTTTAAAAATTTTATAAGTATTTTTTAATATCTAAATATTTAAAATTCCTAATATAGCTGTGGCACAGCTCACGAGGGGCTGCAATCCCCCCCCCCCAGCCCCCTTTTGGATCCGCCAATGGCTATGGTGTTGGCCTATGTTAACATGTGGTGCTATATATTTTTTATGAATCAAGAATTTTATTATTTCACAGTTATTACATCAAGCTGACACAATAAAAAACGAATCAGTTCCACCTTCTATCTAAACACAAAGTCTAAGAGAAAAAAGCCCAACACTCTGATACTCATCAATTCTAAGACTACATTGTCACCTATTTGGTCGAGAGAAAAATGACATAGCCGCTTGCATCAATTGGTGTGATGCCTTCAACATCAAAGACCGTGCGTTGGGATTTTGGAGGATAGCCCATGTATGGATCCAACAGATTACCGAAAAACGCCTCAAGGGAGAATAAGGAAGTTTTCCCTCAAAGACCAAATCATTTCGGCATAACCAAATTGACCAACTAGTTGTTGCATCCAACATATAATTATTGGTTTGAGATCCTTCTGAAAACCTTGAAGCCAACTTACAAAAAAGATGAGATGGAATTTAACGCAATTGTATGCAATTGTTAACACCATATTTTGGCACGACCAGACGTGCGCTTATGGACCCCTAGCAGGCCTTCGGATGAGGCATCCAAGATGGACCCGAGAGATCGACTAAGGAAATAAAGGATCATGGAAACATCTTTCGGCCGACTTCAACAAGCATGCACGCGACGATTCCGGCAATGAAGAGAATTGAGGCCCAAGTCATGCTTTGTTTCCTTATTATTAAGACCTACGTGACGACCAGTTAGGGTATCTGCTATATATAGTCTATAAATAGCAAGGCCTAGGGAATAAGAATACATCCAATCAATCAAATACACAACTAGTTCTTAGTTTCCGGCCTTCGGCCACCCCTAGGAGTAGGAGTAGATTTTGGTGAACCTTCTACGGATTGGGCTGCATCGACTAGATCGACCTCCAGTTTGCTTGTAAGTTTGGCCTTGGTTCATGTCTTGTTTGTACGACTGTATTGTGTAACTCATGCAAGCTCAGTATGAGCTAGTTATTGGTTTGAATCTATTATTCATGGGACTGCATTGCTTCAATCTCACATGAATCGTGGTTTTGAGCTAGTTATCAGCTCTATTAGATTGGCGATCTAATAGATTCATTAAGTTATTGATATTGTCTGTTATACGTTGTTTAATCTATTGCTACAATATCTTGCCCAATCTCATCTGATGGATTGGCCCGCGCTTTATCTCTTATCTGGATCTATTGCCTCCGATGCGTTTACTTTTATACTTGGAGAGGCAATAGATCTAAGATCATATCGGCTAATCCATTGGTTGTGATTGTTACATGTTGCGGGTTCGAGACACGTACTCGGTTATTAGATTGGTTTGAGTATGGTTGGATCTGGTTCAACATACGTGGTACGGCTGCATCTACCGGATCCCACTACCATGTGTGTTGGGCTATGTATGTCCAGACTCAGATCTGTCCGATGCCAGATACATGGATCTTGTTCAAGCTTCATGGATCCCATATCGGCTAATGTAGCCGATTTGGTTATGCTTCAATCATACGATGCATGTACGTTGTCATCTCAATCTGTTAGATCTATTAACTATACTAGACGTAGTTTGGCTTGTTTATTTTTATGGTTGCATGAAAATTAGTCAGATTATCAGGTTAATTGTCATCATGGCTGCATGAGAACACACCTCTATTGATGGTTGATCTTTATCCAGTATGTTTGGTAAATTTGGTAGTTTGATGACAGTAATGCTATATGCGTCGCATCTTTACTTTACTTTCATCATATGATCAGCTAATCCTGTACTTTATGCTCAATATCCCATGGCAGCCGTTCGTATACCATTATTATGTTTCGTACTGTCAGGGGTTGACTTTTTAATCACTCTCCTATATGCATTGGCTATATGAGAGCCGCACACTCATGGAACTGTCTGGCAAATTGTAGGTCAAATTGACTAGCACGCCTGGAATCGATCATCGAAGTGGCCTGAGCCGCTTAAGAGGTTTAGGAGATCAAGCTCTGCTGCTGCACGGTCTCCGCAGGCCTTGCGCAGTGCTGACGCCAGAAGCACCGGTTTTGGCGTCAACACATTTTGGCACTCCCAGTTGAAAGACCTTATTTGGTTTTGGTTAATTGATGAAACCTATGGACTAACCCTTGAACTAAGTGTATGATCAAGATAGGGTGGTCCACCTTGGAACATGGAGCTAGATGGATGATCATGGTGAATCAAGTGCTTCATGGACTAAGGAAAAGAAGAAAGAGAAACAAAAATGGGCTCAAGGCAAAGGTATATCATAGGGCCATTTTTTGGTTTAGTGATCAAGACACTATAGAGAGTGTGATCACCTTTAGGATAGATAGCCGTACTATCAAGAAGGGAAAACTCGTGTCGATTGCGGTTATCATATGCCACTAGGTTTGCATTGCATATCCATTTAAAACAGACCTAAGTGACACAAACATGAACTAAAATCCATGAACTATATTGTAAAAGGCTAACACAGGTGAACAAGAGATGAATCACAAGGTGTTAGCACTTGGAAGCATGGAGAAGAAGAGGTGGCTCGGTTTTGCCACTTAGAGAGGCACCGGACGCAAGGTCCGGACACAGGGCAAAGGCCGACCGGACCAATGGACTTGCATCCAGTGGCATACCCTAGCCCTCGGGCTCTCTGGACAGGAGGTCCGGACGCAAAAGTGAGTCCGGACGCTGACTCCGGTCGTGCGTCCGGAGCTCGGCGCTCACCGGATTTCTCTGGATGTATTTATCCGGACGCTGAATGCGGTCCGGACGCAAGAGACCGGACGCGGGTCCGGAGCTGAGGAGCTCTCTGGATTGGGTCCGGACGCAAGAAATAGGTGGACTGGACGTTACTGTGCCTTGTGTCCGGAGGCGACACGTAGGCACAGGCAAGGGCGCCAACGGGCGAATTCAAATGGCAGAGGGTCCGGACGCCCTATGTAACTTGCGTTCGGACTGGCACAGAAAAGCGTGGAAGATGGGCAAAATGGCTAGCTCGGTGGAAAAATCTATATAATTGTTTTGGCCGGCTCAAGAAGCACACTCTTGCACCTCTCATTCATTTGACATACTTGTGCTTGCTTGAGATAGCCCCCAACTCACTCTCTTCACTCTTGTTGCATATTTGTGAGAGTTTGAGTGATCCAAGTGCATTGATGATTGCATTGCATCTTAGTGGCACTTGGTCATCGTTATCGCCGCGTGATTTCTTGTTATTCTTGGTGTTTGCCAACACCTAGACGGCTTGGCGATTGTGGAGAAGCTTCGGCGCAATTGGTGATTGTTTCCGGCCGACTTCGGTGATTGTGAGAGGGCTTGTACCCACCTCAGCGGAGAGCCAAAGGGTAACTCTAGTGGATTGCTCGTGTCATGGAGTTACTCTCATTTGGGTGGATTCTTGTGGCGCCCGAGTTAGTGGGCTAGGCTTGTCATTGCCTATTAGCCACCGAATCACCACTT
Organism: Microstegium vimineum; assembly: GCA_022036555.1. Lineage (NCBI taxonomy): Eukaryota > Viridiplantae > Streptophyta > Magnoliopsida > Poales > Poaceae > Microstegium > Microstegium vimineum. The sequence goes on from CM039131.1 coordinate 24,285,509, forward strand.
GAGTAGTCGACACAACGGGGACTAGCTTGGTGGCAACCAAGTGAACCTCGGGAGAAAAATCGATTGTCATCTTGTCTCCCGGCTACTCTTTGGTATTCTTTGTGATTGGTTCTTCCTATTGACATCCATACATCACAAGGCATCGGTATAGCAATCACCTCCTCTCTTGTATTTACTCTCTCTTATCTTGTCTAGTTAGCTTGCTAGTTAGCCTCTTTAGTAGTTGTTCTCACTAGCTTGTGCTAAGTGCTTTAGGTTCTTGCTATTGATTGATAAGCACTTAGTTAACTAGAATTGCTTTGGATAGGTGGCTTTACACCCCAAGTAGAGCTAGAGCAAAAAGCTTCGCTTAAGTATTATCTAACCTTTTGCTCTAGTGATTTGTAGAATTTTATTAGGCTATTCACCCCCCCTCTAGCCATCTAGGACCTTTCAAGTGGTATCGGAGCTGTGGTCACCATATTATCAAGGCTTAACAACCTTTGGTGTTAAGAGATGGATCAAATATCATTCAACCATGTGGGAAGCAAACCACCAATGTTTGAGGGCACTTCCTTTGATTATTGGAAGAGGAAGATGAAGATGCATCTAGGATCAATACATGAGAAGGTGTGGAGTGTGACCGAACATGACTTTGTCATTCTTGATGAAGCCGCTCCCACACCAAAAGCGCAATGCAACACAATGGCTCTCAATGTGATCTACAATGACATTGACTCAAAAGTGTTTGAGCAAATCAAAGATCTTGAGAAGGCAAGTGAAGTGTGGAAGAGACTAGAAGATACTTATGAAGGCACTTCAACGGTAAAGAATGCCAAGTTGTACATGCTCAAGGACAAGCTATCTCACTTCAAGATGAAGGATGATGAGTCCATCTCGGAGATGTTCCATAGGCTCCACGTGATCATCAATGATCTCAAGAGCTTGGGTGAGAAGGTCAAGGATGAAGACTTCTCAAACCGGTTTCTTGGTTGTTTGCCCAAGAAATACGAAACCTTGAGGCAAATAATTAGGAGAGATGGTTTGAACAAGATCACTCCCAACGAGGTACTTGGTGAGATCATGACCGAAGAGCAATACAATGAGGAAAGTGAAGAAGAAGAGGTCAAGGAAGAAAAGAAAGAAAAGAAGAGCTTAGCATTCAAGGCTTCTTCATCCAAGAGCAAGGGCAAAGCAAAGAAGCAAGAGTCAAGTGATGATGAAGAAGCTAGTGATGATGATGATGATGAGATGATGGCCCTCTTCGTGTGCAAGTTTGGTAAGTTCATGAAGAAGAAGGGCTATGGTGTTAGGAAGAGAAGGGACAACTTCAAGGGCAAAGAATATAAGAAGAGATGCTACAAGTGCAAGAGCACCGGTCACATGTTGCGGATTGTCCCGATCATAGTGATGATGAGAAGAAGAAGAGAAAGCATGACAAGAAGGATAAAAAGATATCCTTCACCAAGAAGAAGAAGGGTGAATCCTATGTGGTGACTTGGGATGATAGTGACTCTTCCAATGATGACTCTAGTGATGATGAAAGGAAGAAGTCCAAGAAGAAGGTTATGGCAAGCATTTCTATCAACAACAAGCCATCCATCTTCGACACTCCATCATCATTTATGGCTAAGCCAACCAAGATACAACCTCATGATGATAGTGATAGTGATAATGATAGTAGTGATAATGAGGAGGAGTACTCCAAGGAATAACTAGTTGATATGATGAAGCAAACTTATGAGTGCTTCGACAAGAAGAGAAAGGAGTGCAAAGAATTGAACAAGAAGCTTAAGGCTCTTGAACAATCCTTTGATGAGCTCAATGGCTCTCATGAGAGGCTAATGGATGCCCATGAGAAGCTTGAGAGGTCTCACTACAAGCTTGAAAAGGTTCACTTCTCTCTCCTTGATCAAAACAAGGATAAGGTTGTTGCATCATGCAATGTTGGAGTAACTTGTGATATTCTAGATGAATCATTTTTCAGTCCTATCATTGTTGCAACAACCAACACTAGCACCTCCACTTGCACATCTACTAGTGATAGCTCAAAGGATGATGCTACAGTAGTGATTGAAAATGAAAAATTGAAAAATGATGTTAATGAACTCACTCATGCTTTAGGTAAGGCATATGGTGGAGATGCCCGCTTGCTAAAGTGCTTGGGTAGCCAAAGATTCTCTCATTACAAAGAGGGTTTGGGCTATACCCCCAAGAAGGGCAAATCGGACTTTGTCACTCCTAAGCCTAGTTTGTTGAGGAGCAATGGCCGGTTTTGCACAAAATGCAAGCAAGTAGGGCATGTAGACCAATATTGCAAACTTAACATGAGCCAAACCAAGTTTGCTAAAGCTACCTCTATGCACTTTGATTCATGTTATATGCTTACCAAAAGTGCTAAAGGTATCATGGCTAAGTATGTTGGCACATCCATAGTTGGCCCAAAGAAGAAGGCTATTTGGGTACCAAAATCCTTGGTCACTAACTTTGGAGGACCCAAACAAGTATGGGTACCTAAAAGAAACTAATTTGTTTTGTAGGTCAATTACAAAGCTAGAGGAAGGCATTGGGTGCTTGATAGTGGGTACACTCAACACATGACCGGGGATTCTAGAATGTTCAAATCAATCAACTCCAACACCAATGATGGCATTGATAGCATTACATTTGGTGATAATGGCAAGGGCAAGGTCAAGGGTCTTGGTAAGATTGCAATATCCAATAACTTGAGCATATCAAATGTCTTGCTAGTTGAGAGCTTGAACTTCAATTTGCTATCGGTAGCTCAATTGTGTGATCTTGGATTCAAATGCATATTTGGAATAGATGATGTAGAGATCATTAGTGTAGATGGTTCAAACTTGATATTCAAAGGCTTTAGATATGAGAACCTCTACCTAGTGGATTTCAATTCTAGTGAAGCTCAATTGTCAACTTGCTTGCTCACTAAATCAAGTATGGGTTGGTTATGGCATAGAAGGCTTGGTCATGTTGGGATGAAGCAATTGAATAGATTGATCAAACATGACTTAGTAAGAGACCTGAAAGATGTTGTATTTGAGAAGGACAAACTTTGTAGCTCTTGTCAAGCCGACAAACAAGTTGGTAACACCCATCCAAAGAAGGGCATGATGAGCACTAGTAGAGCATTTGAGTTGTTGCACATGTATCTATTTGGACCAACAACATACACTAGTATTGGAGGAAACAAATATGGCTTTGTGATAGTGGATGATCTTACAAGATATACTTGGTATTCTTTCTCAATGACAAAAGTGATACATTTGCCACATTCAAGTCTTTTGTCAAGAGATGTCACAATGAGTTTGAAACAACCATCAAGAAAGTGAGAAGTGACAATGGAAGTGAATTCAAGAATACAAGAGTTGAAGAGCTATGTGATGAGCTTGGGTCAAGCATCAACTCTCGGCCAAGTACACTCCACAATCAAATGGCCTTGTTGAGAGGAAGAATAGAACATTGATTGATATGGCAAGATCTATGCTTAGTGAGTACAATGTGAGTCAATCCTTTTGGGCGGAAGCTATCAACACCGCTTGCTACTCTAGCAATCGGTTATATTGTCATCCATTGATGGAGAAGACTCCATATGAGCTTTTAAATGGAAGAAAGCCCAACATTGCATACTTTAGAGTCTTTGGGTGTAAATGCTACATATTGAAGAAAGGCACAAGACTTGGGAAGTTTGATAAGAAGTGTGATGAAGAGTTCTTACTTGTTTACTCAACCACAAGCAAAGCCTATAGAGTGTGGAATTCGGCTAGTGGTATACTTGAGGAGGTCCATGATGTTGAGTTTGATGAAACCAATGGCTCCCAAGTTGAGAATGAGAATCTAGAAGATGTGAGTGGATCTCAATTGGCAAATGCTATGAAGAGCATGGATATTGGTGATATTCGGCCTAGGCAAGTGATTGATATTGAAGATGATAAAGATCAAGTGCTCAACTCACCTCAAATGCAAGCTAGTAGCTCTCAAGTTCAAGACCAACAAGTTGCTAGTTCATCTCAACCAAGCTCAAGCAATCAACTCCCAACTCTCCAACCGACCAATAAGTTGAGGAAGGCTTTACTTGAAGGAAGCACCTAGAGCATGGTATGAAAGATTGAGGGACTTCCTTCTATCTAAAGGGTTCATCATGGGAAGGTTGATACTACTCTCTTCACCAAGAAGCTTGGCAAGGATCTATTTGTGCTCCAAATCTATGTGGATGACATCATATTCGGTTCAACCAATTAAGAATTTTGTGAAGAATTTGGCAAGATGATGGCAAATGAGTTTGAAATGTCAATGATTGGTGAACTTAGCTACTTCCTTGGTCTTCAAATCAAGTAATTGAAGAATGGCACCTTTGTGAGTCAAGGCAAGTACATCAAGGATATGATGAGGAAATTTGGCTTAGAAGATTCAAAAGGCATTAGCACTCCAATGGGCACTAATGGACACTTGGATAGTGATGCTAGTGGCAATATGGTGGATCAAAAGTTGTATCGGTCTATGATTGGATGCCTACTCTATGTGACCGCTTCAAGGCCGGATGTGATGTTTAGTGTATGCATGTGTGCAAGATTCCAAGCCTCTCCAAGAGAAAGTCACTTGAAGGCTACAAAGAGAATATTGAGGTACTTGAAGCATACACAAGATGTTGGATTGTGGTATCCCAAGGGTCAAACTTTGAGCTAATTGGATATTCGGACTCCGACTATGAGGGATGCAAGATTGATAGAAAGAGCACATCGAGCACATGTCAAATGCTAGGCATGTCACTTGTATCTTGGTCATCCAAGAAGCAAAATAGTGTTGCACTCTCTACCGTCGAAGCCAAATATATAAGTGCGGGTAGCTGTTGTGCTCAATTGCTTTGGATGAAAGCAACTTTGGATGACATTGGAATCAAATTCAAGCAAGTGTCATTGCTATGTGACAATGAAAGTGCGGTGAAGCTAACCAACAATCCGGTTCAACATTCAAGAACCAAGCACATTGATGTGAGGCACCACTTCATAAGATATCATCAACTCAAGGGTGATATCAAGATCACAAGTGTTGGCACCGATGATCAACTTGTCGACATATTCACCAAGCCACTTGATGAGAAGAGGTTTTGCAAGCTAAGAAATGAGTTGAACATTCTTGACTTCTCAAATATGTGTTGATGCACCCCCCCATATATGACATGCCTCTCCTTCAAGCTATGCAAGGTAAAAGTTGATTGACATGTCATTCATCCATTATTAGAACTTGTTAGTGCATCTAGACATCAATTCATTAGGCTCATTCATGAAAATTCAAATGATTTGATGCTTATATGGTACCACTATTGCTTCTATGCTTGACTTGATCTAGTGGTAGCATATGACATATTTGTGGGCTTGCAATCCTAGTGTTTGATCTAGATCTTGAACTTCAAATATTTAGCTCAACATGGGCAAGATAACCATTCTAGGATGTGTGAACAAGCTTGTCCATGGTTTAAACCGAGTTAAATAGCTTGGGGCAAGTAATCTAGATTGAACCACAACTAAGCTTCTCTCCCATAATCAAACTTTTGAGCACATCTTTTATGATAATAGATGGCAAAGGGGGAGAAGTAAGTAGTAAGACAAAGAAAAATATTTTTGAAAATTTTGAAAATGAAAGCACACAAGTAGGGGGAGCAAGCCTATGAATAAAGTTGTTGCATATCTTTGTGCACTCATAAGTGCTTGCTTGCATATGTATTTACATTCATGACATGCTTGTGTGGTGTATGCTAGTTATAGGATTCATATGATGTTTTGCTAACTAGCATGCATTGGTTGGGCGAGATCTTTGAGCTTCATGTCGGTCTCGACTAAGTCTTGGTCACCTTTGCCAAGTTTCCTGAATACGACATAGGGCATTATATTGATCGACGCACCGCCATCCACCAACATCTTGGTCATCGGCTGACCATCCACTTTGCCCTTGACAAACAGAGCCCTTAAGTGCTGCCTCTCATCTTCAGCAGGCTTTTCAAAGATAGCCGCCATCAGATCCAGCACCAATTGTGCCATATCGACAGCCTCTTCATCATCGCTAACGGGCGCCATGAACTCCATCGGCAACATGACAACCATGTTTATATCTGCCGATGGCTCCCTGTTCTTGCGCTTCGGCCTCCATTGCTTCTCTCCTGAGGGTTCTGCACCGTCATATAGGTCATCGCGGCGCTGGCGCTGAATCCTCCTCTTCTGGGTTTTAGTCAAACCCTTAGGGCACCATGGAGGAAGCTTGGTCTTCCAGACAAGTTGGTGCTGCTTCCCACCGCTTACATCGACACTTCTTCCGATGTTAGGATCTCTGGAGAATATCTCTTCGTCGGGCACTCTAGCATTGGCCATCTCCTCTAGCTCCCCCTGATCAACACGCCTGCCAAGCCGATCATGGGCACTGAGCTTGCCCCCCAGTCGGTCATGTGCCGATCTATTCTCTCTGAGCGGCCTGGCGTACCTGGGTGCCTGATCATCAAAACAAGGTCTCTTACCTGACCGATTGGCTGTGTAGTACCCATTGCATTCTGGACAGTTATCGGCGGTGGGCAGCTTGATGCCTTCCTCCCAGCAATGAACGAAGAAGGGACACCTCCAGTGGTCCTTGTGTCGAAGCCATTCCCGATGCTCCTCTTCTTCTTGCCGATACCGTTCTTCACGTGATTGCCGATGATTTTTCCTTGGCTGTTTGTGCGTGATCACAACCCCAGGAGCCCTATCGGCACTGTTACCTTCATTGGCAACCTTCTTACCCCTTCTGTCACTGGCAGACCTCCTTGCATCGTGCTCAGGCGCTTGGCAGTTAGGGTCTACCGATGAGTTCCTTCTGGCAGCTTCCGAAGTCAGCACTCTGGTTTTTTCGCTGATCTCCACCATATTGTTGGGGAACGGGTGCTGATCTATCTTCATCGGTTTCTGGACTTTAGAGTTTTCAATCTTGATACTCCTAGATTCAATCTCTGACTGCAACTGCTGCCTGAATACCTTGCAGTCATTGGTACTGTGTGAGGTCGCGTTATTCCACTTGCAATACCTAATCTTCTTGAGCTCTTCGGCTGATGGAATCACTTGGTTGGGCGCCAACTTGATTCACCCCTCTTGCAGCAATAAGTCAAACATCTTATCAGCCTTGGTGATGTCGAAGGTGAACCTCTCAGTCTCCTTTTGGCCGAACGAACAAGACACAGACTTCTTATCCTTCACCCATTCGGCCGCATCGACATTCAGCTCTTCATCCGATCCAGAATCTTCTTCTTTCCCGATGAAGGTCACCTTCTTGTTTCACGTCTTCCTGGGCTCAAAGACTTTGATATCCTGATCGGCAATCCTCTGCACCAGGTGACTTAGGCTCTCAAACTCTTGGGACGCGTACTTGTCCTTGATGTGCGGCAGTAACCCTTGGAAGGCCAAATCTGCCAGTTGCCGATCATCAAGCACCAGACTGTAGCACTTGTTCTTCACGTCCCGCAGTCTTTGCACAAAGCTCTCTACCGATTCGTCGTTGCGTTGCCTCATCTTGACCAAATCGGTAAGCTTCTTCTCATGTATGCCAGCAAAGAAGTACTTGTGAAATTGCCTCTCCAGATCGGCCCATGTAATTATAGAATTTGGAGGCAACGATATGAACCATGTGAATGCCGATCCAGACAATGATGAAGAGAACAGTCTCACCCTTAATTCCTCCCTGCTGGCAGCTTCTCCGCACTAGATAATAAAGCAGTTGATATGCTCCATTGTTGACGTGTCGTCTTGGCCAGAGAACTTGGTAAAATCGGGCACCTTGTACCGATTTGGAAGAGGAATCAAGTCATATGCAGGCGGGTACGGAGTCCGATAGGAGTATGTGTTGACCTTGGGTCTGATGCCGAATTGCTCTTTCATGACTTCGGCAATCTTACCGACCCAGTACGCGTCCTCCTCTTGCCGACTCATTGGCTGATTGTCGACTGGTGGAGTCGGCTGACGCGCCTCTTGAAGATGTGCAGTAGTCGCGGGCGCAGCACCAGTCATCTGAACGCTATGCATCGGTTGACTTACCGATGGATAGTTTGGCACACTTGGCGGACTTGGCTGAACCGTCACAGTCATCGGTTGCTGTACCGATGGTCCGCTCTGAGTGTAAGCTGGGCCTCCATAGTGATTCATTGACACGCCAGGCTGCTGAGCCGGCGGCTGGTTGACCCATCCAGGATTATAAAGCATCGGCATATGACTTGCCGATGGCTGATAGCTGACCGAAGCATGCGGCTCTTGAATTCTAGAGCAATTGATCACCAGATTACCCTGGGGGACCGGCACTCCAGCTTGAGAATTTGCCACCAGAGATTGACTGCCGGTGGTTATAATGTGTTGCATCGGCATAGAGCTTGCCGATGGTGGCATCAGGGGTATCTTGGGGATTACTTGGAGATCGTCTGATGGCACTTGTATGGTTGGAGCAGGCGCAGAGTTGTGCATCATATGGGCCATCGGCTGTGACTGCGTTGCCGATGCCGTAGAGTTCCTCCAGGCTGAACCATCTCCATGCACCAGATTAGACCCAGCGTATAGATTCGGAGGCATACCGTATCCCCACCAGTTGATAGGGGCTGGTCCCGAAGTTGCCGACGCGGCTGGATCTGGGTTGAGCTTGGTGATATCGCCAGCGTTCGGCCTTGGTGATGTAGCCACATCGGCAGACGGTTCCACAGGGGTGGAAGACGCCATTGGGGCTGCCGATGGGCTCGTAGATGCCAATCCGGGTTGATGGTACGCTGGACCGACATATCGCGGTGCATGCCCTTCTTTGAAGGTTTGCGCGACGACATTGTAGACAGTATTGGACAGCATGCTGGAGTGGTTAATCAAAGCTTGACTTACAGCGGCATTAACCATCTCTTGTAGCTTACCAGGGTTGGCGTCGTACGTGACCTGCCGTGGCAACGGCGGATCTTGCTTCTGAATTGCTTCGCCACTCCTGCTGAGGCTGAAGGATTTGAGATACAGCTGCTTGTATTCCTCCATAGCCCGTTCCATGGCCTGCTTCTGATCATTTTTCAGATCGGCCTCAGACACTTCAATGACATTCCTCTGGTTGACATCGGCGTGATCACCCATGCCGGATGTGTAGATCTGTATAATCTGGTCCCACCGAGCGTGCCAAAAGAGGTGTTGACACAAAAAGCGTCAGATCTATGAACACCTCGGGCTATTACCCAAAGCTCAGTATTCCGGAGGCGTGCCAGTCGATTTGACCAATCAATCGACAAGGATGATAACTAGAACAAACTGAACGAGATGACAGCGATGCGCCCGGACGTCAAGGCTCAGATTGATCAAGGATAACTAGAGCAGAGCTGAACGAGGCAAACAACGATGCGCCCGGATTGCCAAAGCTCAGAGGTACTCCCACGCGGAACTAGCAAGGATTTGACGGAGATCAGGATGATGCAGCCCGTCGAAAGCTTGAAGAACTCGTTGATAGCTATAACTAATGCATAAAAAAGGGTAAATTGCGATAAAAGGTAGAATAAGGTAAAATTGGTTTGTTTTTGATTTTGGATTGTCTATTATTCCATAGCCCTCGGGCACATATTTATACTCTCACATGGAGAGTTGTACAAAGACACGACACATATCCTTCCTAAAACAAACTCCTACTTTAAAGGAAACTGACTCGCGCAGGAGCCGGATAACAATATTTATTCCCTAAACAAACACACCTATTTTAAAGGAAAATAAACGACTCACGCAAGAGTCGGACTCAAACTACTATAATAATACTTGTAAAACACCAGTTTCCTTATACTTATCCTCGATGAAAGCTTTCCATCGGCAGATCCCTTTAATCCGCGCCTTCCTTCTTTTGACCACTGGTAACCTTCTGCTGCCACCAAGCGCTTAGTTACGCCCATCGGCATCGGCAACACTTTCCTGATCGGCAATCGGCAACATTTCCGATTAACGACCTTGAGCTGGTAACTCACCGATCATCGGCAATCGGCAATGACCCCTCATCGGCAATCGGCAATGACCCTTCATCGGCAGTTGGCAATGACCCCTTATCGGCAATCGGCCAGGATTCTTCGGCAATCGGCAATACCTCTTTGTCAACAATCGACATCAACAACTTCATAGCTTAAGCTTTTCACCAGTTAACCTTTGTCGGCAAGAACCATCCAGTCTCCATCGGCAGCACACTTGGCCTTCCTGCGACACTCCCAACGACCATATTGGCTCATACTTTACCGATGCCAATGGTAAACGGCTGCTGACCAGTCATACCTCGGCTCATTTGACACGTGCTGAAAAACGGTGTCAACAGCTGCAGGTATGTCGATTGCTCCGGCCTGTTCATCACAAAGACATGAAGGGGTGCATCAACCTGCTCCACCGATTATCGAGTCTGTGCATCGACAAGATCAAGATACAAAGGTGTTTTTGACCAAGAGAATAGAAGACTCAGGTTCGGACGAAGAGCCAAATATCAACGTTGTTGAATTGGAGAGATTCACCTTTGATGTCACAGAGGCCGATCAGAATGCTAAATCATTCGAGCTCGAGGAGACTTGGAGCGCAAAGGTGCTCTTCGTTGGACAAGGGGATTCTGAGTCAGATGAGGAGGTGAATATCGGCACTGTTGAGTGGGTAAAAGATGAGGAGCTGCTACCTTGTCCGCTCGGCCAGAAAAAGACTGGAAAGTTCACCTTCTTTTTTACGAAAGCCGATGGGATATTTGACCTATTACTTCAGGAAGGGCGAATTAAGTTAGCCCCTAATCAGGTAATTCCATCAGCCGAAGAACTCAAGAAGATTAGGTACTGCAAGTGGCATAATGCAACTTCGCACGGAACCAATGACTGCAAAATGTTCAGGCAGCAATTGCAGTCAGAGATTGACTCTGGACGGATCAGATTCGGAAATTCTAAAGTCCAGAAACCAGTGGAGATTGATCAGCGCTCGTTTCCAAATAATATGGTGGAAACCAGTAGGGTGCTGACATCAGAAACCGCCAGGAAAAATGCATCGGTAGAGCCTGATCATCAATCGGCTGAATGCGATGTAGTCAAGTTTGCCGATGATAGGAAAGGCAAGAGGATTGCCGATGAAGGTGGCAGTGCTGATAGGGCTCCTGGTGTTATAGTCACGCATAAGCAGCCAAAGCGAGGCTATCGGCAATCACGAAATGAGCGATATCAGCAGGAAGAAGAAGAACATCAGGAATGGCTCCGACACAAGAACCACTGGAGGTGTCCCTTCTTCGTTCATTGTTGGGAAGAGGGCATTAAGCTACCCACTGCTGATAATTGTCCTGAATGCAACGGTACTACACTGCCGATCGGTTAGGTAAGAAACCTTGTTTTGATGATCGAGCATCCAGGTACGCCAAGCCACTCAGAGAGAAGAGGTCGGCACACGACCGACTGGGGGGCAAGCTCAGTGCGCATCACAGGCTTGGCAGGCGTGTTAATCAAGAGGAGCTTGAGGAGACGGCCAATACAAGAGTGCCCGAGGAGGAAGTGCTCTCCGGAGATCCAAACATCGGGAGTAGTGCCGATGTGGGTAATGAAAGGCAACATCAGCCTGTATGGAAGACCAAACTCCCTCAGTGGTGTCCCAAGGGTCTGACAAAGACTCAGAAGAGAAGGGTTCAGCGCGAATGCCGAAATGACTTATATGATGGTGAAAATCCTTCAAGGGAAAAGCAGTGGAGGCCAAAGCGCAAGGATGGAGATCCATCGGCAGATGCCAATATATTGCCGATGGTATAACCGGAATCAATGATCTTGGACATCTTGACGTGGGAGTAGCATTCGGTAAACTTTGGCAATTCCGATTATTATATTTGGGGGCACCGACTGGTTGAGTAAACAGTTTGTGTATTAAAAACGGCACTGCCGGTGAATTTGTTAGTTGCCAGAGGAAAATGATTGTAAGAATAATTCTGCCATACTTGCATAATTAAGTATATGGCGCAAGTATTTTGGGGGAGATTGCTCCTTAAACTTTCTTTGGTGGGTCTACGTGCAAAGAAATCGGCATTGTCTTAATTTCGTTCCGATGGAGGTGTGAAATTTCATTGCCGTTTATTGCTACATCAACAAACCAATCAGGCTGAGTACTAGACTCTGCTAAAGGAGTTAAGATTACTCAGAGGGTATCAGCCGATTCAATAAGTCGTGGTTGCCGACAACTAAGCGAAGAAAGTTTGCTGATGGTACTATGGCATGGAAAGTTGATGTTACCGATTGGGACTGAGTTCTGAGTTTGGAAGATGGTCTCCTGGTTGAGGATGTCCTTATCGGATAAAACAGTTTGCTCCTGACAGCACTTATATTCTAAGAAACTCTTGGAGTTGTATTCTCTAAAGCGATCAACGACAGATACTTGGTAAACGCACAACGTGCTCGTTTGAATGCCGGTGAAATGGAAAGTTGTAATACATCGGTAAAAGCGCATTGACATTGTGTTACAGAGCAAAATCAAGTATCAATATTATAGTTGCCGATACGATGAATAAAATTACAGCAAGGATTGGATGGCTGATATCGCACGCAGGAGAATTTGCTCTATCTCATCCATCTCCTTGGCGTCGGCATCGGCAGAGCCCTCGACTGGCTTGATCTTTTTCTTCAATAGGATAGCTTGTCGGGCATTCTGGTCTCTTTGTTGTCGCAGAACCTTGATGGTATCGGACAGTTGGGCTTTCTGCTAGTTGGCTGCGTTCAGAGCGTCCTCAACCCTCTTTAGCTCGGCCAACAACTCTTCTTTCTTTGCCGATAGCTGAGTAATTTCTTGCTCAAGGTCGGCGCTGGAGACTTCTGCTTGGCCGATGCTCCTGTGCTTTTTATCGGCAATATTTTTGAACTTGAGCTTCGCTTCCTCAGCCTGAGATTGGGCAGTCCTATCGGCAATGCGACGGGAGAGCCTCTGGTACTGGATTTGCTTGCTGTCGAGGAAGGTTGCCTAGAAAAGGATTTCTTCCATATCGGCAGAGAGATGGCCTTGGATATCTTTGAAAGCAATCCTTGCTGCCGATGAGTCTTGAATGAGTTGGGGTGTGTCTTGCAGCAGCAGGGAAAGCAATGCTTCAAGCTTGGTCTTGATTTCTGCCGATAGAGCTGGGACAGAGCTCTCCTCCTCCTCATCGTCATCGGGAATGTCGACTGCGAAGGAGAATAGGCTGTCCACTTGAATGGGGCCTTGGCGTTCATCTTCATCTTGGGGGTTGAGACTGAAGGAGAAGAGACTGTTCGGGGAGTCTTGGGCCTGAAAACAGAGAGGTTAAAATATGCCGATCGTAAGATTGTACTATGAGCTTTAGGGTGATTGACTTACTGTCTTGAAACGAATCTCATGCCTAGGACTTGGCATACTGGATGGTCCAGCTTCATCCTGGACATCGGCAGCAGATGCCGATGACTGGGCCTCTGCTGGAGAAGTAGCCGACGCCGCTGGTGCTGGTGGTGTTATTGCCGGCGTCGCTTCCGATGTGGTGGCCGGTTCTTATGGTGGCGACGCCGCTCTCTCGTCGGGAACTTCGGCCGACGGTGCCGATGCCGATGTTGCCTCCGCTGCTACAGCGGGTGGAGTTGTCTCTTCATCGGGGAGTCCGGCCGACGGTGCCGATGGCGATGCTGCCTCCGCTATTGTAGCGGGTGGAGTTGCTTCTTGATCTAGGACATCGTCCATCGGTTGATCAGGCATAGGAGCCGACGGAGTTTCTGCCGATGGCGCGCCGGCAGTTGGTGGTGCAACTTGAGCCGATGGCAAAGGGGAAGCCAGCCTCAGGCGCCTCTTTTTCCTTGGCGCAGTAGCAGGGGATCCGACTCGCTTTGACGAAGACTGGGGGGCATCGGCAGCAGGGCTCGAAGGTGCTTGTCTGCTTGAAGCAGCCACCGATGACCACAGTGCCTGAGAATACAAAGCAAGTTATACAAAATAGAATGTTGCCGATAAAACAGTATGTAATCGGTACGGGTAAAGATGGGTTTACTGCATGAACCCGCGTCAGGGCAGCAGCAGTGGCCGATGTAGCCTTGGCTTTTACAGGTGTCGGCGTAGGTACCTGTAAGGCGTGAAGGCAGCTAGCGAAGGAGCTTTATTGCCGATGATTGATATGGGACCCATTATCCGAAGATTGAAGGGCCTGCCACTATTGCTCGTTGTGGGGATCGGATCATCGGCCTGTCAAGCGCAAAAAGGGTAAAAGTACCGATGACGGAAGCAAAGTAATAAGGAGCGCATCGGGATAAAAGACTTACTGCGTCATCGGGGATGATGTGATCGGCATCAATCATGTGCCGATAGTAGTGCGACGACTTGGCAAACAGCTGACACCTCCATTCTTGCCACCAAGACTTGTACTCATTTGTGATGAAGGAGGTTGGTGACTAGGAGGACAGGTCAATGTCTGACGTATCGGCATCGGGAGGGTGATTGACGACCTTATTCCAGTCTAGAGCACTGGAGATTATCTGCCTGGGCTTCACTACTCTGGAGTAGCAAAGTTTGATCGGCAGTTGGCCAAATGCCAGTTGTCTCGCCGCTACCGATGGGTAGTAGAACTCGTAAGATGGAGGGGCATTCTTCCCAAATCCAAAGATGTTTACTGGAATGGCTCGGGGAGTGATGCTGGCCTTCATGATTGCTCGGTTCTCGGGCACGTTCCCATCGGTAAGGTTGAATAGCAGTGGGAACTGATTGTGTTCATCGATATATGGCCACCAGAGCCGTTCCGTGGAGGAAAGTCCATTATATAACTTCTAAAAAAATGCGCCGAACTGCTCTACATTGGCATCGGTCCCTGGCAGCACTATGATAGCCTCTCCAAAATTGAGTGGAGGGCGAGTTGCGGATTCATCGTTCCTATACTGATAATCTTTCGATATTTCCCTCGGAAACTGTTGGGCGAACAAGTCAAACTGAAGGGCCTACTGCATATGGGCGTTCAGCCACATGTTAATGAACCACCAGGGACCCCCAAGATTGCCGATGGGTTCACCTAGCAGTAACTTCTGAGATACTTGGTGTAAAAGGCGGTGTACTGCTCCAAGAAGGTATTAGCCAGGGGAAGTCTTGTCCCATCGGCAAGTAGCTCGGCTGCAGGGAGGTGCATGGTGGTTGGTCCGATGGTTTTGCCGCAGAAGATGAACTTCTCCAACCACATGTTCAGGAAAGTGGCGTGCTCTCGTTGGTTTACCGATCCGGTTTTCTGGTACTCATTGATGTAACCAGTCCAACCGCCGATGTTCCGGGTGTTCACCTTGTACTCAACTTTTCTGTTGAAAAGGGTGAAGGTATCGGCAGAGGTGACGTCCAAGCCGATCAACATATGGACATCGGCAAGAGTAGGGGTGGCTGGTCCGTGTCGGAAAAGAAAAGCGTTCATGGTGTCCGACCAGAAGTAGGAGGCAGCCATCAGCATGTTTTCATTCTTCTCCATATCGGTAATGGAGAGCCTAATGCACTGGTCCAAGTTGCGCTCTTGCCAGTATATTTGCTACGCCCTGGCTACTCTAAGGTACCAGTTCTTCCACCCCTTGGTGGGTTTGGGCCATGACCAGAAAGCATCTTTCCATAATCCTAAGCCAAAGCACTCGGATCTGAAGGGCACCCGATTGGTTTCTGCGTTGATTATGAAGGTGGGATCTGGATTGCCCATGGGGCCTAAGCAGCTGAAGTTGGAACCGGCAAGTGGGATGACTACCTTGTTGTACAGCTCCTAGGGTTCGAAGGAAAGAAAGGGAAGAATTAAAAAAAAGGGAGGAAAGGAACGGGGATAAATCCAGATTTATGTGAGAAATGAACCGGCAGGAGGTTGGATTAGGAAGAGAATAAGTCTCACCTTGGGGATGTCGACTTGGATCGCCATTAGAGTCAAGGAAGTGCTTGCGGTTCGTCCTTGGATTGTGGAGATGACTGTTGCTCGGGCTCGGACAGGTACTCTTCGAGGGCGTGGCTGGAGGTTGAAGACGAAGGCAGGGAGGTGAAAGTGAAAATGGACTCGGGGTAAAAAGTAGTGTGGATCCCGGTAACTTTTATAAGCTTACCCAGGGGCATTTTGGGGTTCCGTTTCACACTATGCAGGAATGTGGAGAGACCCGTGGTAGATACGCGCGGTGATCGAGGTGATCTACAACTGTTTGTGCTACAATCGAGGGATTTTATTATTAAATTGCGGTTCCACACGCAGAGATCGAGGAAATTGTGCGTTTATCTCGAAGGTAACGGCTACAGCAACGACTACAGTGGAGAGAATTTTGGCACGTAAAGTACTATACGCTCCGAAACTGGGGGGCATGTGTTGACACCATTTTTCAGCACATGTCAAATGAGCTAAGGTTTGACTGGTTAGCGGCCGTTCTCCATCGGCATCGGGAAATAATAAGCTAGTATTGCCGATGGGAATATGCTGTGGGAAGACTAAGTGTGCTGCCGATGGAGGCTGGATGGTTCCTGCCGACAAAGGTTAATTAATGAAGTCAAATAACTTAAGCTATGAAGTTGCTGATGCCGATTGCTGACAGATTACCGATTGTCGATGAGGAGGCATTGCCAATTGCCGATAAATAGGCATTGCCGATTGCTGATGAAGAGTGGTTGCCGATTGCTGATAGAGATTGATTGGTGAAGATAGTTATCAGTACAAGGTTGCCGATCGGGAAGTGTTGCCGATGCCGATGGGCATAGGGTGCCGATGAGTACAAGGTGACTTAGTGCTTGGTGTCAGCAGAGGACTACAGGTGGCCAAAGAAGGAAGTCGCGGATTGGAGGGATCTGCCGATGGAAAGTTTCCATCGAGGAGAAGTATAAGGAAACTGGTGTTTTGTACCAGTATTATTATTATAGTAGTTTGAGTCTGACTCTTGCATGAGTCGTTTATTTTCCTTTAAAATAGGTGTGTTTGTTAAGGAAAATAAATATTATTGTTTTAGATCCGACTCCTGCGTGAGTCAGTTTCCTTAAAGTTAGGAGTTTGTTTTAGGAAGGATACGAGTCGTGTCTTTGTACAACTCTCCATGCGGGAGTATAAATATGTGCCCAAGGGCTACGAAGAGGACAATCAATCCAATATCAAACAAACCAATTTTACTCTTATTCTACTTTTCCGCAATTTACCCTTTCTGCATTAGTTATAGCTTTTTAACGAGTTCTTCAAGCTTCGATGGGCTGCATCACCTTGATCTCTGTCAAATCCTTGCAAGTTCCGCGTGGGAGTACCTCTGAGCCTTGGCATCCGGGCGCATCGTTGTTGCCTCGTTCAGCTCTGCTCTAGTTATCCTGATCAAGCCTCAATCCCAGTATCCGGGCGCATCGCCGTTGTCTAGATTGGATCTTGCTCTAGTTATCGTCCTTGTCGATTAACTGGTCAAATCGACTGGCACGCCTCCGGATATCGAATTTTGGGTATAAGCCTGAGGTGTTCGCAGATCCTGACGCTTTTTGTGTCAACAATGGTTTCAGGATATGTACCACTAGGAGGAAACAAAAGAAAGCTTATTCAAGAGAGTCGTTCACACATATGGGATGAGCCATACCTCTTCCGAGTATGCTCTGATGGCTTACTCAGGAGATGTGTGACTATCGAGGAAGGAGTGCAGATCATTGAAAGATCCCACTCAGCACCATATGGCGGTCATTATGGAGCATTCCGCACACATGCAAAAATTTGGCAATGTGGATTCTATTGGCCAACAATGTATGAAGACACTAAAGAATTTATCTGAAGATGCGGGCCATGTCAAAGACACGGCAATATAAACTCAAGGGATGCCATGCCACTCACCAACAATCTATAGATAGAGCTCTTTGATGTTTGGGAATCGACTATATGGGACCATTTCCCCCATCAAAGAATTGTGAGTATATCTTGGTGGCAGTTGACTACGTCTCCAAGTGGGTAGAAGCACTACCTTGCAACCATGAGACAACATAAATTCAAAGAGGATGTTTGAAGAGATCATATTTCCAAGATTTGGAGTCCCCAGAATAGTGATAAGCGATGGAGGATCACATTTCATCGACAAACGTTTTGAAAAGTATCTAGCAAAGCATGAGATCCGCCACAACGTCGCTACACTTTATCACCCTCAGACAAGTGGCCAAGCAGAGACCTCAAACAAACAAATCAAGAATATTCTTCAGAAGATAGTGAATGAAATGGGAACAACATGGAAGGACAAGTTACCTGATGCACTCTGGGCATACCGGACTGCATATAAAACGTCCGGAGTTTAGCGTCCGGACTGCAAACGGCGTCCGGATCACTGCTCACAGCCAGAACCACCTAGGGTATGCCTCCGGACGTGTTGACACCATTTTTCGGCACGTGTCAAATGAGCTAAGACTTGTGTTGATCAACGACCATTTTCCATCGGCATCGGGAAGCCATGAGTCAGTATTGCCGATGGAAGTGTGTTGTGGAAAGACTAAGTGTGTTGCTGATGGAAGCTGGAAGTTTCGGATGTTACCGATAGAAGTTGAATGGCTCACCAGAGGCCGAATGCAAAGTTGCTGATACCGATTACCGATGAGGAGATGTTGTCGATGCCGATTGCTAATAGGGCTTGATTGGAAGACAAGTTACCAGTGCAAGATTGCTGATCGGGAAGTATTGCCGATGCCGATGGGCATGGGGTGCCGATGAGCACAGGGTGACTTAGCGTTTGATGTCAGCAGAGGATTACCGGTGGCCAAAGAAGGAAGTCGCGGATTGAAGGAATCTGCCGATGGAAAGTTTTCATCGAGGGGAAGACATAAGGAAACTGGTGATTTTATACCAGTATTATTATAGCAATTTGAGTCTGACTCTTGCATGAGTCGTTTGTTTTCCTTTAAAATAGGTGTGTTTGTTTCGGAAAATAAATATTGTTATTTTAGATTCGACTTCTGTGCGAGTCAGTTTCCTTAAAGTTAGGAGTTTGTTTTAGGAAAGATACGAGTCGTGTCTTTGTACAACTCTCCATGCTGGAGTATAAATACATGCCCAAGGGCTGCTTGTAAAAAGACCAATCCAATCAAAATCAAACCAATTTATTCTTATTCTACTTTTATCACAATTTACCCTTTATTGCATTAGTTATAGTTTATCTACGAGTTCTTCAAGCTTCGACGGGCTGCATCACCTTGATCTCCATCAAATCCTTGTAAGTTCCGCGTGGGAGTACCTCGGAGCTTTGACATCCGGGCGCATCGCTGTTGTCTCGTTCAGCTCTGCTCTAGTTATCCTGATCAAGTCCCAATCTTGGCATCCGGGCGCATCGCCGTTGTCTCGATTGAATCTTGTTCTAGTTACCGTCCTTGTCGATTAACTGGTCAAATCGAATGGCACGCCTCCGGATATCGAATTTCGGGTATAAGCCCGAGGTGTTCGCAGATCCTGACGCTTTTTGTGTCAACACCTCTTTTGGCACGCCCAGTGGGACACGATTATATAAATTACACATCTATCATGGGTGATAACGCCGACGTTAACCAGTGGAACGTCATTGAAGTCTCCGAGGCCGATCTAAAAGATGATCAGAAACTGGCCATGGAGCGGGCTATGGAGGAGTACAAGCAGTTATATCTCAAATCCTTCAGCCTAAGCAAGAGCGGCGAAGCAATTCAGAAGCAAGATCTGTCGTTGCCACGGTAGGTCACGTATGACGCCAATCCTGGTAAGTTACAAGAGATGGTTAATTCTGCTCTAAGTCAAGCATTAATTAGCCACTCCAGCGTACTGTCCAATACTGTCTACAACGCTGTCATGCAATCATTCAAAGAAGGACATGCACCTCAGTATGTTGGTCTAGCGTATCATCAACCTGGATCGGCATCTATAAGTCCATCGGCAGCCCCAATGACGTCTGCTACTCCTGTGGAGCCGTCTGCCGATGTGGTTACACCGCCAAGGCCGAGCCCTGACAGCGTCACCAAGCTTCATACAGATCCAGTGGCGTCGGCAATTTCAGGACCTGCTATCCTGAGATAATCAGCTCCCACTAACTGGTGGGGATACGGTATGCCTCCAAATCTATCTGCTGGTTTTAATCTGGTGCAGGGAGATAGCTCAGCTTGGAAGGGCTCTATGGCATTGGCAATGCAATCACAGCCGGTGGCCCCTCTGATGCATTACTCTATGCCTTCTCCAACTATGCAAATGCCATCAGAAGATTTTCAAGTAATTCATAAGATACCTCTGATGCCACCATCGGCAAGCTCTGTGCCGATGCAACACATTATAGCAGCTGGCAATCAACCTCTGGTGGAAAGTCCTCAAGATGGAGTGCTAGTTCCCCAAGGTAATTTGATGATTGATTGCTCCAGGATACAAGAGCCACACGCTCCAGTTAGCTATCAGCCGTCGGTAAGTCATATGCCGATGATTTGTAATCCTAGATGGACCAACCAACCGTCAGCTCAACAGCCTGGCGTGTCAATGTATCATTATGGAGGCCCAACAAACACTCAGAGCGGACCATCGATACAGCAACCGATGAATATGATGACTCAATCTAATCTGCCAAGTGTGCAAAACTATCCATCGGTAAATCAGCCGATGCATAGTGTTCAGATGACTGGTGCTGCGCCCGTGACTACTCCGCATCATCTTCAAGAGGCGCATCAGCCGACTCCACCAGTCAACAATCAGCCAATGAGTCGGCAAGAGCAGGATGCATATTGGGCCGATAAGATCGCCGAAGTTATGAAGGAACAATTCGGCATTAAACCCAAGGTCAATACATATTCTTATCGGACTCCTTATCCTCTAGCATATGACTTGATTCCTCTCCCAAATCGGTACAAAGTGCCTGATTTTACCAAATTCTTCGGCCAAGACGACACATCGACGATGGAGCATATCAATCGCTTCATTATTCAGTGCGGCAAAGCTGCCAGCAGGTAGGAACTCAGGGTGAGATTGTTTTCTTCATCATTGTCCGGATCGGCATTCACATGGTTTATATCATTGCCTCCAAACTCCATGATCACATGGGCCGATCTAGAGAGATAATTTCATAAATACTTTTTCGCTGGCATACATGAGAAGAAGCTTACTGATTTGGTCAAGATGAGGCAACGCAATGATGAATCGGTGGAAAGCTTTGTTCAAAGGTTGCGGGACGTGAAAAATAAATGTTACAGCCTAGTACTTGATGATCGGCAACTGGAAGATCTGGCCTTCCAAGGATTGCTGCCGCACATTAAGGACAAGTATGCGTCCCAAGAATTCGAAAGCCTAAGTCATCTGGTGCAAAGGATTGCCGATCAAGATATCAAAACCTTTGAACCCCGGAATACTTGGAATAAGAAGGTGACCTTCATCGGGCAAGAAGAAGACTCTGGGTCAGATGAAGAGCCAAGCATTGATGTGGCGGAATGGGTGAAGAATAAGAAATCTGTGTCTTGTCCGTTCGGCCAGAAAGAAACCGAAAGGTTCACCTTTGATATCACTAAGGCCGACAGGATGTTTGACTTATTACTTCAAGAAGGGCGGATCAAGTTGGCACCTAATCAAGTAATTCCATCGGCCGAAGAGCTCAAGAAGATTAGGTACTGCAAGTGGCATAATGCAACCTCGCATAGTACCAATGACTGTAAAGTATTCAGGCAGCAGTTGCAGTTAGAGATTGAATCTGGACGAATCAAGTTTGAAAACTCTAAGGTCTAGAAACCGATGAAGATTGATCAGCACTTGTTTCCAAATAATATGGTGGAAGCTAGTGGAAAAACCAAAGTGCTGACATCGGAAGCTGCCAGAAAGAATGCATCAGTAGATCCTAACCATCAAGTGACTGAGCACGATGAAAGGAGGTTTGCCGATGACAGAAAGGGCAGGAAGGTTGCCGATGAAGGTGGCAGTGCCAGAAGGGCTCCTGGTGTTGTAATCACGCACAAGCAGTCAAGGCGAGACCATCGGCAATCACGTGATGAACGATATCGGCAAGAAGAAGAAGAGCACTAGGAATGGCTTCGGCATAAGTACCACTAGAAGTGTCCCTTCTTCGTTCACTGCTAGGAAGAAGGCATCAAGCTGCCTACTGTCAATAATTGCCCCGAGTGCAATGGGTACTACACCGCCGATCGGTCAGGTAAGAAACCTTGTTTTGATAATCAAGCACCCAGGTACGCCAAGCCGCTCAGAGAGAACAGATCGGCACATGACCGACTAGGGGGCAAGCTCAGTGCGCATAGCAGGCTTGGCAGACGTGTTGATCAAGAGGAGCTAGAGGAGATGGCCAATGCAAGAGTGCCTGACGAAGAAATATTCTCCAGAGATCGCAACATCGGAAGGAGTACCGATGCAAGCGGTGGAAAGCAGTACCAGCCTCTCTAGAAGACCAAGATTCCTCAGTGGTGCCCTAAGGGTCTGACCAAGACTTAGAAGAGAAGGATCCAACGTGAACGCCGAGGTGATTTATACGACAGTGAAACTCCCGCAGGGGAAAAGCAGTGGAGGCCAAAACGCAAGGACAGGGATCCATCGGCAGAAATCAATATGGTCGTCATGTTGCCGATGGAGTTCATGGCGCTTGTCAGCGACGATGAGGAGACTGCTGAGATGGCACAATTGGTGCTGGATCCGATGACAGCCGTCTTTGAGAAGCCTGCCGATAATGAAAGGCAGCACCTAAGGGCTCTGTTCGTTAAAGGCAAAGTGGATGGACCGCCTATGACAAAGATGCTAGTGGATGGTGGGGCATCAATAAACATATTGCCGTGTTCAGAAAGCTTGGAAAAAGCGACCAAGACTTAGTCAAGACGGACATGAAGCTCAAGGATTTCGAAGGCAACGTGTCGACAGCCATGGGAGCCGTATGTGTTGAATTGACCATCGGCAGCAAAACTTTGCCGACAACATTTTTTGTAATCAGTGGCAAAGGCACCTATAACTTGCTCCTAGGAAGGGATTGGATCCACGCTAATTGCTGTATTCCTTCCACCATGCATCAAAGCCTTGTACAATGGATCGGGGACAGAATTGAAGTCGTCCGAAGTGAAGCCCCATCTACTATTGCATCGGCAGAATCGAAAACTTATGAGCAGACCAGGTGCATATCCGGTGAAGCTTGGGACAAAGAGTTCCTCAAAGTTGTCGATTACCGTATTATACAGATCCAAGCAGTCGGTCCTGAAGAAGAGTTTTAATGGATCGGTTCGCTGATGATGGAAAACTGGGACAGGGCTTCACATCCACCGATGACTTACTTGAGATAGACATCGGCGATGGTAGTAAACATAGGCCTACTTTTATTAGTGCTAAGTTAGATTCCCAATGTAAATAGCGGTTAACCGATTTATTGAAAGAATATAAAGATTGTTTTGCTTGGGATTATACAGAGATGCCTGGTTTAGACCGATCAATAGTTGAACATCGGTTACCCATCAAGTCTGGTTTCCAACCACATCGGCAACCTACGCGCCGATGCAATCCTACTATTTTACCCGACATCAAGGCGGAGATTACAAAGTTAATCGAAGCTGGATTTATTCGGCAATGCCGATATGCCGAATGGATTTCTAATGTGGTTCCTGTATATAAGAAGAATGGAAAACTTCGTGTTTGTATTGATTTCAGGAATCTTAACAAGGCTATGCCGATGGATGGCTAACCGATGCCCGTTGCCGATCTGCTGATCGATGCTGCTGCTGGACATCAAATCATTAGCTTCATGGACGGTAATGCTGGGTATAATCAAATATTCATGGCTGAAGAAGACATATCCAAGACTGCTTTCAGATGTCCAGGTCACGTCGGTTTATTTGAGTGGGTTGTCATGACTTTTGGCTTAAAGAAGCCGGTGCTACTTATCAGAGAGCAATGAATTTCATCTTTCATAAGTATATCGGCACGATAGTCGAAATCTATATGATGACGTGGTGGTTAAGTCTAGAGATTTCGAGAAGCATCTTGCCAATTTGCGAAAAATATTGGAGTGCACAAGGGAGCATGGGTTGAAGATGAATCCTAATAAGTGTGCATTTGGTGTATCGGCAGGGCAGTTTCTGGGCTTTATGGTGCATCAAAGAGGCATTGAGATCGGCAGAAAATCTATTGATGCAATTAACAAAGTAGTTGCTCCTACAAACAAGACTGAGCTGCAGTCCTTGATCGGCAAGATTAATTTTATTAGAAGATTTATATCTAACTTATCTGGTAAGATTAAATCTTTTAGTCCATTGTTAAAGCTGAAAGCCGATAAAGAGTTTACATGGAAAGAAGAACAACAGTTAGCCTTGGAGGAGATTAAAAAATATCTGGTAAACCCTCCAGTCTTGGTTCCACCTCAGCACGGGATGCCTTTCAGATTGTATTTGTCTGCCGATGACAGTGTTATCGGATCGACTTTAATTCAAGAATTTGAAGGAAAGGAACGTGTGATATACTATCTGAGCAGAAGGTTGGTGGATGCTGAAACCAGGTATTCGGCCATACAGAGATTATGCTTATGTTTATATTTCTCTTGCATAAAATTGAGGCATTATTTGTTGTCGGCTGAATGCACTGTTATCTGCAAAGATGATGTAGTTAAGTATATGTTGTTAATGCCGATATTAAGTGGACGAATCGGTAAGTGGATTTTGGCACTTTCGGAATTTGATTTGAGGTATGACTCGGCTAAGGCAGTTAAAGGTCAAGTGAGGGCAGATTTTGTTACTCAGCATTGTAAGGTGGTAAGCTCTGTGGAGATTGCTCCTTGGACTTTGTTCTTTGATGGGTCTACGTGCAAGGACGGAGCAAGTATCGGTATCCTCTTAATTTCGCCCCGAGGACGGAAGTATGAAATTTCGTTGCCGATTGTTGCTACTTCAACAAACAATCAGGCTGAATACCAGGCTTTACTTAAGGGGTTGGAATTACTCAGGGAAGTACATGCTGATGCCGTTGAAATCTTCGGTGATTCTATGTTGGTGATCAACCAGTTGATTGGGGCGTATGAATGCCGAAGTGAAGCTTTAATTGCAACCCATGAGAGATATTTGCAATTATTAAAAGAATTCAAAGAGTACTGCCTTGAGCATATTCCTAGATTGCATAACGAAGAAGCCAATCGGTTAGCACAGAATGCTTCAGGATATCAGCCGATTCAAGAAGTCATGACATCGGTAATGGTTACCGATGACTGGAAAAATGAAATTGCCGATTACTTAAGGAACCCATCTAAAAAGGTTGAAAGGCGTCTAAGATTCCAAGCCACCAAGTATGTGCTCCTTGACGATGAATTGTATTATCGGACGATGGATGAAGTTTTACTCAGATGCCTTAATAAAGAGGAGTCAAAAGAGTTGATGGGCGAAATCCATGAAGGTGTCTGTGGAGCGCATCAATCGGCATTCAAGATGAAGTGGATGATTAGGCGGAATGGATTTTATTGGCCGACAATCCTTGAAGATTGTTTCAACTATTTCAAAGGATGCCAGGATTGTCAGAAGTTTGGTAACGTACATAGGGCACCTGCATCGGCAATGAATCCTATAATCAAGCCTTGGTCGTTCAGAGGATGGGCTATTGATCTTATCGGCCAGATTTATCCACCATCGAGTAAGGGGCATAAGTTTATACTTGTCGCTACCGATTACTTCACTAAATGGGTTGAGGCAATTCCTTTGAAGAAGGTGACATCGGCAAACATGGTGGATTTTGTTAAAGAACACATTGTTTACCGATTCGGTGTTCCTCAGACTATTACTACCGATCAGGGAACCATGTTCACATCGGGAGAGTTTGATGAATTTGCTGCCAGTATGGGGTTCAAGGTGTTAAATTCTTCTCCTTATTATGCTCAAACCAATGGTCAGGCTGAAGCGACTAATAAGGGAGTTATTAAGCTTATAAAGCGCAAGATTGAAGAAAACCCTAGAAGGTGGCATGTGGTGTTAAACAAAGCCTTATGGTCATATCGGATGGCTTGTCATGGTGCAACCAAAGTTTCGCCGTATCAGTTGGTCTATGGACACGATGTTGTCCTGCCTTGGGAAATTAAAACTGGCTCTAGGCGGTTATCTGTTCAAGATCAATTGACGACCGATGATTATACTACTCTAATGAAAGAAGAGTTAGAGGACTTAGCAGGTCATCGGTTAAGGGCACTGATTAGCATTGAGGAGAATAAGAAGAGGGTTGCCAGATAGTATGACAAGAAAGTAAAGATAAAGGAGTTTGCCAATGGCGATCTGGTATAGAAGTTGATTTTACCAATTGGGACTAAGAGTTCTAAGTTTGGAAAATGGTCTCCTAATTGGGAAGGTCCTTATCGGATAAAACAGTCTGCTCCTGGCAATGCTTATATTTTGTAGACTCTCAAAGGAGTTGCATTTTCTAGGGCAATCAACGGTAAATACTTGAAGAAATATTACCCTAGCATATGGGTAGACGCATAATGCTCGGTTGAATGCCGATGAGGGAAAAAGTTATATAAGCATCGGTAAAAATGTACTGACATTATATTACAAGGCCAAGTCAAGTATCAATGTTACAACGGCCGATACAATGAATTACAACAAGGATTGGATGGCTGATATCGCACGCAGGCGAATTTGCTCTATCTCATCCATCTCCTTGGCATCGGCATCGGCAGAGCCCTCGACTGGCTTGATCTTTTTCTTCAGTAAAATGGCTTGTTGGGCATTTTGGTCTCTTTCTTTCCGCAGGACCCTGATACTGCCGGACAGTTGGGCCTTCTGCTGATTGGCTATGTTTAGAGCTTCCTCAACCTTTTTTAACTCAGTGAGTAGCTCTTCTTTCCTTGTCGATAACTGAGTAATTTCTTGCTCAAGGTTGGTGCTGGAGACTTCTGCTTGGCCGATGCTCTTGTGTTTTTCATCGGCAATACTTTTGAATTTGAGCTTCTCTTCCTCAGCCTGAGATTGGGCGACCCTATCAGCTATGCGACGGGAGAGCCTCTGGTATTGGATCTGCTTGCTATCGAGGAAAGTTGCCTGGAAAAGAGTTTCTTCCGTATCAGCAGGAAGGTGGCCTTGGATATCCTTGAAAGCTATCCTTGCTGCGGTTGAGTCATGGATGAGCTGGGATGTATCTTGTTGTAGCAAGGAGAGCAGCGCTTCAAGCTTAGATTTGACCTCTGCCGATAGAGCTGGAGCAGAGCTTTCTTCGTCCTTGTCCTCATCAGGAATGTCGATAGCGAAGGAGAATAGACTGTCTACTCGAGTGGGGCCTTCTTGGTGTTCATCCTCGTCCTGGAGGTTGAGGCCGAAGGAGAACAGGCTGTCTGAGGAGTCTTGGGCCTGAAAAAGAAGAAGTTAAAATGTGCCGATCATAAGGTTATACTATGGATTTTTAGGTAGCCGACTTACCATCTTGAAGCAAATTTCTTGCCTAGGACTTGGTATGTTGGATGGTCCAGCTTCATCCTGAAGATCGGCAGCAGTTACCGATGAATGAGCTCCTGTTGGGGAAGCAGTTGACGCCATTGGTGATGGTGGCGTTGTTACTGGCGTCGCTTCCACTGTGGTGACTGGCTCCTGTGGTGGCGACACCGTTCTCTCATCGGGGATTTCGGCTGGTGATGCCGATGCCGATGTCGCTTCTGCTGTTGCAGCGGGGTGTGTACCTCCTGATCGGGATGTCGTCCAGTGGGTGATCAGTAGGAGCCGAGGATGGTTCTGCCGTTGGCGCATCGGCAGTTGGTGAGGCAACTGGAGCCGATGGCGAAGATGGGGTGGCTAATCTCAGACGCCTTTTCTTCCTTGGGGCGGCGGTGGAAGAGACGACCCGTTTTGATGAAGACTGGGGGGCATCGGCAACAGGACTTGGAGATGCTTGAGTGTTTGAAGCAGCTGCCGATGACCTCATAGCCTAAAAATATTTAGTGCAAGTTATACAAAGTAAACTGTTACCGATGAAACAGTATATGATCGGTACGAGTGAAGATGAGTTTACTGCAAAAACCCGCGTCAAGGCGGCAGCAGCAGCCGATGTAGCCTTGGTTTTTGCAGGCGTCGGTTTGGGTACCTTCTGGGGAGTGAAAGCAGCCAGTGTAGGGGCGTTGTTGCCAATGATTAATACAAGGTTCATCATTCGGAGCTTAAAGGGCTTGCCACTCCTGCTCATCTTGGGAATCAGATCGTCAACCTGTCAAGCATAAGGGGTCAGATACCGATGATAAAAGTAAAGTAATGAAGAATGCATCGGAATGAAAAACTTCGGGAATGACGTGATTGACGTCAATTATGTTCCGATAGTAGTGTGATGACTTGACGAACAATTGATATCTCCATTCTTGCCACCAGAACTTATACTCATTCGTGATGAAGGAGGTTGGTGACCAGGAAGACAGAGCAATGTCTGACATATCGGCATTAGGAGGAAGATTGACAACTTTGTTCCAGTCTATAGCGCTGGAGATAGTCTGCCTGGGCTTTACCACCTTGGAGTAGCAAAGCTTGATCGGCAGTTGGCCAAATGCCAGTTGTCTTGCCGCTGCCGATGGGTAGTAGAACTCGAAGGATGGAGGGGCATTCTTCCCAGTTCCGAAGATGTTGACTGGGATGGCCCGAGACACGATGCTGGAATTCATAATTGTTAGATTCTGGGGCACATTCCCATCGGTAAGATTGAACAGCAGCGGGAATTGATTGTTCTCATCAACATATGGCCACCAGAGCCGTTCCGAAGCAGGGATGCCATTGTAAAATTTCTGGAAGAACAAGCCAAATTGCTCTGCGTCGGCATCGGTCCCTGACAGCACTATGATGGCCTCTCCGAAGTTGAGTGGAGAATGGGTTGCCGATTCATCATCCCTGTACTTGTGATTTTCCGATATGTCTCTTGGGAATTGCTGAGCAAATAAGTCAAACTGGAGGGCTTTGTACATGTGTGCATTTAACCACATGTTTACAAACCACCAGGAGCCTCCAAGGTTGCCGATGGGTTCACCTAACAACAGCTTCTTGGACACTTGATGTAGAGGGCGGTACACTGCTCCAAGAAGGTATCGGCCGAGAGGAAGTCTTGTCCCATCGGCTAAGAGCTCTGCTGCTGGGAGGTACATTGTGGTCGGACCGACGGTTTTGCCGCAGAAAATAAATTTTTCCAGCCACATGTTCAGGAAAATGGCATGCTCCCTCTGGTTTACCGATCCGGTCTTCTGATACTCCTGGATATAGCCGGTCCAGCCGTCGATGTTCCGAGTGTTCACTTTGTACTCAGCTTTCCTATTGAACAAAGTGAAGGTATCGGCAGAAGAGACGTCCAGGCCGGTCAACATATGAACATCGACAAGGGTAGGGGTGGCTGGTTCGTGTCCGAACAGGAAGGCGTTCATGGTGTCAGACCAGAAGTAGGAGGCCGCCATCAACATATTCTCATTTTTCTCCATATCGACAATGGAGAGCCTGATGCACTGATCCAAACTGCGCTCTGACCAATAGATTTGTTGCGTCCTAATGACCCTAAGGTACCAGTTCTTCCACCCTTTGGTGGGCTTGGGCCATGACCTGAAGGCGTCCTTCCATAATCCTAAACCGAAGCATTCAAATCTGAATGGAATCCGGTAGGCCTCCGCATTGATCATGTAACTAGGATCAGGATTCCCCATGGGGCCTAGACAGGTGAAGCTAGACTGCTCAAGAGGGATCACTACCTTGTTGTACAGTTCTTAGGGTTCGAAAAGAAAGGAAAGGAAGAAATCAAAGAAGGAAAAGGAAAAATTACGGGATTCATACAGACAAAGGGACCAGCAGGAGATTGGATGAGGAGGAAAATAGATTTACCTTAGGGATGTCAACTTGGATCGCCATTGGAGCTGAGGAGGTCTTGCGGATTGTGTTTGGCTTGAAGAGGGAACTGTCGCCCGAGCTCGAACATGTGTTCTTCGGAGGCGCCGCCGGAGGTTGAAGACGAAGGCAGTGAAAAGTGAAAGTGGGCCTAGGGTAAAAAGTGAGTTGGATTGGGGTAACTCTTATAAGCCTGAGCCAGGGGTAATTTGGAGTTTCGGTTCACACTGTACAAGAATGTGGAGAGGCCTGCGGTGGATATGCGCAATAATCAAGGAGATATTGTCAGATTTGCAACTGTTTGTGCTATAATCGAGGGATTTTATTAATAAATTGTGGTTCTGCACGCGGAGATCGAGGAGGTTGTGCAGTTATTTCGAAGGTAATGGCTACAGTAGAGGGAATTTCGGCGCGTAAAGACTCCGAAACTGGGGGGGCATCTGTTGACACTATTTTTCGGCACGTGTCAAATGAGCTAAGACTTGTGTTGATCTGCGGCCATTTTCCATCGGCATCGGGAAGCCATGAGTCAGTATTGCCGATGGAAGTATGCTGTGGAAAGACTAAGTGTGTTGCTGATGGAAGCTGGAAGTTTCGGATGTTACCGATAGAAGTTGAATGGCTCACCAGAGGCCAAATGCAAAGTTGCTGATACCGATTACCGATGAGGAGATGTTGCCGATGCCGATTGCTGATAGGGATTGATTGGAAGACAAGTTACCAGTACAAGGTTGCCGATCGGGAAGTATTGCCGATGCTGATGGGCATGGGGTGCCGATGAGCACAGGGTGACTTAGCGTTTGATGTCAGCAGAGGATTACCGGTGGCCAAAGAAGGAAGTCGCGGATTGAAGGAATCTGCCGATGGAAAGTTTTCATCGAGGGGAAGACATAAGGAAACTGATGATTTTATACCAGTATTATTATAGCAGTTTGAGTCTGACTCTTGCATGAGTCGTTTGTTTTCCTTTAAAATAGGTGTGTTTGTTTAGGAAAATAAATATTGTTATTTTAGATCCGACTCCTGCGCGAGTCAGTTTCCTTAAAGTCAGGAGTTTGTTCTAGGAAATATACGAGTCATGTCTTTGTACAACTCTCCATGCGGGAGTATAAATATGTGCCCAAGGGCTGCGTGTAAAAAGACCGATCCAATCAAAATCAAACCAATTTATTCTTATTCTACTTTTATCGCAATTTACCCTTTATTGCATTAGTTATAGTTTATCTACGAGTTCTTCAAGCTTCGACGGGCTGCATCACCTTGATCTCCGTCAAATCCTTGTAAGTTCCGCGTGGGAGTATCTCTGAGCTTTGACATCCGGGCGCATCGTTGTTGTCTCGTTCAGCTCTGCTCTAGTTATCCTGATCAAGTCCCAATCTTGGCATCCGGTCGCATCGCCATTGTCTCGATTGAATCTTGTTCTAGTTATCGTCCTTGTCGATTAACTGGTCAAATCGACAGGCACGCCTCCGGATATCAAATTTCGGGTATAAGCCCGAGGTGTTCGCAGATCCTGACGCTTTTTGTGTCAATAGGACGCGCATGCCATGGTCCGGACAAGCAGAACCCTAGCGTCGTACTAGCGTCCGGACCTCCTTCTGCTGCCCAAACAACTCTCCAACTTTTTCCAAACTTACAAGGGGCTAACACTAAGTGATCTCAATACTTGTGAAGGTGTGTTAGCTTTTAGTTCACATTTTCTTGGAATTAGTTGGTTGTTTCACTTGGTTCAATTGATTTTAAATGCAATGCAGTTAACCTAGTGGCACATGATAACCGCAATCATTCACAAGAGCTCCCTCCTCGATACTATGACTATCTATCCTAAATGTGATCTCACCCTCTATGGTGACTTGATCACCAAACCGAAAATGGTTCCTACATTACCTTTGCCTTCACACCATTTTCCTTTGCACCACCATGCTAGAACTTGTGCCATCCACTTGATCCATTAGCTCCATCACATGGTATGTACCAACCTATCTCATGATTCACACTTAGAGACCAAGGTTAGTACTTAGGTAGGTTTCATCAATTACTCAAAACCAAACACATGGGGACTCTCAAGCAGCCGTTGTTCTCCCACAGCTGCAGCATGCCTTGTCAGAGTGGTCATTGGGTCGTGACGCCTCTGTCTGATGCGGTCTTGAGTGCCAGGCAGGCGTTTCCCGGGCCCCGTGGCTGAGTTGCCTGACCTGGACTCCGGGCTCATCAGACGGCGGTGCCCTTAGCGCGGGTGCCCGTGTAGTATCTCTAGCTTTCGGCCTCTCGACCGGGGATTTCCCTTCATTCCACCTTGTAATGGTCTTGTGTTTTTGGTGTCTGATGATTGGGCTTAGCCGCCGAGGCTTTTTAAGAGTGTATGTAACTCCTGCAAGGATTAATGTATGAAAATGAAACGTGTTTATTTTGCATTACCTGCGTGTTCCTCTGTCGTGAGGGGTCCTGCACGTTCTTCTCCTCATCCGGTTGCGAAAACCGGGGCGAAGTGCGATGGCAGCCCCCGAGTCCTTACTCGGTGTAAAGAATCATCTCGGGTCTGTATCGTCTTTTTGTACGTTCCCCGCGCATCTCTCTGCGAGAAGGGGCAATGTGAGCCGAACCATGCTATCCTCGGAGCGGACGAACCATGGATGCTCGTCGAGCCGATATCAGCAAATCTGAGTGGTGTGTCGGTTCCCATTCGATAAGGTTCCGTCTAGTGGCCCATGTCGTGGCTCACCCTAAATCGGTTTCATCTAGTACCCGGGTCCGTTTGACGGGTCCTAGGGGCTCGTTGCATTCCTTCGGAGGAATACCATGAACCAATCATCCGAAAACGGACTCAAATATGAAATCTGGAAATGACCTTAGCACCCGATTGTCAGGCTAGTCACCGCTAGTGTGTCCATTTCCTATTCACCCCTCGCTCTGTCGTCCTGAGTCGGCCTATTCGAACCCCGCTGAGTCGGCCTCCGTATCTCTGGACCGTAGTGGGTCGTCGGGGCGTCTATAGCCCTTATCCCTTTATATTACCTGGGCCCATGGGCTGTTCCCGCTGGCTGCGCCACGTGTACGCTCCTCTGACCTCTGCGTACGCTGGCCGAGCTCAGACGAGTCGAAGATTTTTCCGAGGCGTGGACGTGTTCGGAGGGCGTATGCCTCGGCCGGGGGTGCATAGGAGAAAATCTATATGCGCAGCGTGGTGGGCCAAAGATGGATCCTGTAATGATGATAGATACAGGGTGCGATAATCGGAGCGAGGAAAAAGGCGGGTGATGTCAGTTACCTGCCATAGTGCGCGCGGCTCCCGGGGTTCCCGCAGATAGTGGAGAGGAAGCAACCAAGCAGCCGCATTTAATGCGACTGGGGACGTGGGATCGTGGCACGAGGAGACGAGGATGCGCCGCTCCGCCTTATCTGCCCTTATAAATATCCCCACGCCGCATCATCCCACGCGTGCTCTCACTGTTCGCCTTGTTTGCTTCCCAGCTTGCCCGTGTCGCCTCTTTTCAGATCTAGGGTTTGCGCCGCTCCGTCTCTGCCTTAGCCGCGTTCTCCCGACATAGTTGCGAGTTGTACCTTGGGTGCGTCCTCCATGGCTGGAGAGTACCCGTAGAGGAGCTGGGCTCGATGTTCGCTCATCCATTCGCGGGTGCTCGAGTTGGTGGACGTGGGGTTGCTGCACCCGAGCTTTCCGATGATCGCGACGTCGAGTGGATCGTCCCCACGAACGTCGACATTCCGGACCCGCCGCCGAGGTACGTGGTTTCCTTTCTCCCGTTCCACGAGCGTGGGTTCGGTACGCCGTCGCATCGCTTCTTGCGCGGGATCCTTCACCACTATGGGATTGAACTTCATTATCTCAATCCCAACTCGATTCTTCATCTCGCGGCCTTTACGACCATGTCGGAGGGGATGTTGGCGTCGGAGCCGGACTTTGCCCTGTGGAAGTATTTCTTCTGGGCAACGGTCTTCCTTGACAAGACCGGTGAAACGAGGTTGGTGGTGCCATGCGGGGGATGCATACTCAACATTCGATCTTCCCACGTGGCGTAGTACATGCCAGCACGGGCGATTTCGTCGAACCGGGGGTGGCATTCGCAGTGGTTCTACATCTGGAACTACCCCGAGGCGCCGCTTCCTGTCTACACCGGTCGTCGCTTCAGCGACGAGCTCCCCAGTTGGCACTTTGGGCCGGACCACCAGGAGCGCTCGGGGATAGAACCCTATCTCCGAAGCTTGACGCGGCCCCGGAACCATGGGCTGAACTTCTCGGAGGTCGTGGCGCAGTTCCTCCAGCGCCGGGTGCTCCCATTGATGGAGCGAGAGCGCTATCTGCACGAGATGGTGCCCGAGGCATCGCGCAAGGGGTCCGCCATGGCAGATATGAAACTAAGCTTTGAGGACGTGGTCACCGCCACCCGGAAGTTTCCGGGGAACACGCTGATCGTGGACGACATCAACGGCTGCCCCCCGATGTGCCCAGACCTTGGTTTCGTTGAACTGGTGAGTTTAGACTGCATTGCGCTGACATTCCTCCGTGTTTCCTTTCTTTTGTGGTGTTGATCCGTGCGTCTCCTGTTCTTCCTCTGTAGGGACCCCGTTCGATATCCAACCACGTGGCCGCTCCCCTTCCTGTTCTGTTGGAGTAGCAGGCGGCGAACCGGGAGCGGAACGTGCAGCAGCAGGCGGCGGCCGCCGAGAGAAAGAAGAAGAAGGCTGAGAAGGCCATCAAACGCACGCAGCTGGAAATGCTGCGGGCCAGACAACGTCACGAAGGACTGCCGAAGAAGGAGTGTTCCACTGGCTCCGATGAGGACTGGGAGAACCTCAGTGGCGACGACGATGATGATGACGATGATGATGAGGACGGGTGTCCTTTGTTCGAGGTGATCCCCGCGCTGCGGACGGCGGGAACGCTATGTCACCCCGCGGGGACCACGCCAGTGGTAGAGGCGCCCCCGTCAGGACGCTTGGTGCGCACCTGACCCTCGGCGGTTCCGGGGGTGGCATCGCTGGTGATCCCCTGACCACCCCTCGTTCCGCCCCGTCCGGAGGGAGAGAGGGCGACGGACGGAGTGGCAGTCTGGGGACCAGTGGTCGTGGTGAGGTGGAGCCGCAGTGGATGCGCAACCACATCTTCTCCCCACGGTAATCTTGCGTATTTTGATGTCCTTTCTCCCTCCTTTGGTAAGGGGGAAGTTGCATGTATCTTCACCATGCGTCGTGGTCTTCAGCCTCGCCAGAAGCTCTTCGCAGCGCGGGGTGGAAGAGGCTGCGTCGGGGAGCGCCATCCGCCGGTCTAGCAGAGGTTGTCGCGACCATGGCCACGGATGAGTCAGCCCCGGCCGGGCACGTGGCGAGTGACGCCGCATGTGACAGAACCTCTTAAGAACAGGGCCCACTTGCCAGGATTACTGTCCATCCGACTTAATCCAAGACAAATGATCCAAGTCTTAATTAGCCCGTCAGGTGCACCACTTTGCAGCGGGTCATTCACCTCTTTCCGAATAGGATCTATGTTGGTATTTCTTATGACTATTGGATAAATCCGCAAGCGCACAGATTATACCGATGTAGCACTTCACCGGGAGTATTCCAGGTATCGTATTTTCCTAAGGGAACGATAGTGATGAAACTAGGATTAAAGATATGTCCTATGATGGATCAAGGGAGACTATGATAACTGGGTTGAGAGGTTCGATATAGCATAGATGTCTAACAAGGGATAGCTGGTTATACTGGCTTTATCGGCCCTTCTCTTGCAGGAGGCGACGTGATAGATCAGAAAGAGGGAAAAACTCTAACCGGACCGCGCCGTCATGTTGTATTGAAGCCTTACCTTTTAAGAACTTATCTTACACACGTGGTGGAATACGAAGACTAGATAGAGCTATCACCTTCTACTAGCATCCACAAATAATCCACGCGATAAGCAGTTTACAAAGGTAAGATCTAGTATAGACACCACGTCTACACTATTCTTACTACTTTAACCCCAGCTAAGGACTAAATCACTCTACTTAAAGTGAAGCGATGATCAAGCATGAAAAGTTGTATAACAGCTAAACTAGATTTAGAACACTGAATACTATAAAGAACTCGGAAGAAGTCACTTAAAAGTACTAAACTTACAAGAGAATCACATCCGCTGAGGTACAACTCGGAGAAGACGCCAGACAGGCCCGGCACTTCTCCAGGCTCTCCTCACTCTCCTCCAACTAGCATAGCACTACTATAGAGCTCCGCTAAGATACTAAGGAGTAGTTTCTCCAATGAGGCATGAGTGAGAGTGAGGGCCTAGGGGGTCTATTTATAACTAGATGGAGAGCCTAGTGCCATGTCAGCGATCCGCGTCACTTCCATCATCCACCGTAGGATCAAACCGTCATTAGAACCGACTTAGATCAACGGGGAGATCAAGTGGGTGCATGGAGGCATGCAGGGAGTCGGCGGGGAGGTCGGTGCACCTTTTGGGCACCTGGCCATGGTCGGGCGACCCCCCTGACAGGTGGGTGAAAGGTCCTGAGTGATGGCTAGAGCGGGGGTGAATAACCTAAATCGAAATCTAAAAACAATCTCAACAACAAGTTAGATAGCAATGAAGCGAAGCTTGACTTGCACTAGCCTACTAGGGGATGCAAAGCCACCTAACCACAACTTCTATCCTAAATAGCTCTAGGATCACTCAATGCCTACTCAATTCTAGTAGCCCTTTAAGCACAACCTAATATACTAGGACAAGATGAATAAGGTAATGCGAAGATGGGAAAGTAGTTTATACCACCGAGGAGTAGAAGGGGATGAACCAATCAAGTGAATACCAATGAAATCAATCAATCACAAGAGACAATGGTTGACACTTGATTTTCTTCCGAGGTTCACTAGTTTGTCAACTAGCTAGTCCCCATTGTGGCAAGAGAGGAATGAGCTCTTTCAAGCTTAGTGTGAGACTTCACTAGCTTCTGATGGGCTTCTATTAGCCTCTCATGAGATGCTACGGCCTCATCAATGTTTTGCTTAAGAGTCACATTGGTCTTGCGTAATTCCTTGCATTCCTTCCTCTTCTTATCTATGTATTCCTTAGCTTGTTCAAGCATGTCCATGAGTTCCTCTTTTGAGGGCTCCTCACTATCACTATCGCTCTCACTCTCACTCTCATCATGAGAAAGTACCTTAGTGGAGATAGCCATGAAGCACGATGATGGAGTATCAAATAGAGAGATCTTGTCCCTCATTGCAATGCTTGCAAGAGCCTTCTTCTTGGTAGTGGTCTTCTTCTCTTGATCATCATCATCACATGAAGAGTCACTATCCCATGTCACTATGTGAGAATACCCCTTCTTCTTCTTCTTGTCAAAGGTGGGCTTCTTCTCTTTCTTGTCTCTCTTCTTGTGATCATCATCATCCTTGTCACTATTGTATGGACAATGAGCAATGAGATGATCAAAGCTTCCACACTTGAAGCACTTTCTTGGCTCATCAAAGTTCTTGGAAGATGGTCTCTTCCTTCTTGCATGATAGCCCTTCTTCTTCATGAATCTTCCAAATTTTCTCACAAAAAGAGCCATTTCTTCTTCATCAACCTCACTAGCACTTGAGTCTTCATCCTCACTTGATTCTTAATTTTTGGCTTTCCTCTTGCTCTTGTGAGATGAAGTAGCTTTGAAAGCTATGCTCTTCTTCTTCTCATCCTTCTTTTCTTCCTTCTTGACATCTTTCTCTTTGTTGTCCCGGTAAGCATCTTGTGTCATCACATCTCCCAAAACTTGGTTAGGAGTCACGGTATCCAATCCACCTCTCACAATCAAGGTCACAAGAGTCTCAAACCGAGATGGGAGACTTCTCAAGAACTTGTGAGAGAAGTCCTTGTACTCAACCTTCTCACCAAGAGCCGTGAGATCATTGACTAACACTTGTAGCCTATGGAACATCTCCGGCACATTCTCATCATCCTCCATCTTGAAACTTGCAAACTTTTCTTTGAGGATGTATGCCTTTGCACTCTTGACGGCTTGAGTGCCTTCAAATGATTCTTCTAGCTTCTTCCAAGCCTCATGAGCACTCTCAAGATTCTTGATTTACTCAAACACTTTTTCATCAAGTGCCTCATGAATAGCACTTAGAGCAATATCATTGTGTTGCAACTTTTTTTTCTCTTGAGGAGTGGGAGCTACCTCACTCACTACCTCAAACTTCTTGTCCACCACAAGCCAAACCTTCCGGCTAATTGAGTTGATATGAGCGGTCATCTTCACTTTCCAATAGCCATAGTTTGAGCCGTCAAACTTGGGTGGTTTCTTCATGTTGTTGATATGAGCCATCTTCACACCGTAGGTTGTTAAGCCTCAAATCAACGGTGTACTAGCTCCGATACCAATTGAAAGGTCCTAAGTGATGGCTAGAGGGGGGGTGAATAGCCTAAATTGAAATCTAAAAACAATCTCAACAACAAGTTAGATAGCAATGAAGCGAAGCTTGACTTGCACTAGCCTTCTAGGGGATGCAAAGTCACCTAACCACAACTTCTATCCTAAATAGCTCTAGGATCACTCAATGCCTACTCAATTCTAGTAGCCCTCTAAGCACAACCTAATATACTAGGACAAGATGAATAAGGTAATGCGAAGATGGGAAAGGAGTTTATACCGCCGAGGAGTAGAAGGGGATGAACCAATCAAGTGAATACCAATGAAATCAATCAATCACAACAGACAATGGTTGACACTTGATTTTCTTCCGAGGTTCACTAGTTTGCCAACTAGCTAGTCCCCGTTGTGGCAAGACACTCACTTGGAGGTTCACACGCCTAATTGGCTTCACACGCCAAACCCGTCACCGGGTGCCGCACAACCAACACAAGATGAGGCTATTGAAACGCCACGAGCAATCCACTTGAGTTACCTTTGCGATCTCCCACGGGGAAGGCACAAGAACCCCTCACAATCAACTTGTAGTCGACAAAACACAATAACCAAGCTTCTCAATCTAGCACCGCTGCTCCAAACAGTCTAGGTGATGGCAACCACCAAGAGCAACAAGAAATCCACAGCGAGAACGCCTCCCAAGTGCCACTAGATGCAAGCTATATGCGAAATGCACTTGGATCACTCAATCTCTATTAGGTTTTCACTTACCAAGCATGGAAATGAGTGGGAGGGAGTTTGCTCAGCTCAAAGAAGTCTTAAGATGTTCAAATGTGCGAGAGAGAGATCCCCTAGCCGACCAACACATATTTATAAACCACCTCAAAGTCCACTAGCCGTTGCCCTGTTAAGTTGGTGATGGACGCTCTTCATGGGGGCGGCAGACGCTCCGTTGCCAGCGTCCGACGCTCTGTCAGAAGTAGCCGTTGGGCTGCTTCATGGGCAACGGACGCTCTGTCACCAGCGTCGGACGCTCGATCCTCCAGCGTCCGGCGCCTGTCTTCAAACTGCCCCTCTGCAGAGCTCTCTGGAAGCCCGATGGACGCTCCAAGCCAATCCGACGGACACTGTCCGTCGTGCTCTGGAATTTCTCTGTGGCTTCAGTGTGGCCGACGGATGCTACGTCATGCTAATGCCAGCGTCCGGCGCGTCGGACAGCGTCCGACGCCCTGATCTGCAGCGTCCGGCGCCCCTGCTTGATTCTCATTTGTTTCTGATCTTTTCCAGTCCTGCTCCAATGTGCCAAGCACTAAGATACCTCTTTAGTGAACACTTCTTGGCATGTTTTACTTGTCAATTATTATGGAGTATCTGACTAGGTCCTAAATGCACATGCACTATAGATAACACCTAGTGGCACTTGACAAACCGCAATCACTTTTGAATTTCCCCTCTTAATAGTACGGTTGTCTATCCTAAATGTGATCACACCCACTTGGTGTCTTGATGACCAAAAGAAAAGCTCTAGCATATACCTTTGCCTTGTTTAGCTTAGGGTCTTTCCATTTTCCTTCTTCTCCAAGTGTGAGCTCTAGGTCTCCACCACCTTTGCTTGCTCCATCACTTGTCATCATCTTCCATGAATGTACTATACCTACTCAAACACTTAGAGCTAGGTTAGTACCTTTAAGGTTTCATCAATTATCCAAAACAATAGGGATCTCTCAGTGGGCCCTGCCCATTTCTTCTAGAAGTTGACCCCACTAGTCAGGAGGCCTGTGGGTGGTCTCTGGCCCCACCTAGGCGGTCGGCCGAACGTGAGTTGGGGCCGTTGGCCTCCATCTTTTGCGTGGAGCATGGCCCACATGTCATAGACACCTTGGCAATAGTTTTGTATTTTTTTGAGATAGTTTGTGGGCCCATGTATCCTCGTGCTTTGATCTAGAGCCATTGAGAAGAAGCACAGAGGAGATCCAAGGGTGGATCTTCACTCTAGGAGGTCTCTTATGGATCATGTGGGCTTGGGAGGCCTAGTGGCCCCACAGGGAGGTCGGCCGACCTCCTAAGTGGGCCCACTGGCTCCCAAAAGTCCCATTTGTCATTACCTGCTCTCAAATAGTCATGTGACATGTGGGACTAGTTATTGGGTAAAATAAGTTGAGGTTATGCTTGTTTTCCTTCGAATATGAGGATGTTGACGGTATTTTGATGGTGATAAAATAGCTCATAATTACCATCTACAAGATCCCCCATACTTACCTCTTAGCTCGTCCTTGAGTAAAGGTTAAAAGCTAACAAGTCTATGTTGTTCAAAGTATAAAGCAAGCATAAAGATTCACTCAAGACATTTTGTCATACAAGTGGGATATGTGGTATTGTCTAGCATATATCCTTGAGAAGTTGAGGAATGGAACAGTTCTCAAGGCAAAGTCATCTTCCCAAATCATATTTTAGTACCTAGAGTTTTTGATAAGTTTTCAAAAGAAAGCACATAAGTCAACTTACTCCTGATATAGCACTCTAGATCGCTCAAGGTGTATGGTTCCTCACCAAGGCATATGTTTGAAATTTGCCTTCTTTTTCCTCCTACTCTAAAGGCTTATGTGGAGCTATAGGTAGGGATAAAAGATGTATCAAACTTACCTTGCTTATATTGTAAAGCCAAATTCCAGATCCAAGGAGAAAAATGTCATACTCTTAGATAGAAATGTGCAAGTGTGTGGAAACATGGCGAATGATCAAAACTCCTTTATAAGATCTCTCTTTCCTAACTTATTATTTTGAGACATAGCTATCTTTATTTTTCTATGAGCTTTGATATGCTCATCATCATTTTTTCTATGAGCTTTGATGTGCTCATCATTTTTTTTGATATATATATTTTTTTCATAATTTTGCATAGTCTATGTCTCATTTACTATTATTATACTAGAGAGAGATTTTTCTACTAGAGCATGGAGCATGAATCTATGTGGAAAATGTAAGGCATGTTTTTATGTACTTCCAGTGTAGAAGCAACATGTATATGTGGCGTGTACGTGATCTTGATCTTGGGAGCATGATAAGTCTCTCAACAAGGGTCACAAAACTTGACCAAACTCAACACAAAGCAAGCAGCTTATGTAGAAAGCTTATATCATGAAAGAGCATATATGGCTGTGGTAGGAATTTTCTCACTATAGAGGAGTAGTGACATTATCGTTTTATGACGTTTTCAAAAGTTAATCTCCAAGAACCTTAAATAGATCGGGTATGAATCATGAGCCGAGAACTATATCACATTAATCAACAACTTAGTCAA
This sequence comes from Microstegium vimineum, assembly GCA_022036555.1. Taxonomy (NCBI): domain Eukaryota; kingdom Viridiplantae; phylum Streptophyta; class Magnoliopsida; order Poales; family Poaceae; genus Microstegium; species Microstegium vimineum. The sequence continues at coordinate 24,326,869 of CM039131.1, forward strand.
AATGGTTCCCTATCAAGATATTTTCCCACTAGTATAAGCAAAAGAAAGAATTCATCTTTATGATGCTTTTACCCTTAGAACGTCATAGATCATGTCACTTTTCAAGTTTTAGTTTCAAATGCGATCTTCTAGTTTTTATTCACTATTTAAAAGGGAAATAAACTAAGCAACTCATTTTATGAAGGAATTTTTTTTATTTCATTGTTTTTATTTTTAAAAGAGAAAGATGAGTAAACAAATGAAAAACATATAGGAAAACCGGACAGATGTGGCAAACCAGTCATAGTAGATGTTTGAAGTTGAGTGGATGCTGGCTAGTGGGTCCAGGCCCTAGAAGCATGGTCGGCCGACCCTCTTCGGAGCCGTTTGGCCACTTCGAACTCTGCATTTGCATCTCTTACCTCTGAATGTTGATGTACTCTGACCTTTTGAATTTTGGCCTCCAACGTGGATCGACCGATCCACAAAAGTGGTCGTTTCGGTCCAATTTTTTTCTGGAACGTGTCATTGACGTGTACCACATGATTTTGTGATCCTTTTGGTGTTTTGACAAGTTGGAGTGTCAACCGACCTCCCCCATACTTGTTTTGGAGCATGCTGAATTCAGTGACAGAAGTAGATCAAATACAGGGGTTCTGCTAGGGTAATATACCAGCAGAACCAAGAGTTTCATTTGTCATTGATAGCTTAGGCACATGTTCATTGATTCAAAAGTGATAGACTATCAAGCCTAAGTGCCAAAGGAGTAGGTGGAGAGAGAAAGATCTATGGTCTTAGCATAAGGGATGACAAGACTTTGTCATGCTCTCTTTAGCAACAACATGTAGAACTTTTCCAAATCGCTCTTTTGATATTCTTCTTGGTGGAACCATGGTGAGGTCAAGGAAGGTGAGAAGGGAAACAAGAGGAGATGGAATTTCTATTGGTGGTGAAGAAGAACAAGGTAAGAGGAGGAAAAAGGAGAGGGGGAGGTCAAGAAGAAGAGAAACAACGTTCAGGGCCTTTGTTTTCGCTCGGATCACGATGAAAACCAAAGGGAGTGTTGGCCTGATGTTTCTATGCAGTGGGGTGTTTGAACTAGTTTGAAACACGATCGGCCGAACGCCTTTTGAAATATTTTGAAGGAAAGAGCAAGGTTTCGAACTTGTTCGGGTCAGGTGAGTCAGCTCGTGAAGTTTCGGGTTGTTTGGCCCAAAAAGAGGTTCAGCCGAACCACTTTAGAGGCCAAATGGGTCGACCTTTCATGAGGGGGAATCAAGGCTAAGTCTAGGCCATTTCTAAGGTCCTCTTCGAAATTTGAATCAAAAAGTTAAAATATGTAGATTTTAGTTCTAATTTGAGATTAAGAACAAAATCTATCATATTAGTTTCTTGCTCACGAATTTCATGCTCATGTAAACTTTACTGACCATTTACCATTAAAGGTGTTGCAGCCGTAATCTTGAAGCGTGACGATTCCTTGCGTCATGACATTGATTATGACGAATGGTCTTTCTTCTGTGAATCGTCGCGTTGTACTCAGACCCTTTCCTCCATTCATTTCTTCTCTCCTACGAAGGATTACTGGACAACACATATCCGAAGGAATGCACAAATGTTTTGAGGCAGGGGCATTATTGTCATAGAAACAGAGGACATCTTCTATGTTATAGGAAAGTTGTTTTTAACATTGCGAACACATGGTGAATAAGTACCCATGTATGTTCAGCTTGGATGATGAGTGATTGACCAACAAGTGAGTGTTTCAGTTTGAGCGGTTTATTCTAACCCTTTGCGAAAGCAAATGTGTGCCTATCTATCGGCTTGTGGTGTGCAGGTGCTATGCCTAGTAACAGTGGTCAATGGCGTGGAGAAGGTCGAGTAGAAGTTTGTCGTGCCGATGGACTGAGAGCGGTGAAGGGCGGAAGCAAGGCTCGGACTGAGGGACATGGGCGCCAGCGGACTAGCTGTGGTGGCTAGTACTTGGCACCGACGAGTGTGAGAAGACATGGAGGTAGACCGATTCGACCGAGTCAAGACGGTGGACGCGCGAGTCGAGCGAGGCTCAGGGGACTCAGAGTCCGACCGGGCGCATACAAGGTGGCTTGCGTCGAGTGGTTTAGTGGTTTGGGCCTCAAAACCATCCGCTTTGGTTTCCGAGTTTGGGCCGCAAAACTCGGGGTTCGGTAGTTGAGCCCAAAGCTACCGGTGGTGGGTTTCCTGGGTTTGGGCCTCAAAACCTAGGCGGAGCTTCCGAGGAAGCGGGGATGGCACGTGGCGGAATCCTGGAGGTTGCGTCGAGGTGACGACAACTCCCAGCAGGAAGCGGGGCCGTCCATTCAAAATGCGGGAGATATTTTCCGAAGCTTGGACTGCAATGCTTAGGCTAGGTAGTTCACTCAATGTATCTAGGGGGGTCTTTGAGAAATAGCCAAAGCCCGATAAGTAGGGGGTGAAGGGGTATCCCTCATCCTATCTCTTGAACCCTAATCATTTTTCCCCAACTCTCTCAACCCTCTCTCTAGTTCATGAGATCCCTAGGTTGATTTCACCAACCTCTGTAAGAACTTGAGTTTGTGGCGAGGAATTGGAGGCCGTAACCTCCGTAAGCCATGGTGGCTTCGACTTCTTGATCGTGTCCCCGTTTTGCTTGTGTTCTTCGCGTTTTGCTTTTGCTCCCTCTTTTTCCCGAGATGATTTCTCTTTGTAGGGAGTAGCTCCTTCAAATCCGTTTGAACCAAGTTTTTCGTATTCGTGAGGAGCATCTTTGCACTGAAGGAATTCCCCTCAAACCTCACGAGTGTGTAGATCGGGCGATTTCTTTGCGGTATTCTTCGTTCTTGCCCCTTTTCCCTCAAATCCTCATTTCCATTTAACTCTCACCAAATTGAGCGATGATTTCTTAGGATTAGCTCCCCAACTGTACAAGGATCATGCCTACAAAGTTTGGTTGCAATTGGAGTTCATTTGGTTGAGTTTTGGGAAGATTTGGAGGAGATAAAACGATTTTCGGGATCGTTGTGCAGATTTCGGGGGCGTTGGACGCTCCAGAGTTTGGCGTCGGACGGTCCGTCGGAGGCGCCGGACGCTACGTAGTGCTAACGACAGCGTCCGTCGCGATCGTCCATTGTTGGGGCTGTTTTCGGGCTGTTTTTTGAGCGTCGGACGCTCCTCTATCAGGACTCAGTCCGTCGCCCTCTGCAGCGTCCGTCGCCCTTCCAGCAAGGTTTTCAGGATTTTCTTCGTCGCTATTTTGGCCGTTTCTCTCTCGTCCGGACTCCGAATCCAGTTCCGTTTATTGCGTTAGATTTGTATTCATGTAAGGAACCTGATTAGGTACTTTTGAGACCAGTTCTCATAAGTATTTTGGGTGTTCTCTTGCCGCTTCTCTCTAGGGGTTGAGAGTACCGCTCTCGGTGTATCAGTTTTGAGTTCGTGGCTTCGATCGTTCTCCATGTTCTCCGACCGCTCCACTGCACCTTTAGGGGTCTTCCTAAGCTGTCCACATACTTGTTAGGTTGTGTGCGAGTCAGTTCTTCCGAGGTCAAGTTTTGGGTGTGAGTTTGGGACAAGGGCCAAGTCTTTGAGTTGAATTTTATTTGGTTCCCATTCACCACCCCTCTGGTCGCTGTTCTTGGTCCTTCAAACATTTCAGAATAGGAAGAGATGTTCCATCATTGTTGTTTACACAAAAAGCGTCAGATCTGCGAACACCTCGGGCTTATACCCGAACTCGATTTCCAAGGTGTGCTAGTCGATTTGACCAGTTAATCGACAAGGACGATAACTAGAATAACAATGAACGAGACAACGGCGATGCGCCCGGACGTCAAGGCTCAGATTGCTCAAAAAGTGGAACTCGCGAGGTAGATGGAGATCTTGTAGATGCAACCCGTCGAAGTCATAAGAACTCGTAGATAAACTAGAACTAATGCGATAAAAGTAGATGCTGGAAAAGTAGATAAAAGCAATAGATTTGTTTTTTGATTGATTGTCTCTTTTAACACCGCCCCTGGGTACATATTTATACACCGGTAAAAGGAGTTATACATGGACCCGACTCATACCTAAACAAAACTCCTATTTTTAAGGAAATAAAACGACTCGTGCAAGAGTCGGACTCAAACTAAAACAATAATACTAGCATAAAATCACTAGTTTTCTTATCTGTCCTCCTTAAGATGAAACTTTCCATCGGCAGATTCCTTCAATCCTGTTGACACAAAAAGCGTCAGGATCTGCGAACACCTCAGGCTATTACCCAAAGCTCGGTATTCCGGAGGCGTGCCAGTCGATTTGACTAGTTAATCGACAAGGACGATAACTAGAACAAAACTGAACGAGATAACGGCGATGCGCCCAGATGTCAAAGCTCAGATTGATCAAAGATAACTAGAACAAGATCCAATCCAGACAACGGTGATGCGCCCGGATGTTGGGATTGATGCTTGATCAGGATAACTAGAGCAGAGCTGAACGAGGCAACAGCGATGCGCCCGGATGCCAAGGCTCAGAGGTACTCCCACGCGGAACTTGCAAGGATTTGATGGAGATCAAGCTGATGCAGCCCATCAAAGCTTGAAGAACTCGTTGATAACTACAGCTAATGCAAAAAGGGTAAATTGCGATAAAAAGTAGAATAAGATAAAATTGGTTTGTTTGATATTGGATTGATTTTTCTTTTCGTAACCCTTGGGTACATATTTATACTCCCGCATGGAGAGTTGTACAAAGACACGACTCATATCCTTCCTAAAACAAACTCCTAACTTTAAGGAAACTGACTCGCGCAGGAGTCGGATCTAAAACAATAATATTATTTTCCTAAACAAACACACCTATTTTAAAGGAAAATAAACAACTCATGCAAGAGTCGGACTAAAACTACTATAATAATACTGGCACAAGACACCAGTTTCCTTATACTTCTCCTCGATGGAAACTTTCCATCGGCAGACCCCTTCAATCCGCGACTTCCTTCTTTGGCCACCTGTAGTCTCTTCCGCTGATATCACTCTAAGTCACCTTATCGGTACGTCATGCCCATCGGCATCGGTAATATTTCCCGATCGGCAACCTTGTACCGATAACCGTCTTCACCAACCTATCGGTAATCGGCAACCACTCTCCACCGGTACTCTATGCCCATCGGTATCAGCAACACTTCCCGATCGGCAATTGGCAATGCCTCCTCGTCGGCACTCGGTAATGTCTCTTTGTCGGCAATCGGCATCGTCTCCGTGTCAGCAATCGGCATTGTCTCTGTCGGTAATCGGCATCAGCAACTTCATAGCATCAAACTATCCGACTTCACCAATCAACCTTTGTTGACAAGGATCATCCAGCTTCCATCGGCAGCACGCTTAGTCTTCCCGCAGTATACTCCCATCGGCAATATTGGCTCAAGACTTCCTGATGCCGATGTAGAACGACTGCTGACTAGTCAAGTCTTAGCTCATTTGACACGTGTTGAAAAACGGTGTCAACAAATCCACAATTTCCTTCTATTGCCATCGGCAACTTCCTGCTGACGTCAGCCACATCAACCTGTATCCATCGGCAATATCTTCCTATCGGCAAACATATCTTCTTTCTCCCTTTGACGCTTCTTCCATCAAATTCACCATCGGCGATTTCCTCTGCTTCCATCGGTGATTAGACTGACAGCACCTTGATGTCGATGAGGAACAGCGATTACCCCTTTGCCGATCAATACACTTGGTCTAATATTGACCCGTACAAAAAACGGTGTCAACAATTGTTCACCAATTAAAAAAACCAAGCAAGATTAAGGCAAAGGTCACAAGATTATTTCATTACTACCTCAACCATTGATTTGTCTCTATGAAAAAACCCATGACTTAACCACCAAAATTTTGAAGTTATCATGCATTGGTTAGTCCAAGAGCACAACCAAATTCCATACAAGTTTACTTTAGGTTCATTAATCAAACTTGACACCATGTCTAATTTGATTAAGGAAGGCTATTTAACCTAAGCACCACGCTTAATTTAAAGAGCTTTTGGAAACACGATCGATATTCCAAACCAAAGCATACTCATAACAGAACCAAGAAGCATGAAGACATCCAGAGATTCAAAAATGAGACAAGATCATGGATGGTGAACGAGATGAGCATTTGCAGTTTTTTTATATGACTTGGCAAATTGAGCAAGGTATATAAAGAGAAAGCAAGATAGAGACAACCAAACAAAATTAAGAATGAAGCATGATATAAATTTCTTAGATAAATCCACTCCCCCATACATGGATTTTGCAACATTTTACAATGTGAAAATCCAAGTCTAGGATGTGAAATTTTCTTTTAAATGTGCTTCATTATTGAAGGATGTTTGGTTGGACATACCTTGTGTTTGCTCCATCGTTCTTTTTGTTCAAACCTGAAATGGTTAGTGACAAAAATACCCGAAGGAACACTTTCACAAATATTCCCTTAATCTCTTTTTACAAAGTCATTTTATTCATTTTAGAATTTTAGGAAAATAAAAATATTTATTTTGTTTCATTTTTAAGCAAACTTTAATAGAAAAGAAAAATACTTGGGTTAGCTCCCAAAAGTGCTTAAGTTTAAGACACAAGCTTGTCTTTGGGAAACCTTCAAGTTGCAACTCATGGGTGAAGCGGTTTCCCCTTCAACTCCAACATTTTCAAACCTATCCTCAAGTCCAAAACCACTACGAGATTTGCAGAATTTATGGTAGACAAACACATCTACAACCAACCTTGCAAAGATTTTAGAAACCAGAAGCATGAATAGGTTGTAGATCATGTGTGTAGTGATGGTAGAGGGAAGGATTGATTTGGGAGATTTCTCACTTGAGCATGGTTTTGATGTGAATATTGGAGAATAGCTTCCATGCTCATTGCCATCATTCTCCCTTTCAAGGAGTGGGTGATCACTTTCTTTCTCATGACATTTCAAGTCATCATCAAGGCTTGAATGAGTCATGGCTGTTAGCGAGATTGTCATAAGCTCACCTTTTGGTTCAAGAGCTGGTTTGGATTCTAACCCTTTGATGAGAGGTCGGGAAGACCAAACGGGTAGATAATCTCCACCTATTCTCTGACCAAGTTTCTCATTTCCTATTGTGTTCTCCAAGAATCTCATGATTGGCCTTCCGATAAAGGTGATATGAAAGGAAAGTCCTGAAGCAATAGGTCGAATATCCCATCGGCCTTCGTGACATCAAAGGTGAACTTTCCAGTCCCCTTCTGGCCGAGCGCACAAGGTATCGGCTTCTCATCTTTCACGCATTCAACAGCGCCGATGTTCACCTCCTCATCTAACTCAGAGTCCCCTTGTCCAACGAAGAGCACTTTTGCACTCCAAGTCCTCTTGGGCTCAAATGATTTGACATCCTGATCGGCCTCTGTGATATCAAAGGTGAAACTTTCCAATTCAGCATCGCTGATACTTGGTTCTCCGTCCGAGTCTGAAGCTTCCACTATCTCGGTCGAAAACACCTTTGTGTCTGGATCTTGCTGATGCGCAGACTCATCAACCGACTGAGCGGGTTGATGTACCTCTTCATATCTCCGTGGTGGGCAAGTCGGAGCAATCGACACATCAGCAGCACCAACCTGTTGAACACTATGCATCGGCTGCTTAACCGATGGGCAACTCTAAACGCCTACTGGCTGAGTAGGTTGATTTATCTCTTCACATCTTTGTATTAAACAGGCCAGAGCGATCAACCCATCAACACCACCAATCTGCTGAATATTATGCATCGGCTAATTGGCCGATGGGCAAATCTGATCGTCTACTGGTTGAGTAGGTTGATGTACTTCTTCAGATCTTCATGGTGGACAAGCTGGAGCTGGAGCAACCAACACGTCTACAGCACCAATATGCTGAATATCATGCATCGGCTGATTGATCGATGGGCAACTCTGAACGTCTACTAGCTGAATAGGTTGATGCACTCTTTTAGATCTTGACGTCAAAGTACTTGAGATGATTGGTGCATGCACAGTACCAGTCATTAAAATATTATGCATCGGTTGCGTCGCCGATGGGCAATCTTGCACAACCGCTGGCTTGTGTTGCGGCGTCGTACTCATCGGTTGCTGTACCGATGTCTCATTGTACACGTTTACTCGCGAGTATTGCGGTGTAGTACTTATCGGTTGATGAACCGATACTTCATTCTGAAGACTCGCTGGATGCTGCGGAACTCCTGCCACTTGGTGTTCCGGCTGCACATATTGCTGCTGAATCGGCAATTGACCGATCCAACCTACATTAGGCATCATCGGCTCATGACTTACCGATGGCTGATAACTAGCTGACTCTTGCAGCCCTTGTACGCTCGGATGATAGCCTCGACTTGCGGGTACCATAGGTTGAGCAGCTAATGCCGATACAGACTGATTGACACTCGGCATGCTTTGTTGCATCGGCCAAAAATTTGCCGATGGCTGATAGCCAACTGACTCTTGCAACCCTTGTACTCTTAGATGATGGCTTTGATTTGTAAGTACCATGGGTTGAGCAGCCATGGCCGATGCAGGCTGACTGACACTTGACATACCTTGTTGCATCGGCCAAGAATTTGCCGATATAGGCTGATTAACTACTGGCACGTCTTGTTGCATCGGCCAAGCATTTGCCGATAGCTGATAACCGGCTGATGCTTGTTCCTGTTGTACCCTTGGATGATCGCTTGGACTCATGGGCACCACAACTTGGGCAGTCATTGCCGATGCAGATTGATTGACAATCGGCATACCTTGTTGCATCGGCTAAGAAGTTGCCGATGGCTGATAGCCAGCTGATGCCTATTGTCCTTGTGGCGCCGGATAATTAACAGCATAGCTGCCTTGATTAGCAAGCGTTCCAGTTTGAAGAACCATTGCCGCCATGGGTTGACTCGCAACTGCTGGGCATTGTTGTATCGGCAAGTGATTTGTCGGTGGTTGGACGTACGGCACCATGGGTATTGCTGTTTGCAGATTCCCTGTCGGCAACTACATCGTTGGAGAAGAGGTAGCATAATGCATCACTGGAACCATCGGCTGCATAGATATTGCTGATGCCATGGGAACCTTCCACCCTGCATGGTTATCTTGGACCAATCTGGAATCAGCAGACGGACTTGGAGACATACCGTATCCCCAGCAGTTGGCTAAAGTTGGCTGATTCTGGATCACAGGTCCAGACATTGTTGAAGTCACCAGATTTGTGTTCACCTGAGTAGTGCTTGTTGGGCTCAATCTTGATGGCACGATCTCATCGGCAGATCGGCTCATAATTGGTGCGGACACCTTCGGAACCGCCGATGGAATCGCAATAGATGCCGATCCGAGTTGATGATGCTCTGGACCAACATCATATGGTGCTTGTCCGCCCTTGCAAGCTTGCTTAATAGCATTGTATACAGCATCGGACAGTACATCGGACAGAAGAGATCAAGCTGATGCAGCCCATCGAAGCTTGAAGAACTCGTTGATAACTACAGCTAATGCAAAAAGGGTAAATTGCGATAAAAAGTAGAATAAGATAAAATTGGTTTGTTTGATATTGGATTGATTTTTCTTTTTGTAACCCTTGGGTACATATTTATACTCCCGCATGGAGAGTTGTACAAAGACATGACTCATATCCTTCCTAAAACAATCTCCTAACTTTAAGGAAACTGACTCGCGCAGGAGTCGGATCTAAAACAATAATATTATTTTCCTAAACAAACACACCTATTTTAAAGGAAAATAAACAACTCATGCAAGAGTCAGACTAAAACTACTATAATAATACTGGCACAAGACACCAGTTTCCTTATACTTCTCCTCGATGGAAACTTTCCATCGGCAGACCCCTTCAATCCGCGACTTCCTTCTTTGGCCACCTGTAGTCTCTTCCGCTGATATCACTCTAAGTCACCTTATCGGTACGTCATGCCCATCGGCATCGGTAATATTTCCCGATCGGCAACCTTGTACCGATAACCGTCTTCACCAACCTATCGGTAATCGGCAACCACTCTCCACCGGTACTCTATGCCCATCGGTATCAGCAACACTTCCCGATCGGCAATTGGCAATGCCTCCTCGTCGGCACTCGGTAATGTCTCTTTGTCGGCAATCGGCATCGTCTCCGTGTCAGCAATCGGCATTGTCTCTGTCGGTAATCGGCATCAGCAACTTCATAGCATCAAACTATCCGACTTCACCAATCAACCTTTGTTGACAAGGATCATCCAGCTTCCATCGTCAGCACGCTTAGTCTTCCCGCAGTATACTCCCATCGGCAATATTGGCTCAAGACTTCCTGATGCCGATGTAGAACGACTGCTGACTAGTCAAGTCTTAGCTCATTTGACACGTGTTGAAAAACGGTGTCAATAAATCCACAATTTCCTTCTATTGCCATCGGCAACTTCCTGCTGACGTCAGCCACATCAACCTGTATCCATCGGCAATATCTTCCTATCGGCAAACATATCTTCTTTCTCCCTTTGACGCTTCTTCCATCAAATTCACCATCGGCGATTTCCTCTGCTTCCATCGGTGATTAGACTGACAGCACCTTGATGCCGATGAGGAACAGCGATTACCCCTTTGCCGATCAATACACTTGGTCTAATATTGACCCGTACAAAAAACGGTGTCAACAATTGTTCACCAATTAAAAAAACCAAGCAAGATTAAGGCAAAGGTCACAAGATTATTTCATTACTACCTCAACCATTGATTTGTCTCTATGAAAAAACTCATGACTTAACCACCAAAATTTTGAAGTTATCATGCATTGGTTAGTCCAAGAGCACAACCAAATTCCATACAAGTTTACTTTAGGTTCATTAATCAAACTTGACACCATGTCTAATTTGATTAAGGAAGGCTATTTAACCTAAGCACCACGCTTAATTTAAAGAGCTTTTGGAAACACGATCGATATTCCAAACCAAAGCATACTCATAACAGAACCAAGAAGCATGAAGACATCCAGAGATTCAAAAATGAGACAAGATCATGGATGGTGAACGAGATGAGCATTTGCAGTTTTTTTATATGACTTGGCAAATTGAGCAAGGTATATAAAGAGAAAGAAAGATAGAGACAACCAAACAAAATTAAGAATGAAGCATGATATAAATTTCTTAGATAAATCCACTCCCCCATACATGGATTTTGCAACATTTTACAATGTGAAAATCCAAGTCTAGGATGTGAAATTTTCTTTTAAATGTGCTTCATTATTGAAGGATGTTTGGTTGGACATCCTTGTGTTTGCTCCATCGTTCTTTTTGTTCAAACCTGAAATGGTTAGTGACAAAAATACCCGAAGGAACACTTTCACAAATATTCCCTTAATCTCTTTTTACAAAGTCATTTTATTCATTTTAGAATTTTAGGAAAATAAAAATATTTATTTTGTTTCATTTTTAAGCAAACTTTAATAGAAAAGAAAAATACTTGGGTTAGCTCCCAAAAGTGCTTAAGTTTAAGACACAAGCTTGTCTTTGGGAAACCTTCAAGTTGCAACTCATGGGTGAAGCGGTTTCCCCTTCAACTCCAACATTTTCAAACCTATCCTCAAGTCCAAAACCACTACGAGATTTGCAGAATTTATGGTAGACAAACACATCTACAACCAACCTTGCAAAGATTTTAGAAACCAGAAGCATGAATAGGTTGTAGATCATGTGTGTAGTGATGGTAGAGGGAAGGATTGATTTGGGAGATTTCTCACTTGAGCATGGTTTTGATGTGAATATTGGAGAATAGCTTCCATGCTCATTGCCATCATTCTCCCTTTCAAGGAGTGGGTGATCACTTTCTTTCTCATGACATTTCAAGTCATCATCAAGGCTTGAATGAGTCATGGCTGTTAGCGAGATTGTCATAAGCTCACCTTTTGGTTCAAGAGCTGGTTTGGATTCTAACCCTTTGATGAGAGGTCGGGAAGACCAAACGGGTAGATAATCTCCACCTATTCTCTGACCAAGTTTCTCATTTCCTATTGTGTTCTCCAAGAATCTCATGATTGGCCTTCCGATAAAGGTGATATGAAAGGAAAGTCCAGGAAGGTCAAAGATATGGAAATCTAGGAAGATCTTGAGATCATCAACCACCATAAGAACATCATGGAGGACTCCTAAGAAATCAAGGATTTGACCATTGGGGAGTCTAAGGTGTTTTTTGTGATTGGGATAGATGATCCTTTGATGGTGTTAAAACATGGAAATGAGGAAGGATGTTGATCCCGAGGCTGGGATCATAGAAAATTTCACCATTAATGTCCAACACTTGACAAGATATTCTCCTCACATGTGTGGGTGTTTTATTGACTTCTTTTGAAAATTCGGCCTCATCCAACCATTCTTGAGCTACAATGGTAGGCAAAGGCTCTAACCGTTGATTATGCTCCTCTTGGTCAGTTTTATGGCTCTCATGGCTTCCATGCCTCGGGTGTCTTAATGAATTCCCAAAGTCATTAAGTGGGTCATCATAAGACTTGAATGAAGGAACACATGGGGGATCATCAGGATCAAGGATGGGTTCGTAGGATAAGTCAAATGTGGGCATAGAGAAGGATAGGATAGATTTGGCTTCTAAACACTTTAGTTCTCCTTCTATAAGCTCACTCGTCATTCCTCTATGAGGGATCCTAGGCTTTTCCTAATGTGCCATGCGTGAAGTCGAGGCATAGGATGATGTTGATTTGGGAGGTTTTTGAAGAGATCCCTTCATGAGAGGCCTAGAAAGATGTTTCTTAGAAGGTCTTTTTAGGAAAGGATCATTTTGGGCATTCCCAAAACCAGCAAGATCATATGAAATGTTAGCCTCGAACTCAAAGGAATGATTTATGTGTTGGATTTCTTCTTCCTTCGAGATTTGTGGTATTTGTGGTTCAGGATTGATGGCAGAATCTTTAGATAAGAGTGGTGACGATTTGGCTATCAAGATTTCTTTTCTAGGGCTAGTTTTTGTTCTTCCTCGGGTCCTTCATTATAATCGTTAGTAGAGGAAGTGTCAAGAATCTTTGTGAGAAGATTCTTCCCTGCACTAACGGATAAACACAGGAAGGCTCCCCCAAAAGTTATATCGAGAAGTTGTGCAGAATCTTTGCTAAGACCGTCATAAAAGTGTTGTAACAATGTTGGCTCGGTTACAGCAAGATTAGGGCCAGATGATGATAGCTCTAAAATACGGGCCCATGCCGCACCTAGAGGTTCTTTCTCCTTTTGTGAGAAGTTGATGATCTCTTTTCGAAGACGAACAACGCGAGGAATAGGGAAGAAAGCTAGGCAGAATTTGGATTGTAACTTTTCCCATTCTCCGTTTACACCATCTACGTGTCGAAGGTACCATCGTTTGGCTATTCTCGTCAAAGAGAACGGAAATAGCTTCCACTTAAGGGTACCTCGCCTGATCCCTTAGATGTTGACACATGAACACAATTGTTCAAATTCACATAGGTGAGTGTATGGATTTTCATCTTCGTCCCCAGAGAAAGATTGTTCCCGAACTTTGGCGATGAAGCTAGGGTGAAACTGATAGCTAAGTGAAAGGATGGGATGTGCTGATGGTGGTGGTTCCAAACTATGGCCCTTTGGAAAAGCAAGGTGAGAGATGGATGGTTTGTTCATGGTGTATATGAAAAGGATAAAATCAAAAGAAAGATAAAACAAGGATAATAGGACCAAAGGGTTCTAGTTAAAAGCTACCGTTCCCCGGCAACGGCGCCAGAAATGCTTGTTGGTATTTCTTATGACTATTGGATAAATCCGCAAGCGCACAAATTATACCGATGTAGCACTTCACTGGGAGTATTCCAGGTATCGTATTTTCCTCAGGGAACGATAGTGATCAAACTAGGATTAAAGATATGTCCTATGATGGATCAAGGGAGACTATGATAACTGGGTTGAGAGGTTCGATATAGCACAGATGTCTAACAAGGGATAGCTGGTTATACTGGCCTTATCGGCCCTTCTCTTGCAGGAGGCGACGGGATAGATCATAAAGAGGGCAAAACTCTAACTGGACCGCGTCGTCACGTTGTATTGAAGCCTTACCTTTTAAGAACTTATCTTACACATGTGGTGGAATACGAAGACTAGATAGAGTTGTCACCTTCTACTAGCATCCACAAACAATCCACGCGATAAGCGGTTTACAAAGGTAAGATCTAGTATAGACACTACGTCTACACTATTCTTACTACTTTAACCCCAGCTAAGGACTAAAGCACTCTACTTAAAGTAAAGCGATGATCAAGCATGAAAAGTTGTATAACAGCTAAACCAGATTTAGAACACTGAATACTATAAGGAAATCGGAAGAAGTCACTTACAAGTACTAAACTTACAAGAGAATCGCATCCGCTGAGGTACAACTCGGAGAAGACGCCAGACATGCCCGGCTCTCCTCCAGGCTCTCCTCACTGTCCTCCAACTAGTATAGCACTACTATAGAGCTCCGTTAAGATACTAAGGAGTAGTTTCTCCAATGAGGCATGAGTGAGAGTGAGGGACTAGGGGGTCTATTTATAGCTAGAGGGAGATCCTAGTGCCATGTCAGCGATCCGCGTCACTTTCATCATCCACCATTGGATCAAACCGTCATTAGAACCGACTTAGATCAACGGGGGGATCAAGTGGGTGCATGGAGGCATGCAGGGAGTCGGTGGGGAGGTCGGTGCACCTTTTGGGAACCTAGCCATTTCTTCTAGAAGTTGACCCCACTGGTCAGCAGGCCTGTGGGTGGTCTCTGGCCCCACCTAGGCGGTCGGCCAAACGTGAGTTGGGGTCGTTGGCCTCCATCTTTCACGTGGAGCATGGCCCACATGTCATAGACACCTTGGCAATAGTTTTGTATTTTTCTGAGATAGTTTGTGGGCCCATGTATCCTCGTGCTTTGATCTAGAGCCATTGAGAAGAAGCATAGAGGAGATCCAAGGGTGGATCTTCACTCTAGGAGGTCTCTTATGGATCATGGGGGCTTGGGAGGCCTAGTGGCCCCACAGGGAGGTCGGCCGACCCCCTAAGTGGGCCTACTGGCTCCCAAAAGTCCCCATTTATCATTACCTGCACTCAAATAGTCATGGGACATGTGGAACTAGTTATTGGGTAAAATAATTTCAGGCTATGCTTGTTTTCCTTCGAATATGAGGATGTTGATGGTATGCGAACACATGGAGGATAAGTACCCATGTAGTTCAGTTTTGTGATGAGTGATTTCCCAACACTTGAGCGTTTCAGTTTGAGTGGCTTACCCTAACTTCTTTGCGAAAGCAAATGTGTGCCTGTCTATCGGCTTGTGGTGTGCAGGTGCTATGCCTAGTGACAACGGTCAATGACGTGGAGAAGGTCGAGTAGAGGCTTGCCATGCCGATGGACTGAGAGCGGTGAAGGGCGGAAGCGGGGCTCGGACTGAGGGACCATGGGTGCCGGCGGACTAGCTGTGGTGGCTAGTACTTGGCACCAGCAAGTGCGAGAAGACATGGAGGTAGACCGAGTTGACCAAGTCAAGACGGCGGACGAGCGGGTCGAACGGAGGCTCATGGGACTCGGAGTCCGACCGGGTGAGGACAACGTGGCTCGAGTCGAGCGGTTTGGTGGTTCGGGCCTCAAAACCATCCGAGGACGATTTCCGAGTTTGGGCCTCAAAACTCGGGGTTCGGTAGTTGAGCCCAAAGCTACCGGTGGCGGGTTTCCCTAGGTTTGGGCCTCAAAACCTAGGCGGAGCTTTCGAGGAAGCGGGGATGGCACATGGTGGAATCCTAGAGGTTGCGTCAAGGCGACGACAACTCCCGGCAGGAAGCGGGGCTGTCCATTCAAACGAGTGGCTGAGAGTTATCGACTTGGATTACAATGTCTTAGGGCTAGGTAATTCAGTCATGTATCTAAGGGGGTCTTCGGGAAATAGCCAAAGCCTCAATAAATAGAGGATGAAGAGGTATCCTCATCCTATCTCTTTAACCATAATCATTTTGCACCACCTCTCTCTCTCTCTACCCTCTCACTAGTTCATGAGATCACTAGGTTGATTTCACTAACCTTTGTAAGAACTTGAGTTTGTTGCAAGGAATCGGAGGTCGTAACCTCTGTAAGCCATGGTGGCTTCGATTTCGTGATTGTGTCCCCGTTTTCCTTGTGTTCATCACGTTTTGCTTTTGCTCCCTCTTTTTCCCGAGATGATTTCTCTTTGTAGGGAGTAGCTCTTGCAATTCCGTTTGAATCAAGTTGTTCGTATTCGAGAGGAGCATCTTTGCACCGAAGGATCCATCCTCAAACCTCTCGAGTACGTAGATCGGGTGAAATCTTTGTGGTGTTCTTCGTTCTAGAGTTTCTCCTCCAAATCCTTTGTTTCCCTTCAATCCGAACCAAATCGAGCAATTATTTCTTCGGGATAGCTCCTCCATAGCACTAGAAACATGCCTACCAAGTTGGGTTGCTAGTGGAGATCATTTGGTTAAGATTTGGGAATATTTGGCGGAGAGAAAATCGTTTTTCGCGTTTACTGCATTTCTGTCGGGGTGTCAGACGCTCTGACGGTTTGCGTCAGACGCTGGTACATGCCGACGTCAGCGTCCGTCGCTCATCCTGTCTGCGCGGCTCAAGTTCGCGTTAGACGCTCACCATCGTCTGTCGCCTGACCGCCAGACGCGTCTGTTGGTTTTGAGTGTTGCATATCTCTCTGTTCTTTTGCGTCGGACGCTCGCTAGCATCTGTCGGGTGTCCGCCAGACGCGTCCGTTGCCTGGAGTACCTCTCTGTTCGGCTCTGTGTTGGCGTTAGACGCTAAGTGCAGTGTCTGTCACTTCTGTTCCTGCGTCCGACGCTCAGCGTCTGGCGCACTGTGATAGAGCGTATGTCGCTTGTTTTCATAGCGTCCGACGCATGTCTGATCTTCCTAGTTTCTTGCATCTTTTCCCTAGGGTTCGAGAACCTACATTTTGGGGTTTCTGGTGTTTTTCTTCCACTGCCGGTGAGCTCTCATTTCTCCGTTGCTCGGGGGACGTTGAGCACCCAGCAACTGGGTTTGGTTTTTGTTAAGAGTGGCCCGAATATTTTGAGAGAAATTTGAGGCTCCCCTTCACCCCCCCTCTGGTCATCATTCTCGGTCCTTCAATTGGTATCAGAGCCGGTTAAGGATCATTCCAACTTACACGGTTCTTGATCCGCGAAGGCGACATGGAGCGAGGTGCTGGCAAACCTCCATTCTTCAATGGAACAAACTTCGCCTATTGGAAGGTGCGCATGTCCGCTTACCTCCAAGGGCTTGATATGAAGTATTGGGAGATTTGTGAGAGTGCTGACTACGTGGTTCTTGGCGCTCCGATTAATGAGCTGCAAATCCCGCAACATGCGTCAAACGCAAGAGCCCGTAGCATCCTCTTCTCAAGTTTGTCTCTTCTTGAGTTTGAGGGAGTTTCGAGTCTCACTACAGCACAGGAGATCTGGCAAACACTTGTGCGATATCATGAGGGCAACCCTCAGATCAAGTCCAGACTCTTCGACACGTACTGTAGAGAGTACGAGAACTTTACTCAGTTGGCCGGCAAATCTGTTGACGGGATGTTCACTCGTTTCCAATCTATCATCAACAAGATGTGTGCTAATCGAGCCAACTTGCCTTATGATGATCATGAGATGGCTATCAAGCTTTTGCATGCTCTTGATCGGAAGGTATGGGAGATGAAGGTGCCTGCCATTCATGAGTCACCGGGCTATGATGCCTTGACCGTGGACGAGCTATTCAGCAAGCTCAAGTCCTCAGAGATTGACTTCCAGACCCGGGCCAAGCTTGAAAACCCGTTGAAACCATCTATGGCGTTGGTTTCTGGCCCCGGCGGTACGTCTTCTTCCTCCTCTGACCCTTCACAATCTTTGTTCGCTTTGTCTTTGATTTCTATGATAGAGGATCAAGTGGAGGCTCTTGGAGATGATGAGTTGACTTTGGTCATCACCAAGTTCTCACAGTTTCACAACAATCGTTTGAACCGTCGGCGTGGTGGCTCAGCCAAGGGGTGCTACCGTTGCGGTGATGAGGATCACTTCATCGCAAACTGCCCCAAGAAAGCTGCGGGCGACTTTACCAAGCGCAAGGACAAGCGCGAGCACCACTTAGAGGAGAAGCACAATCCCAAGGGTGGCTACCACCGAAGGTCCTCCAAGAAGGTGATTGACAAGGTGAAGGCCAAGCACCGAGCCTTCCTCGCCTCCCTCAGCGACATCGATGCCTCCTCCGACGGAGGTGCTTCTTCAAGCGATGATGAGTCGAAGGGAAAGGTTGAGGACAAGCTCAACGGCCTATGCTTCTATGCCGACGCCAAGCACGGTGGCTTTTGCACCATGTCGATTGAAGAAGGCAAGGTCGGCAAGCGCAAAGAAGGCCCCGACTACGACTACGACTCCGGCACACCCGAGGTATCACCCTCCATCAAATCCCTCTCTCTCGAGCTTGAGTCTCTAAACGACACCTTGATCAGTCAGGATGCGTTGCTCAAGCGTGCCTCTTGTGAGAGGAACGATTTTAAGGCGAAGTACCTTAGCACACTTCATGAGCTAGAGTTTGCTAAGACACAAGTGGTGGTTACCGAGGAGGTAGAGTGTGATGCTTGCGCCATCCACATGTCTAGTCTTGTCACTCTCCAGGACAAATATGACACTCTACTTGAGGAGGTCAGTGAGCTGAAGGCTAGGTCTAGCTTACTTGGTGCGTGCAAGTGTTGCTTAGGCTTGCGTTCTGAGCTGGCACAAAGAGATGCTAGGATTGCTGTGCTATAGAAAGTCAGCTCAGATAGCACTAGAGAGTCGGATCGTTTTGAGGCTTTGGAGCTTGAGATCGCGTCGTGCAGACACGACAAGATGCGTACCGAGGAAGAAAACACATACCTTCGATCCATCTTAAGCTGGGTGTCTTGCCGAGAGCCGCAGCTGGGGATGATTCTTAGCCAATGCAAAAGGGTTGGAAGCACGGGAGTAGGCTTTGCTATAGGTGGGAAGGACGATAGTATGTTCGGTAAGATCGGTGAGTGTAGTGGTTTGAGCGAGAATGAGAAACCCACCACAACTCCCAAGCTTACCAAGATCACTCCACCTAAGCCTAACAACCCCTTTGAGTTTCCTGTGAGAGATGGTGTGTTTGAAGAGCTACCCAAAACCACTCCACAGAAGCAAGTGTGGATTGCAAAACCGAACTATCTTCGCAACCCACTTGATACACTGCCAGACATCTCTAGTTATCCCCTTCCTAAGAAAGCTAGAGCCACCCAACCCAACAAGAGAGTGCCTACTAAGAGTGTGGTGAGGTACCATTGTGAGTATTGTGAGCGGCATGGGCACTCGGCTGAGTTTTGCTTTAGGAGGAAGAGAGATGATCGGAGGCAGGTTGAGTTGAACAACCGGGACATGTACCACCCACGAGTTGGGGTGCGTGAACCGGAATTTCAGAGGCGCACTTCTAGGCCTAGAGGTACAATGCCTCAAGGTGTTTAGGCCTCAGGAGGCTAGACCACGCGGTGGTCGTGCCCAGCGGGGTACCAGTCGTGACCCATACGACTACGGGCCTCGTGGCGGTGGTTTTACTCCACCCTTCTCTAGCGGACTACGTTTTCCCTATCGTGGTGATCGCTATCCCTCCGTGGGGCAGGAGATGTTTGGTTTTTCTCCTAACCCATTCTTTGGGCAAGTGGGACAACACTGGTATCCTTCAAAGTTTACTAACCCCAGTGTTGGTCCGTTTGCTCACCCTATGTCTTTTTATTGATGTAGGAAGGAGGACTGGAGGAGACTTGGCTTGTGGATTCCGGATGTTCACGCCATATGACCGGAAGTGGCAAGTGGTTCTCTAGCCTCGACCCCGTGCGCCACACCGAGTAAATTACATTCGGGGACAAGAGTAAAGGTAAGGTTGTCTCCCGGGGGTCCATTTGAATCAATTCGTGTTTTGTCCTCAAGGATGTTGCTTTGGTTGCAAATTTGCATTTTAACCTTCTATCGGTTTCGCAACTCCTTGAAGATGGTTTTGAGGTGAGTTTTAAGCCAAACCTCTATCGAATTTTGGACTCTTGAGGTAATCTTGTTTGCCGGATTTTGCCTTTCGGGAAGGTTTTTCATGCGGATTTTTCTATCTCTTTCGGACCTTCTCGTTGTCTTCTTGCCGGTTCTTCCTCCGAGCTTTGGAAGTGGCATAGGAGGTTGGAACATTTGAGTTTTGACTTGCTTGCAAGGCTTAGCTCAATGGACTACCTTATCCAAGGATTGCCAAAGCTGAAGTTCGAGCAGAATTTGGTTTGCCATCCTTACAGACATGGCAAGATGGTTTCTGGTTCCCATCCTCCCGTAACTCAAATTATGACCTCACAACCTGGCGAGCTCTTACACATGGACACAGTTGGTACAGCTCGGGTTAGGTCGGAAGGAGGGAAGTGCTATGTGGTTGTAGTCATTGACGACTACTGGAGATACTCTTGGGTGTTCTTTTTGGAGACGAAGGATGAGGCTTTTGTGAATGTGCATGATCTGATTTTGAGATTGCAAAATGAGCTACCTAAGAATGCCATGAGAGCTATCCGTAGTGACAATGACATAGAATTCAAGAATGCTCACTTTGCAACTCTTTGCTCTTCTTTGGGTCTTGATCACCAGTTTTCCTCACCTCACACACCCCAGCAGAACGGTGTTGTTGAGCGCAAGAATCGGACCCTTGTTGAGATGGCCAGGACGATGCTCGATGAGCATAGGACTCCTAGGTGGTATTGGGCCGAGGCACTCAGTTCTGCTTGCTATGTTTCCAATCGCATTTTTCTCCGAGCTTTCAAAAATAAGACTTCTTATGAGTTGCGATTTGGGAAACCACCCAAGGTAAGTCACCTACGGGTGTTTGGGTGTAGGTGCTTCAACCTCAAAAAGGGTGGTAAGTTGGATAAATTTGAATCACGGTCTTTTGACAGTATCTTTCTGGGTTATTCTACTCACTCTCGTGCTTATCGTGCACTTAACCTTGAGACTAACCAAGTGATGGAGACTTGTGAGATTATCTTCGATGAGACTATGCCCTGTGTTTCCACTACTTTTGAGCTTGCAGGTGATGATGAGGTGAACACTAGCATCTTTGTGGAGGAGGAGCAGGACGACACCGACTGGGGTGATCCTGAGCCAACTCCACTGGCTGCCCCCATCGACCCTGCGACGTCCACTTCGGCTCACAGTCCCGACCAGACTACTTCCTCTACATGGGGGCCGTTCGAGCAACTTCCTCAGTCGGTAACGTTGCACCTAAGCGAGCTCCAGCTGTTGCCGAGGGGGAGGCCACTTCGTCGAGACAGGCTCCCTGCCACATCCAGCGATAGCACCCGCCGGAGAACATCATCGACGACATCGACCGTCGAGTCACGTGGTCCAGGTTCTATCTCTCTCACTTTGCTCATTCGACTTTTGTTGCGTCTTTTGAGCCCCGAGATGTTGGACACGCTTTGATGGATCCAGATTGGGTTAATACCATGCATGAGGAGTTAGAAAAATTTGAGCGAAACCGCGTTTGGGTCTTAGTTCCTGCACCACCTAGTTGCCACCCCATAGGTACCAAATGGGTTTTAAAAAATAAACAAAGTGAAGATGTGGTGGTAGTGCGCAACAAGGCTAGCTTGGTAGCTCAAGGCTTTTGTCAAAAGGAGGGAATAGACTATGAGGAAACCTTTGCTCCCGTAGCTCATTTAGAGACAATTAGAATCCTTCTAGCTTTTGCAGCTTCTAAGGGTTTTAGACTTTTTCAAATTGACGTTAAGCACGAGGCAAGTACATGAAGGACATTCTGAAGAAGTTTGACATGGGCGAAGCAAAGCCCCTCTTGACACCCATGTCTACTACGACTTCCTTAGATGCGGACGAGGAAGGAGAGGCGGTGGATCAGACGGAGTACCGAAGCATGATCGGGTCGCTTCTGTACTTGACAGCGACTCGGTCGGACATTTAGTTCGCTGTCTGCTTGTGTGCACGCTTTCAGGCGTCCCCACGGACTTCGCACAAGCAGGCAGTGAAACACATCATGAGGTACTTGCGCTTCACTCCCGAATTTGGACTTTGGTTTTCCACCTGTTCCTCTCTTGAGCTTTGTGGTTATTTTGATGCCGACTTTGCCGGGTGCCGTCTTGATCGGAAGTCCACTACTGGGATTTGCTAGTTTCTTGGGTCTTCCTTGGTGTCTTGGTCTTCTCGCAAACAGTCTAGCGTGGCATAGTCGACGTGCGAAGCTGAGTACGTTGCCGCGGTTAGTTATTGCTCTCAATTGATTTGGATGATAGCCACTTTGAAAGATTTTGGTCTTGTGCTTACTAAGGTGCCTCTGCTTTGCGATAGCACGAGTGCAATTAGTGTGGCCAAAAATCCCGTGCTTCATTCTAAAACCAAGCACATTGAGGTTCGCTTTCACTTCTTGCGTGATCATTATGAGAAGGGCGACATTGACCTCCGGCATGTCGAGACCCAAAACCAACTTGCGGATATTCTCACAAAACCTTTGGATCAAGCTGCGTTTTCGCGCCTTCGGGGCGAGTTGGGTGTTTGCTTCCCTTTTTAGTTGAGGCAAGCTCTTTGTGTTTCATAGTTCTTTTTGGTCTTTATTTGTCTTTTTTTTCTTTCGTGTCTTCTTAGTGTTAATTGGTGTCATTGCATCTTGCATCTCATTTGCATTTGTGACATAGTTCATTTTAAGCTTCATACATATAGCCGATATAATGAATCTATGCTCTATTTGAGGTGCTTTATGTGTCTATGGTGTTGGCTAACTTAGACTCTCTTTGGTCTCTAGATATGAAATAGAGCTAAGTTAGAAAAGCTTTAAAACTGAATTTAATTCCTCATGTCACCTCTAAAATGACACTAGCATGTGTAGGCTTTTGAAGATCCTTCTTGGCTGCCTTGTATATAGCTTGTAACTATGGCTCTTCATTGTTTCATTCACTTCCATGGAGCACCATGCTTAAAATTGATCTAAAATGAAATTGCTCTCTGTTTTGTGAATTGGAAAGATCGAGTTGGGTCTGCATTATGAGCACTTCACCGTGTGTTCGAGAGTGCTTCCCATATGGGTGGAACTTGAGCGGTGTTGTGTATGACCAAAACAGGTGTGTCAAGTCCTTTGACTTCGCCCAGTTGGTAAGCAGTGGCATCACTTTTCTTACAACCACTCGCATACAACTTAAATGTGCCTAAAACTGAAATTTGGCTGCGAAACTTTGAAATGAAAAATTTATTTAGTTGGGTCATTGGCTTATTGTATGAACTTTGCTAGGGATAGTTCTACTTGCTATACATGAGATTGCTTTGAGATAGTTCCTATCTTGCTTGCCATGTTTAGTTGTCACTAGGAGGTGATACCCATTCCTTGCTCACACATGTAATCTTCTCTATTTTGGCTTCTAAAGTGATCTTTAGCTCAACCTGAGTTTTTGTTGGGCACGTAGAGCTTTTCCTATTCTCACTGGATCACATCACTTAGAGCATCTATTCATTGTCTTTGCTCTATGTATGAAGCTTGTTGCACTCATTCTGCATTTCATGGCATTTGTGGCCGATTCTTGAGTTTTGAGCTTTGATGAGCTGCATGTGTCACCAAGGGGGATAATTGTGCATTTCTTTCATATCTAACCAAGGAAAATAGTGCATTTTCATACTTGCACTAGTCAAGAGGGAGAGATGCATTTCATTTCATTTTCAGTCATCTACTTCCAAGGGGGAGATAGAGTGCATCTCATTGGTTTCATTGGTTTAGAGCTTCTTTGGTCAAGGGGGAGTTTTTGTGCTTCTTTTGGCTTAAGGCATTTAAATTGGTATCTTTCTCAGGGGGAGCTTTTGCTAGATGTGTTGAGTCGTTGCCTCTTCTGGAGGGTCTAGCTTGCTTTGTTGGCTCCGATTGGTTTCGGTTAGCTTCTTGAGCCTTATGAGTTTTAATTGGTATCTTTGAGCTCCCTTAGTGCTTCAATTGGTATTATGAGTTTTGAGAGCTATGATTGGTATCTTGAACTTGCTAGCGGTGTTGAGCCCATTTTCTGCCTCTTCTTGAGGGCTAGCATTGTTTTGCTTGGTTGCGTCGAGCAGCTGCCCATGTCTTTGGGAACCAAGTTTTGGACTCGTTTTGCTTCTCTCAAGTGACCCCGTTTTGGCTTTCTTAGCTTTTTGGTCATTTGGAGAGCTTTACCTTGTGGCTCAAATCTGAAATGCACTTGTGTTCACAATGCACTCATCAAGGGGGAGATTGCGAACACATGGTGGATAAGTACCCATGTAGTTCAGTTTTGTGATGAGTGATTGCCCAACACTTGAGCATTTCAGTTTGAGTGGCTTACCCTAACCTCTTTGCAAAAGCAAATGTGTGCCTGTCTATCGGCTTGTGGTGTGCAGGTGCTATGCCTAGTGATTGCGGTCAATGGCGTGGAGAAGGTCGAGTAGAGGCTTGCCGTGCCGATGGACTGAGAGCGGTGAAGGGCGGAAGCGGGGCTTGGACTGAGGGACTATGGGCGCCGGTGGACTATCTGTTAGTACTTGGCACCAGCAAGTACGAGAAGACATGGAGGTAGACCGAGTTGACCAAGTCAAGACGGCAGACGAGCGGGTCGAGCAGAGGCTCATGGGACTCGGAGTCCGACCGGGCGAGGACAAGGTGGATCGAGTCGAGCGGTTTGGTGGTTTGGGCCTCAAAACCATCCGAGGAAGGTTTCCGATTTTGGGCCTCAAAACTCGGGGTTCGGTAGTTGAGCCCAAAGCTATCGGTGGCGGGTTTCCTGGGTTTGGGCCTCAAAACCTAGGCGGAGCTTCCGAGGAAGCGGTGATGGCACATGGCAGAATCCTGGAGGTTGCGTCGAGGCGACGGCAACTCCCAGCAGGAAGTGGGGCCGTTCATTCAAACGAGTGGCTGAGGGTTATCGACTTGGATTACAATGTCTTAGGGCTTGGTAATTCGGACATGTATCTAAGGGGGTCTTTGGGAAATAGACAAAGCCTCGTTAAATAGAGGATGAAGGGGTATCCTCATCCTATCTATTGAATCATAATAATTTTGCACCACCTCTCTCTCTCTCTCTCTACCCTCTCACTAGTTCATGAGATCCCTAGGTTGATTTCACTAACCTTTGTAAGAACTTGAGTTTGTTGCGAGGAATCGGAGGCCCTAACCTCTGTAAGCCATGGTGGCTTCGATTTCGTGATTGTGTCCCCGTTTTGCTTGTGTTCATCGCATTTTGCTTTTGCTCCCTCTTTTTCCCGAGATGATTTCTCTTTGTAGGGAGTAGCTCTTGCAATTCCGTTTGAATCAAGTTGTTCGTATTCGAGAGGAGCATCTTTGCACCGAAGGATCCATCCTCAAACCTCTTGAGTACGTAGATCGGGCGAAATCTTTGTGGTGTTCTTCATTCTTGAGTTTCTCCCCCAAATCCTTTGTTTCCCTTCAATCCGAACCAAATCGAGCGATGATTTCTTCGGGATAGCTCCTCCATAGCACTAGAAACATGCCTACCAAGTTGGGTTGCTAGTGGAGATCATTTGGTTAAGATTTGGGAAGATTTAGCGAAGAGAAAATCGTTTTTCGCGTTTACTGCGTTTCTGTCGGGGGCGTCAGATGCTCCGACGGTTTGCGTCAGACGCTGGTACGTGCTGATGTCAGGGTCCATCGCTCGTCCTGTCTACGCGGCTCAAGTTCGCGTCAGACGCTCACCATCGTCTGTCGCCTGACCGCCAGACGCATCTGTCGGTTTTGAGTGTTGCATAGCTCTGTTCTTTTCCGTTGGACACTCGCCAGCGTCTGTCGGGTGTCCGCCAGACGCGTCCGTCGCCTGGAGTACCTCTCTGTTCGGCTCTGTGTTGGTGTTAGACGCTAAGTGCACCGTCTGTCACTTCTATTCCAGCGTCCGACGCTGGCGCACTGCGACAGAGCGTCTGTCGCCTGTTTTCACAGCGTCCGACGCCTGTCTGTTCTGCCTGTTTTTCCTAGTTCCTTGCCTCTTTTCCCTAAGGGTCGAGAACCTACGTTTTGGGGTTTCCGGTGTTTTTCCTCAATTGTCGGTGAGCTCTCGTTTCTCTCTTTTTTCGCCTAAATCCCCGCTTCTGTCAGGCTCTCTGGAAGTCGTTCGTCTGAATCCCCGCTCGCGTTGCTCGGGGGAGGTTGATGACCCAGCAACTGGGTTTGGTTTTTAGGAAGAGTGGCTCGGATATTTCGAGAGAAATTTGAGGCTCCCATTCACCGCCTTCTCTGGTCGCCGTTCTCGGTCCTTCACGGTATTTTGATGGTGATAAAATAGCTCATAATTACCATCAACAATCTCCTCATTACAAACATTGCAGAAGTAATACCATAATTTAATTTATATCAAAGTAGCGGAAATTTGAAGTCATATTACAAACCATAAGTTTTGAAACATAACTAAAGTGTCATACGATAATAATACATCAAGCTGCTGATAGAGTATAAACAAAACAACCGAAGTACTCTTGCCCAAGAGTCAAGCAAAGACAACTAATCCTCATCATCTTCCACTAAAACAACGGTCATGCAGCACGAAGCTACACAGACTGGATTGGGACCCTCATTTGCAACAGGGGTTAACAAACCCTGAGTGCTGGAGTACTCAACAAGACTTATCCGATAAAAGAAAATATTTGATGGACAAAAGGTATGCAAGTCATAGGATTCAAGGTGCGGTTTGCAAGACTCAAGTATTTTGCATAAATAAGCATTTATAAAAAGAATTTAAATCCATTTAATTCGTTCATAATATTACTCGAGTACCAATCTAAATTTATGATCGATAACAAGGTAATAAACCATCCATGAAAGGAAACCATCAAGTATCCAATTTAAGTTTCATTAACTATATTGATAAAAACAGGGTTATGTTTCCATATCCAAGGAACACGACAATTCGAACCAGTTAAAACTTAGTTGGGACTTCCCTATCACACAACATATACAACACTAAAGCACACATATGACTACCTTTCCCTGGATCCTCTTGCCAAAACAGGGGTTCCGCTACCCGAGAGCACAATACACCTCCATCCAGTTCCTCGAACTTGGAGGGTACACACTACTCTCGCCATCTCTCCACTCCCAATGCGGTTTGACCGTTCTTAAAATAAGAATAGCCAGAGTCCAGCTTCCCCAAAGGTATATGATAAGTACTCCAAAGTCACAACGCTTAGACTTTAACAACGGACGGTCCCTAATGACACAGGAGGAAAGAAACCCGCTCGCCAGTCACCACTGGTGGATCCCAAACACCGTGTCCGCCCGGTCCCGAATTATTACTTCCAACAACATTTCTTTCTCAAAAGAGCATAACCATTTGTCACAGCAATACACTATGTGTAAGTGACCGGAAATCACCTACTATAAAAGTCTAAGCATATTAAGCATTTTAGCAAACTTTTGCATCTTTAAACAAGTGTCAAGGTATAAGGTACAATTTACACAAGGATAAGGCTATGCATGAAGCAGGAATTTAATAAAGTAAGATAATACAATATCATAAACCATAAGTGTATTTAAATAAAAGATTTTAAATACAAGGTAGAGTTTAAATGCACCAGGGCTTGCCTTGGTTGGAGGGATACACAAACTCAGGCTCAGATTCCACAAGAGAGAAAACCCCTTCACTAGAGGGATTATCCAACCCAACCAACGAACAATCTACACGATATAATGTCATGCTTAGATGATGCTTGAAATGATAAACATGATGCTCTGCAACACACAAACATGTACTTAAAGGATGAACAAAATAGATTAACAACCTTGAGTATAACTTACCTTCATGAAAGAAAGTTAAACTTAAGCATAAAGCAAATTAGTTAAACCATGATTAAAATGATCATGTAGTTTAATAATTATGTCCAAAAGAACTAAGCAAACAACATTACTTCATACATTTCCATACTGTGGTTGTCACTGGACAAATTACCATTTGCATCAAATAATACAAAACCACTCAAAACATAAAGTCATTAGGGTTTCTAAGTATTTTATAATTAATTATACACATAGCCATGTATAATAGTTCATTCAAAAATTCCCAAACTTTTTGTACAACAAGGTATAAGTGTATAAAGGTTACACAAAAATTCCCAGAATTTTTGCAGCATCACACAGGGCATGAAAAATCATGGAAAAGTCATTTCTTAATTAATTTGAGCATTTTTACAGGATTAAAAATGTACTGAACATGGACATGATATATTTTTATTAAATACTACACATCACAGAGAGTATACACAAAATTTTATGGAATTTAATCATGCATAGAAATAAACATATGAAAATAACAAAAAGCATTACTGTGCAAAATAGGAAATTAGAAAAACTCTTTGTTTTTCTCACTGATGCCTGGGCCCCGCACGTCAGTGAGCCAGGGCAGAGCAGCGGTGCCGATGACCACAAAACACGGCGGTGCGTCGCCGGCAGTGAACCAAACGACGAACCGATTCTTGCGCTGGAACCTACACCTCCTCCCGAACCCAACGAGGTGCGACACGACCCAACTTATCCCTTGCAAACACCTCACCGGCGGCAATGGCGGCAACTCGAGCTCGACCGCGCATACCCCGGCGAGTACAGACATGCGCCGGAGCAACTAAGCACACCAACGAACTCAGGAAGCAAACGCAAATACAACACACCCAGAAAACGAGGCTAAACACTACCACAGTGACCTTGCCGACGGCAATGGTGGCACCCCGCACGTGGCCGCACATGCGCCCTTGAACACAAGCCATAATCGGCTCTACCAAGCACCCCAGTAGACTCAGCGACCCCCAAACAACGCGAAGCGCACGCAAAACAAACCAAAACCCTAACGCAACGACCTCGTCGACGTGACATGCGTCGGCGAAACTGCGTACGCGCTCGAACAACCAACACCGCGACTGGACTCACGAAGGCTAGGCGAAGCTAGTGCAAGACTCAGACGTGAAAAAGATGGACTATCGAGTCCCACCGACGAGCGCACCGCCGTGGCCGCCATGAGCAGCGGCGGAGCTCGCGGACAAAGCACAACGGCTCGAAATAAGATCAACTAAGCGCGCGGAGAGTTCGAGGAGCTCACCCCGGTTACGAAGCGCTCGCAAACGTGGCCGGAAATGAAGCAGAACAACCGGTCAACGAAGACTGTGCCGGCGGAAATGGTGAACAAGGCGGCAACGGCGGCGTTCCCGGAGCTATAGACCACCAAAGAAGAAACGGCAGGGCCGACGAGGATCAGCGATGAACGAAGAAGATGAAACAAGAACCAGAAGGAAAATGTGGCTCCTGTGTAGCCGGTGCGACTGCAAACCAGAGCGGCAGCCTCTCGCCGGAGTTGAGGAAGACAGAGTCGCGCCGGGCGATTGGAGGCTCGGCGGCTTCAACCAACTCACGCGGGAGATGTTCGAGGTCAAGGCGAAGGCAAAGGAAGTGAATTGGGGACTTGGCAGTGGATGGTTGATGCATGCGGGCTCGTCGACATCGCAAGAGTATTCGGCGGAGCAGAGCAGAGCTGCGCGCGAGTGTGGAAAGAGGGCAAGGGGTGGACGACGTCCCGTTTTTAAGACGACAACGGAGCCGTGGTGATGCCACGCACGCGATGCGACGCACATTGCGGACATGAGGCGCTCGGCGAGCTTAGCAGCTGACCGACCAGGTGTCGACGCCATGAGCATTGTACCGACATGCCAGTGCTCGATGAAATGACTGAATTGACCTTGGTACTAATTTTCTCAAGCTTCCAAGGGTTTTCATGAAAAACTTTGAATACCAAAGGTGCTCAAAATTTCATGATCTACAGTTTTGTAAATATGCACTTTTTCGAATTCGGCCTAGAAATGAAAATGCATTTTTGAACATTGAAACTCCTTTTTTAAAAAGATTTACCCCCTTTTGAATTACTCTAAAAACTTGAATAACACTTGAAAAACTGTAAACACAACAATTGCAATTCAAACTGAGCTCTACCATAATGCTTTAACAACCATAGTCAAATTTTTTTTAGATTTTGAAAATCATGTTTAGGGTTTAATTCACCCCCTTTGGAAATTAGGGTTTGGAATTAAATTTTTGAAAATTTGAATTTGAAAACATGACCAGCATTCACACATATGATCAAACACAACCAAGTAAACTCATTTTAGTTCAATGCATAACAAGGTTCTCAATCAATTGAAAGATGCTTAATGCATATGATGGCATGATCAAGTTTTGATTAAGTGTTTAAACACCAGGGGTGTTACACCGCGGGAGCGAGCGCCGTGACATGCTCGGCTAGGGGGGAGACTGTTGTGGTGGCGCCGGTCCTCGCCGTCGCAGAGCACATGCCCGTGGCTCTGTCCTCGACCCTGAAGGTGGTAGTCATCGACGACTCTGGGGAGGACGACAGCTAGGCCGATGCCATGGTCGTGGATGTCCTGATGGACAAGTCGACCGTGGCGCTAGAGAACGTGGTGGTGGCCACGACGGGCGAGGCCAGCGGTCATGATGTTGTGGGCGCGGGAGTGGCTATGGATCTCCTGGCTGTGGTACCTGAGGCTGAGGCGGTGGCAGCTGGAGCAAGTGACGAGGCCCTCATGGGCAGCCCCCTGCCAAAGGAACTGTCTGCCGCCCGTGCGGCGAAGGCCATTCTCTCCCAGCCCAGTGTGACCTCGCCGGACCGGGGGGGTTGATGCCGGAGGTGACGCCGCCCCGGGGACTTTGCGCCATCTTTGCCCTGATCGGCGTTCCTTTGGCGACGGGGAGCGGATCTCCTGGGCCGACCGAGGGAACCCGGGAACGCCCGTGTTCGTGCTGGACGACCGACGTGAGAGCCACCACTAGGATTGCGTGGAGGCCTCATGGCAGGAGCACGAGCGCCTAGTCGCACGCGAGGTGGAGCTGATCCAGAGGGCGGTCGCAGCGCTCTCCGACGACTTCTTGCATCATGGCAACGTGAGGGACCGTTCAAGCGTATGTTTTTGTCAATCTCTTTATTGTGGATTTTCCGACGTTTCCCCTTCGTACAGGTCCTGATGGCGACTAGTGTCGGCAAGTCTGAGTTCCTCCGACGTGAGGCTGGTCGGTGGACCCTCGGATTGGGGATGTCTGCCGGGGAGGCCGCCATGGCCGAGGAACTCGCTGTTGCTCGTCTTCGGATGGCGGAGCTGAAGGAGCGGCTGGGAGCCTCAGAGCTGAGGGTGGAGGGTGCCCAGGCGTGGGCACACAGGAGTGCCGCCGACACCAAAAGGCTGGGCCGAGAGTGGAACCAAGCGTGTGTCGATGCTAAGGACGCTCGCAAGACGCTGGAGGCCGAGCGCGTGGCGCACTGGGACGAGGCGGATTGCCTGACGGATGAGCCTGATGTCAAGGCTCAGGGACGGTGCTGGGCTGCCTCAGCGTTGGCGTCCATGGAGGAGGAGCGCAATGTCATGCGGTTCCAGCATGACAACAATCGCTGCGAGCGCGACGAGGCTATGGCCCGCTTCGTTGAACTGTCGAGCAGGGAGCGCGACCGTAGCGTGGACGCTGAGTGGAGAATTCGGGAATTCTCTGCTCAACTTGGTGCAACACCGCATGACAATCAACGCCATCCTAAAGGAGAATGAAGGTGCGCTTTCCTGGCCCATTTGCTTTTTGTGTGGTTACGATCGAGTTCGGAGGCTGAAAACCCCCTTCTTGTTGCCCCAGAGCTGCAGGCGGGCGCGGAGGAGTCATAGGCGTTGCACGAGGCCGTGCACGGTGTGTGCGCTACCTTCGGGGTACCTGATGCAGGGACCGGACCATACGCGGCCAGGAACCGCATTGGCCTGCTCTGGGAGCCAGGCCAAGCTATGGTCTGGGAGGCCCTGGACGTCGGTGTCCACCGCACCATGGCCATTACAGCCTGTCTCTACGATGTCGTGGACCCAACCTTGATCAGCGACGGCTACCCCCAGGACGCCCCAGTGGAGCTGCTTGACCAGGTTGAGGCTGATGCCGAAAGGCCAGCAACGGCGTTGACCACCAGGCTTGAGGATGAAGTCTTTTCGCCGCTGGAGGAGTGACCCTATGTGGTTAGTTGTCAGGGCCAATGGCCCTTGTAAGAAACACTTAAATTACCCTCTGCTACTGTGCGCCCTGGAGGGCTTTGGACAAGTTGGATTGCTCCTTGTGAGCTTGCTTTTATATTTGCTTGTTCATTTTTGCCGTTTAACTTACTTGCCCAACATTTCCTGGGAAGAGGTTTAACCTACGCAGGTGAGCGATCGGGTGGAGGTACTTGGCTCCAGGGAGCTGGCGTGCCTCGCAATCCGTTGTTGCGACCTAGGTCGGTTTTTTTTCTTGGCCGAGGATGATGAGGCTTTTCGTTTAGAGGGCAAAGATTTTGCGCAAAAAGTTTTTCGGAAAGAGAAACAGGGGGTTCCCCCTTTCTAGCCCCCGAGCGAGGTGTGCTCTGGCCTAAGCCGGGAGTGCACCTTGCTAAGCGATTGGTCTAAGAGTTCCCATATTTTCATTCCTCGAACTTTTTGCATTGGAGATTACATGCGTATGTACAATGTTCTAAGTAAACTACTAAAAGTAGAGAACGACGTAGCTGTTAGTGTTCTAGGCGTCTGAGCTCTTCGTGTTCTGGGGGTCGACGTCCATCTTGTCTGCGGCTGTTGGTATTTCTCATGACTATTGGATAACCGTTCCAGCACTTCACCTAGGAGTATTCAAGGTATCGTAATTTATATTTTCCCAAGGGAAAGCTAGGCTAGAAATGATAATTGGATAGAGATCCTAGAGAGCACCTCAACTTAGTACCAACTAGTATAGGGGGGTAAACGATATATGTGATAGGAAGGATTGATGAATGAAGATGCTACGGTAAACGATACTTAGAACGGACTAGATAGACTAGCTAGGTGGGAGGACAACGAGAGAGTATAGGGACTCCTACGTACTTCACTCTACTTCAATATACTTAGCCAATTAACTAGTCTAATCACTATAGTTTGTCTCCTCAATACAAGTATGCTAGGCGAGGGATAGATCAGTAGGAGGACAAAACTCCTACCAGATCGCGCCCTCTTCTTACGGGGGCCTTACCTTTTAAGAACTTGCCTATAAACACGTGTTGGAATACAACGACTAGACAAGGCTGTCACCTCTTGCTAGCTACCACAAACAATCCGTGCAGCAAGCGATAACCAAGGATAAGATGATGTATAAGCACCACGCTTACACACA
The DNA here is from genome assembly GCA_022036555.1 of Microstegium vimineum. NCBI lineage: Eukaryota > Viridiplantae > Streptophyta > Magnoliopsida > Poales > Poaceae > Microstegium > Microstegium vimineum. The sequence continues at coordinate 24,360,025 of CM039131.1, forward strand.
ACTTACTACTTTGACTACGATCTATAATCAAAGCACCCTATGACAGACAATGATCGCATACGGGGAAGGTCACAAGGATCACATACTATGAATGTAAAGGCTATTAAAGAGCAAAACCATATAGAAAGACTATACCTAGTATAGAAATGCTTAAAGTAAATACTAAGTAAAACAAAGAGAAAGATATATATTGAACAAGATAAAGTCTTACAAAGAAGGAAAGATACAAGAGCTATACCAGACTCTCCAGAAGACAACTCCGGAAATCCCGAGCACATCTCGACTCAACTCTAACTCACACACTAGACAAACTCCTAGAATAATCTAAGGAATAGAGCTTGTAGGCTTCTTCTTCATGTGTAGAGAGAGGGGGTCACCCTCTATTTATAGTGGGGGTGGAGTAGGGGATACTCCGGTGCCACGTCAGTGATCCAGGGCCTTCCATCCTCCACCCTTGGATCCAACCGACCCTTGAACCGACCAAGGGATGGATGGATGTGATTCATGATGTGGGGGAGAGGTATGGCGGTTGGAGGGACCCAACCAACCTAGGGAGGCGGTCGGCCGACCGCCCCTATGGTAGGTGGGCCCTCCTCTGACCTCCTAGAGATGGTCCCACTAGTCAGGGACCAAGTGGGGACCTGTTGGGCCTAGATGGGGGGGTCGGCCGATCCCCCCTTGGGGGCTCTGGCCCACCTCGGTCTCCCAGGTGCTGGTCCCACTTGTCATAAATGTTGGATGTTGGTCCTGTGGTAGTTGTCACGTTTATCTCCTTGGTGTGGGCCCATGGATCCATGTGCTATGCTTGTGAGCCATTGAGAGAAAGCACAGAGTGATCCAAGGGTTGGAAATCACTCTGGGATGCTTCTCTTGGATCATGGCCGAGAGGGGAGCCATGTGGGCCCATAGGGTGGTCGGCCGACCCCCTATGTGGGTCCCACTGGCTCTTATTTGCTTCATTTCTTCATTCCTGTACATAAACACTCGTGGACATGTGGAACTAGTTATTTGATAAAATATTCTCATGATGTGTTTGTTTATCCTTGATCCTGAGGTTGGTGGCAACATTTTAGCTATGTAAAAGTTGATCATAATTTGTGCCAACAAGATCCCCCAAGCTTAACCTTTGCTCGTCTCGAGCAAACAATCAAACTTAGGTTGATGGATCAGGAGTTGCTACTATGCTTCATATTTCAAGAGTACTAAATCTACAACAATCATACTTCTCTTCTGAATGGAAAAGTTAGCAATAAAGACTCAACTATATTACCTTAGTCCTTCATGGGGCTTATAGCTTTATCCTTTATCTTGAGAGGTTGAGAGATAGAACAACTTGACTTGAGCACTAGTTTTCTCATTCTTTCCCAAGTTTCATATCGGAGGTTTTGCAAGATTTTGTAAAAGAAAACTTAGTGTTCCTCAAAAGGTACTCTCGAGTCGCTCATAAGGTGTATGATTCCTCACCAAGGCGTATATCAAAGTTTGCCTTCTTTTATCCTATATCTAAAGCTTATGTGGAGCTATAGGTAGGGATCAAAGATGTAGCAAACTTACCTTGCATATATTGTAAAGTCAAATTTCGGATCCAAGGAGAGAAATGTCATACTCTTAGATCAAGATGTGCAAGTGTGTGGAAACATGACAAATGATCAATACTCCTATATTGGGATGATCTCTCTTTCCTAACTTATTATTTTGAGACATAGCTATCTTTTTAATTTTTCTATGAGCTTTGAAGATGCTCATCATTTATTTATTTATTTTTTATTTATTTTTTTCAAAGAGATTTGGAATGCTCATAAATTTGGGACTTAGATTGTCCCTGAATTTTTTTTTCATAGTTTTGCATAGTCTATGTCTCATTTACTAGCAACAAACTTAGAGAGAGTTTTTTTCTACTTAGAGCATGGAGTATGAACTATGTGGAAATGTAAGGCATGTTTCTGCGTGGCGTGTAGAAGCAGCATGTATATGTGGCGTGTACGTGATCTTGGGAGCATGATAAATCTCTCAACAAGGGTCACAAAACTTGACCGAACTCAACACAAAGCAAGTAGCTTATGTAGAAAGCTTATATCATGAAAGAGCATGTATGTCTTTGGTAGGAATTTTCACCATTGAGGAACAAAAAGTGTTTTATCATTTTAATAAATAAAACTCCGATAGTCATTCTTGCTTAGAACAATATTATAGCAGCTCTTATCTTGTCATATCATGTCTCACAACCACTTAGACTTAGTTACGGTATTTGCAACCCACAAAAGTTTGAGGTTCATGATGCTTTCTTTTAAGCCAAGTAATCCATACTTAGAGAAATACCAAGTTGTAAACTAAGTACTAGAGCTATATTTAGCAGAGAAACTATTCATCATTTCCATAGGAGATATTAATTTTCATGGAACATGTGACAGTGGATTTAGAGAAAGTCTTTTTATTCTTTTTAAAAAAAATCAGAGCAAAGATAAGCAAAAAAATGCATGAATATAAATAATGAAATTAAAAACTTACCTTAGTGGGGGAGAGAACCTCCCCCAAGCTTATCTTTTGCTCAATGATGCGGCGGATATAGATGTAGTCGCCGCCACGCGTCCCAATGCCGGTATTGTTCTTCTTGCATTTCTTGGATGTCTTCGGTAGTTTGCTGGGCGATGCGTGTTGTCTCACCGTGCTCAACACGTAGCTCACCAAAGGTATTGGTGAGATGATCAAATTGTTATCGTAATTCACGATGCTCCATTTCTCGTGTGGACGAGAAGGATGCTCGTGGTCTTTGCGTCCGTGATGGTCGAGGAGGCATGCCACTAGAAGTGTGCATGGGATCGGAAGAGGCATCGTCTTCCTCCTAGCCAATACCTCCTCGGGAGGGGCCACCTTGCTCAAGGTGAACAAAATATAGCCCCTCCCGAGCTCTCCTGTCTGATCCTGCAAAACCTCTTTGTCCAATTCCTTGATCTAAATCAAGGGTTAGCTTACAGGTCCTATACAACTGAAGTTGCCTATTTGGAAGAGGCATCTCAATTGTATGACCACTGTAAATTATGTTAAGTTCACCATTGACATCTCTCTTTAACATTCGAATAGAAGCAAGAAATTCTTCTGAAATTACCGCTCTAGGTGAAGTGATGTAAACAAAGGGTTGAACACCATTTAGCAGATTCATGGATTCGGCAAGATGAGTGATTAAAGATGTGAATTGAATAGATTCATTACTCTCAATTGAACTTTGCCAAAAGTCCACTAAGCATTTTACAGGAGATATTTGAATTTCGTTTACCATGACATAAATCAATTTCAATTCCATGTCACTTACCAAGCTAGCATTACTTCCAGGAAACAAAGTTATTTTCATCCAAAGATGCATGAAACGAAGGGTTGGATTATGAATTTCCTCAGGTTTAGGATTTGAGCAATCTTTTATAGCAGAGATAGAGAACCAAAATTTCCTCTTGTTAAACCTACGCATGGCAAGGTCTAAATCTATCAAACATGAATTACCAAAACCAAGAGCAGTATTAGGATGACTCCAAGATAGGCTATGGCTTTGATTAAACATGCGAAAGGTAATTCCAACATTAGAGACTTGGAGAGAGCATAAGAATTCTATGGTAAGTAACTCAATTCCAAACTCTTCTACTTGCCAAAAGCTAGACCAAACAATAGAGGAAAAGATTGTGTCGACTTCGGTGGTCATACCTGCGTTGGAGAGAAGATTCGGATCCAATATTCTTGTGTGCTCGAAAGATCAGTCCCGAAGAGAGAGATATCTTTGTTACTCTAGTTGGTCGAACCAGAGACAACTTTTTTGATCATAGGTTCTCATCGGGGGCACCATGAATGCCTCGATATGAGGTACCTCCTCCGGCACTTCTTCTTCCTCCTAAGGTTGTTATTCGGTTTGGAGGTTCTCCCAAGTGTATCGGGCAGAACCTCCCCTTCTTCTTCCTTAGGAAGTGTCCTCGGATTGGTGAGAGCTTCGAGATGAGCTCTTACTAATGGCTTGCTTCATTTTCTTGAATGCAGATGTCAATGGGTTCTTCATCTTTGGATAGGAAGAGGCAAGACTAGGAGAAGGTTGTGTGTGGAGAGAGTTTCCTAATTTGCCTCGCGGGGAGAAGTTTGAGCTAAGAGAAGCTTGATGAAGACAAGAGATCTTCTTGTGGACTAGTGAGAGCAACACTACTTCTCTTGAAAGCTAAGGACTTCTCTTGAATGAAGAGAGGAGAGAGAAAGGCAAGGAGAGGCTTGAGCTAGAACTAAATTCTAGTTGAGGTGTGAGGGAATGAGCTCTCCTTGCATGGGGTTTTTATAGGGGAGAGGAGAGGCATCAAGGGGGGCACCATGAGGTGGTTGGCCGACCCCCTATGGGCATGCCCCTTGGGTGCCATGATCACATTTCTCGGGAGATGCCTTACACAAAGCAAAAGAGAAAGAGGAGCTGACCAAAAGTGGTCGGCCATCCCCCTAAAGTGAAGATTCCACTCATGCTTTTTCTAGTGCTTGGTGAAAGGTGAAAGATGTGATATGATGTGATCAAAAGCTGAGCTAAAGTAGTCAAGATTCTCCTCTTTAAAGAAAGAGTAGTGGGGGACAAAGGTATGTCATGCTTTGATGAAAGGTGATTGATGTGTTTTCTTTTTCAAAGCATGACAAAGTGAAAGTGATCGATGTCATGATTGCCCACTTTAGACAAGGAGTAGTGGGAGACAAGGATGTGTCATGCTTTAATCAAAAGTGATTGATGTACTTTAAAGCATGACAATACAAAAGAGATGTCCCCTAAAGATAACTCTGATTTTTGAAAGTCTCACTACTCAAATTATGAGATTATTGGAGAAAGGATGATGGGGAAGAAAGAGGGATGAACATGGGGTACCTAGGGTGTTCGGCCGACCCCTAGTCCTCCATTGTTTTTTCTTTTTCTGTTATGAGGATCACAATGTGTTCCCCTTTTTAACTAAGCCAAGCTAGGGTGCATAGGGTGGTCGGCCGACCCCCCTATGTCCCTACCTTTTGTCCATTTTGTTACTAAACTAATTCTCAAGATTTTATTTTATCTAAACTTTATTTTCTAGATTTTAAGTATGAAAGAAAGTAAAGGTTTGAACTAAATGTAAGAAGGGAAATTAAAGATAACTACCAACTTACCTTTCAGCGAAGGCTCCTTGATTTTAAGTCCTCGGAGTAGGACTCTCCTTCTTATTAATTCCTCGGGTGCACTTGATGGCTCCGGAGACGAAGATCGTGGTGTGTGCACCTCTTCGCTTTCCAAACCTGCCTTGGATTGGCGGGTTCGTCCTTCTTGAGTGCATTGATCTTGGCCTCTGGGTACTGCTTCTTTTGGCACGAAGCTCAAACTCTACTTTTCGGTGGTTGTGCTTTTGCCTGTTTGTTAAGTTTATAACCATTGAAAGCACATTTTACCTTATGACTCGAGAACTAGAAGTGGATCTGGCCCGATCCAATGTAGATGACTGCGTTGGTGTTGTTGAGGAAGGGCCTTCCCAAGATGACGGGGACTTCCACGTTAGCTCCCATGTCTAGGATCATGAAGTCGGTGGGAATGTACTCATCTTGGATGTTCACCAAGATGTCCCTTGTGAGTCCCTCGGGAAACCTTATCGTTTGGTCTGCCATCTGCAAGAGAACACATGTAGGGACCAAAGGTCCTCCTAACAAATTATCATAAGTTACCTTAGACATGATGTTTACGCCCGATCCGAGATCGCGGAAGGCGGTGTGGAAGGTTTGTTGTCCAATTGAACACTTGATCGTCGGGTGGCCTGGATCTCCCTTCTTCATGATGAAGGGAGGATCGAGAAGATAGCCCCAATAGGAGCGAATTGGAGGCTTACCGAACTTTGTTGTTACCATATTCACATGCTCAATTGGATCCTCTGGTTTCCTAGGGATCTTACCCTGTTCTAGAGATGGCATAGCTGCTACTAATTGAGCTAATTGGGTTTCTAGCATTTTATTAAAACTCAATTGATTTTTCATGGCAGTTATGAAGCTATCCATTTTCTCACCAAAATTTTCAAGAACTTTATCAGTGACAATCATCTTTTTATTTATACCATCATTAATCTCTGATTGACCAAGAACAAGATCTTTCAATGAAGGCTGGTTATTGTAAGAATTGTAATTGTTGTAATTGCTATTACCTCCATTACCTTGGTAGAAGGGGCATGAATTCCAACTTCCTTGTTGTTGGGGTCGATACCCATGTTGTTGTTGTTGCTGCTGATGATGAAGTTCACGTCCTCCTTTGATGTCTCGGGGCAATTGTTGCCCGAGTGATCATTTCCCTCCGCACACCTCGCACCATGGATTGGCTTCAACAGCTTGTGCGGCGGCGATGGGGTAGATGGCCTCTCATTCCTTCTTGGAACCTTCTTCTATTTTCTTTATCAAGAGGTCCATCTTCCAGGTGGTGGCTTCTTGTTTGTGAGCGTAGAACCATTGCTTCGTTTTCCCCAACAATGAGAATGGGAAAAGGCGAAGACAAATGGTGACAAACGCCACTCCTTTGATCATGCCACACACCTCCATGAAGTTTTTGAGATGGGAAGTAACATCCTTATGGGACTTGCCACCAAATGGGTTGGCGTGCACTAGGTTAATCAAGGTTGGCTTCAGCTCGAGGGTAGCACTCCCTGTATTAACTTCAGGTCCTCGCACAATGTGAGCGACTAATAAGACCGAAAAGTCAGAAATAGCCTCCTGAGCCATAGCTCGCTTGATAAACGAAGTGGAGCCTCCTTCCTTGAGTGGATCCAAATTCGAGATGAACTTTCGAGGGGACACTAGACGATGTCTAGAGTTCCTTCGGCAGCCCTCAAGATTTTCTAATGTGGTTGCTCGAAAGTGGAACTCACTCATACAATGCCTTGCTTCACAATTAAGAGAAACAAAGGCAAGGGGTAAATCCCTATAGCTAATTGATAACTAAGTTAAGGAGAATCTTTGGATTCAATCTAATTAAATTTCTTGGCTAAGGTTTCCCCGGCAACGACACCAGAAATGCTTGTTGTTATTTCTTATGACTATTGGATAAATCCACAAGCGCACAGATTATACAATTGTAGCACTTCACCTAGGAGTATTCCAAGGTATCGTAATTTATATTTTCTCAAGGGAAAGCTGGGCTAGAAATGATAATTGGATAGAGATCCTAGAGAGCACCTCAACTTAGTACCAACTAGTATAGGGGGTAAACGATATATGTGATAGGAAGGATTGATGAATGAAGAAGCTACGGTAAAAGATACTTAGAACGGACTAGATATACTAGCTAGGTGGCAGGACAACGAGAGAGTATAGGGACTCCTACGTACTTCACTCTACTTCAATATACTTAGCCAATTAACTAGTCTAAACACTATAGTTTGTCTCCTCAATACAAGTATGCTAGGCGAGGGGATAGATCACTAGGAGGACAAAACTCCTACCGGACCGCGCCCTCTTCTTACGGGGGCCTTAACTTTTAAGAACTTTCCTATAAACACGTGGTGGAATACAATGACTACACAAGGATGTCACCTCTTGCTAGCTACCACAAACAATCCGTGCAGCAAGCGATAACCAAGGATAAGATGATGTATAAGCACCACGCTTACACACAACTTACTACTTTGACTACGATCTATAATCAAAGCACCCTATGACAGGCAATGATCGCATACGGGGAAGGTCACAAGGATCACAGACTATGAATGTAAAGGCTATTAAAGAGCAAAAGCATATAGCAAGACTATATCTAGTATAGAAATGCTCAAAGTAAATACTAAGTAAAGTAGAGAGAAAGATATATATTGAACAAGATAAAGTCTTACAAAGAAGGAAAGATACAAGAGTTATACTAGACTCTCCAGAAGACAACTCCAGAAATCCCGAGTACAGCTCGACTCAACTCTAACTCCCACACTAGACTAACTCCTAGAACAATCTAAGGAATATAGCTTGTAGGCTTCTTCTTCATGTGTAGAGAGGGTGGTGTGACCCTCTATTTATAGTGGGGGTGGAGTAGGGGCTACTCCAGCGCCACGTCAGTGATCCAGGGCCTTCCATCCTCCACCCTTGGATCCAACCGACCCTTGAACCGACCAAGGGATGGATGGATATGATTCATCATGTGGGGGAGAGGTATGGCAGTTGGAGGGACCCAACCGACCTAGGGAGGCGGTCGGCCGACCGTCCCTATGGCAGGTGGGCCCTCCTCTGACCTCCTGGAGATGGTCCCACTGGTCAGGGACCAAGTGGGGACCTGTTGGGCCCAGATGGGGTGTCGGTCGATCCCCCCTTGGGGGCTCTGGCCCACCTCGGTCTCCCGGGTGCTGGTCCCACTTGTCATAGATGTTGGATGTTGGTCCTGAGGTAGTTGTCACGTTTATCTCCTTGGTGTGGGCCCATTGATCCATGCGCTATGCTTGTGAGCCGTTGAGAGAAAGCACAGAGTGATCTAAGGGTTGGAAATCACTCTGGGATGCTTCTCTTGGATCATGGCCGAGAGGGGAGCCAGGTGGGCCCATAGGGTGGTCGTCCAACCCCCTATGTGGGTCCCACTGGCTCTCATTTGCTTCATTTCTTCATTCATGTACTGAAACACTCATGGACATGTGGAACGGTTATTTGATAAATATGCTCATGATGTGTTTGTTTATCCTTGATCCTGAGGTTGGTGGCAACATTTTAGCTATGTAAAAGTTGATCATAATTTGTGCCAACAGCGGCTTTGGTCCCCGCCACGAACTCTTGGCTACGTACTTCGACCGCGGCGTTCTCGTATCAGTCCACCTCGCACAGGTATGCTACCTTGAGCTCGGAGCTGACAGTGATGATGCCGCATGGTCCTGGCATCTTGAGCTTGAGGTAGGTGTAGTTGGGGACGACCATGAACTTCGCGTAACATGGCCTCCCTAGCACCGCGTGGTACGGTCCGCGATAGGCCATGACCTCGAAGCTGAGGAGCTTGTTCCAGAAGTTGTCTGGCTCCCCGAACGTGATGGGCAAGTCGATCTGCCCCAAGGGCACCGTCTACCTTCCGGGGACGATTCCCTGGAAGGGAGCCCCGACGATCGGAGCTTCTCCCTGCGTATGCCGAGGGCCTCAAAGGCGTTGTACTACATGATGTTGAGGTTTCTGCCCCCGTCTATCAGTACCTTGGTGAAGCGCGCGTTTCCTATGATCGGGTCCACGACGAGTGGATAGCGACCAAATTGGGGAACCTGGCTTGGGTGGTCATCTTGACCGAACGTGATATCGGACTCCGACCAGTCAAGGAAAATCGGAGTTGCCGGGGCGACCGTGAAGACCTCACGTCGCTCAAGCTTCTACTGGCGCTTGCAGGCGTAGGCCTCTGAACCCCTGAAGATCATGAGGCATTTGTTCACGTGGGGTGTTGACAGTAATTATGAGCTATTTTATCACCATGAAAATATCGTCAACATCCTCATATTCGAAGGAATACAAGCATAACCTGAACATATTTTACCCAATAACTAGTTCCACATGTCCCTTGACTATTTGATGCAGGTAATGAAAACTGGGGACTTTTGAGAGCTAGTGGGCCCACTTAGGGGGCGGCCAACCACCCTGTGGGGCCACTAGGCAGCCCAAGCCCCCATGATCCAAGAAGCACTCTCCCAAGCACTTTCTACCCCTTGGATCCAAGTGTGCTACCTCTCAACGGTTCTAGATCAAAGTACGAGGATACATGGGCACACAAACTATCTCGGAACAATACCAAACTTCGCCAAGGTGCCAATGACATGTAGGCCATGCTCCACACGAAAGATGGCCACAACTTGCGGTCGGCCGACCGTGGGTATGGGCCCAAAGGCCACCCATAGGCCCCCTGACCTGTGGGGACACCTTTTAGAAGGAGTGGCAGGGGCCCACACGTCGTAGGGCGGTCGGCCGACCGCCCCCATGTGCCTAATAGCTGTCCCAAGCTTCCCACTGCCTTCCTGCATGACTCCATGCATCAACTTCATCTCCACCGCTGATCTAAGGCGGTTACAAGGACGGTTTGATCCTACGGTGCCTGATGGAAGTGGCACGGATCGCTGACAAGGCACCGGAGTAGCCCCTACTCCACCTCTAGCTATAAATACCCCCTAGGCCTTCACTCTCACTCATGCCTCATTGGAGAAACTACTCCTTAGTATCTTAGCGGAGCTTTGTAGTAGTGCTATGATAGTTGGAGGAGAGTGAGGAGAGCCTGGAGGAGAACCGGGCCTATCTGGCGTCTTCTCGAAGTTGTTCCTCAGCGGATGTGATTCTCTTGTAAGTTCAACACTTGTAAGTGATATATGCGAGTTCTTTATAGTATTTGATATCCTACTTCTGGCATAGCTGTTATACATCTTTTCGTGCTTGTTCATCGCTTTACTTTAAGTAGAGTGCTTTAATCTTATGCATGGGTTAAAGTAGTAAGAATAGTGTAGGTGTCTAGACTAGATCTTGCCTTTGTAAAACGCTTATTGCATGGATTGTTTGTGGATGCTAGTAGAAGGTGACAACTCTATCTAGTCTTCGTATTCCACCACATGTGTCAGATAAGTTCTTAAAAGGTAGAGCCTCAATACAATATGATGGCGTGGTCCGGTTAGAGTTTTGTCCTCTTATTGATCTATCCCATCGCCTCCTGCAAGAGAAGGGTTGATAAAGCCAGTATAACCAGCTATACCTTGTTAGATATCTTTGCTATATAAAACCTCTCAACCCAGTTGATCCATCATAGGACATATTCATAATCCTAGTTAACTCACTTCTCGTTCCCCATGGAAAATACGATACCTGGAATACTCCTGGTGAAGTGCTACAACGGTATAATCTGTGCGCTTGCAGATTTATCCAATAATCATAAGAAATACCAACAAGCATTTCTGGCGCCGTTGTTGGGGAACGGTAGCTGTTTTAACTAGAACCCTTTGGTCCTATTATATCCTTGTTTTATCTTTCTTTTCATTTTATCCTTTTCACACCATGGATGAATCATCCATCTCTCATCTTTCTTTTCCAAAGTACCATAGTTTGGAACCACCACCATCATCACATCCCATCCTTTCACCTAGCTATGAGTTTTGCCCTAGCTTCATAGCCAAAGTTCGGGAACAATCTTTTTATGGGGATGAAGATGAAAATCCTTACACTCACCTACGTGACTTTGAACAATTGTGTTCATGTATCCACATCCAAGGGATGATGCGAGGTACCCTTAAGGGGAAGCTATTTCCGTTCTCTTTGACGGGAATAGCCAAACGATGGTATTTTCGTAACGTAGATAGTGTAAACGGAGATTGGGAAAAGTTGCAATCCAAATTCTGCCTAACTTTCTTCCCTATTTATTGTGTTGTTTGTCTTCGAAAAGAGGTCATCAACTTCTCACAAAAGGAGAAAGAACCTCTAGGTGCGGCATGGGCCCGTCTTTTAGAGCTATCATCATCTGGCCCTAATCTTGCTATAACCGAGCCAACATTGTTACAACACTTCTATGGCGGTCTTAGCAAAGATTCCGCACAACTTCTTGATATAACTTCCGGGGGAGCCTTCCTGTGTTTATTCGTTAGTGCAAGGGAGCCAACATTTTTGAAAACACTCCCTCTACTAACGATTATAATGAAGGACCTGAGGAAGAACAAAAACTAGCCCCTAGAAAAGAAATCTTGATAGCCGAATCGTCATCACTCTTATCCAAAGATTCTGCCATCGATCCTGAACCACAAATACCACAAATCTCGAAGGAAGAAGAAATCCAACACATAAACCATTCCTTTGAGTTTGAGGCCATCCTTTCATCTGATCTTGCTAGTTTTGGGAATGACCGAAATTATCCATTCCAAAAGAGACCTCTCCTTTCTAAACTTCTTATGAATGGATCTCTTCAAAAGCCTCCCAGATCAACATCATCTTGTGCCTCAACTTCCCACATGGCACATCAGGGAAAGCTGGGGATTCTTGATAAAGAAATGTCAAGTGAGCCTATAGAAGGAAAACCAAGATGCTTAGAAGCCAAATCTATCCTCTCCTTCTCTATGCCCACATTTGACTTATCTTACGCACCCATCGTTGATTCTAATGATCCCCCATGTGTTCCTTCATTCAAGTCTTATGATGACCCACTTAATGATTTTGGGAATTCATTAAGACACCCGAGGTATGGAAGCCATGAGGGCCATAAATCTGACCAAGAGGAGCATAATCAACGGTTAGAGCCTTTGTCTACCGTTGTAAGATAAGAATGGTTGGATGAGGCCAAATCCTCAAAGGAAGTCACTAAAATGCCCACACATGTGAGGAGAATATCATGTCAAGTGTTGGGCATTGATGGTGAAATTTGCTACGATCGTAGCCTCGGGATCAACATCCTTCCTCATTTCCATGTTCCAACACATCAAAGGATCATCTATCTCAATCACAAAAACACCTTAGACTCCCTAATGGTCAAGTCCTTGATTGTTTAGGAGTCCTTCATGATGTTCTTGTGGTGGTTGATGATCTCAAGATCTTCCTAGATTTCCATATCTTTGACGTTCTTGGACTTTCCTTTCATCTCACCTTTATCGGAAGGCCAATCATGAGAATCTCGGAGAACACAATAGGAAACGAGATTATCTACATGTTTGGTCTTCCCGACCTCTCATCAAAGTGTTAGAATCCAAACCTAATCTTCATCCAAGTGGTGAGTTTATGACAATCTCGCTAATAGCCATGACCCATTCAAGCCTTGATGATGACTTGAAATGTCATGAGAAAGAAAGTGCTCACCCACTCCTTGAAAGGGAGAATGATGTCAATGAGCATGGAAGTTATTCCCCGATCTTCCAATCAAATCCATGCTCAAGTGAGAAGTCTCCCAAATCAATCCTTCCCTCTACCATGACTACACACATGATCTACAACCCCTTCATTCTTCTTGTTTCTAAAATCTTTGCAAGGTTGGTTGTAGATGTGTTTGTCTATCACAAATTTTGCAAATCTCGTAGTGGTTTTGGTCTTGAGGATAGGTTCGAAAATGTTGGAGTTGAAGGGGAAGCCACTTCATCAACATGAGTTGCAACTTGAATGTTTCCCAAAGACAAGCTTGTGTCTTAAAATTAAGCACTTTTGGGAGCTAACCCAAGTCTTGTTATTTCTACTAAAGTTTTCTTAAATATATATAAAACAAAATAAAAATATTTTTAGTTTCCCAAAGTTCTAGAATGAATAAAATGACTTAAAATGAGATTAAGGGAATATTTGTGAAATTGTTCCTTCGGGTATTTTCGTCACTAACCATTTCAGGTTTGAACAAAAAGAATGATGGAGCAAAACACAAGGTATACCAAACATCGTTCAATAATGAAGCACATTCAAAAGAAAATTCTGCATCCTAGACTTGGATTTGCTCATTGTCAAATGCTGCAAAATCCAAGTGTGGGGGGGATTGGATTTCTCTAAAAAAATAATTTCATGCTTCTTTGTTTAATTTTGTTTGGTTGTCTCCACCTTGCTTTCTCTTTATACCTTGCTCATCTTGCTAAGTTATATAAATAATAAAAAAAAATATTAAAAAATGCAAATACTCATCTGGTTCACCATCCATGCTCTTGTCTCTTCTTAAGTGAATCTCTTTATTCTTTCATGCCTCCTTGTTCTTTTATGAGTATGCTTTGGTTTGGGAGTAGTGTACATACTCCTATAAGCTCTTTAAATTAAGCGTGGTGCTTAGGTTAAATAGCCTTCCTTAATCAAATTAGACATGGTTTCAAGTTTGATTAATGAACCAAAAGTAAACTTGTATGGAATTTGGTTGTTCTTCTGGACTAACCCATGCATGATAACTTCAAAATTTTTGTGGGAAAGTCATGAGATCATAAGAGACAAATCAAGGTCTGAGGTAGTTTTGAAATAACCTTGTGCATCTTTGCCTTAACCTTGCTTGATTTTGAATTGGTGAACATTGATGGAACATCTCTCTCTGTGCTAAAATGCCAAAGCCAACTTTTTCTATAGCATAAAATATAGTCCTCTATTTCTATGACAATAATGCCCCTGCTTCAAATCATTCGTGAATTCCTTCGGGTATGTATTGTCCACTAATCCTTCACAGGAAAAAAAGCAATGAATGGAGGAAATGGTCTGAGTACAACGCGACGATTCACAGAAGAAAGACCATTCGTCATCATTAATGTCATGACACATGGAATCGTCACGCCTCAAGATTATGGATGCAACACCTTTAAAGGTAAATGGTCAGTGTATTAAAAATTCTCATGAACATGAATCACCTGAGCATGAAATTGACATGGTAGATTTCGTCCTTAATCCAATTTAGAACTAAAATCTACATGTTTTAATTTCTGTTCATTTTTCGTGTTTGACCCTAGAATTAGCATGTACCTAGCCTTGTCACCTCCCACATGAAATCTTGGCCCATTTGACCCCGAAAGGTGGTCGGCCGACCGCATGTTGAGGCTTCTCAGCCCGACGTTGCATGGCCTGCCTAACCTGACCCGTGGGACCTCCAATCTAGGCTCAATCGAGCTAAACCTCTCTAAAAGCGGTCGGCTGACCGTGGGTTTGGCCCTTCAGCCATGCACGTTGCTCCTGAGCGTTGGACCAATAGTTCTATCTTGTTTTCGGCACGATCCAAGTGAAAATAGAGGCGAAGGACATTGGTTTCTCTCTTCTTAACCTCTCCTTCTTCCTCCTCTTACCTTGTTCCTCTTCACCACCAGTAGAAATTCCATCTCCTCTTGCTTCCTTTCTCACCTTCCTTGACCTCACCATGGTTTCACCAAGAAGAAGATCAAAAGAGTGATATGGAAAAGTTTCTACGTGTTGTTGCCAAAGAAAGCATTACCAACTTAGAAGAAAGGGTTTCTAAGGAGAGAATGGTGCGTCTAGGTCCTGAAGATAGCTTTAATGATCTTCGCATTATCACTAATGCAAAGCTCAAGCTCTTATCCAAAGCCATTGAGAGAGAGAGAGGATCTCATTGCCCCTCCTTCTCCTTAGCCATCCTCTAGAGCCATCGGCACAACCCGCCTCATGGCCTTGATAGAAGAGAGCATGAAGAGATGTTTGTCATCCCTAATGCTAAGGCCATAGGACTTTCTCTCTCTCCATCTTCTCTCTTGGATCACCTTAGCCCTTTATAGCAACAAGATACTTAGGCATGATAGTCTATCATTCTTGAATCAATGAACACGTGCCTAAGCTATTAATGACAAATGAAACTCTTGGTTCAGCTAGTATCTTACCCCAGCAGAACCCCTGCATTTGATCTACTTCTGTCACTGTTTTCAGCATGCTCCGAAACAAGTATGGGGGAGGTCGGTCGACACCCCAACATGTTAAAACATCAGTTCAGGCATTGAACCATGATGTACACATCCATGACACATTCCACACAAAAAAAGTTGAACCAAAATGGCCACTTTTGTGCATCGACCGATGCACTTTGAAGGCCAAAATTCAGAACGGACAGATCAGATCAATGTTCAGAGGTAAGGTAGTCTAATGCAGAGATCGAAGTGGCCAAATGGCCCCGAAGGGTAGTCGGCCGACTGTGCCTATAGGCCTCAGGCCCACCAGCCAGCCTCCACTCAGCCTCAACATCAATCCTGACTGGTTTGCCACGTCTCTCCCTTTTTCCTCTATGATATTCATTTGTTTTACTCATTTTCTCTTCCAAAATAAAAATGAAATAAAAATAATTTCTTCATGAAATTCATCACTTAGCTTAATTTCCTTTTAATGTTGAATAAAACAAGAAGATCGCATCCAAAATTAAAATTTTGAAAAGTGGCATGATCTATGATGTTTAAAGGGCAAAAGCGTCATAAAGATGAATTCTTGCTTTTTGCTTATGCTAGTGGGAAAATTCTTTGATAGAAAAATCATATTGACTAAGTTGGTGTTTAATGTGATATAGATCTAGGTTTATGATTCATACCATGTCTATTTAAAGTTCTTGGAGATTAATCTTTGAAAATATCATAAAACCATAATGTCACTACTCCTCTATAGTGAGAAAATTTCTACCACAACCATACATGCTCTTACATGATATAAGCTTTCTACATAAGCTGCTTGCTTTGTGTTGAGTTTGGTCAAGCTCTGTGACCCTTATTGAGAGATTTATCATGCTCCCAAGATCAAGATCACATGCACGCCACATATACATGCTGCTTCTACACTGGAAGTACGCAGAAACATGCCTTACACTTCCACATAGTTCATACTCCATGCTTTATTAGGATAATCTTTTTCTAGTATAATGCTAGTAAATGAGACATAGACTATGCAAAATATCAAGGGGCATAAAAACTCCCAAGTTTTAGAAAATGATGAGCACATCAAAGCTCATTTCAAAAAAAAGAAGAGCATTCCAAAGCTCATAGAAAAATAAAAAGATAGCTATGTCTCAAAATAATAAGTTAGGAAAGAGAGATCATATAAAGGAGCATTGATCATTTCTCATGTTTCCACACACTTGCACATCTGGATCTAAGAGTATGACATTTCTTTCCTTGGATCTGGAATTTGACTTTACAATACATGCAAGGTAAGTATGCTACATTGTTTATCCCTACCTAAGCTCCACATAAGCCTTTTAGAAGTAGGAAGACACAAAGAAGGAAACCTCTTTATGCCTTGGTAAGGAATCATACACTTTGAGTGACTTAGAGTGCTATAAGAGGAGTAAGTTGACTTATGTGCTTTCTTTTGAAAACTTATCAAAAACTCCAAGTACTAAAATATGATTTGGGAAGATGACTTCGCCTTGAGAACTGTTCCATTCCTCAACCTCTCAAGGATATATGTTAGCCAATACTACATATCCCATTGATATGACAAAATGTCTTTAGTGAACCTTTATGCTTGCTTTATAATTTGAATAAAATAGTCTTGTTAACTTTTAACCTTTACTCGAGGACGAGCAAAGAGGTAAGTATGGGGGATCTTTTTGACGGTAATTATGAGCTATTTTATCACCATCAAAATACCGTCAACATCCTCATATTCAAAGGAATACAAGTATAACCTGAACATATTTTACCCAATGACTAGTTCCACACGTACCTTGACTATTTGATGCAGGTAATGACAAATGGGGACTTTTGGGAGCTAGTGGGCCCACTTAGGGGGTCGGGCGACCACCCTGTGGGGCCACTTGGCATCCAAAGCCCCATGATCCAAGAAGCACTCTCCAAGATCTTTCTACCCCTTGGATCCAAGTGTGCTACCTCTCAACGGTTCTAGATCAAAGTACAAGGATACATGGGCCCACAAACTATCTCGGAACAATACCAAACTTTGCCAAGGTGCCAATGACATGTGGGCCATGCTCCACACGAAAGATGGCCACAACTTGCGGTCGGCCGACCGTGGGTATGGGCCCAGAGGCCACCCAGAGGCCCCCTGACCTGTGGTGACACCTTCTAGAAGGAGTGGCAGGGGCCCATGGTTCATAGGGCGGTCGACCAACCGCCCCCATGTGCCTAAAAGCTGCCCCAAGCTTCCCACCGCCTTCCTGCATGCCTCCATGCATCAACTTCATCTCCACCGTTGATCTAAGGCGGTTACAATGACGGTTTGATCCTAAGGTGGCTGATGGAGGTGGTGCGGATTGCTGACGTGGCACCAGAGTAGCCCCTACTCCACCTCTAGCTATAAATACCCCCTAGGCCTTCACACTCACTCATGCCTCATTGGAGAAACCACTCTGTAGTATCTTAGTGGAGCTTTGTAGCAGTGCTATGCTAGTTGGAGGAGAGTGAGGAGAGCCAGCCTGTCTGGCGTCTTCTCCGAGTTGTTCGTCAGCGGATGCGATTCTCTTGTAAGTTCAGCACTTGTAAGTGATACATCCGAGTTCTTTATAGTATTTGATATTCTACTTCTGGCATAGTTGTTATACATCTTTTTGCGCTTATTCATCGCTTTACTTTGAGTAGAGTGCTTTAATCTTATGCATGGGTTAAAGTAGTAAGAATAGTGTAGACGTGGTGTCTAGACTAGATCTTGCCTTTGTAAACCGCCTATCGCATGGATTGTTTGTGGATGCTACTAGAAGGTGACAACTCTATCTAGTCTTCGTATTCCACCACGTGTGTCAGATAAGTTCTTAAAAGGTAGGGCCTCAATACAATATGATGGTGCGGTCCGGTTAGAGTTTTGTCCTCTTATTGATCTATCCCATCGCCTCCTGCAAGAGAAGGGCTGATAAAGCCAGTATAACCAGCTATACCTTGTTAGATATCTTTGCTATAGAAAACCTCTCAACCCAGTTAACATAGTCTCCCTTGATCCATCAGAGGACATATCCATAATCCTAGTTAACTCACTTCTCGTTCTCTGTGGAAAATACGATACCTGGAATACTCCCGGTGAAGTGCTACAACGGTATAATATGTGCGCTTGTGGATTTATCCAATAGTCATAAGAAATACCAACACTGGGGTAGGAGTCTTCGCCACCCCCGTCCCCGTCGTGACCCTCCGGCTGCTTTGGCTGGTCGTCCTTCTTGGGGACGACCGAGAAGTACCTGGCCTTCATGTCGCACTTCCGGAGTGTGTGCTTGACCGGCACGTTGTGATATTGGCATGGCTTGGTAAGCATGTCGTCGAACCGCCCCCCCCCCCTTCTTCCCGCTCTGGGGATGGGAGGCCTTGTGATTCGCCGATGAGACCAGGTTGTCGCCACCGCCACGCTGCGGCTTGCCCTTCTTCTTGTTTTGGGCATGGGAACGGTTAGAGGCGCCTTCGCCGGCGTCATCCATGCTCTTGCCCTTTCCCTTGTCGGAGCGGAAGATCGCACCGACTGCTTCCTCACCCAACACATAGCTTGTGGCGATGTCGAGGAGTCGCTTGGTGGTGCGAGGATTACTGCGGCCCAGCTCGTGGACCAGCTCCTTGCAGGTGGTGCCCACGAGGAATGCCCCGACCACGTTCGCATCAGACGTGGTCGGGAACTTCGTGCATTGCTAGGAGATGCGATGGATGTAGTCCCGGAGGGACTCGTCTGCCTTCTTCCTACAGCGGTGGAGGTCCCAGGGGTTCCCCGGGCGCGTGTAGGTGCCTTGGAAATTCCCGATGAAGGCCCGCCGCAGGAAGCTCCACCCATCGATGGTGTTCGGGGGTAGATGTTCGAGCCACGTGTGGGTCGAGTCCGAGAGGTGGAGAGGTAGGTTGTGGATGATGAACTCGTCATTTTCTACACCGCCGGCCTGGTGGGTTGTCAGAGCCCGGGGTTCGTCTCCCTGGAGTATCAGACGATGTTGGTGGGTTGTCGGAAACGTTGTGGGAAAGGTGCGCGGCGAATGTAGTGAATGTAGGCCAAAGGGCCCGGTGGCTCCGGCGTAGGAGGCCGATCTTCTTCGTTGTCGTATCGACCACCACGACGGACGTGGTAGCCTCTGCTTACGCCGTCCTGCTTGGCATGCTTGCGCGCATCGAGCATGTCGACGTCCATCCGACGTGGGAGCCTGATGAACTGAGCCCTCACGGTCGTTGGGCGTTGTATCGGTCGGATGACCGGTGCCAAGTCCATGCCTCCGCGACGCGGAGCTCTCGGCCTGTTGAGTCGTGGCGCGCCCTAGAAGGGACTTCAGCTCGACGTGAGCGAGCTTCCCATCGGGAGCGTCAGGAACCGGGAAGTTGCGGAGCAGCATCCTTGCTGCCGCGATGTTTTGGCTCTCTCGTGCGAACTGCGGCTTACCGTGTTCGTCGTTGATGATGTGTTGGTGCACTATTTGGGCCTCCCTTCGAGCGCGGGGCTCTTTGGGGGCCCTGGCAGTTCCGCGCTCGAACGTTACTCGTCACAGGCCCTCCACGAGTTGCCGCTCCATGTCACGGAGATCGTGTAGCTGTCGTTGTCGGGGGTCCGAAGGTTGTGGGTCGCCCCATGGTGCGGGTGCAGGCGATTCTGCCCCAGCCACGGGTGTGTGTATGTCGTCGTCGTCCTCGACGATGGTGGCATCAACAGCCGCTCCATGGGGCGGCGAGGCGCACATGAAGCACTCGCGGCCACGACCAGCGCTGCGGTCGCTCGAACCGGATCCGAGTAGGTAATCACTAGCGTGCAAGAAGCCGTAGAAGGCCTCCTTGTCCCCCAGAACTTTGAAGTCTATGGGCTCCCAGGGATCAACGCTCACGCGGCTAGAGTCGGCATTTGAGGTGGCCTCCGAGCTCGTGAGGAGGTCGGAGACGGTCCGCAGATGGGTCAGCATGGAAACCTGCAGCCACCGCCTCCGAATAAGACGTGGCTGCATTCCGCATGTCGTATGGTAGCGCCTTTGGAGCGGGTGCCGAGATGAGCTCGGGGGAGAGTGACCGTCCTCCTGCGAGCTGTGCCGTTACATTGGCGAATGCGAAGTAGGGGTTGTGGAGGGACCCCTGAGTAGGCTGGGGACCCATCAAGGTGTCGAGCTGGCGCTCGAACTCGGGGTAATCGGCTCGTGGGACAACTATCCCGCGAACGATTTGTCCCCTGGAGGGACACAGGCCAAGGTGGGTCATGGACGCTGAGACGACGTCCACGGATACCTCGGAGGATCCCGTGGGGTGACGAAGGACCAGATCGGCCCTCTGCCCGTGGCATTGGAAGTCCAGGCTACCAAAATGGACGATGGAGCCTAGCACGAAATCGATGTGATGAGTTGCCAGCCAAAACTCGAAAATGCAGGTGACACGCAAAGTTCCCCTACCTGGCGCGCCAACTGTCGGTGTCTAAAATGGCGGAACTACACAACCAACTAGTAAATTTCTAAGTGTGTCAGAGATCAGATGGTTGCACGAGGTGGACACAGAGATTTATACTGGTTCAGGAACGAACGCCCTATGTCCAGTTTGTTGTGGGATTGTGTTACCAAGAGCGGGGTGCTCGTAGAGGGGAGCTACAAGAAATGGAGAGAGGGAAGTTGGTTCCTAGGTCTCGTGCGTATGGAGTTTTTGGTTCTGGTGAGAGTTCGCGTGAATGCGAGGGTGTGTAGAGTTCAGAGCGTCGAGAGAGAGGAGAGGTGGTCCATTCTCTCCCTTTATACCTAGGGAGATATTGGTAGGGTATATTATAGAGAGAGAGATCGTGGGCCTGGTATGGGCTGCTGACTTGGGAGTGTCTTGGGCCTTTGTCTGCCTTCCTTCCCAGGGAAGACTGTGCCTGTAGACACGCCGTCAGGGTTTTGTTCGCCCTTGGTGAAGTTGTAGCCATGTGTCTTGTAATCGGGGATGCCCATGTTCCCTAATTAGGGCATGGGCGGGGGTTGGCAGCATAGGGACAGGCACCCCTGTGTTCTGTCGCACAGGGACGATTATACAATAATTCATGTTCAAGTGTCCGGCGTATGCATGGCGCAAGCATGGTGAGTGTCAATCGGCGGTTAGGCAGCACAGGAGCTTGTACATTAGGGACTCAACAGGGGTAGGCATGGCGGGTTGTGCCTAGAAGCCCCATCCCTAAGGACGAGCGGTACTGTGGACCTTTTGACTATAGGCCAAGGCTCCCTAGGTCGGCTGTGGTGACAAAGGCTTCGAGAGAGGGTGATGTCATGGATGCCGTTACCCTAGCTTGGACGAGGTGAAGAAGCCTCCGAGGGGGATGTTGTGGTATGTGATCTCACCCTAGCTCGGACGAGGCGGAGAATCCTCCGAAGGGGGTGACGTTGCCTTGATCGGATGGGGCGGAGAGCCCCCAAGGGTGATGACGTCACTCCCGATCGGGCGGGGCGGAGAGCCTCCGAGGGTGATGACATCACCCTTGGTCGGACGGGACGGAGAGCCCACGAGGGTGACGAAGTCACCCTTGGTCGGACATGGCGGAGATCCTTCTGAGTCAGAGGAAGGATTATAGGGTGATTTTGCTTTTGCGAAGTGCGGTGTTAGGGTACCCTATTCCTAGGTAACTGACAGTTCTCCTCTTTGATGGCTTCTGAAAGAAGTCCACGACTCTTCTGTATACAATAGCGTTCTTCCTCCATGGTGAAAGACCTTGATGAAACATATGAACTAACCCTTGTATTAAGTGTATGATTAAGATAGGGTTGTTCACCTTGACACATGGAGCTAGAAAGATGACAATGGAGCATTGATCAAGTGCTTCATGGACTAAGGAAAAGAAGAAAGAGAAAAACAAAAATGGGCTCAAGGAAAAGGTATATCATAGGGCCATTTTTGGTTTAGTGATCAAGACACTATAGAGAGTGTGATCACATTTAGGATAGATAGTTGTACTATCAAGAAGGGAAAACTTGTGTCGATTACGGTTATCATGTGCCACTAGGTCATTTGCATTGCATATCTAAAATGAACCTAAGTGACACAAACATGAACTAAAATCCAAGAAAAATATTGTAAAGGCTAACATAGGTGGACAAAGGTATGAATCAGAAGGTGTTAGCACATGGAAGCTTGGAGAAGAAGAGGCGGCTCGGTTTGGAACTCAGAAGAGCTCCGGACGCAGGTCCGGACGCTAGTGAGATGCAGTCCGGACCATCGGCTATGCGTCCGGAAGCACACCCTAAGCCTCGGCCTCTCTGAATAGAGGGTTCGGACGCTGATCAGAGTCCGGACGCAGGACTCCGGTCATGAGTCCGGAGCTTTGGAGCTCTCTGGTTGCTCTCTGCGTATCAACTGGACGCTGAGTATAGTCCGGACGCAGGGCACCGGACGCGCGTCCGGAGCAAATGCGCTCTCTGGATGCTCTTAGAGTTGGATCCGGAATCAAGAAGAAGACAGTCCGGACGATACTGTGCAGTGCGTCCGGAGGTGACACGTCAGCACCAGGAAGGGCGCCAACGGGCAGATTCAAAATGGAGGAGGGTCTAGACGCACACGCAATGGTCCGGACCCCCCATGCAACCTGCGTGCGGAGCTACGCAGGAAAGCAAGGATGAGGGGCAAAACGGCTAGTCTTTGGTGGAAGGCTATAAATATGTTTTGGCCGGCTGAAGGACCGGAAACGGCGACCAGAGGGGGGGTGAATGGGAGCCAAATAAAAATTCCTTTAGGAAGATCTTGACCCTTGTCCTAAGCACAACCCAAAGAAGAACTAGGCTCACGACCCACAAGAGGGTGGATGTTCTAGGAGATGTCCTAGGAACATAGCGGAGCTAGTCACGAACCTAGAGAAACAAACCGCGAAAAGAACGGAGGAAAAACAACACCAACAGAGGCTCCGAACCAGTTGGGGCAGAACCACCGAACAAAGGAGAGTAGTCCGGAGCTGAGGTCCGACGCTTCGTCCAGCTGAAGCAAAGCAACACAGTGAGCTCCCTAGCTCCGGACCAGAGGCTCCGGACTAGTTCGGCTCCACCTCCGGACCAAGGAAGGTGGTCCGGTGCTCACTCGCCAAACAGACCAGTAAGCTACCGACCTCCGGACCACCACCGGACTACCCCGTCGGACCAAGGAGAGTGGTCCGACGCGTGGTAGGAAAACTCAGTAGAGCCACCAGACCACTCGTCTAAGGTCCGAAGCTCAAAATCCAAGAAGTCCGGAGGGTGGTCCGATGCCCCTTTCTTCTCGACACAGGAAAAGTCGAGACCACCGGACCACTTGCCTTGGTCCGGAGCATGGGGGGGGAAGTGGTCTGACGCTCACAGTAGAAAAACCGTTCCTCGCGAAAACGAACTTCTCTCCACCAAATCTTCCCAAAACTCGACCAAATGATCACCAACTGCAAACAAACTTTGTAGGCATGATCCTAGTGCAGTTGGGGAGCTATCCCAAAGAAATCATCGCTCAATTTGGAGAGGATAAACGGGAACATTCAGATTTGGGGAAGAATAGAGAAAAACGAAGAACGCCACAAAGAAATCGCCCGATCTACGCACTCGTGAGGTTTGAGGAGAATTCCTTTGGTGCAAAGAAGCTCCTCACGAATACGAACAACTTGGTTCAAGTGGATTTCGCAAAGCTACTCCCTACAAAGGGAAATCATCTCGGGAAAGAGAGAGAGCAAAAGCAAAACACGAAGAACACAAGCAAAACGGGGACACGATCACGAAAGCGAAGCCACCATGGCTTACGGAGGTTACAGCCTCCGATTCCTCGCAACAATCACAAGTTCTTACACCGGTGACACGGTGGATCTCAAGCAAGAAGAAGCTAGGGAAGGGAAAACCTAGGAATAGGTGGGAGAGAGAGTAATGCAAGAGATGAGGATGAGGATACCCCTTCATACTCTATTTAACGGGGCTTTGGCTATTTCCCAAAGACCTCCCTAGATACATGAGTGAACTACCTAGCCTAAGCATTGCAGTCCAAGCTCCGGAAAATATCTTCCTCGATTTGAATGGACGGCCCCGCTTCCTGCTGGGAGTTGCCGTCGCCTCGACGCAACCTCCAGGATTCCGCCACGTGCCATCCCCGCTTCCTCGGAAGCTCCGCCTAGGTTTTGAGGCCCAAACCGAGGAAACCCGCCACCGGTAACTTTGGGCTCAACTACCGAACCCCGAGTTTTGCGGCCCAAACTCGGAAACCGACGCGAATAGTTTTGAGGCCCAAACCACCAAACCACTCGACACGAGCCACCTTGTCTTCGCTCGATCGGACTCTGAGTCCCCTGAGCCTCCGCTCGACTTGCGCGTCCACCGTCTTGACTCGGCCGACTTGGTCTACCTCCATGTCTTCTCGCACTCGCCGGTGCTAAGTACTAGCCACCATAGCTAGTCCGCCGGCGCCCATGGTCCCTCAGTCCGAGCCCCGCTTCCGCTCTTCACTGCTCTTAGTCCATCGGCACGGCAAGCCTCTACTCGACCTTCTCCACGCCATTGACCACTGTCACTAGGCATAGTACCTGCACACCACAAGCCGATAGACAAGCACATGTTTCTGCTTTCAGAGAGGTTAGGGTAAGCCACTCAAACTGAAACACTCACGTGTTGATCAATCACTCATCATCAAAGCTGAACATACATGGGTACTTATCCACCATGTGTTCGCAATCTCCCCCTTGATGAGTGCATTGTCAACACAAGTGCATTTCAGATTTGAGCCACAAGGTAAAGCTCTCCAAATGACCAAAAAGCTACCAAAGCCAAAACAGGGTCACTTGAGAGAAGAAAACACGATACAAATTAAAAGAGAGGCAAAAAATGATACCAATTAAAAGCATCCTTCAAAACATCTCATGACAAAGCCACTTACTGATGTCAAACAAAAGCATCTGGGCAACAGCTCGAGGCAACCAAGCAAAACAAAGCTAGCCCTCAAGAAGAGGCAGAAACGGGCTCAACACCGCTAGCAAGTCCAATATACCAATCACAAACTCTCAAAGCTCAGAAAACCAATTTAAGCACTAAGGGAGCTCAAAAGATACCAATTGAAACCACGTACGTCCCTTAATGCTCAAGAAACAATCGAAACCTGTCGGAGCCAACAAAGCAAGCTAGACCCTCCAGAAGAGGCAAAGGCTCAACACATCTAGCAAAAGCTCCCCTGAGCAAGATACCAATTAAGCTCAAAAAGCACATTTTCTCCCCCTTGGAATTAGATGGCTGAAAGAGGAATGAAATGCACATCTCTCCCCCTTGTTGACACATGTAGCTCATAAAACATCAACAACTCAAGATCCGGCGACAAATGTCATGAAGTGCAAAATGAGTGCAAAAGCTTCATACTTAGAGCTAAGACAATGAATAAATGCTCTAAGTGATGTGATCCTGTGAGAATAGGAAAAGCTCTACGGGCCCAACAAAGACTCAAGTTGAGCTTAAGATCACTTTAGAAGCTATTTTAGAGAGCATATCATGTGAGAGCAGAGAAAGGGTATCACCTCCTAGAGACAGCTAGACATGGCAAACAAGATAGGATCTATCTCAAAGAAATCTCATGTATAGCAAGTAAAACTATCCCTTAGCAAAGTTCATACAACAAGCCAATGACCCAACTGAATGAATTTTCCAAATTTCAGAGTTTTGCAGCCAATTTTCAGTTTTAGGCACATTTAAGTTGTATGCGAGTGGTTGTCTGCAAAGTGACGCCACTGCTTACCAACTGGGCGAAGTCAAAGGACTTGACACTCCGGTTTTGGTCATACACGACACCGCTCAAGTATCGACCCATATGAGAAGCAGTCTCGAACACACGGTGAAGTGCTCACAAGGCAGACCCAACTCGATCTTTCCAATTCACAAAACAGAGAGCAATTTCATTTTAGATATTAATCATGGTGCTCAAAGGTAGTGAATGAAACAAAGAAGATCCATAGTTACAAGCTATATACAAGGCAGCCAAGAAGGATCTTCAAAAGCCTACACAAGCTAGTGCCATTTCAGAGGTGACATGGGGAATTTAAATTCAGTTTTAAAGCTTCTCTAACTTAGCTCTATTGCATATCATAAAGATCAAAAAGAGTCTTAGTTAGACACCACCATAGACACATAAAACACCTCAAACAGAGCATAGATTCATTATATCGGCTATAGATATGAAGCTTAAAATGAACTATGTCACAAATGCAAATGAGATGCAAAATGCATTGACACCAACTAAACACCAACAAGACACCAATTGAGAAGAAGGACAAAGAAAAGACAAAAAGAACCAAAAAGTACTATGATACACAAAACTTTCCTCCTCTAAAAAGGAAAGTAAACACCCAACTCGCCTCAAAGACGAGAAAACGCAGCTTGATCCAAAGGCTTCGTGAGAATATCCGCAAGCTGGTTTTGGGTCTCGACATGCCGTAGGCCAATGTCGCCCTTCTCATAATGATCATACAAGAAGTGAAAGCGGACCTCAATGTGCTTGGTCTTTGAATGAAGCACAGGATTTTTGGCCACACTAATTGCACCCGTGCTATCGCAAAGCAGAGGCACCTTAGTAAGCTCAAGACCGAAATCTCTCAAAGTGGCAATTATCCAAATCAACTGCGAGCAACAACTAGCCGCGGCAATGTACTCAGCTTCGCACGTCGACTGTGCCACGCTAGACTGCTTGCGAGAAGACCAAGAAACCAAAGAAGACCCAAGAAACTAGCAAGTCCTAGAAGTGGACTTCCGATCAAGACGGCATCCAGCAAAGTCAGCGTCAGAGTAACCACAAAGAACAAGAGAGGAAGAGGTGGAAAACCAAAGACCAAATTCTGGAGTGAAACATAAGTACCTCATGATGCGTTTCACCACCTGCTTGTGCGAAGTCCGTGGGGACGCCTGAAAGCGAGCACACAGGCAGACGGCGAACTGAATGTCCGGCCGGGTCGCCATCAGGTACAGAAGCGACCCGATCATGCTACGGTACTCCGTCTGGTCCACTGCCTCTCCTTCCTCGTCCGCATCCAAGGCAGTCGTAGTTGATATAGCCGTCGAAAGAGGCTTTGCCTCACCCATGTCAAACTTCTTCAAGATATCCTTCGTGTACTTGCCTTGGTGCACGAACGTCCCTTCCCGGGTTTGCTTGATTTACAACCCGAGAAAGAAAGTCAACTCTCCCATCATGCTCATCTCAAATTCCCTGCTCATAAGATCTGCAAACTTGGCAACAAGAGCATGAGAAGAACCACCAAAGATGATATCATCCATGTATATTTGGACAAGGAGAGTGTCTTTGCCTTGCTTGAGGAGAAACAACGTCTTATCTACCGATCCCATTTTAAAGCCCTTAGCAAGCAAAAAGGTTTTTAGCCTATCATACCATGCTCTAGATGCTTGTTTCAAACCATACAAAGCTTTGTGAAGTTTAAAAACATGGTTTGGAAACTTGGGATTTTTGAAACCGGGAGGTTGTTTAACATAAACTTCCTCCTCTATGTAGCCATTTAAGAAAGCACTTTTAACATCCATTTGAAAAAGTTTAAAACCCTTAGAAGCCACAAAAGCTAGAAGGATTCTAATGGCTTCTAAACGAGCTTCAGGAGCGAAGGTTTCCTCATAGTCTATTCCCTCCTTTTGACAAAAGCCTTGAGCTACCAACCTAGCCTTGTTGCGCACTACCACCCCATCTTCACTTTGTTTATTTTTGAAAACCCATTTGGTACCTATGGGGTGGCAACTAGGTGGAGGAGGAATTAAGACCCAAACGCGGTTTCGCTCAAAGTTTTCTAACTCCTCATGCATGACATTAACCCAATCCGGATCCATCAAAGCGTGTCCAACATCTCGGGGCTCAAAAGACGCAACAAAAGCCGAATGAGCAAAGTGAGAGAGATAGGACCTATACCGCGTGACTCGACGGTCGATGTCTCCGATGATGATCTCCGGCGGATGCTGCCACTGGATGTGGCGGGAAGCCTGCCTGGACGAAGTGGCCTCCCCCTCAACAGCAGCTGGAGCTCCCTCAGGTGCAACGGGCACAGATTGAGGAAGCTGCTCGAACGGCCCCCATGTAGAGGAAGTAGTCGGATCGGGACCGTGAGCCAAAGTGGACGTCGCAGGGTCGACGGGGGCAGCCAGTGGAGTCGGCTCGGGATCACCCCAATCGGCATCGTCCTGCTCCTCCTCCACAAAGATGCTGGTGTTCACCTCATCATCACCTGCAAGCTCAAAAGTAGTGGAAACATAGGGCATAGTCTCATCGAAGGTAATTTCACAAGTCTCCATCACTCGGTTAGTCTCAAGGTTAAGTGCACGGTAAGCACGAGAGTGAGTAGAATAACCAAGAAAGATACCGTCAGAAGACCGTGATTCAAATTTATCTAACTTACCGCCCTTTTCGAGGATGAAACACCTGCACCCAAACACCCGTAGGTGACTTACCTTGGGTGGTCTCCCAAATCGCAACTCATAAGAAGTCTTCTTCTTGAAAGCTCAGAGGAAAATGCGATTGGAAACATAGCAAGCAGAACTGAGTGCTTCGGCCCAATACCGCCTAGGAGTCCTATGCTCATAAAGCATTGTCCTGGCCATCTCAACAAGGGTCCGATTCTTGCGTTCCACAACACCGTTCTGCTGGGGAGTGTGAGGTGAGGAAAACTGGTGATCGAGACCCAAAGAAGAGCAAAGAGTTGCAAAGTGAGCATTCTTGAATTCTGTGCCATTGTCACTGCGGATAGCTCTCATGGCATTCTTAGGTAGCTCATTTTGCAATCTCAAAATCAGATCTCGAACAAGTGGAAAAGCCTCATCCTTACTCTCCAAAAAGAACACCCCTGAGTATCTCGAGTAGTCATGAACGACTACAACCACATACCACTTCCCTCCTTCCGACCTGACCCGAGCTGGACCAACTGTGTCCATGTGTAAGAGCTCGTCGGGTCGAGTGGTCATGACCTCAGTCATAGGAGGATGGGAAGCGGCAACCATCTTGCCATGCCTGCAAGGATGGCAAACTAAATCCTTCTCGAACTTTAGCTTTGGCAATCATTGGATAAGGTCCATTGAGCTAAGCCTTGCAAGCAAGTAAAAACTCAAATGTCCCAATCTCCTATGCCACTTCCAAAGCTCAGAAGAAGAACCGGCAAGAAGACAACGAGAAGGTCCGGAAGAGATAGAAAAATCCGCACGAAAACCTTCCCGAAGGGTAAAATCCGGCAAACAAGATCACCACGAGCGTCCAAAATCCGAGACAAGTTTGGCTTAAAGCTCACATCAAAACCGTCTTCAAGGAGTTGCGAAACCGAGAGAATATTAAAATGCAAATTCGCAACCAAAGTAACATCCTTGAGGACAAAAGACGAATTGACTCGGATGGACCCTCGAGAGACAATCTTACCTTTACTCTTGTCCCCGAATGTAATGTACTCGGTGTGGCGCACGGGGTCGAGGCTGGAGAACCACTTGGCACTTCCGGTCATATGGTGTGCACATCTGGAATCCACAAGACAAGTCTCCTCCAGTCCTCCTTCCTACATCAATAAAAAGACATAGGGTGAGCAAACGAACCAACACTGGGGTTAGTAAACTGTGAAGGATACCAGTGTTGTCCCATTTGCCCAAAGAATGGGTTAGGAGAAAAACTAAACATCTCCTGCCCCACGGAGGGATAGCGATCACCACGATAGGAAAAACATGGTTCGCTAATGAAGGGTGGAGTAAAGCCACCACCACGAGGCCCATAGTCGTATGGGTCACGACCGGTACTCCGGCAGGCACGACCACCGCGTGGTCTCGCCTCCTGAGGCCTAGCACCTTGAGGCATTGTACCTCTAGGCCTAGTAGTGCGCCTCCGAACTTCCAGTTCACGCACCCCAACTTGTGGGTGGTACATGTCCCGATTGTTCAACTCAACCTGCCTCCAATCATCTCTCTTCCTCCTAAAGCAAAACTCAGCCAAGTGCCCATCCCTCTCACAATACTCACAATGGTACCTCACCACACTCTTGGTAGACACTCTCTTGTTGGGTTGGGTGGCTCTAGCTTTCTTAGGAAGGGGAACACTAGAGATGTCTGGCAGTGTGTCAAGTGGGTTGCAAAGATGGTTAGGTTTTGCAATCCACACTTGCTTCTATGGAGTGGTTTTGGGTGGCTCTTCAAACACACCATCTCTCACAGGAAACTTAGAGGGGTTGGTAGGCTTATGTGGAATGAT
This sequence comes from Microstegium vimineum, assembly GCA_022036555.1. Taxonomy (NCBI): domain Eukaryota; kingdom Viridiplantae; phylum Streptophyta; class Magnoliopsida; order Poales; family Poaceae; genus Microstegium; species Microstegium vimineum. The sequence goes on from CM039131.1 coordinate 24,390,474, forward strand.
CTTGGTAAGCTTGGGAGTTGTGGTGGGTTTCTCATTCTTGCTCAAACCACTGCACTCACCGATCTTACCGAACATGCTATCGTCCTTCCCACCTATAGCAAAGCCTACTCCCCTGCTGCCATCCCTTTTGCATTGGCTAAGCATCATCCCCAACTGCGGCTCTTGGCAAGACACCCAGCTCAAGATGGACCGAAGGTATGTGTTTTCTTCCTCGGTTCGCATCTTGTCGTGTCTGCACGACACGATCTCAAGCTCCAAAGCCTCAAAGCGATCCGACTCTCTAGTGCTATCTGAGCTGACCTTCTCTAACACGGCGATCTTAGCATCCTTCTGTGCCAGCTCAGAACGCAAGCCTAAGCAAGACTTGCACGCACCAAGTAAGCTAGGCCTGGCCTTCAGTTCACTGACCTCCTCAAGTAGAGTGCCATACTTGTCCTGGAGAGTGACAAGATCAGACATGTGAATGGCGTAAGCATCACACTCTACCACCTCGGTAACCACCACTGACGCCTTAGCAAAATCTAGCTCATGAAGCGCGCTAAGGTACTTTGCCTTAAAGTCATTCCTCTCGACAGCAGCACGCTTGAGCAACGCATCTTGACTCATCAAGGCATCGTTCAGAGACTCAATCTCAAGAGAGAGGGACTCGACGGTGGGTGGTACCTCGGGTGTGTTGGAGTCGTAGTCGTAGTCGGGGCCATCCTTGCGCTTGCCGACCTTGCCTTCTTCAATCGCTATGGTGCAAAAGCCACCGTGCTTGGCGTCGGCGTAGAAGCATAGGCCGTTGAGCTTGTCCTCAACCTTTTCCCTTGGACTCATCATCGCTCGAAGAAGCATCTCTGTCGGAGGAGGCATCGATGTCACTGAGGGAGGCGAGGAAGGCTCGGTGCTTGGCCTTCACCTTATCGATCACCTTCTTGGAGGACCTTCTGTGGTAGCTACCCTTGGGCTTGTGCTTGTCCTCGAAGTGGTGCTCGTGCTTGTCCTTGCGCTTGGTGAAGTCGCCCGCAGCTTTCTTGGGGCAGTTTGCGATGAAGTGATCCTCATCACCGCAACGGTAGCACCCCTTGGCTGAGCCACCACGCCGATGGATCAAACGATTGTTGTGAAACCGTGAGAACTTGGTGATAACCAAAGCTAGCTCATCATCTCCAAGAGCCTCCACTTGCTGCTCTGTCATAGAAATCAAAGACAAAGCAAACAAGGAGTGTGAAGGGTCAGAGGAGGAAGAAGACGTACCGCCGGGGCCAGAAACCAACGCCATAGATGGTTTCGACGGGTTTCTAAGCTTGGCCTAGGTCTGTAGTCAATATCCGAGGACTTGAGCTTGCTGAACAGCTCATCCACGGTCAGGGCATCATAGCCCGGTGACTCCTGGATGGCAGCCACCTTCATCTCCCACACCTTCCGATCAAGAGCATGCAAAAGCTTGATAGCCATCTCATGATCATCATAAGGCAAGTTGGCTCGATTGGCACACATCTTGTTGACGATAGATTGGAAGCGAGTGAACATCCCGTCAACAGATTCACCGGCCAACTGAGTAAAGTTCTCGTACTCTCTACGGTACGTGTCAAAGAGTCTGGACTTGATCTGAGGGTTTCCCTCATGATATCTCAAAAGTGTTTGCTAGATCTCCCGTGCCGTAGTGAGACTCGAAACCCGCTCAAACTCCGGAAGAGACAGACAAGAGAAGAGAATGCTACGGGCTCTTGCATTAGATGCATGCTGCGTAACCTAGGCATCAGTGATCCGAGCCTAAGAACCACGTAGTTCTCATTCTCATAAATCTCCCAAAACTTTGTGTCAAGCCCTTGGAGGTGGATTGATCCTTAACCGGCTTTGATACCAATTGAAGGACCGGAAACGGCGACCAGAGTGGGGTGAATGGGAGCCAAATAAAAATTCCTTTCGGAAGATCTTGACCCTTGTCCTAAGCACAACCCAAAGAAGAACTAGGCTCACGACCCACAAGAGGGTGGATGTTCTAGGAGATGTCCTAGGAACACAACGGAGCTAGTCACGAACCCGGAGAAACAAACCGCGAAAATAATGGAGGAAAAACAGCACCAACAGAGGCTCCGGACCAGTTGGGGCAGAGCCACCGGACTAAGGAGAGTAGTCCGGAGCTCACGTCCGACGCTTCGTCCAGCTGAAGCAAAGCAACACAGTGAGCTCCCTAGCTCCGGACTAGAGGCTTCGGACTAGTTCGGCTCCACCTCCGGACCAAGGAAGGTGGTCCGGTGCTCACTCGCCAAACAGACCAGTAAGCTACCGACCTCTGGACCAGACCACCAGACTACCCCGTCGGACCAAGGAGAGTGGTCCGACGCGTGGTAGGAAAACTCAGCAGAGCCACCGGACCACTCGTCTAAGGTCCGGAGCTCAAAATCCAAGAAGTCCGGAGGGTGGTCCGACGCCCCTTTCTTCTCAACACAGGAAAAGTCAAGACCACCGGACCACTTGCCTTGGTCCAGAGCTTCTCTCCACCAAATCTTCCCAAAACTCAACGAAATGATCACCAACTGCAAACAAACTTTGTAGGCATGATCCTAGTGCAGTTGGGGAGCTATCCCGAAGAAATCATCGCTCAATTTGGAGAGGATAAACGGGAACACTCGGATTTGGGGAAGAATAGATCAAAACGAAGAACGCCACAAAGAAATCGCCCGATCTACGCACTCGTGAGGTTTGAGGAGAATTCCTTTGGTGCAAAGGATATCCTCACGAATACGAACAACTTGGTTCAAGTGGATTTCGCAAAGCTACTCCCTACAAAGAGAAATCATCTCGGGAAAAAGAGAGAGCAAAAGCAAAACACGAAGAACACAAGAAAAACGGGGACACGATCACGAAAGCGAAGCCACCATGGCTTACGAAGGTTACGGCCTCCGATTCCTTGCAACAATCACAAGTTCTTACACCGGTGACACGGTGGATCTCAAGCAAGAAGAAGCTAGGGAAGGGAAAACCTAGGAATAGGTGGGAGAGAGAGTAATGCAAGAGATGAGGATGAGGATACCCTTTCATCCTCTATTTAACTGGGCTTTGGCTATTTCCCAAAGACCGCCCTAGATACATGAGTGAACTACCTTGCCTAAGCATTGCAGTCCAAGCTCCGGAAAATATCTTCCTCGATTTCAATGGACGTCCCTGCTTCCTGCCGGGAGTTGCCGTTGCCTCGACGCAACCTCCAGGATTCCGCCACGTGCCATCCCCGCTTCCTCGGAAGCTCCGCTTAGGTTTTGAGGCCCAAACCGAGGAAACCCGCCACCGGTAGCTTTGGGCTCAACTACCGAACCCCGAGTTTTGCGGCCCAAACTCAGAAACCGACGCGGATGGTTTTGAGGCCCAAACCACCAAACCCCTCGACGCGAGCCACCTTGTCTTCACCCGATCGGACTCCGAGTCCCCTGAGCCTCCGCTCGACTTGCGTGTCCACCATCTTGACTTGGCCGACTCGGTCTACCTCCATGTCTTCTCGCACTCGCCGGTGCCAAGTACTAGCCACCACAGCTAGTCCGCCGGCACCCATGGTCCCTCAGTCTGAGCGCCGCTTCCACCCTTCACCGCTCTCAGTCCATTGGCACGACAAGCCTCTACTCGACCTTCTCCACGCCATTGACCACTGTCACTAGGCATAGTACCTCCACACCACAAGCCGATAGACAAGCACTTGTTTCTGCTTTCGCAGAGGTTAGGGTAAGCCACTCAAACTAAAACACTCACGTGTTGATCAATCACTCATCATCAAAGCTAAACATACATGGGTACTTATCCACCATGTGTTCGCACCGGCTCCTAGGGCTCTCTCTTGCACCTCTCATTCATTTGATACACTTGTGCTTGCTTGAGATAGCCCCCAACTCACTCTCTTCACTATTATTGCATACTTGTGAGAGTTTGAGTGATCCAAGTGCTTTGATCATTGCACTGCATTTTAGTGGCACTTGGTCATCGTCATCGCCTTGGAGTTTCTTGTTATTCTTGGTGTTTGCCAACACCTAGATGGCTTGGCGATTGTGGAGAAGCTTCGACGCATTTGGTGATTGTGTGCGGTCGGCTTCATCGATTGTGAGAGGGCTTGTACCCACCTCGACGGAGCGCCAAAGGGTAACTCTAGTGGATTGCTCGTGTCATTGAGTTACTCTCATTTGGGTGGATTCTTGTGGCGCCCGAGTTAGTGGGCTAAGCTTGTCATTTCCTATTAGCCACCGAATCACCACTTGAGTAGTCGACACAGTGGGGACTAGCTTGGTGGCAACCAAGTGAACCTCGGGAGAAAAATAGATTGTCATCTTGTCTCCCGGCTACTATTTGGTATTCATTGTGATTGGTTCATCCTATTGACATCCATACATCACAAGGCATCGGTATAACAATCACCTCCTCTCTTGTATTTACTATTGGGAATATGCCCTAGAGGTAATCATAGAGATGATTGTATTTCCTTGTATCCATGACATATTATAAGTTCAATGAATATCCATTAAAGACAACTTGTATCAATAAGCAATTATGTGAATTGTTTGTGAAACTCTTTTACTTGTATGGTTATTCTAAAGTTGTCCCTGATCGAAGTTCGTACTAGAATGTACATGAATATTGGATCAGCACATTATTAGTTGATGACTATGTTTCACAAGTCATGGACATGGAGATGTCGAAATAATAATGTGGGTACATGTAGGACATGGTGCTGGACAGACCCGACATGAGATTGTCTCTATACACATCATGTACGTTATGTCCTTAGACCTGAGATTGTCGTATGTACTCAAGATGTGAAACGACCTACCTTGGGATTACTAAACGCTACTCCGTGACTAGGTAGTTATAAAGGTGACTTTCGGGTTTGTCGGGAAACATGCTGTGAGACATAGTCAATCAAGATGGAATTTGCCACTCTCCATGAGAGAGAGAGAGATATCATTGGATCACTCAAATGATTAGATCATGAAATGCATGGTCGTGCTTGGGTTAAGTGTTAACCCACGAGTTGAACCAAATATCACGAGGCAAAGGAATAACATGTATATTGTAATGTGGTGGTTCATCTGGTATGATCGTAGCGTATGCATAGGAGTTGACACGCCTTGCTAGAGGCCGCTATCAACTATTGGTCGAGTAAGAGTACTTGGGCCATGTCTATGTGTGCGTGAGCCCATAGGGTCGCACGCTTAAGGGGCTGGAAGCCTAATTCGGGTTGGACCCAAATTAGACTAGGTTTAGGGTTACTAATGGGCCTCCAACGTGGGAGCTCGTTAGGATGCCTATATAAGCAAGGGGTGGCGCGGGGTGAGTTGAACTCACATCCTTTGGCAGCCGCCGTCACGCTCCCCATGCTCGCACGTAGTACTCCTCGCGGACCTAGCAGTTCGGAGGCGTGACGCTTCTTCCCTGCACGTGTGGGATTCCTCGGAGGTGCTGCATCTGGAGCACAAGGACGAACCGCGAGTAAGAGACGTTGAGACGGACGACCTTGCAACTGCACGACACTGCTGCGACACGCACGCTACATCCAGTCGCTTCCGCTGCACCTGCGCGTCTAGTGGTAACCCCGTGATCTATAACTAGCACTAGTTCCTGGTTTATGGGGTAGAAAAATTTTGTTTTCTGGCTAGTGTAGCAACCTCATAACCCTTCATTTACTTCTTCCATATCTTGCCTAGTTAGCTTCTTTATTAGTTGTTCTTGCTAGCTTGTGCTAAGTGCCTTAGGTTCTTGCTATTGATTGTTAGGAACTTAGTTAACTAGAATTGCATTGGATAGGTGGCTTTGCACCCCAAGTAGAGCTAGAGCAAAAAGCTTGGCTTAAGTGCTATCTAACCTTTTGCTCTAGATATTTGTACAGTTTTTATTAAGCTATTCACCCCCGCCCCCTCTAGCCATATAGGACCTTTCAAGTGGTATCGGAGCCGTGGTCACTGCTATTATCAGCTTAACAACCTTCGGTGTTAGTGATGGCTCAAATATCATTCAACCATGTGGGAAGCAAACCACCAATGTTTGATGGCACATCCTTTGATTATTAGAAGAGGAAGATGAAGATGCATCTAGGCTCAATACATGAGAAGGTGTGGAGTGTGACCGAACATGACTTTGTCATTCTTGATGAAGCTGCTCCCACACCTAGAGAGCAAGAGAACGAGTAATGCAACACCATGACACTCAATGTAATCTACAATGGCATTGATTCCAAGGTGTTTGAACAAATCAAAGATCTTGAGAAAGCAAGTGAAGTGTGGAAGAGACATGAAGATACCTATGAAGGCACTTCAACGGTAAAGAATGTCAAGTTGTACATGCTCAAGGACAAGCTATCTCACTTCAAGATGAAGGATGATGAGTCCATCTCGGAGATGTTCCATAGGCTCCAAGTGATCATCAATGATCTCAAGAGTTTGGGTGAGAAGGTCAATGATGAGGACTTCTCAAACCAAATTCTTGGTTGTTTTCCCAAGAAATACAAGACCTTGAGGCAAATAATTAGGAGAGATGGTTTGGACAAGATCAGTCCCAATGAAGTACTTGGTGAGATCATAACCAAAGAGCAATACAATGAAGAAACTGAAGAAGAAGAGGTGAAGGAAGAAAAGAAAGAAAATAAGACCTTAGCATTCAAGGCTTCATCATTGAAGAGCAAGGGCAAAGCAAAGAAGCAAGAATCAAGTGATGATGAAGAAGCAAGTGACCTTGATGATGAGATGATGGTCCTCTTTGTGCGCAAGTTTGGCAAGTTCATGAAGAAGAAGGGCTATGGTGCTAGAAAGAGAAGAGATAACTTCAAGGGCAAAGAATATGAGAAGAGATGCTACAAGTGCAAGAGCACCGGTCACATGATTGCGGATTGTCCGAATCATAGTGATGATGATGAGAAGAAGAAGAACAAGTATGAGAAGAAGGAGAAGAAGCTATCTTTCACCAAGAAGAAGGGTGAATCATACATGGTGACTTGGGATAGTACTGATTCTTCCAATGATGAGTCTCGTAATGATGAAAGGAAGAAGACCAAGTTGCAACTTGTTGGTATTTCTTATGACTATTGGATAAATCCGCAAGCGCATAGATTACACCGTTGTAGCACTTCACCTAGGAGTATTCTGAGGTATCGTAATTGATATTATCCCAAGGGAAAGCTGGCTAGAAATGATAATTAGAGAGAGATCGTAGAGAGCACCTCAACCTTAGTACCAACTAGTATAGGGGGATAAATGATAAAAGTGATAGGAAAGGGTTGATGAATGAAGAATCTACAGTAAAGGATACTTAGAACAGACCTCAGAGACTAGCTAGGTGGGAGGACAACGAGAAGAGAACAGGGAGTCCTATGTACTTCTCTCTACTTCAATATACTTAGCTAAATAACTAGTCTAGACACTATAGTTTGTCTCCTCAATACAAGTATGCTAGGCGAGGGGATAGATCAGTAGGAGGACAAAACTCCTACCGGATCGTGCCCTCTTCTTACGGGGGCCTTACCTTTTAAGAACTTTCCTATAAACACATGGTGGAATACAAAGACTAGACAAGGTTGTCACCTCTTGTTAGCTACCACAAACAATCCATGCAGCAACCGATAACCAAGGATAAGATGATGTATAAGCACCACGCTTACACACAACTTACTACTTTGACTATGATCAATAACCAAAGTACCCTATGACAGGCAATGATCGCATACAGGAAAGGTCACAAGGATCACAGACTATGGGTGTGAAGGCTATTAAAGAGCAAAAGCATATAGCAAGACTATATCTAGTATAGAAATGCTCAAAGTAAATACTAAGTAAAGTAGAGAGAAAGATATATATTGAATAAGATAAAGTCTTACAAAGAAGGAAAGATACAAGAGCTATACCAGACTCTCCAGAAGACGACTTCGGAAATCCCGAGCACAGCTCGACTCAACTCTAACTCCCACTCTAGACTAACTCCTAGAACAATCTAAGGAATAGAGCTTGTAGGCTTCTTCTTCATGATTAGAGAGGGGGGTGTGACCCTCTATTTATAGCAGGAGGTGGAGTAGGGGCTACTCCGGCGCCACGTTAGCGATCCAGGGCCTTCCATTCTCCACCCTTGGATCCAACCGACCTTGGAACCGACCAAGGCATGGATGGTTGTGATCCAACACGTGGGGAGAAGCTATGGCGGTTGGAGGGAGCCCAACCGACTTAGGGGGCATTCGGCCGAATGCCCCTATGGCCAGTGGGCCCTCCCCTGCCTCCTTGGATGGGGTCCCACAAGTCAGGGACTGAGTGGGACCCATTTGGGCCTTCTTGAGGTTCGGCCGAATCCCCCCTTGGGGTGCTGGTCCTCCTCTGCTTCCTGGTGCTGGTCCCACTCGTCATGGGTGTTGGATGTTGGTCCTGAGGTATTTTGTCACGTTTATCTCCTTGGTGTGGGTCCATGGATCCACGTGCTTCGCTTGTGAGCCGTTGAGAGGAAACATAGAGTGATCCAATGGATGGATTCTACTCTAGAGTGTCTCTCTTGGATCATGGTCGAGAGGAGAGAGCATGGTGGTCCCATATGGCTCTCCTTTGCTCCATTTGTTCATTCCTGCACTCAAACACTCATGGACATGTGGAACTAGTTATTTGATAAAGAATGCTCATGATGTGTTTGTTTTATCCTTGATCCTTGGATTAGTGGCACCATTTTAGCTATGTAAAAGATGTTCATAATTTGTGCCAACAAGATCCCCCAAGCTTAACCTTTGCTCGTCCCGAGCAAACAATCAAACTTAGCTCGATGGATCATGAGTTGCTACTATGCTTCATATTTCAAGAGTACTAAGTCTACAAAATCATACTTCTCTTTTGAATGGAAAATTTAGAAATAAAGACTCACCCATATTACCTTAGTCCTTCATGGGGCTTATAGCTTTATCCTTTGTCTTGAGAGGTTGAGAGATAGAACAACTTGACTTGAGCACTAGTTTTCTCATTCTTTCACAAGTTTCATATCAGAGGTTTTGTAAGGTTTTGTAAAAGAAAACTTAGTGTTCCTCCAATGGTACTCTTGAGTCGCTCATAAGGTGTATGATTCCTCACCAAGGCATATATCAAAGTTTTCCTTCTTCCATCCTATCTCTAAAGCTTATGTGGAGCTATAGGTAGGGATCAAAGATGTAGCAAACTTACCTTGCAAATATTGTAAAGTCAAATTCTAGACCCGAGGAGGGAAGTGTCATACTCTTAGATAAAGATGTGCAAGTGTGTGGAAACATGGTAAATGATCAATACTCCTATTTGTGGATCTCTCTTTCCTAAAATTATTTTGAGACATAGCTATCTGTTTCATCATTTTTTTTGAAGAGAGCTTTGGAAATGCTCATAAAGATTAGGACTTTAGAATGCCCTTGGGATTTTCAAAATTTTGCATAGTCTGTCTCATTTACTAACAACAAACTAGAGAGAGTTTTTCTACTTAGAGTATGGAGTATGAACTATGTGGAAATGTAAGGCATGTTTCTGCGTACTTCCAATGTAGAAGCAGCATCTATATGTGGCGTGTACGTGATCTTAATCTTGGGAGCATGATAAATCTCTCGACAAGGGTCATAAAACTTGACCAAACTCAACACAAAGAAAGCAGCTTATGTAGAAATCTTATATCGAAAGAACATGTATGGCTTTGGTAGGAATTTTCACCATTGAGGAACATCAAAGTGTTTTATCATTTAAATAAATAAATACTCCGATAGTCATTCTTGCTTAGAACAAAATTATAGCAGCTCTTATCTTGTCATATCATGTCTCACAACAACTTAGACTTAGTTACGACATTTGCAACCCACAAAAGGTTGAGGTTCATGATGAATTCTTTTAAGCCAAATAACCCATACTTAAAGAAGTATGAAGTTGTAAACTAAGTTCTAGAGAAACACTTAGCAGAGCAACTATTCATCATTTCCATAGGAGATATTAATTTTCATGGAATATGTGAGAGTGGAGTAAGAGAAAGTCTTTTTATTTTATTTTATCATATGCAGATTTTTAAATGCAAAGCTAAGATAAGTAAGAGAATGCATAAATGTAAATGCTGAAATTAAAAACTTACCTTAGTGGGGGAGAGAATCTCCCCCAAGCTTGTCTTTTGCTTAATGGTGTGGCGGGTGTGGATGTTGTTGCCACCAAAAGTCCCCATACCGCTGTTGTTCTTCTTGTATTGCTTGAATGTTCTCGGCGGTTTGCTGGATGATGCGTGCTGTTTCATCGTGCTCAACACGCAACTCACCTAGGGTGTTGGTGAGGTGATCGAATTCTTGCCGCAGCCCACGATGCTCCCTGTCTCGGTTGGACGAGAAGGATGCTCGTGCTCGTTGCGGTCATGATGGTCGAGGAGGCATGCCACTTGAAGTGTGCATGGGGTCGGAAGATGCATCGTCTTCCTCCTCGCCAACAACTCCTTGGGAAGGTCCACCTTGCTCAAGATGAACAAAGTGTAGCCCCTCCTGAGCTCTCCTGTCCGAGCCTGCAAAATCTCTTTGCCCACTTCCTTGATCTAAATCAAGGGTTAGCTTGTGGGTCCTATACAATTGAAGTTGCCTATTTGGAAGAGGCACCTCAATTGTATGGCCACTGTAAATCATTTTTAGATTACCCTTAGCATCTCTTTTTAGCATTTGAATATGAGCAAAATATTGTTCTGAGATCATTGCTAAAGGAGCAGAGATGTAAACAAATGGGTTTGTGCCATCTAGCAGGTTTATGGATTCGTCAAGACGAGTAATTAAGGATGTGAATTGAACAGATATATTACTCTCAATTGAACTTTGCCAAAATTCCACTAAATACTTCATAGGAGAGATTCGCATTTTATTGACCATGGCATAAAGCAGTTTTAGTTCCATGTCACTTATTAAGTTAGCATTACTTCCAGGAAACAAGGTCATTTTCATCCAAAGAAGCATGAAACGAAGAGTTGGGTTGTGAATTTCCTCAGACTTAGGATTTGAGCAATCTTTTAAAGTAGAGAGGGAGAACCAAAATTTCCTTTTGTTGAAACTACGCACGGCAAGGTCTAAATCAATCAAACATGAATTATCAAAGCCCAGAGCAACACTTAGATGGTTCCATGATAGACTATGGTTTTGATTAAACATGTGAAAGACAATTCCAGCATTAGAGATTTGGAGAGAGCTTAGAAATTCTGCGGTGAGCAACTCAATTCCAAACTCTTCTATTTGCCAAAAGCTAGACCAACCAATGGAAGTAAAGATAGTTTCGAATTCGGTGGTCATACCTGCGTTGGAGAGGAGTCTTGGATCCAAAATCCATGTGTGCTCAAAAGATCAATCCCGAAGAGAAAGGTACCTCTGATACTCTAGTTGGTTGAACCAGAGTCCGCTTTGTTGATCATAGGTTGTCATTGGGGGTACCAATAATGCCTCGACATATGGTACCTCTGTTGGTACTTCCTCCTCCTGAGGGTGTTCTTCGGTTTGGAGGTTCTCCCATGTGTATCGGGCCGAACCTCCCCTTGTTCTTCTTTGGGAAGTATCCTCGGATTAGTGGGAGCGTCGGGATGAGCTCCCACTCATAGCTTGCTTCATTTTCTTGAATGTGGATGTCAATGGGTTCTTCATCTTCTAGAGAGGAAGAGGGACACAAGAGCAAGACTAGAAAGGGATATGTGTATGTGGAGTAGATTTCTAGTTTGCCTTGTGGGGAGAAGTTTGAGCTAAAGAAGTTTGATGAAGACACGAGATCTTCTTGTGGACTAGCGAGAGAAACACTACTTCTCTTTGAGAGCTAAGAACTTCTCTTGAATGTAGAGAGGAGAGAGCAAGGCAAGGAGAGGCTTGAACTAGAACTGAATTCTTGTGGAGGTGTGAGGAAAGAAGCTCTCCTTGCATGGGGTTTTATAGGGGAAGGAAGTGGCACCAAGGGGGTGCCATGGAGTGGTCGGCCGACCACCCCTTGGGCATGCCCGTGGGTGCCATGATCACATGTCTAGTGGATGCCTTACACAAAGCAAAAGAGAGAGAGAGAGAGGAGGTGACACAAAGTGGTCAACCATCCCTTAAAAGTAGAGATTCCACTCATGCTTTTTCTAGTGCTTGGTGAAAGGTGAAAGATGTGATATGATGTGATCAAAAGCTGAGCTAAAGTAGTCAAGATTCTCCTCTTTAAACAAAGAGTAGTGGGGGACAAAGGTATGTGATCCTTTGATTGAAAGTGATTGATGTGTTTCCTTTTTCAAAGCATGACAAAGTGAAAGTGATGGATGTCATGATTCCCCACTTTGGACAAGGAGTAGTGGGAGACAAGGATATGCCATGCTTAAAGTGATTGATGTACTTTAAAACGTGACAAGACAAAAGAGATGTCTCCCAAAGCAAGAATCTGATTTTTGAAAAGCCCACCTCCCAAATCATGAGATGCTTGGACAAAGGATGGTGGAGAGGAAGAGAGGGATGAAGATGGGGTTTCTAGGGCATTCGGCCGAACCCCTAGTGCTCCATTTTTTTTCTTTTCCTTTTATAAAGGTCTCTAAATGATCCTTTAATTAAATAAGCCAAAGTAGGGTACATAGGGTGTTCGGCCGAACCCCCTATATCCCTAATTTTTGTCAAGTTTTAGTGCTAAACTAATTATCAAGTTTTATTTAGTCTCACTTTAGTTTTCTGAATTTTAAGTATGAAATAAATTAAAGGTTTGAACTAAATTTAAGAAAGGAAATAAAAGATAACTACCGATTTACCTTTCGACGAAGGCTCCTTGATTTTAAGTCCTCGGAGTGGGACCCTCCTTCTTGTTCATTCCTCGGGTGAACTTGATGTCTCCGGAGGCAGAGATTGTGATGTGTGCACCTCTTTCGTTTTCCAGACCTGCCTTGGATTGGCAGGTTCATTCTTCTTGAGTTCTTCGATCTTGATCTTTGGATATTGCTTCTTCTTCCGCGGAGCTTGAACTCTTCTTTTTGGTGGTTGTGTTTTTGTCTGTTTGTTAAACTTATAACCATTGAAAGTACATTTTACCTTATGACTTGGGAATTGGAAGTGAATTTGGCCTGATCCAACGTAGATGACTGCGTTGGTGGTGTTGAGGAAAGGCCTTCCCAAAATGACAGGGACTTCCGTGTTAGCTCCCATGTCTAGGATGATGAAGTCAGTGGGGATGTACTCATCTTGGATGTTCACCAAGATATCCCTTGCGAGTCCCTCAGGAAACCATATTGTTTGATCTGCCATCTGCAAGTGAACACATGTGGGGACCAAAGGTCCTCCTAACAGATTATCATATGTTACCTTGGACATGATGTTGACGCCCGATCCGAGATCGTAGAAGGCGGTGTGGAATGTTTGTGTTGACACAAAAAGCGTCAGAATCTGCGAACACCTCGGGCTTATACCCGAAATTCGATATCCGAGGGTGTGCCAGTCGATTTGACCAGTTAATCGACAAGGACGATAACTAGAACAAAATCTGAATAGGGCAACAGCGATATGCCCAGATGCCAAGACTCAGACTTGATCAGGATAACTAGAGCAGCGCTGAATGAGACAACAACGATGTGTCCGGATGTCAAAGCTCAGAGGTACTCCCACGCGGAACTTAAAAGGGTTTGACGGAGATCAAGGTGATGCAGCCCGTCGAAGCTTGAAGAACTCGTAGATAAACTAAGACTAATGCAATAAAAGGGTAAATTGCGATAAAAGTAGAATAAGAGTAAATTGATTTGATTTGATATGATTGATTTTTACACGCAGCCCTTGGGCACATATTTATACTCCCGCATGGAGAGTTGTACAGAGACACGACTTGTACCTTCCCTAAACAAAACTCCTAACTTTAAGGAAATAACAGACTCGCGTAGGAGTCAGACCCAAATAACAATATTATTTTCCTAAACAAACATTCCTATTTTAAAGGAAAATAAACGACTCGTGCAAGAGTCGGACTCAGACTTCCATAACAATACTGGTATAACATCACCAGTTTCCTTATGTCTTTTCCTCGATGAAAACTTTCCATCGGCAGATTCCGTCAATCCGCGACTTCCTTCTTTAGCCATTGGCAATCCTCTGCTGACGTCAACCGCCACATCATCCTGTGCCCACCGGCACTCCATGCCCATCGGCATTATCTCTTCATCGGCAATCGGCATCGGCAACATCTCCTCATTAGCAATCGGCATCGACAACTCTACAGTTCTGGTGACTTGACTTCACCAATTAACCCTTATCGGCAAGAATCATCCAGCTCCCATCGGTAACATCCTTACCGACATATCGGCAAGAAACGACAAGCTTCCATCGGCTTCCATCGGTAACCTTCTCGCAGCATCTACCTTCATCGGTGACATTGACTGATGACCTCCCGCTGCCGATGGAAAACGGCTACCGATTCAACGCAAGTCTTAGCTCATTTGACACGCGCCGAAAAACGATATCAACACATGCCCCCCAATTTCGGAGTGTATAATTGTTGACACAAAAGCGTCAGGATCTGCGAACACCTCGAGCTTATACCCGAAATTCGATATCCGGAGGCGTGTCAGTCGATTTGACCAGTTAATCAACAAGGACGATAACTAGGACAAGATTCAATCAAGACAACGACGATGCACCCGGATGCCAAGATTGGGACTTGATCAGGATAACTAGAGCAGAGCTGAACGAGACAACAGCGATGCGCCCGGATGTCAAAGCTTAGAGGTACTCCCACGCGGAACTTACAAGGATTTGACGGAGATCAAGATGATGCAGCCCGTCGAAGCTTGAAGAACTCGTAGATAAACTAAGACTAATGCAATAAAGGGTAAATTACGATAAAAGTAGAATAAGAGTAAATTGATTTGTTTTTGATATGATTGGATATGATCGTTTACAGCACCCCTAGGTACCTATTTATACTCCGGCAGAGGGAGTTGTAGATAGATACGATTCGTGTATTTCCTAAACAAAAACTCCTAACTTTAAGGAAATAACTGACTCACGCAGGAGTCGGGCCCAAACAGAAACAATCTTTTCCTAAACAGATTCTACTATTATTAAGGGAATAAAATGACTCATGCAAGAGTCGGACTCAAACTTCTATAACAATACCGGTATAAAATCACCAGTTTCCTTATGTCTCCTCCCCGATGAAACTTTCCATTGACGCACCCTTCCGTTCTGCAATTTCCTTTTAACGTCATCGGCAATTGTGTGCTCACGTTAGCCATGTCATCTTTCATCGGCAACACTCCTTCATCGGCAACTGCCAGCCATGTCATTCTTCTTCCATCGGCAGCATCTACCACTCATCGGCAACAACCTTTAGCTTTCATTGGCACTGACTTCTCATCGGCAAGTTGACCTTTGCCTTTATCAAGTCCTTCTGCCTCCATCGGCAACAAGTCTGTCTTCATCAGCAACATTCTTGCCTCTATCGGCAGTCTGACCGATAATATCCTGATGCCGATAAGGAACAGCAAACAACCTCTTGCCGATCGGCACAATCCTTATGCGCCGAAATTCCTTCTGCTGCTATCTCTTCTTTCAAGATGTCTGCCGATGCCCCCCAAGTGTAACAGTCGAAACACTAGAGCTCATCAAGTACCGCTTCCAAGCCAAAATGTCCAAGGCCATCAACTCCAGCTATGCCATCGGCAATATATCAACACTTGCCGATGGATCCTCATCTTTGCGCTTTGGCCTTCATCACTTGTCTGAAGATTTCCCTCTGGAAGAATTTCCATCGTGATACAAATCTTCTCGGCGCTCACGCTGAATCCTCCTCTTCTGAGTCTTCGTCAGACCCTTGGGGCACCATCGAGGGAGCTTAGTCTTCCAGACAGGCTGATACTGCTTCTCACTGCCTGTATCTGCACCACCTCTTGTATCTGCATCCTTGGAGAAAATTTTTTCTTCGGGTACCTTGGCATCTGTCGTCTCCTCAAGCTCTTCTTGACAAATACGTCTGCCATGCCTGTCGTGTGCACTGAGCTTGCCCCCCAGCCGATCATGCGCTAACTTCTTCCCTTTGATCGGCGTGCGACAGCCTGATGTCCGATCGTCAAAACGAGGCTTCTTTTCTGACCGATTGGCAGAATAGTACCCATTGCATTCAGGGCAATCATTGGCAGTGGGTAGCTTGATGCCTTCTTCCCAGCAGTGAATAAAGAAGGGGCACCGCCAATGATCTTGATGCCGATGCCACTCTTGGCGTCTTTCTTCCTTTTGCAACAGATATTGCCCCTCTCGTGACTGCCGATACTCTTGCCTTGGTCGACTATGCATGATTACAACGCCATATGGTGTGTGCCGATGAGGTTTCTTGCTATTTCTTTCATCGGCAATCCTCCTGCCCTTTCTGTCATTGGCAAACTTCTTCACATCACGTTCAGCTATTTGATGGTCAAGATCTACCGACGCATTCTTCCTGGCAGCTTCCGATGTCAGCACTTTAGTTTTTCCACTAGTTTCCACCATATTATTAGGAAACGGGTGCTGATTGATCTTCATCGGCTTCTGGGCTTTGGAATTTTTAAACTTAATCCACCCAGATTCAATTCCTGACTGCAACTGCTGCCTAAAGACTTTGCATTCATTGGTATTGTGAGAAGTTGCATTGTGCCACTTACAATACCTGATTCTCTTGAGTTCTTTGGCCGATGGAATTACCTAGTTAGGTGCTAACTTAATCTTCCTTTCTTGGAGCAATAGGTCAAACATCCTATCGGCCTTGGTGATATCAAAAGTGCATCTCTCAGCTTCTTTCTGATCGGACGGACAAGATATCGGCTTTTTATTCTTTACCGATTCGACTAAACCGATACTTGCCTCTTCGACCGAATCTGTCTTCTTAGTTAAAGACACCTCTTCATCCCAATTTTCTCCGGGCTCAAACACTTTGGTGTCTTGATTGGCAACCCTTTGCACAAGATGGCTCAAGCTTTCAAACTCTTGAGACACATATTTGTCCCTGATATGCGGCAGTAATCCCTGGAGAGCCAAATCCGCCAATTGTCAATCATCAAGTACCAAACTATAGCACTTGTTCTTCACATCTCGTAGTCTTTGCACAAAGCTTTCTACCAATTCATCATTGCGCTGCCTTAGATTAACCAAATCGGTAAGCTTCTTTTCATATGTGCCAGCAAAGAAGTATTTATGAAACTTTTCTTCTAGATCGGCCCAAGTGATCACAGAATTTGGAGGTAGTGAAATAAACCATGTAAATGCCGATCCAGATAACGATGATGAGAACAATCTTACCCTTAGTTCATCTTTGTTGGCTGCTTCCCCACATTGGATAATAAATTGGTTAATGTGCTCTATTGTTGACATATCATCTTGACCAGAAAACTTGGTGAAATCTGGCACTTTGTACCGATTTGGGAAGGGGATTAAATCATAAGCTGGAGGGTATGGAGTCCGATAAGAATATGTATCAACTTTAGGTTTGATACCGAACTGTTCTTTTGCCACTTCAGCAATCTTATCGGCTAAGTATGCATCTGGTTGGACGTTGACTAGTTGAGCGGGTTGATGCACCTCCTCATATCTTTGTAGTAAATAGGCTGGGGTAATCGGCACATTTACTGTATCAGTCTGTTGAATACTAAGCATCGGCTGATTGGCCGATGGGCAACTTTGAACACCCACTGGTTGAGTAGGTTGATGCACTTCTTCGGTTCTTGATGTTAAAGTGCTTGAAGTAATTGGCTCATGCGCAGTACCAGTCATCAGAACATTATGCATCGGCTGAGTTGCCGATGGGCAATTTTGCACACTCACTGGCTTGTGTTGTGGCATTATATTCATCGGTTGTTGTACCGATGTCTCATTGTACGCATTCACTTGCGGTGTGGTACTTATTGGCTGATGTACCGATGTTTCATTCTGAAGACTCGCCGGATGACATTGCGGAGCTCTTGCCACTTGGTGCCCAGGCGGCACAACTTGCTGCTGAATCGGTAATTGACCGATCCAACTTACATTAGGTATCATCGGCATATGACTTACTGATGGCTGATATCCAGCTGACTCTTGTAGCCCTTGTACCCTTGAATGATAGCCTTGATTTACGGGTACCATAGGTTGAGCAGCCATTGCTAACACAGGGTGATTGACCATTGGCATGCCTTGTTGTATCGGCCAAGAATTTGCCGATGGCTGATAACCAGTTGATGCCTGTCGTTCTTGTGGCGCCGAGTAATTAACAGAATAACTACCTTGGTTAGCAGGTATCCCAGTTTGAAGAACCATTGCCGCCATGGGTTGACTTGCAGCTGCTGGGCCTTGTTGTATCGGCAAGTGATTTGCCGATGGTTGGGCATAAGGCACTCTGGGTGTTGCCATTTGAAGATTCCCTGTTGGCAACTGCACCGTTGGAGAAGATGCAGCATAATGCATCACTAGAAACATCGGCTGTATAGGTGTTGCCGATGCCATGGGAATCTTCCATCCTGCATGGTTACCTTGGACCAATCTGGAATTAGTAGATGGACTTGGAGACATACCGTATCCCCACCAGTTGACAGAAGTTGGTAGACTCTAGGTCACCGGTCCAGATATTGTTGATGCCACAAGATTTGTATTCACCTGAGTGATGCTTGCTGGGCTCGATCTTGGCAGCATGATCTCTTCGGCAGACCGGTTCATAATCGGTGAAGACACCCTTGGAACCACCGATGGGATCATAACAGATGTCGATCCGAGTTGACGATACTTCGGACCAACATAATATGGTGCCTGTCCTCCCTTGAAAGTTTGCTTAACAGCATTGCATACAGTATCGGACAGCACATTGGATTGGCTAATTAATACATTATTTAATGCAGAATTAACCATCTCTTATAATTTACCATGATTGGCATCGAAGGTAACCTGCCGCGGTGACGGCGGATCTTGCTTTCGGATAGCTTCACCGATCCCGTTTAGGCTGAAGGACTTCAGGTATAATTGCTTGTACTCCTCCATAGCCTACTCCATAGCCTGCTTCTGATAATCCTTCAGATCTGCTTCGGAGAATTCAATGACACTCCTTGGATTAATCATGATAGATGTAAAAAACTGTCCCACTGGGCGTGCCAAAAGAGGTGTTGACACAGAAAGCGTCAGGATCTGCGAACACCTCGGGCTTATAGCCGAAATTCGATATCCGGAGGCGTGTCAGTCGATTTGACCAGTTAATCGACAAGGACAATAACTAGAACAAGATTCAATCAAGACAACGGCGATGCGCCCGGATGTCAAGATTGGGACTTGATCAGGATAACTAGAGCAGAGCTGAACGAGACAACAGCGATGCGCCCGGATGTCAAAGCTCAGAGGTACTCCCACGTGGAACTTACAAGGATTTGACGGAGATCAAGATGATGCAGCCCGTCGAAGCTTGAAGAACTCGTAGATAAACTAAGACTAATGCAATAAAGGGTAAATTACGATAAAAGTAGAATAAGAGTAAATTGATTTGTTTTTGATATGATTGGATATGATCGTTTACAGCACCCCTAGGTACCTATTTATACTCCGGCAGAGGGAGTTGTAGATAGATACGAGTCGTGCCTTTCCTAAACAAAAACTCCTAACTTTAAGGAAATAACTGACTCACGCAGGAGTCGGGCCCAAACAGAAACAATCTTTTCCTAAACAGATTCTACTATTATTAAGGGAATAAAATGACTCATGCAAGAGTCGGACTCAAACTTCTATAACAATACTGGTATAAAATCACCAGTTTCCTTATGTCTCCTCCCCGATGAAACTTTCCATTGACGCACCCTTCCGATCCGCAATTTCCTTTTAACGTCATCGGCAATCGTGTGCTCATGTTAGCCATGTCATCTTTCATCGGCAACACTCCTTCATCGGCAACTACCAGCCACGTCATTCTTCTTCCATCGGCAGCATCTACCACTCATCGGCAACAACCTTTAGCTTTCATCGGCACTGACTTCTCATCGACAAGTTGACCTTTGCCTTTATCAAGTCCTTCTGCCTCCATCGGCAACAAGTCTGTCTTCATCAGCAACATTCTTGCCTCTATCGGCAGTCTGACCGATAATATCCCGATGCCGATAAGGAACAGCAAACAACCTCTTGCCGATCGGCACAATCCTTAGATTATATTGACACGTGCCAAAAAACGGTGTCAACAATAATATTTTACGCGCCGAAATTCTCTCTACTGTAGCCGTTCCTTCCGAGATAACTGCACAACTTTCTCGATCTCCGTGCGCAGAACTGCAATTTATTTATAAAATTCCTCGACTATAGCACAAACAATTGCAAATCCAATCATATTTCCTTGATCATCGCGCACATCCATCGTAGGCCCTTCCATATTCCTGTATAGTACGAGCAGAAATTCCAAAATACCCCTGACTAAGCTTATAAAAGTTACCACAGTCCAATCTGCTTTTTACCCTGGGCCTACTTTCACTTTTTACCTGCCTCCTTCTTCAACCTCGGCGTCTTCAACCTCGGCGGCGACTCCGAAGAACATCTTCTCGAGCTCAAGCAACAGTACTCTCCCTAAGCCAAGTACGAACCGCAAGAACTTCCCCAGCTCCAATGGCGATCCACGTCGACATCCCCAAGGTAAATCTATTTCTTCCTTACTCTCTCTACAAGTTCCTTGTCCGTATGAATTCCGTAATTTTCCCCTTTTTCTTTTTCCAAAACCTAGGAACTATACAATAAAGTAGTAATCCCTCTTGAGAAGTCCAACTTCAACTGTTTAGGTCCAATGGGAAATCCAGACCCAATCAATCTGATCAACGCCGAAACGAACCGTATCCCCTTCAAATCTGAGTGTTTCAATTTAGGGTTATGGAAGGACGCCTTCTGTTCATGGCCCAAGACCACCAAGGGGTGGAAGAACTGGTACTTTACGGTCATTAGAACACAGCAAGTTTACTGGTCAGAGCGCAGTCTGGATCAGTGCATCAGACTCTCCATTGCCGATATGGAGAAAAACGAGAACATGCTGATAGCGGCCTCCTACTTCTGGTCTGACACCATGAATGCCTTTCTATTCAGACATGGACCAGCCACTCCTACCCTTGCTGGTGTGCATATGCTGACCGGCCTGGACGTCTCTTCTGCCGATGTCCCAGCCCTGTTCCATAGGAAGGCTGAATATAAGGTGAACACGCGGAACATCGACGGTTGGACCGGTTATATCCAGGAGTACCAAAAGACTGGATCAGTAGGACAAAGAGAGCACGCCATCTTTCTGAACATGTGGCTGGAGAAGTTTATTTTCTGTGGCAAAACTGTCGGACCGACCACAATGTACCTCCCTGCAGCAGAGCTCTTAGCCGATGGAACAAAACTCCCTCTCGGCCGATATCTTCTTGGATCTGTATACCGTATTTTACACCAAGTATCCAAGAAGCTATTGCTAGGCGAGCCCATCGACAACCTCGGGGGCCCCTGGTGGTTCATAAACATGTGGCTGAACGCACACATGTACAAAGTCCTTCAGTTTGACTTGTTTGCTCAGCAATTCCCAAGGGATATATTGGAGAACTATGTATTCAGTGATGATGAATCAGCAACTCGACCTCCCCTCAACTTCGGAGAAGCTATCATAGTGCTACCAGGAACCGATGCCAATGCAGAGCAGTTCGTCATGTTTTTCCATAAGTTTTACAATGGAATTCCTGCTTCAGAATGGCTCTGGTGGCCATATATTGATGAGGACAACTGATTTCCCTTGCTGTTCAACCTTACCGATGGGAATGTGCCTCAAAATGAAATAATCATGAAGGCCAGTATTATTCCCCGAGCCATTCCAGTCAATATTTTTGGAACTGGAAAGAACGCTCCTCCATCCTTCGAGTTCTACTACCCAGCGGCAGCAGCAAGACAACTAGCGTTCGGCCAACTGCCGATCAAGCTCTGCTATTCCAAAGTCATAAAACCAAGGCAGATCATCTCTAGCGCTATGGACTAGAACAAGGTTGTCAACCTCCCCCTAAATGCCGATACCTCAGATATTGACCTGTCCTCCTGGGCACCAACATCCTTCGTCACAAATGAATATAAGTTTTGGTGGCAAGAATGGAGATATCAACTATTTGTCAAGTCATCACACTACTATCGGCATATGATTGACACTGATCACGTCATTCCCGATGATGCAGTAAGTTTTTAATCCCGATGCATTCCTCATTACTTATTCCCATCATCGGCATCTGACCTTTTTATGCTTAACAGGTTGATGATCCAATCCCCAAGATGAGCAGGAGTGGCAAACCTTTCAACCTTCGAGTAATGAGCCCTGTATCAGCCATCGGCAATAATGCCCCCACACTGGCTGTCTTCACCCCTCAGAAGGTACCCAAGGTTACTCTCAAGCCCAAGCCGACGCCTGCAAAAACCATGGCTACATCAGTTGCTGCTGCTGCCTTGACACGGGCTTTTGCAGTAAATCTTATCTTTACTTATACCGATCACATACTGCTCATTGGCAACATTTACTTTATAACTCGCACTAAACATTTTCAGGCAATGAGGTCATCGACAGCTGCTCCAAACGTACGAACTTCCCCAACTCATGCTGTCGATGCCCCACAGGCGTCGCAACCAAAACGGGCCGGTTCACCACCTGCTGCTCCAAAAAAGAAGCACCTGAGGCTAGCCACTCCTACATCACCAACTCCTGCCGATGTTCCAATAGTAGAACAACCATCGGCATCTGCTCCTGAACAACCAGTGGAAGAAACCCTGATCCAGGAAGCAACGCCGCCACTGCAGGAACCAATTGCAACAACATCGGTATCGGCACCAGTGCCTACACCAGATGAGAATCCTGACTAGGGGACGGCACCACCGCCACAGGAACCGATCACAACAGCAGAGACAGCGCCAGCAACAACACCAACAATGCCAATTGCTACCCCAACAGAAGCGTGCTTATCGGCAAATGCTGCCGATTTCTAGGATGAGGCTATACCAGCTGACATGCCAAGTCCCAGGCAAAAAGTCCGCTTCAAGATGGTAAGTTGGTTACCTAAAAATTTGCAGTATAACCTTATGATCGGCACATCTTAACTTCTTCTTTTTCAGGCCCAAGACTACCCAGACAGCTTGTTTTCCTTCGGCGTCAACCTCCCCGGCGAACACGAAGATCCAGAGGGTTCTGCTGCAGCAAATAGCCTATTCTCCTTCGCCGTCAACTTTCCCGATGAAGACGAGGGCGAAGAAAGTTCTGCTCCAGCTTTATCGGCAGAGGTCAAACTCAAGCTTGAAGCACTGCTCTCTCTGCTGCAACAAGACACATCCTAGCTCATCCAAGACTCTACTGCAGCAAAGACAGCTTTCAAGAACATCCAAGGCCACCTCTCTGCCGATACAGAAGAAATCCTTTTCCAGGCAGCATTCCTCGAGAGCCGCCAACTCCAATACCAACGGGTCTCACGCCGCCTTGCCGATAGGAACGCCCAGTCCAAGCTCAAAGAAGAGATGCTCAAGTTTAAACAAGTTGCCGATGAGAAGCACAAAAACATCGGCCAAGTAGAAGCTTCTGGCGCCGATCTTGAGCAGGAGATCATTCAGCTATCGGCAAGAAAGGAAGAGCTGCAAGCCGAATTAAGAAGAGTTGAAGAAGCCTTAAACTCAGCTAACCAGAAGAAAGCTCAGCTACCCGATACTGTCAAAGCTCTTCGACAAGAAAGGGACACAAACGCCCGACAAGCTATCGCGCTGAAGAAGAAGATCAAGCCGATCAAAGGGTCTGCCGACGCCGATGCCAAGGAGATGGAGGAAATAGAGCAAATTCGCCTGCGTGCGATATCAGCCATCCAATCCTTGTTGTAATTTATTGCAATTCATCGTATCGGCAAATGTAACAGTAACACTTGATTTTGCTCTGTAATATAATATCAGTACGCTTTTACCGATGTTTTATAACTTTCTCTTTCATCGGCATTCAAACGAGCACTCTATGCGTCTACCCAAATACTAGGGTAATATTTCTTCAAGTATTTACCGTTGATTGCTCTGGAGAATGCAACTCCTTCGAGAGTTTCTAAAATATAAGCATTGCCAGGAGGAGACTGTTTTATCCGATAAGGACCTTCCCAATTAGGAGACCATTTTCCAAACTTAGAACTCTTAGTCCCAATCGGTAAAATCAACTTCCATACCAGATCACCATCGGCAAATTGCTTCACCTTTACTTTCTTATCATACCATCTAGCAACCCTTTTCTTATTTTCTTCAATACTGATCAGAGCCCTCAACCGATGATTTGCTAAATCTTCTAACTCATCCTTCATAAGAGTATCATACTCATCGGTTGTTAACTGATCTTGAGAAGACAAACGCCTGGAACCAGTTTTAACTTCCCAAGGCAGGACAGCATCGTGTCCATAGACCAACTGATACGGCGAAACTTTGGTTGCACCATGACAAGCCATCCGATACGACCATAGGGCCTCATTCAACACCACATGCCACCTTCTAGGGTTCTCTTCAATCTTGCGTTTGATAAGCTTGATGACTCCTTTATTAGTTGCTTTAGCCTCACCGTTAGCTTGAGCATAATAAGGGGAAGAGTTTAATACCTTGAACCCCATACCAGCAGCAAATTCATCAAACTCTCCCGATGTGAACATGGTTCCTTGATCCGTAGTAATAGTCTGAGGAATACCAAATCGGTAAACAATGTGTTCTTTTACAAAATCCACCATGTTTGCCAATGTTACCTTCTTCAAAGGAATCGCCTCAACCCATTTCGTGAAGTAATCGGTAGCAACAAGTATAAACTTATGCCCCTTACTCGACGACGGATAAATTTGGCCGATAAGATCAATAGCGCACCCTCTAAACAGCCAAGGTTTGATTATAGGATTCATTGCCGATGCAGGCGCCCTCTGGACATTACCAAACTTCTGACAATCCTGACACCCTTTAAAATAGCTAAAGCAATCTTCAAGAATTGTCGGCCAATAATATCCATTCCGCCTGATCATCCACTTCATCTTGAATGCCGATTGATGTGCTCCACACACACCTTCATGGATTTTGCCCGTCAACTCTTTGGACTCCTCTTTACCAAGGCATCTGAGCAAGACTCCATCAATTGTCCGGTAATACAATTCATCATCGAGGAGCACATACTTGGTAGCTTGAAACCTCAGACGCCTTTCAACCTTCTTAGATGGATCTTTTAAGTAATCGGCAATTTCTTTTCTCCAGTCATTGGCAATCCTTACCGATGTCATGACTTCTTGAATCGGCTGATATTCTGAAGCATTCTGTGCTAACCGATTGGCCTCTTCATTATGCAATCTAGGAATATGCTCAAGGCGATACTCTTTAAATTCCTTCAATAATTGTAAACATCTCTCATAGTGTACAATCAACACTTCACTTCGGCATTCATATACCCCAGTCAATTGATTGATCACCAACATAGAGTCGCCAAAGATTTCAACGGCATCAGCACGCACTTCTCTGAATAATTCCAACCCTTTCATTAAAGTCTGATACTCAACCTGATTGTTCGTCGATGTAGCAACAATCGGCAATGAGATTTCATACTTCCGTCCTCAGGGTGAAATCAAGAGAATGAAGATGCCTGCCCCTTCTTTGCATGTAGACCCATCAAAGAACAAAGTCCAAGGAGCAATTTCTACAGAGCTTATTACATTGCAATGCTGAGTGACAAAATTAGCCATCACCTGACCCTTAACTGCCTTAGCCGATTCATACCTTAGATCAAACTCTGAAAGTGCCAGAATCCATTTGCCGATTCTTCCACTTAATATCGGCATTGATAGCATATACTTAACCACGTCATCTTTGAAGATAACAGTGCATTCAGTCGACAATAAATAATGCCTCAATTTTATGCAAGAGAAATATAAACACAAGCATAATCTTTCTATGGCCGAATACCTGGTCTCAGCATCCACCAGTCTTCTGCTCAAATAATATATCACATGTTCCTTCCCTTCAAATTCTTGAATTAAGGCTGACCCGATAACACCGTCATCGGCAGACAAATATAACTTGAAAGGCTTCCCATGTTGAGGTGGAACCAAGACTGGAGGGTTTACTAAATATTTCTTGATCTCTTCCAAGGCTAACTGTTGTTCTTCTTTCTATGTAAATTCTTGATTGGCTCTCAGCTTTAACAGTGGACTAAAAGATTTAATCTTGCCAGACAAATTGGATATAAATCTTCTGATGAAGTTAATCTTGCCGATCAAGGATTGCAGCTCAGTCTTGTTTGTAGGAGCAACCACTTTGTTAATTGCATCAATAGATTTTCTACCAATCTCAATGCCTCTTTGATGCACCATAAAACCCAGAAACTGACCTGCCGATACACCAAATGCAGACTTGTTAGGATTCATCTTCAACCCATGCTCCCTTGTGCATTCCAAGATTTTTCGCAAATCGGCAAGATGCTTCTCAAAATCTCCGAACTTAACCACCACATCATCAATGTAGATTTCGACTATCATGCCGATGTACTTATGAAAGATGAAATTCATTGCTCTCTGATAAGTAGCACCGGCATTCTTCAAGCCAAAAGTCATGACAACCCATTCAAACAAACCGACATGACCTGGACATCTAAAAGCAGTCTTAGATATGTCTTCTTCAGCCATGAATATTTGATTATATCCAGCATTACCATCCATGAAGCTAATGATTTGATGTCTAGCAGCAGCATCAATCAGCAGATCGGCAACAGGCATCGGATAACCATCCATTGGTGTGGCCTTGTTAAGATTCCTGAAATCAATACAAACACGGAGTTTTCCATTCTTTTTATACACAGGAACCACATTAGAAATCCATTCGGCATATCGGCATTGCCGAATAAATCCAGCTTCGATTAACTTTGTAATCTCAGCCTTAATGTCAAGTAGAATAGTAGGATTGCATCGGTGCGCAGGTTGCCGATGTGGTTGGAAACCAGACTTAATAGGCAACCGATGTTCAACTATGGATCAGTCTAAACCAGGCATCTCTGTATAATCCCAAGCAAAACAATCTTTATATTCCTTTAATAAATCAGTCAACCATTGTTTACATTGGGAATCTAACTTAGCACTAATAAAAGTAGGCCTATATTTACTACCATTGCCGATGTCTATCTCAAGTAAATCATCGGCGGATGTGAAGCCCTGTCCCAGTTTTCCATCGTCAGCGAACCGATCCATTAAAACTCTTCTTCAGGACCGACTGCTTGGATCGGTGTAATGCGGTAATCGGCAACTTTGAGGAACTCCGTGTCCCAAGCTTCACCTGATATGCATCTGGTTTGCTCATAAGTTTCCGATTCTGCCGACGCAACGATCGATGGGGTCTCACTTCGAACGACTTCAATCTTGTCTCTGATCCATTGCACAAGGCTTTGATGCATGGTGGAAGTAATACAGCAATTGGCATGGATCCAATCCCTTCCTAGGAGCAAGTTGTAGGTGCCTTTGCCACTGATTACAAAAAATGTCGTCGGCAAAGTTTTGCTGCCGATGGTTAATTCAACACATACGGCTCCCATAGCTGGCGACACATTGCCTTCAAAGTCTTTGAGCTTCATGTCCGTTTCGACTAAGTCTTGGTCACCTTTTCCAAGCTTCCTGAACATGACATATGGCATTATGTTTATCGACGCACCACCATCTACCAGCATCTTTGTTACAGGTTGTCCATCTACTTTGCCCTTAACGAACAGAGCCCTCAGGTGCTGCCTCTCATTATCGGCAGGCTTCTCAAAGACAGCTGCCATCGGATCCAAGACCAATTGCGCCATCTCAGCAGTTTCCTCATCATCGCTGACAGGCGCCATGAACTCCATCGGCAATATGACGACCATGTTGATTTCTGCCGATGGATCCCTATCTTTGCGCTTTGGCCTCCACTGCTTTTCCCTTGAAGGATCTTCATACAAGTCATTTCGGCGTTCGCACTGAATTCTCCTTTTCTGAGTCTTTGTCAAACCCTTAGGGCACCATTGGGGAAGCTTGGTTTTCCAAACAGGCTGGTGCTGCCTCTCATTGTTTGCATCGGCACCACTCCTGATGTTTGGATCTCTGGAGAATATTTCTTCATCAGGCACTCTTGCATTGGCCATCTCCTCAAGCTCCTTCTGATCAACACGCCTGCCAAGCCTGCTATGCGCGCTGAACTTGCCCCCCAGTCGGTCATGTGCCGATTTCTTCTCTCTAAGCGGCTTGGCATACCTAGACGCTCGATCATCAAAACAAGGTTTCTTACCTGACCGATCGGCAGTGTAGTACCCGTTACATTCAGGAGAATTATCAGCAGTAGGTAACTTGATGCCTTCTTCCCAACAGTGAACGAAGAAGGGACACTTCCAGTGGTCCTTATGCCGAAGCCATTCTTGATGCTCTTCTTCTTCCTGCCGATATCGCTCCTTTTGCGATTGCCGATACTCTTGCCTTGGCTGCTTGTGCGTGATTATAACACCAGGAGCCCTCTTGGCACTACTATTTTCATCGGCAACTCTCTTGCCCTCTCTGCCATCGGCAAACCTCCTCTCGTCGCGCTCAGCTACTTGATGGTTAGGATCTACCGATGCGTTCTTCCTGGCAGCCTCCGATGTCAGCACTTTAGTTTTTCCACTAGTTTCCACTATATTATTTGGAAACGGGTGCTGATCAATCTTCATCGGTTTCTGGACTTTAGAATTTTAAAATTTAATTCATCCAGATTCAATCTCTGACTGCAACTGCTGCCTGAATACTTTGCAGTCATTAGTACTGTGAGAAGTTGTATTATGCCACTTGCAGTACCTGATCTTCTTGAGCTCTTCGGCCAATGGAATTACTTGGTTGGGCGCCAACTTGATTCGCCCTTCTTGAAGTAATAAGTCAAACATCCTATCGGCCTTGGTGATGTCAAAGGTGAACCTTTCAGCTTCTTTCTGGCCGAACGGACAAGACACAGATTTCTTATCCTTCACCCATTCGGCTGCACCGATGCTTAGCTCTTAATCTGACCCAGAATCTTCTTCTTGCCCGATGAAGGTCACCTTCTTATTCCATGTCTTCCGTGGTTCAAAGACTTTAACATCCTGATCGGCAATCCTTTGCACCAGATGACTTAAGCTTTCGAACTCTTGAGACGCATACTTATCTTTGATATGCGGCAGTAGTCCTTGAAAAGCCAAATCTGTCAGTTGCCGATCATCAAGTATCAGGCTGTAGCACTTGTTCTTTACATCTCGCAGCCTCTGAACAAAGTTTTCCACCGATTCGTCATTGCGTTGCCTTAGCTTAACCAAGTCGGTAATCTTCTTCTCGTGTATGCCAGCGAAGAAGTATTTATGAAATTGCCTTTCTAGATCGGCCCAAGTAATCACAAAGTTTGGAGGTAATGATATAAACCATGTGAATGCCAATCCAGACAATGATGATGAGAACAACCTCACCCTCAGTTCCTCTCTGCTGGCAGCTTCTCCACACTGGACAATGAAGCGATTGATATGCTCCATCGTTGACGTGTCGTCTTGGCCAGAGAACTTGGTAAAATCCAGCACCTTGTACCGATTTGGGAGAGGAATCAAATCGTATGCGGGAGGATATGGTGTCCGATAAGAATATGTGTTAACCTTGGGTTTAATGCCGAATTGTTCTTTCATCACTTCGGCGATCTTATTGGTCCAATATGCATCCTCCTCTTGCCGACTCATTGGCTGGTTGTTGACTGGTGGAGTTGGCTGATGCGCCTCTTCAGGTCTTGGTAGAAGACGGTTCGGAGTAGTCACGGGCGCAGCACCAGTCATCTGGACGTTATGCATCGGCTGACTTACCGATGAGTAATTTTGCACACTTAGTGGATTAGGTTGAGTCATCATATTCATCGGTTGCTATACCGATGGTCCACTCTGAGTGTTTGCTGGACTTCCACACTGATACATTAATACGCCAGACTGTTGAACCGGTGGCTGACTAGTCCATCCAGGATTATAAATCATCGGCATGTGACTTACCAATGGCTGATAGCTGACTGGCATCTGCTGCTCTTGCACCTTGGAGTGATCAATAAATTGGCCACCTTGATGTGCTAACACTCCGGCTTGAGGATTCATCAGCATAGGTTGACTTCCAGCTGCTATAGTGTGTTGCATTGGCACAGAGTTTGCCGATGGTGGCATCAGAGACATCTTAGGAATCACTTGGAAATCTTCTGATGGCACTTGTACAGTCAGAGAGGACGTAGAGTAATGCATCATAGGGATCACCGGCTGTGATTGCATTGCCGATGTCATGGAGCCCTTCCAAGCTGAGCTATCTCCTTGCACCAGATTAGAGCCAGCGGATGGATTTGAAGGCATACCGTAACCCCACCAGTTGGCAGGCGCTGGATGACTCTGGATAGCAGGTCCTGACATTGCTGACGCCACCGGGTCTGCAATAAGCTTGATGACGCTTTCAGGACTTGGTCTTGACGGTGTAGCCACATCGGCAGACGGATCCACGGGAGTGGAAGACGCCATTGGGGCTGCCGATGGGTTTGTAGATGCCGATCCAGGTTGATGATACGCTGGACCAACATATTGAGGTGCATGTCCTTCTTTGAATGATTGCATAACAACATTGTATACAGTATTGGATAGCATGCTGGAGTGGCTAATTAATTCTTGATTTAAAGCAGAATTAACCATCTCTTGTAACTTACCAGGATTGGCGTCGTACGTGACCTGTCGTGGTAACGGCGGATCTTGCTTCTGGATTGCTTCGCCGCTCCTGCTCAGGCTGAAGGATTTCAGATACAATTGCTTGTACTCCTCCATAGCCCGCTCCATAGCCAGCCTCTGATCATCTTTGAGATCGGTCTCGGAGACTTCAATGACGTTCCTTTGGTTAACGTCAGAGTTATCACCCATGATAGATATATAATTTTGTATAATCGAGTCCCACCGGGTGTGCCAAAAGAGGTGTTGACACAAAAAGCGTCAGAATCTGCGAACACCTCGGGCTTATACCCGAAATTCGATATCCGAGGGTGTGCCAGTCGATTTGACCAGTTAATCGACAAGGACGATAACTAGAACAAAATCTGAACAGGGCAACGGCGATACGCCCGGATGCCAAGACTCAGACTTCATCAGGATAACTAGAGCTTAGCTGAACGAGACAACAGCGATGTGTCCGGATGTCAAAGCTCAGAGGTACTCCCACGCGGAACTTACAAGGGTTTGACGGAGATCAAGGTGATGCAGCCCGTCGAAGCTTGAAGAACTCGTAGATAAACTAAGACTAATGCAATAAAAGGGTAAATTGCGATAAAAGTAGAATAAGAGTAAATTGATTTGATTTGATATGATTGATTTTTACACGCAGCCCTTGGGCACATATTTATACTCCTGCATGGAGAGTTGTACAGAGACACGACTTGTACCTTCCCTAAACAAAACTCCTAACTTTAAGGAAATAACAGACTCGCGTAGGAGTCGGACCCAAATAACAATATTATTTTCCTAAACAAACATTCCTATTTTAAAGGAAAATAAACGACTCGTGCAAGAGTTGGACTCAAACTTCCATAACAATACTGGTATAACATCACCAGTTTCCTTATGTCTTTTCCTCGATGAAAACTTTCCATCGGCAGATTCCTTCAATCCGCGACTTCCTTCTTTAGCCATTGGCAATCTTCTGCTGACGTCAACTGCCACATCATCCTGTGCCCACGGGCACTCCATGCCCATCGGCATTATCTCTTCATCGGCAATCGTCATCGGCAACATCTCCTCATCAGCAATCGGCATCGACAACTCTGCAGTTCTGGTGACTTGACTTCACCAATTAACCCTTATCGGCAAGAATCATCCAGCTTCTATCGGCAACATCCTTACCGGCATATCGTCAAGAAACGGCCAGCTTCCATCGGCAACAAACTTAACCTTCTCGCAGCATCTACCTTCATCGGTAACATTGACTGATGACCTCCCGATGCCGATGGAAAACGGCTACCGATTCAACGCAAGTCTTAGCTCATTTGACACACGCTGAAAACGATGTCAACAGTTTGTTGTCCGATTGAGCACTTGATCGTTGGGAGGCCTAGATCTTCCTTCTTCATGATGAAGGGAGGATCGAGAAGATAGCCCCAATAGGAGCGAAGTGGAGGCTTACCGAACCTCAAGTTAACCATGTTTACATGCTCAATTGAATCTTCTGGTTTCCCAGGAATTTTACCTTGCTCCAAGGAGGGCATAGCTGCTGCTAATTGAGCTAGTTGGGTTTCTAGCATTTTATTAAAACTCAATTGATTTTTCATGGCAGTTGTAAAGCTATCCATTTTCTCACCAAAGGTTTCAAGAACTTTATCAGTGGCAATCATTTTTCTATTTATTCGATCATTAATCTTAGATTGACCAAGAACAAGATCTTTTAATGAAGGTTGGTTATTGTAAGAATTGTAATTAACATTACCTCCATTACCTTGGTAGAAGGGGAGTGAATTCCAATTTCCTTGTTGTTGGGGTCGATACCCGTTGTTGTTGTTGTTGTTGTTGTTACTGTTTCTATTGTTGCTGATGAAGTTCACATCCTCCTTCGAAGTCTCGGGACAATTGTTGCCCGAGTGATCACTTCCTCCGCACACCTCACACCATGGATCGGCTTCAATAGCTTGTGCGGCGGCGATTGGGTAAATGGCCTCTCGTTCCTTCTTGGAACCTTCTTCTATCTTCTTCATCAAGAGATCCATCTTGGCGGAGAGCATGTCCACCTCATTGACGGTGTGCATACCTCACCTCTTTGGCTGGAGACGTTCGTCACCCCATCCTTGGTTGATCACCATTTTCTTGATGAGGTCCTTGGCATTCCTCACTGTGTGTTGGAGGAATGCCCCTCCAGCGGCAGCTCAAGGTGACTACGGGCCATGCTAGTCAGCCCATGGTAGAAACCTTGGATCAGGAGCCATTCGTCTATCCCATGATGAGGACAGGCACGAACGTACTCCTGGAGACGTTCCCATGCTTCGGGAATTGTCTCGTCAGATTATTGTTGAAAGCTTGAGATCTTCCCGCGAAAGAGCATTGGTTTTGCCTGTCGGGAAGAACTTCTTGAGGAATGCGTTAGCACACCTCTCCCATGTAGTGGCCTCTTCTTTGTGGGCGTAGAACCATTGCTTCGTCTTTCCCAATAGCGAGAATGGCAAAAGACGAAGGCGAATGGCATCAGACGCCACTCCCTTGATAGTGAATGTGCCACATAACTCCATGAAGTGCTGGAGATGAGCATTTGCATCCTCATGGGGCTTTCCGCAAAATAGATTGGCCTGCACCATGTGGATCAAGGTGGGCTTCAGCTCGAAGGTGGCATCTCCGAAGTTGACCTCGGGACCCTGAGCTACGTGGGCAGCTGACCGAGCTGAGAAGTCAGAGATCGCCTTCTGGGCCATAGTTTCCTTGAGTGGTGGTGTAGATCCTCCTTCCTTGAATGGATCCTGGTTCGAGAGGAACCTCTGAGGGGGAACTTGACGACGTCTAGTCCTCCTCAACAGCTGCTCGGGATCTTCGAGATAGTTTCCCGGCAGTTGGAAACCACTCATACACTGTCTGGCTTCACAAGAAAGGAAGACACAGACAGGGGTAAGCCCCTATGACTAATTGATAACTAAGTTAACGAGAATCTCTGGATTCAATCTAATTAAAATTTCTTGGCTAACCTCTCCCCGGCAACGGCGCCAGAAATGCTAGTTGGTATTTCTTATGACTATTGGATAAATCCGCAAGCGCATAGATTATACCGCTGTAGCACTTCACCAAGGAGTATTCCGAGGTATCATAATTTATATTATCCCAAGGGAAAGCTGGCTAGAAATGATAATTAGACAGAGATCCTAGAGAGCACCGCAACCTTAGTACCAACTAGTATAGGGGGGTAAATGATAAAAGTGATAGGAAGGGGTTGATGAATGAAGAATCTACGGTAGAGGATACTTAGAACGGACCTCAGAGACTAGCTAGGTGGGAGGACAACGAGAAGAGAACAGGGACTCCTATGTACTTCTCTCTACTTCAATATACTTAGCTAGATAACTAGTCTAGACACTATAGTTTGTCTCCTCAATAACGTATGCTAGGCGATGGGATAGATCAGTAGGAGGACAAAACTCCTACCGGACTGCGCCCTCTTCTTACGGGGGCCTTACCTTTTAAGAACTTGCCTATAAACACATGGTGGAATACAAAGACTAGACAAGGTTGTCACCTCTTGCTAGCTACCACAAACAATCCGTGCAGCAAGCGATAACCAAGGATAAGATGATGTATAAGCACCATGCTTACACACAACTTACTACTTTGACTATGATCAATAACCAAAGTACCCTATGATAGGCAATGATCGCATACAGGAAAGGTCACAAGGATCACATACTATGGGTGTGAAGGCTATTAAAGAGCAAAGCATATAGCAAAACTATATCTAGTATAGAAATGCTCAAAGTAAATACTAAGTAAAGTAAAGAGAAAGATATATATTGAATAAGATAAAGTCTTACAAAGAAGGAAAGATACAAGAGCTATACCAGACTCTCCAGAAGACGACTCCGGAAATCCCGAGCACAGCTCGACTCAACTCTAACTCCCACTCTAGACTAACTCCTAAAACAATCTAAGGAATAGAGCTTGTAGGCTTCTTCTTCATGATTAGAGAGGGGGGTGTGACCCTCTATTTATAGCAGGAGGTGGAGTAGGGGCTACTCTGGCGCCACGTCAGCGATCCAGGGCCTTCCATTCTCCACCCTTGGATCCAACCGACCCTAGAACCGACCAAGGCATGGATGGTTGTGATCCAACACGTGGGGAGAAGCTATGGCGGTCGGAGGGAGCCCAACCGACTTAGGGGGCATTCGACCGAATGCCCCTATGGCCAGTGGGCCCTCCCTTGCCTCTTTGGATGGGGTCCCACCAGTCAGGGACTGAGTGGGACCCATTTGGGCCTTCTTGAGGTTCGGTCGAATCCCCCCTTGGGGGTTCTGGTCCTCCTTTGCTTCCTGGTGCTGGTCCCACTCGTCAAGGGTGTTGGATGTTGGTCCTGAGGTATTTTGTCACGTTTATCTCCTTGGTGTGGGTCCATGGATCCACGTGCTTTGCTTGTGAGCCGTTGAGAGGAAACACAGAGGGATCTAATGGATGGATTCTACTCTAGAGTGCCTCTCTTGGATCATGGTCGAGAGGAGAGAGCATGGTGATCCCATATGGCTCTCCTTTGCTGCATTTGTTCATTCCTGCACTCAAACACTCATGGACATGTGGAACTAGTTATTTGATAAAGAATGCTCATGATGTCTTTGTTTTATCCTTGATCATTGGATTAGTGGCACCATTTTAGCTATGTAAAAGATGGTCATAATTTGTGCCAACACAACTCATCTCCAACTCAGCTATCACGTCGACTCTGTTTCGGAGTCCAGGACCAGCAAGGAGTGAAACGGACGCCCAGGATGCATACGGACTCTGTTTTTGATGATTCACCCACGGATGGAAAGATAATTTCATAAGAAAACCAATGGCGTTGGTTGGAGTTCTAAATTACTTCTGAGTCATCTAGAAACGTTGAAACAAGTCAGCATCCATAATCTGTTCCGGTGCTACGTCACCCAATTTTGGGCCCATGGCCCATGTATCAACTTGGGTCCATTAGGGACTCATCCTAGGGTTGTAGGACAACCCCAGGACCCTTTTGGTAGTCCTTCCTCCTCCTTATATCCCCCTAGAGCAATCACAAACAGATTGGGTTTTGTTTTAGAGTTTAGTTTTCCATCGAGAAACTGAATCGTTCATTGTAACTGTGTCGATTAGTCCTTTTACAGTGATCCAGGGCCCCTCGTTCTCGATCTCCTCCACTGTGTCGATTAGTCATTTAGAACCGAGTTCTTGAACCTCTATATTGAGTTCGCATCATTCATATTTTCAATTTTAGATTGTGTGTTTATACCTTCTTGCTTGTGTTCTTCGATTCGCTTGCAGGAAAAGCCTTATTGGCGAGGTCAATCAAGTGCTTGGTTGATAACCAACGGAGCTGTGGTGTAACGGTTGCAGGGTTCGAATCGTGTCTGATTTGAAGCCGGATCGCGAACGTCGAGTTCTCCATAGATCGAACTTACCAGTTACCTCACGGAAGATCGGGCCACTCCTCATCACCTCAACTTGCACATCTACTAGTGATAGCTCAAAGGATGATGCTACACTAGTGATTGAAAAATGAAAAATTGAAAAATGATGTTAATGAACTCACTCATGCCTTGGGTAAGGCATATGGTGGAGATGCCCGCTTGCTAAAGTGCTTGGGTAGCCAAAGATTCTCCCTTTGTAAAGAGGTATTGGGCTATACCCCCAAGAAGGGCAAGTCGACCTTTGTAACTCCTAAGCCTAGCTTTGTGAGGAGCAATGGCTGGTTTTGCAACAAATGCAAGAAAGTGGGGCATATTGACCAATATTGCAAACTTAACATGAGCCAAACCAAGTTTGCTAAAGCCACCTCAATGCACATTGATTCATGTTATATGCTTACCAAAAGTGCTAAAGGTATCATGGCTAAGTATGTTGGCACATCCATTGTTGGCCCAAAGAAGAAGGCTATTTGGGTGCCAAAGTCCTTGGTCACTAACTTTGGAGGACCCAAACAAGTATGGGTACCTAAGAAGAACTAATTTGTTTTGTAGGTAAATTACAAAGCTGGAGGAAGGCATTAGGTGCTTGATAGTGGGTGCACTCAACACATGACCGGGGATTCTAGAATGTTCAAATCAATCAACTCCAACACCAATGATGGCATTGATAGTATTACATTTGGTGATAATGGCAAGGGCAAGGTCAAGGGTCTTGGTAAGATTGCAATGTCCAATGACTTGAGCATATCAAATGTCTTGTTAGTTGAGAGCTTGAACTTCAATTTGCTATCGGTAGCTCAATTGTGTGATCTTGGATTCAAATGCATATTTGGAGTAGATGATGTTGAGATAATTAGTGTAGATGGTTCAAACTTGATCTTCAAAGGCTTTAGATATGAGAACCTCTACCTAGTTGATTTCAATGCTAGTGAAGCTCAATTTTCAACTTGCTTGCTCACTAAATCAAGTATGGATTGGTTATGGCATAGAAGGCTTGGTCATGTTGGGATGAAGATCCAAATTGAATAGATTGATCAAACATGACTTAGTAAGAGGCTTGAAAGATGTTGTATTTGAGGACAAACTTTGTAGCTCTTGTCAAGCTGGCAAACAAGTTGGAAACACCCATCCTAAGAAGAGCATGATGAGCACTAGTAGAGCATTTGAGTTGTTGCACATGGACTTGTTTGGTCCAACAACATACACTAGTATTGGAGGGAACATGTATGGATTTGTCATAGTGGATGATCTTACAAGATATACTTGGGTATTCTTTCTCAATGACAAGAGTGAAACATTTTCCACATTCAATACTTTTGTCAAGAGATGTCACAATGAGTTTGAAACTACCATCAAGAAAGTGAGAAGTGACAATGGAAGTGAATTCAAGAATACAAGAGTTGAAGAGCTATGTGATGAGATTGGAATCAAGCATTAATTCTCGGCCATGTACACTCCACAATCAAATGTCCTTGTTGAGAGGAAGAATATAACATTGATTGATATGGCAAGGTCTATGCTTAGTGAGTATAATGTGAGTCACTCCTTTTGGGCCGAAGCTATCAACACCGCTTCCTACTCTAGCAACCGGTTGTATTGTCACCCAATGATGGACAAGGCACCATATGAGCTATTGAATGGAAGAAAGCCCAAAATTGCATACTTTAGAGTCTTTTGGTGCAAATGCTACATCTTGAAGAAAGGCACAAGACTTGGAAAGTTTGACAACAAATGTGATGAAGGGTTCTTACTTGGTTACTCAACCACAAGCAAAGCCTATAGATTGTGGAATTCGGCTAGTGGTATACATGAGGAGGTGCATGATGTTGAATTTGATGAAACCAATGGCTCCCAAGTTGAAAATGAGAATCTAGAAGATGTGAGTGGATCTCAATTGGCAAATGCTATGAAAAGAATGGATATTGGTGACATTCGGCCTAGGCAAGTAATTGACATTGAAGATGACAAAGATCAAGTGCTCAACTCACCTCAAATGCAAGCTAGTAGTTCTCAAGTGCAAGATCAACAAGTTGCTAGTTCATCTCAACCAAGGTCAAGCAATCAAGTTCCAACTCTCCAACCGCCAACATTGCAAGAGATCACCCCATTGATCAAATAGTTGGTGACATTACATGTGGTGTTCAAACAAGATCAAGATAAGCATCCTTTTGTGAGCACTACTCATTTGTATCATCCATAGAGCCAACAAAGATTGATGAAGCCCTACAAGATGTTGATTGGGTCAATGCTATGCATGAAGAGCTCAACAATTTCACTAGGAACCAAGTTTTGGAACTAGTTGAAGGACCCAAGAACTACAATGTGATTGGCACAAGATGGGTATTTAGAAACAAACAAGACCAAGATGGTATAGTTGTGAGGAACAAAGCAAGTTTAGTAGCTCAAGTATACACTCAAGTAGAGGGTCTTGACTTTGGAGAAACCTATGCACCGGTTGCAAGATTAGAGGCAATTAGAATTCTTTTGGCCTATGCATGTGCACACAACATCAAGCTATACCAAATGGATGTGAAGAGTGTTTTCTTGAATGGATACATCAATGAGCTAGTCTATGTTGAGCAACCTCCCGGATTTGAAGATGAAAAGAAGCCCAACCATGTGTACAAGTTGAGGAAGGCTTTATATGGCTTGGAGAAAGCACCTAGAGCATGTTATGAAAGATTGAGGGACTTTCTTCTATCTAAAGGCTTCATCATGGGGAAGGTTGATACTACTCTCTTCACCAAGAAGCTTGGCAAGGATCTATTTGTGCTCCAAATCTATGTGGATGACATCATATTCGGTTCAACCAATCAAGAATTTTATGAAGAATTTGGCAAGATGATGGCAAATGAGTTTGAAATGTCAATGATTGGTGAACTTAGCTACTTCCTTGGTCTTCAAATCAAGCAATTGAAGAACGGCACCTTTGTGAGTCAAGGCAAGTACATCAAGGATATGATGAAGAAGTTTGGCTTAGAAGAATCTAAAGGCATTAGCACTTCAATGGGCACTAATGGACACTTGGATAGTGATGCTAGTGGCAACATGGTGGATCAAAAGTTGTATCGGTCTATGATTGGAAGTCTACTCTATGTGACCGCTTCTAGGCGGGATGTGATGTTTAGTGTATGCATGTGTGCAAGATTCCAAGCCTTTCCAAGAGAAAGTCACTTGAAGGCTACAAAGAGAATATTGAGGTACTTGAAGCATACACAAGATGTTGGATTGTGGTATCCCAAGGGGTCAAACTTTGAGTTACTTGATTATTCGGAGTCCGACTATGCGGGATGCAAGATTGATAGAAAGAGCACATCGGGAACATGTCAAATGCTAGGCATGTCACTTGTATCTTGGTCATCAAAGAAGCAAAATAGTGTTGCACTCTCTACCGCCGAAGCCGAATACATAAGTGCGGGTAGTTGTTGTGCTCAATTGCTTTGGATGAAAGCAACTTTGGATGACTTTGGAATCAAATTCAAACAAGTGTCATTGCTATGTGACAATGAAAGTGTGGTGAAGCTAACCAACAATCCGGCTCAACATTCAAGAACCAAGCATATTGATGTGAGGCACCATTTCATAAGGGATCATCAACTCAAGGGTGATATCAAAATCACAAGTGTTGGCACTGATGATCAACTTGCCAATATATTCACCAAGCCATTAGATGAGAAGAGGTTTTGCAAGCTAAGGAATGAATTGAACATTCTTGACTTCTCAAATATGTGTTAATGCACCCCCATATATGACATGCCTCTCCTTCGAGCTATGCAAGGTACAAGTTGATTAACATATCATTCATCCTTATCAGGATTTGTTAGTGCATCTAGACATCAATTCATTAGGCTCATTCATGGAAATCAAATGATTTGATGCTTATATGGTACCACTATTGCTTCTATGCTTGATTTGATCTAGTGGTAGCATATGACATATTTGTGGGCTTGCAATCCTAGAGTTTGGTCTAGATCATGAACTTCAAATGTTTAGCTCAACATGGGCAAGATAACCACTCTAGGATGTGTGAACAAGCTTGTCCATGGTTTAAACTAAGTTAAATAGATTGGGGCAAGCAATCTAGATTGAACCACAACTAAAACTTCTCTCCAATAATCAAACCTTTGAGCACATCTTTTATGATAATAGATGACAAAGGGGGACAAGTAAGTAGTAAGACAAAGAAAAATATTTTTGAAAATTTGAAACTAAAAGCACACAAGTAGGGGGAGCAAGCCTATGAATAAAGTTGTTGCATATCTTTGTGCACTCACAAGTGCTTGCTTGCATATGTTCTTACATTCATGATATGCTTGTGTGGTGAATGCTAGAAACTAAATGATATGGTGTTTGAAGAACTAGCATGCTTAGGTCTTGATATTTTCATGTGGTATCTAGTTCTCTCAAAGTGTTTCCAAGTTGCTTTTCAAGTGGTTTCTAGGCATTCATGGTGATAAGGATGGTTTATATTGCACTCCGATTGGTATCCACGCTTCAAAGGTCCATCCTACACACCTTAGCATCATTTGGTAGCATTTACTCTCCCACAATTTATATTCATGCATGTGATCAAAATGAACCAAACTGATACATCACATATGTAGGGGGAGCTAATACTACCAAAGTGGAATTTCCATCATATATATTCTCTTGTTAAAGGTTGTTATCAATTACCAAAAAGGGGGAGATTGAAAGACCTTGTTTGGTTTTGAGTAATTGATGAAACATATGAACTAACTCTTGTACTAAGTGTATGATTAATATAGGGTTGTTCACCTTGACACATAGAGCTAAAAGGATGACAATGGTGCATTGATCAAGTGCTTCATGGACTAAGGAAAAGAAGAAAAATAAAAACAAAAATGGGCTCAAGGCAAAGGTATATCATAGGGACATTTTTGGTTTAGTGATCAAGACACTATAGAGAGTGTGATCACATTTAGGATAGATAGCCATACTATCAAGAATGGGAAAACTCATGTTGATTACGGTTATCATGTGCCACTAGGTCATTTGCATTGCATATCTAAAATGAACCTAAGGGACACAAACATAACTAAAATCCAATAAAAATATTGTAAAGGTTAACACAAGTGGACAAAGGTATGGATCACAAGGTGTTAGCACATGGAAGCTTGGAGAAGAAGAGGCGGCTCGGTTTGGAACTCAGAAGAGCTCCGGAGGCAGGTCCGGACGCTAGTGAGATGCAGTCCGGACCATCGGCTATGCGTCCGGAAGCACACCCTAAGCCTCGGCCTCTCTGAACAGAGGGTCTAGACGCTGATTA
This sequence comes from Microstegium vimineum, assembly GCA_022036555.1. NCBI lineage: Eukaryota > Viridiplantae > Streptophyta > Magnoliopsida > Poales > Poaceae > Microstegium > Microstegium vimineum. The sequence goes on from CM039131.1 coordinate 24,431,825, forward strand.
GAGTCCGGACGCAGGACTCCGGTCGTGAGTCTGGAGCTTTTGAGCTCTTTGGTTGCTCTCTACGTAGCAACGGGACGCTGAGTATAGTCCGGACGCAGGGCATCGGACGCGCGTCCGGAGCAAATGCGCTCTCTGGATGCTCTCGGAGTTGGATCCAGACGCAAGAAGAAGACAGTCCGGACAATACTGTGCAGCACGTCCGGAGGTGACACGTCGGCACGAGGAAGGGAGCCAACGGGAAGATTCAAAATGGAGGAGGGTCCGGACGCACACGCGATGGTCTGGACCCCCCATGCAACCTGTGTCTAGAGCTACGCAGGAAAGCAAGGATGAGGGGCAAAACGGCTAGTCTTTGGTGGAAGGCTATAAATTTGTTTTGGCTGGCTCCTAGGGCTCTGTCTTGCACCTCTCATTCATTTGATACACTTGTGCTTGCTTGAGATAGCCCCCAACTCACTCTCTTCACTATTGTTGCATACTTGTGAGAGTTTGAGTGATCCAAGTGCTTTGATTATTGCATTGAATTTTAGTGGCACTTGGTCATCGTCATTGCCGCGGAGTTTCTTGTTATTCTTGGTGTTTGCCAACACCTAGACGGCTTGGCGATTGTGGAGAAGCTTCTGTGCATTTGGTGATTGTGTGTGGCCAGCTTCATCGATTGTGAGAGGGCTTGTACCCACCTCGGTGTAGCACCAAAGGGTAACTCTAGTGGATTGCTCGTGTCATTGAGTTACTCTCATTTGGGTGGATTCTTGTGGCGCCTGAGTTAGTGGGCTAGGCTTGTCATTGCCTATTAGCCACCGAATCACCACTTGAGTAGTCGACACAACGGGGACTAGCTTGGTGACGACCAAGTAAACCTCGGGAGAAAAATCGATTGTCATCTTGTCTCCCGACTACTCTTTGGTATTCATTGTGATTGGTTCATCCTATTGACATCCATACATCACAAGGCATCGGTATAACAATCACCTCCTCTCTTGTATTTACTTCTTCCATATCTTGCCTAGTTAGCTTCTTTATTAGTTGTTCTTGCTAGCTTGTGCTAAGTGCCTTAGGTTCTTGCTATTGATTGTTAGGAACTTAGTTAACTAGAATTGCATTGGATAGGTGGCATTGCACCCCAAGTAGAGCTAGAGCAAAAAGCTTGGCTTAAGTGTTATCTAACCTTTTGCTCTAGTGGTTTGTAGAATTTGTATTAGGCTATTCACCCCCCCTCTAGCCATCTAGGACCTTTCACATGGTAGAAACACTGGAGTCGGAGCCGGTCGGGGATGGGGGAGCTTTAGAAGGACCGACCCCCGCAAGGCCAAGAAGAGGAAGGGGGTTACCGGTTGCGAGGTTGATACGGCGGACACTACCATTGATGACTATGCTGGAAAGATGGAAAATCTCAGGTGAAGATCATTCAAAAGGGGAAAGAAAACTGCTGATCAAACCTACCGCAACCGGAGAAGACGCTGGCGCATGGGGATACCCTCCGGGAGACCGTCCGCAGAACGCTTTCCATGACTATCACCTCCGATCATTGGGGTTTTCTTATTCTTGAAGACTCCAGAAGGCTACAGTATGGATTGGCTGTGGATGAGTACCGAAGGCCGGGGGCATATAGCATTATATAGATCCTCTGTAGGGATGAAGAGTCGATTCGGGGGCACGTTACGGCGTGAACATAGCGGAAGCAGTGGAGTCGGTTGTTTTGGTTCCGAATAGTACAGAGATATTTTGGGAAGGCTACAGACTGTTGGTGCGACTCTTGGGAATTCTGAAGGAATTTTGGAATAAAACAAGTTTATCCCAAAATTGGGGGGCATGTGTTAACGCCATATTTTGGCATGGCCAGGTGCGCGCGTATGGGCCCCTAGCAGGCCTTCGCGGGAGGTATCCAAGATTTACCCGAAAGATCGACTAAGGAAATAAGAGATCGTGGAGAAATCGTTTCGGCCAGTTTCAGCAACACATACGCGATGATCACGATGATGGAGAAGATTGAGGCCCAAGTCATGTTTTGTTTCCTTATTATTAGGACTTGCATGAAGGCTTGTTAGGGTATATGCTATGGCCTATAAATAGCAAGGCTTAGGGAATGAGAAGGACATCCAGTCAATCAAATACACAACTGGTTCTTAGTTTCCGGCCTCCGGCCACCCCTAGGAGTAGGAGTAGAGTAGATTTCGGTGAACCTTCGACGGATTGGGCTGCATCGACTAGATCGACCTCTGGTTTGCTTGTAAGTTAAGCCTTGGTTCATGTCTCATTTGTACGGTTGTATTGTGTAACTCATGCAACCTCGGTATGAGCTACTTATTGTTGGCACAAATTATGATCAACTTTTACATAGCTAAAATGTTGCCACCAACCTCAGGATCAAGGATAAACAAACACATCATGAGCATATTTTATCAAATAACCAGTTCCACATGTCCATGAGTGTTTGAATGCAGGAATGAATAAATGGAGCAAAGGAGAGAAAGTGGGGCCCACATAGGGGGTCGCCCGACCACCCTATGGGCCCACCAGCTCTCCCCTCTCGGCCATGATCCAAGAGAAGCATTGCAGAGTGATTTCCAACCCTTGGATCACTATGTGTTTTCTCTCAACGGCTCACAAGAAGAGCACATGGATCCATGGGCCCACACCAAGGAGACAAACGTGACAATCACCTCAGAACCAACAATTAACATCAATGACAAGTGGGACCAGCACCAGGACGATAAAGGTGGGCCAGTGACCCCCATGGGGGTCGGTCGGCCACCCATTGGGCCCACCTGGCTCCCACCTGGTCCCCTGACCAGTGGGGCCACTTCCAGAGGACAGAGGGGGGCCCACCTGCCATAGGGGTGGTCGGTCGACCGCTACCCCAGGTTGGTTTGGCCCCTCCAACCGCCATACCTCTCTACACACGTGGAAGATCACCACCATCCACCCTTGGTCAGTTCAAGGGTCGGTTGGATCCAAGGGTGGAGGATGGAAGGCCCTGGATCGCTGACGTGGCGCCGGAGTAGCCCCTACTCCACTCCCCACTATAAATAGAGGGTCATACCCCCCCTCTCTCTACACATGGTGAAGAAGCCTACAAGCTCTATTCCTTAGATTGTTCTAGTAGTTTAGTCTAGAGTGGGAGTTAGAGTTGAGTCGAGCTGTGCTCGGGATTTCCAGAGTTGTCTTCTGGAAAGTCTAGTATAGCTCTTGTATCTTTCCTTCTTTGTAAGACTTTATCTTATTCAGTATATATCTTTCTCTTTACTTTACTTAGTATTTACTTTGAGCATTTCTATACTACATATAGTCTTGCTATATGCTTTTGCTCTTTAATAGCCTTTACATCAATAGTCTGTGATCCTTGTGGCCTTTCCCGTATGCGATCATTGCTTGTCATAGGGTGATTTTATTATAGATCATAGTCAAAGTAGTAAGTTGTGTGTAAGCGTGGTGCTTATACATTATCTTATCCTTGGTTACCGCTTGTTGCATGGATTGTTTGTGGTAGCTAACAAGAGGTGACAGCCTTGTCTAGTCTTTGTATTCCACCACGTGTTCTTAGGCAAGTTCTTAAAAGATAAGGCCCCCGTAAGAAGAGGGCGCGGTCCGGTAGGAGTTTGGTCCTCCTACTGATCTATCCCCTTGCCTAGCATACATGTATTGAGGAGACAAACTATAGTGTTTAGACTAGTTAATTAGCTAAGTATATTGAAGTAGAGTGAAGTACATAGGAGTCCCTGTACTCTCTCGTTGTCCTCCCACCTAGCTATTCTATCTATTCCGTTCTAAGTATCTTTTACCTTTGCTTATTCATTCATCAACCCTTCCTATCGCATATATCGTTTACCCCCCTATACTAATTGGTACTAAGTTGAGGTGATCTCTAGGATCTCTATCCAATTATCATTTCTAGCAAAGTTTTCCTTTGGTAAAATATAAATTACGATACCTTGGAATACTCCTAGGTGAAGTGCTACAACGGTATAATCTGTGCGCTTGCGGATTTATCCAATAGTCATAAGAAATACCAACAAGCATTTCTGGCGCCGTTGTCGGGGAAAGCTTAGCCAAGAAATTTTAATTAGATTGAATCCAGAGATTCTCGTTAACTTAGTTATCAATTAGTCATAGGGGCTTACCCCTGTCTGTGTCCTCCTTTCTTGTGAAGCCAGACAGTGTATGAGCGGTTTCCAACTGCCGGGAAATTACCTAGAAGATCTCGAGCAGCTGTTGAGGAGGACTACACGTCGTCAAGTTCCCCCTCAGAGGTTCCTCTCCAAACAGAATCCGTTCAAGGAAGGAGGCTCTACACCACCACTCAAGGAATCTATGGCCTAAAAGGCGATCTCTGACTTCTCGATTTCGTCCACTACCCACCTAGCTCAGGGTCCCGAGGACAACTTTGGGGATGTACCTTCAGGCTGAAGCCCGCCTTGATCCACATGGTCCAGGCCAATCCGTTTTGTGGGAAGCCCCATGAGGATGCAAATGCTCATCTCTAGCACTTCATGGAGTTATGTGGCACATTTACTATCAAGGGAGTGGCGTCTAACGCCATTCGCCTTTGTCTTTTCCCCATTCTTGTTATTGGGAAAGGCAAAGCAATGGTTCTACTCCCACAAAGAAGAAGCCACTACATGGGAGAGGTGTGCTAACGCATTTCTCAAGAAGTTCTTCTCGACGGGCAAAACCAATGCTCTTTGTGGAAAAATTTCAAGCTTCCAACAACAGTCTGACGAGACGATTCCCGAAGCATGGAAGCTTCTCCAGGAGTACATTCCCGCCTGTCCTCATCATGGGATAGACGACTGGCTCTTGATCCAAGGTTTCTACCACGGGCTATCTAGCATGGCCCTTAGTCACCTTGATGCTACCGCTGGAGGGGCGTTCCTCCAACACACAGTGAGGAATGCCAAGGACCTCATCGAAAAGATGGTAATCAACCAAGGATGGGGTGAGGAACGTCTCCAGCCAAAGAAGAGAGGTATGCACACCATCAGTGAGGTGGACATACTCTGTGCCAAGATGGACCTCTTGATGAAGAAAATATAAGAAGGTTCCAAGAAGGAACGAGAGGCCATCTACCGCATCGCCGCCACACAAGCTATCGAAGCCGATCCATGGTGCGAGGTGTGCGGAGGAAATGGTCACTCGGGCAACAATTGCCCCGAGACGTTGAAGGAGGATGTGAACTTCAACAGCAACAACAACAACAACCAACAACAAGGAAGCTGGAATTCACGCCCCTTCTACCAAGGTAATGGAGGTAATAGAAATTACAATAATTACAATTCTTACAATAACCAACCTTCATTAAATGATCTTGTTCTTGGTAAATCTAAAATTAATGATGGTATAAATCAAAAGATGATTGCCACTAATAAAGTTCTTGAAAATTTTGGTCAGAAAATGGATAGATTTACAACTGCCATGAAAAATCAATTGAGTTTTAATAAAATGCTAGAAACACAATTAGCTCAATTAGCAGTGGCTATGCCATCTATAGAACAGGGTAAGATTCCTGGGAAACCAGAGAATTCGATTGAGCATGTTAACATGGTAACAACGAGGTTCGGTAAGCCTCCACTTCGCTCCTATTGGGGCTACCTTCTCGATCCTCCCTTCATCATGAAGAAGGAAGATCCAGGCCACCCGACGATCAAGTGCTCGATCAGACAACAAATGTTCCACAACGCCTTCTGCGATCTTGGATCGGGTGTCAACATCATGTCTAAGGTAACATATGACAATCTCTTAGGAGGACCTATTGTCCACACATGTGTGCGCTTGCAGATGGAAGATCAAACCATACGGTTTCCCGAGGGACTCGCGAGGGATATCTTGGTGAACGTCCAAGATGAATACATCCCCACCGATTTCATCATCCTAGACATGGGAGCCAACGTGGAAGTCCCCGTCATATTGGGAAGGCCCTTCCTAAACACCACCAACGTGGTCATCTACGTAGGATCGGGCCAGATCCACTTCCAGTTCCCGAGTCACAAGGTAAAATGTGCTTTCAATGGTTATAAACTTAACAAACAGGTTAAAGCACAACCACCAAGAAAAAGAGTTCAAGCTCCACGAAAGAAGAAGCAACATCCGGAGATCAAGATAAAAGAACTCAAGAAGGACGAACCCGCCAATCCAAGGCAGGTTTGGAAAGCGAAGGAGGTGCACACACCATGGTCTCTGTCTCCAGAGCCATCAAGTGCACCCGAGGAATGAACAAGAAGGAGATTCCTGCTCTGAGGACTTAAAATCAAGGAGCCTTCGCCGAAAGGTAAGTCGGTAGTTATCTTTTATTTCCCTTCTTTCATTTAGTTCAAACCTTTAATTTCTTTCATACTTAAAATTTAGTTAGACTAAATAAAACCTGAGAATTAGTGTAGTAATAAAATTGACAAAAGGTAGGGTCATAGGGTGGTCGGTCGACCACCCATATGTACCCTATCTTGGATTGTTTAATTAGGGAACATTTAGGGAGCTTTATAAAAGAAAAAGAAAAAAAATGGAGGACTAGGGGGGTCGGCCGACCACCCTAGGTACCCCTTGTTCATTCCTCTTTCTTCCCCACCATCCTTTATTCAAGCATCTCATGATTTGAGTAGTGAGACTTTCAAAAATCAGATTTATCTTTAGGGGACATCTCTTTTGTCTTGTCATGCTTTAAAGTACATCAATCACTTTTAGTTAAAGCATGACACATCCTTGTCTCCCACTACTCCTTGTCCAAAGTAAGGAATCATGACACCTATCACTTTCACTTTGTCATGCTTTGAAAAGGAAAACACATCAATCACCTTTGATGAAAGCATGACATACCTTTGTCCCCCACTACTCTTTGTTTAAAGAGCAGAATCTTGACCACTTTAGCTCAGCTTTTGATCACATCATACCACATCTTTCACCTTTCACCAAGCACTAGAAAAAGCATGAGGGGAATCCCCACTTTAAAGGGATGGTTGACCACTTTTGGTCACCTCTCTCTCTCTTTTGCTTTGTGTAAGGCATCTCTCAAAGCATGTGATCATGGAACCCAAGGGGCATGCCCAAGGGTGGTCGGCCGACCACTCCATGGCACCCCCTTGGTGCCATTCCTTCCCCTATAAAACTCCATGCAAGGAGAGCTCAATCCCTCACACCTCAACCAGAATTCAGTTCTAGCTCAAGCCTCTCCTTGCCTTGCTCTCTCCTCTCTTCATTCAAGAGAAGTTATTAGCTTTCAAGAGAAGTAGTGTTGCTCTCACTAGTCCACAAGAAAATCTCTTGTCTTCATCAAGCTTCTCTTAGCTCAAACTTCTCCCCATAAGGCAAACTAGAAATCCACTCCACACACAACTCTTCCTAGTCTTGCCCTTGTGTCCATCTTCCTCTCTAGAAGATGAAGAACCTGATACGATCCATGTTCAAGAAAGAAAAACAAGCCATCAGTGGGAGCTCATCCCGACACTCCCACTAATCTGATGACACTTTCCAAGGAAGAAGAAGGGGAGGTTCTACCCGATACACTTGGGAGAACCTCCAAACTGAAGAACACCCTCAGGAGGAAGAAGAAGTGCCGGAGGAGGTACCTCATATCGAGGCATTCAGGGTGCCCCCGATGAGGACCTATGACCAACAAAGTGGTCTCTGGTTCGACCAACTAGAGTACCAACGATATCTCTCTCTTCGGGACCGATCTTTCGAGCACACAAGGATATTGAATCCAAGTCTTCTTTCCAACGCAGGTATGACCACTGAATTTGACACTATCTTCTCTACTATTGGTTGCTCTAGCTTTTGGCAAGTAGCAAAGTTTGGAATTGAGTTGCTCACTTTAGATTTCCTATGCTCTCTCCAAGTCTCTAATGTTGGTTTTACCTTTCGCATGTTTAACCAAAGCCATAGTCTAACTTGGAGTCATCTAAGTGTCGCGCTTGGTTTTGATAATTCATGTTTGATAGATTTAGACCTTGCCATGCGTAGGTTTAACAAGAGGAAATTTTGGTTCTCTATCTCTGCTCTAAAAGATTGCTCAAATCCTAAACCTGAGGAAATTCATAATCCAACCCTTCGTTTCATGCATCTTTGGATAAAAATGACTTTGTTTCCTAGGACTAATGCTAGCTTGATAAGTGACATGGAATTAAAATTGCTATATACCATGGTAAACAAAATTCAAATTTCTCCTGTGAAATACTTAGTGGAATTTTGGCAAAATACAATTGAGAGTAATAAATCTATTCAATTCACATCTTTAATTACTCGTCTTGCCGAATCCATGAACCTGCTAAATAGCACTCGACCCTTTGTGTACATCTCTGCTCCTATAGCTGTAATTGCAGAAGAATATCTTACATCTGTTCAAATGTTAAAAAGAGATGCCAATGGTGAACTTAAAATGATATACGGTGGCCATACAATTAAGGTGCCTCTTCCAAATAGGCAACTTCAGTTGTATAGGACCCGTAAGCTAACCCTTGATTTAGATCAAGGAATTGGACAAAGAGGTTTTGTAGGTTCAGACAGGAGAGCTCAGGAGGGGCTATACTTTGTTCATCTTGAGCAAGGTGGTCCTTCCCGAGGAGCCACTGATGAGGAGGAAGACGACGCATCTTCCATGCACACTTCTAGTGGCATACCTCCTCGACCATCATGACCGCAAAGACCACGAGCATCCTTCTCGTCCACACGATAAAGGGAAAATCATAAATTACGGCAACAATTTGATCATCTCACCAATACCTTTGGTGAGCTGCGTGTTGAGCATAGTGAGATAGCACACATCGCTCAGCAAACTGCCAAAGACATCCAAGCAATGCAAGAAGAACAATACCGGCATTGGGACGTGTGGCGGCGACTACATGCATATCCGCCGCATCATTGAGCAAAGGATAAGCTTGGGGGAGGCCCACTAAGGTAAGTTTTTAAATTCAGCATTTATATTCATGTATTTTCTTGCTTATCTTTGCTTTGCATTTAAAAAAAGAATAAAAATACTTTCTCTAATCCACTCTCACAGGTTCCATAAAAAAAATATATCTCCTATGGAAATGATGAATAGTTGCTCAGCTTAATGTTTCTCTAGTGCTTAGTTTACAACTTGATATTTCTCTAAGTATGGATTACGTGTCTTAAAAGAAAATATCATGAACCTCAAACTTTGGTGGGTTCCAAATTTTGTAACTAAGTCTAAGTTGTTGTGACACATGATATGATAAGATAAGAGCTGCTATAATATTTTTCTAAGCAAGAATGACTATCGGAGTTTTTATTTATTAAAATGATAAAACTCTTTTTGTTCCTCAATGGTGAAAATTCCTACCCAAGCCATACATGCCCTTTCATGATATAAGCTTTCTACATAAGTTGCTTACTTTGTGTTGGGTTTGGTCAAGTTTTGTGACCCTTGTTGAGAGATTTATCATGCTCCCAAGATCAAGATCACGTACACGCAACATATACATGTTGCTTCTACACTGGAAGTACGCAGAAACATGTCTTACATTTCCACATAGTTCATACTCCATGCTCTATTAGAAAAATCTCTCTCTAGTATGTTGCTAGTAAATGAGACATAGACTATGCAAAATTCAAGGGCATTCTAAAGTCCCAAATTTATGAGCATACGCAAGCTCTCTGAAAAAACAAAATTGAGCATCTTTAAAGCTCATAGAAAAATTAAAAAGATAGCTATGTCTCAAAATAATAAGTTAGGAAAGAGAGATCAAACAAATATAGGAGTATTGATCTGTTGACGCTGTTTTTTGTACAGGTCAATATTAAACCAAGTGTATTGATCGGTAAAGGGGTTCCTCGTCGGCATCGAGGGGCTATCGGTTCCATTACCGATGGAAGGAGAAGAATCTGCCGATGGTGGATGTGATAGAAGAAACGTCAAGGGAGAAAAGGAAAGACATTTGCCGATGAGAAGATGTTGCCAATGAAAGTAGAAGAATATTGCCGATAGGAAGGTATTGTTGATGGACAAAGGATGTGGCTGACATCAGCAGACAGCTACCGATGGCAATAAGAGGAAGGTTGCAGATTGGAAAGAGTCTACCGATGGAAGGCTTCATAGTAAAGGAAACGAATAAGGAAACTGGTGATTTTATACTAGTGTTATTGTCGTTGTTTGAGTCCGACTCTTATACGAGTCGTTTTATTTCCTTAAAAATAGGAGTTCTGTTTAGGTATGAGTCGTGTCTGTTTGCAACTCCTGTTACCGGAGTATAAATATGTACCCAGGGGCGATGTATCAAGAGATATACAATCAATCAAATACATCTACTACTTTTTATCTACTTTTCCAGCATCTACTTTTTTGCATTAGTTATAGTTTATCTACGAGTTCTTACGATCTCGACGGCTGCATCTACAAGATCTCCGTCTACTTCGCGAGTTCCGCTTTTTGAACAATTTGAGCTTTGACATCCGGGCGTATCGCTGTTGTCTCGTCCATCATTGTTCTAGTTATCGTCCTTGTCGATTAACTTGTCAAATCGACTGGCACACCTTTGGATATCGAGTTCGGGTATAAGCCCGAGGTGTTCGCAGATCAGACGCATTTTGTGTCAACACCTCTTTTGGCACACCCGGTGGGACCCTAGATACATCTCTTGATCAAGATCATGGGTGGTTCTACTAACGTTGATCCGAGGAACGTCATTGAAGTCTCCGAAGCATATCTGAAAGATGATCAGAAGCAGGCTATGGAACAGGCTATGGAGGAGTACAAGCAGTTGTATCTGAGATCCTTCAGCCTAAACAGGAGTGGCGATGCAGTACAGAAGCAAGATCCGCCGTTGCCGCGGCAGGTCACTTTCGATGCCAATCCTGGTAAGTTGCAAGATATGGTTAATACCGCGCTAAATCAGGCGTTGATTAACCACTCTACGGTGATGTCCAATACTGTGTATAATGTCGTCATGCAATCTTTCAAAGAAGGGCAGCCACCTAAATATGTCGGTCCAGCGTATCATCAACCTGGGTCGGCATCTGCTACAATTTCATCGGCGATCCTAGAGTTCCAGCCTGTAAATCCTTCTGCCGATGAAGTTACACCGACAAGATCAAGCCCTGCCGTCGTTCGACTAAGCACCGATCCAGCGGCATCGGTGGCATCAGGACAGGTGGTCCCGAACCAGTCAGCTCCTGCTAACTGGTGGGGGTACGGCATGCCTCCAGACTCGTCTGCCGACGCCAAGTTGATCCAAAATCATGCGGTGGGGAAAGCTCCTGTGGAATTGGCGACATCGGCACAACCGATGAGCCTGGTGATGCATCATGCTGCGTCTGCTCCAAATATGCAGTTGCCACCGGGGAATCTTCAGAGCATGCCCACGATGTCTTGCGGGCAACCATCGGCAAATGTGTTGCCGATGCAACAGGATAGGACATTTATAAACTATCCTATGATGATGGCGAACCCTCCGACGAGGGTGTCAGTACAACAAGGGGGCCCATTCATTGACTATTCTAGATTGCAGGAACAGCAGGCGTCGGGCAATTACCAGCTATCAGCAGGTCACATGCCGGTAACTCACAACCCTGCGTGGGCCGGTCCAATTCAACATCAGGTGGTGCAATCTAGGCACCAGATAATGGGGGCACAGCAATACCTTTACCCGGCCATCGTTCAGAATGAGACATCGGTGTATCGGCCAGCGGTGTCCCAATACACCCCAGTTGGGGTCCAAGGGTACACATCGGCAAGTCAGCTGATGCATAATATTCAGCGCGGCGGGGTTACGCCTACACCAACTGGGCCAGCGTACCGACTACAGAGGCAAGAGGGGATGTATCAACCGGTCTAGCCGATGAATGTTCAGCCTACGCATCGGCAGGATCAAGACGCGTACTGGGCCGATAAGATCGTCGAAGTGATGAAAGAACAGTTCGGCATCAAGCCTAAAGTTAATACGTATTCTTATCGGACGCCATATCCTCCAGCGTACGACTTGATTCCTCTTCCGAATCGGTACAAGGTGCCAGATTTCACGAAATTCTCTGGCCAAGATGACACGTCGACGATGGAGCATATCAACCGCTTCATTATCCAATGTGGAGAAGCAGCTACCAGAGATGAACTAAGGGTGAGACTGTTTTCGTCATCCTTTTCCGGATCGGCATTCACGTGGTTCATCTCGCTTCCTCCAAACTCTGTAGTTACTTGGGCCGATCTAGAGAAGCAGTTTCACAGATACTTCTTTTCTGGCGTGCACGAGAAGAGAATTACCAATTTAGTCAAGCTAAAGCAGCGCAATGACGAATCGGTGGAGGGCTTCGTGCAAAGGCTTCGGGACGTGAAGAACAAGTGCTACAGCCTGGTGCTCGATGATCGGCAGTTGGCAGATTTGGCTTTCCAAGGATTACTGCCACACATCAGGGACATGTATGCATCTCAAGAATTCGAGAGCCTGAGTCATCTTGTGCAGAGGGTTGCTGATCAAGAAGTCAAAGCTTTCGAACTTAGGAAGACCTGGAACAAGAAAGTTTCCTTCATTGAAGAGAAAGAAGATTCTGAATCAGACGAAGGAACCAATATCAGTGTCGCTGAGTGGGTGAAGGATAAGAAGCTGATATCTTGTCCATTCGGTCAGAAGGATGCTGAGAGGTTCACTTTTGATATTACCAAAGCCGATAGGATATTTGATCTCCTGCTTCAAGAAGGGCGAATTAATTTGGTGCCTAATCAAGTAATTCCTTCGGCTGAAGAGCTCAGAAGGATGAGGTATTGCAAGTGGCATGATGCGACCTCACACACCACCAATGACTGCAAGGTCTTTAGGCAGCAGTTGCAGTCAGAAATCGAATCTGGGCGAATCAAGTTTGAAAACTCTAAAGCTCAGAGGCCGATGAAGATTGACTAGTATCCGTTTCCAACTAATATGGTGGAAACTAGTGGGAAAGTCAAAGTACTGACGTCGGAAGTGGACAAGAAGAATTCATCGGTGGATCCCGAACATCAAATAGCTATGCAGGATGTAAAGGTAAAGAAACTTGCCGATGAAAGAGAGAATAAAAGAATTGCTAATGAAAGTAGCGGTTCCAGGAGGCCTCGGGGACGTTCGTCATGCGGTGTTGTAATCACGCTGTTGACACCGTTTTTCGACATGTGTCAAATGGGTTGAAGCTTGACTGGTCAATGGTCGTTTTCCATCGGCATCGGTAAAGTATGAGCCAATATGGCCGATGGGAGAGTGCTGTGGGAAGACTAAGGGTGTTGCCGATGAAGACTGGATAATCTTTGCCGACAAAGGTTAATAGAGAGTCATTGCCGATTGCTGATGGAGGCTCGTTGCCGATTGCCGATGAAAGATGGTCGCCAGTTGCCGATAAGGCTCATTGTCGATTGCCGACGAAGAGATGCTGCCGATTGCTGATCGGGAAAGTATTGCCGATGCCGATGGGCGTGACTGAGCACTTGGTGGCAGCGGAGGGTTATAAGTGGCCAAAGAAGGAAGGTGCGGATTAAAGGGATCTGCCGATGGAAAGTTTCCATCGAGAAGAAGTATAAGGAAACTGGTGTTCTGTGCCAGTATTATTATATAGTTTGAGTCCGACTCTTGCATGAGTCATTTATTTTCTGTTAAAATAGGTGTGTTTGTTTAGGAAATAAATGTTATTATCCGGCTCTTGCGCGAGTCAGTTTCCTTTAAAGTAGGAGTTTGTTTTAGGAAAGGATATGTATCGTGTCTTTGTACAACTCTGCATGCAGGAGTATAAATATGTGCCCGAGGGCTATGGAATAAAAACAATCCAATTCAAAAACAAACCAATTTTATCTTATTCTACCTTTTATCGCAATTTACCCTTTTACCGCATTAGTTATAGCTATCAACGAGTTCTTCAAGCTTTCGACGGGCTGCATCACCTTGATCTCCGTCAAATCCTTGCTAGTTCCGCGTGGGAGTACCTCTAGGCTTTGGCAATCCGGGCGCATCACTGTTTGCCTCGTCTAGCTCTCCTCTAGTTACCCCTGATCAATCTGAGCCTTGACGTCCGGGCGCATCGCTGTCGTCTTGTTCAGTTTGTTCTAGTTATCATCCTTGTCGATTGATTGGTCAAATCGACTGGCACGCCCTCGACATCGAGCTTTGGGTAATAGCCCGAGGTGTTCACAGATCTGACGCTTTTTGTGTCAACACCTCTTTTGGCACGCCCAGTGGGACCTGATTATACAAATCCACACATCCGGCATGGCTGATCACGCCGATGTTAACCAGAGGAATGTCATTGAAGTGTCGGAGGCCGATCTGAAAGACGATCAGAAGCAGGCCATGGAGCGGCGCTATGGAGGAATACAGGCAGTTGTATCTCAAATCCTTCAGCCTTAGCAGGAGCGGCGAAGCAATTCAGAAGCAGGATCCGCCGTTGCCATGACAGGTTACGTTCGACGCCAATCCTGGTAAGCTACAAGAGATGGTTAATACTGCTGTAAACCAGACATTGATTAACCAATCCAGCGTGCTGTCCAATACCGTCTACAATGCCTTCGCGCAAACATTCAAAGAAGGGCATGCACCGCGATATGTCGGTCCAGCGTACCATCAACCTGGATTGGTGTCAGCAAGCCCATCGGCGGCCCAGATGGCGTCTTCCACCCCTGTGGAACCGTCTGCCGATATGGCTACATCACCAAGACCGAACACCGGCGATACTACCAAGTTCAACGCAGATCCAGCCGCGTCGGCAACTTCAGGACCAGCCCCCGCTAACTGGTGGGGATACGGTATGCCTCCGAATCTATATGCTAGCTCTAATCTGGTGCAGGGAGATGGTTCAGCCTGGAAGAACTCTATGGCATCGGCAGCACAGCCACAGCCGATGGCTCATATGATGCACAACTCTGCGCCTGCTCCAACCATACAAGTGCCATCAGATGATCTCCAAGTAATCCCCAAGATACCTCTGATGCCACCATCGGCAAGCTCTGTGCCGATGCAACACATTATAACCACCGGCAGTCAACCTCTGGCGGCAAACTCTCAAGCTGGAGCTCCGAATCCCCAAGGTAATCTGGTGATCAATTGCTCCAGAATTCAAGAGCCGGCTGCTCCGGTCAGCTATCAACCATCGGCAAGTCATATGCCAATGCTTTATAATCATGGATGGGTCAACCAACCACCAGCTCAGCAGCCTGGCGCGCCGATGTATTATTATGGAGGCCCAGCCTACATTCAGGGCGGATCATCGGTACAGCAACCGATGAATATTACAGTCCAGCCGATTCCGCCAAGTATGCCAAATTATCCATCGGTAAGTCAACTGATGCATAGCATGCAGATGACCGGTGCTGCGCCCACGACGACGGCACGCCTTCAAGAGGCACATCAGCCGACTCCGCCAAGCATGCCAAACTATCCATCGGTAAGTCAACCGATGCATAGTGTGCAGATGACTGGTGCTGCGCCCGCGACTACTGCACATCTTCAAGAGGCGCGTCAGCCGACTCCACCAGTCGACAATCAGCCAATGAGTCGGCAAGAGCAGGATGCGTACTGGGTCGGCAAGATTGCTGAAGTCATGAAGGAGCAATTCGGTATCAAACCCAAGGTCAACACCTACTCCTATCGGACCCCGTACCTGCCTGCATATGACTTGATTCCTCTTCCAAATCGGTACAAGGTGCCCGATTTTACCAAGTTCTCCGGCCAAGACGACACGTCAACAATGGAGCACATCAACCGCTTCATTATCCAGTGCGGGAAAGCTACCAGCAGGGATGAGTTAAGGGTGAGACTGTTCTCTTCATCATTGTCTGGATCGGCATTCACGTGGTTCATATCATTGCCTCCAAATTCTATAATTACATGGGCCGATCTGGAGAGGCAATTTCACAAGTACTTCTTTGCTGGCATACACAAAAAGAAGCTTACCAATTTGGTCAAGATGAGGCAACGCAACGACGAGTCGGTAGAAAGTTTTGTGCAGAGGCTGCGGGACGTGAAGAACAAGTGCTACAGTCTGGTGCTTGATGATCGGCAACTAGCAGATTTGGCCTTCCAAGGGCTACTGCCGCACATCAAGGATAAGTACGCGTCCCAGGAGTTTGAGAGCCTAAGTCACCTGGTGCAGAGGATTGCCGATCAAGATGTCAAAGCCTTTGAGCCCAGGAAGACTTGGAACAAGAAGGTGACCTTCATCGGGAAAGAAGAAGATTCTGGATCGGATGAAGAGCTGAATGTCGATGCGGCCGAATGGGTGAAGGATAAGAAGCCTGTGTCTTGTCCGTTCGGCCAGAAAGAAACTGAGAGGTTCACCTTTGACATCACTAAGGCCGATAGGATGTTTGACCTATTGCTGCAAGAGGGGCGAATCAAGTTGGCGCCCAATCAAGTGATTCCATCGGCCGAAGAGCTCAAGAAGATTAGGTACTGCAAGTGGCATAATGCAACCTCACACAGTACCAATGACTGCAAAGTATTCAGGCAGCAGTTGCAGTCGGAGATCGAGTCTGGGCGTATCAGGTTTGAAAACTCTAAAGTCCAGAAACCAATGAAGATAGATCAGCACCCGTTCCCAAACAACATGGTGGAGACCAGTGAAAAAACCAAAGTGCTGACATCGGAAGCTGCCAGAAGGAACTCATCGGTAGACCCTAACTACCAAGTGCCTGAGCGCGATGCAAGAAGGTTTGCCGATGACAGAAAAGTTAAGAAGGTTGTTGATGAGGGTAGCAGCGCCAACAGGGCTCCTGGAGTAGTGATTACTCACAAACAGCCGAGGCGACACCATCGGCAATCACGTGAAGAACAGTATCGGCAAGAAGAGGAGGAGCATCGGGAATGGCTTCGACATAAGGACCACTGGAGGTGTCCCTTCTTCGTTCATTGCTGGGAAGAAGGCATCAAGCTGCCCACTGCCGATAACTGTCCAGAATGCAATGGGTACTACACAGCCGATCGGTCAAGTAAGCGACTTTGTTTTGATGATCAGGTACCCAGGTACGCCAGACCGCTCAGAGAGGAAGGATCGGCACATAACCGACTGGGGGGCAGGCTCAGTGCCCATGATCGGCTTGGCAGGCGTGTTGACCAGAGGGAGCTGGAGGGAGACGGCCAATGCTAGAGTGTCCGATGAAGAGAGATTCTCCAGAGATCCCGACATCGGAAGAAGTGCCGATGTAAGCGGCGAGAAGCAGCACCAACCCGTCTGGAAGACCAAGCTTCCTCCATGGTGTCCTAAGGGTTTGACTAAAACCCAGAAGAGGAGGATTCAGCGCCAGCGCTGCGACGACCTGTATGACAGTGCAGAACCCTCGGAAGAGAAGCAATGGAGGCCGAAGCGTAAGGTCAGGGGCCCATCGGCAGATATAAACATGGTTGTCATGTTGCCGATGGAGTTCATGGCGCCCGTCAGTGACGATGAAGAAGCTGCTGATATGGCACAATTGATGCTGGATCCGATGACGGCTGTCTTTGAAAAGCCTGCCGAAGATGAGAGGCAGCACTTAAGGGCTCTGTTTGTCAAGGGTAAAATGGATGGTCAGCCGATGACCAAGATGCTAGTGGATGGTGGCGCATCGATCAACATAATGCCCTATGCCATGTTCAGGAAGCTTGGCAAAGGCGATCGAGATTTGGTCGAGACTGACATGAAGCTCAAGGACTTCGAAGGCAATGTGTCAACCGCCATGGGAGCCGTATGTGTTGACTTAACCATCAGCAGTAAGACTTTGCCGACAACGTTCTTTGTAATCAGCGGCAAAGGCACCTACAACTTGCTCCTTGGAAGGGACTGGATCCATGCTAATTGCTGTATCCCTTCTACTATGCATCAGAGCCTGGTGCAATGGATCGGGGACAGAATTGAAGTCGTCCACGGCGAAGCCCCATCTACTATTGCATCGGCAGAGTTGGACACTTATGAGCAGACTAGGTGTATATTTGGCAAAGCCTGGGACAAGGAGTTCCTCAAAGTTGCCGATTACCGCATCAAGCCCATCCAAGCAGTTGGTCCTGAGGAGGAGTCTTAATGGATCAGTTCGCCGATGACGGAAAATTGGGGCAGGGTTTCACGTCTGCCGATGACTTGCTCGAAATCGACATCGGCGATGGTAGTAAACCTAGGCCTACTTTTATTAGTGCTAAGTTAGATTCCCAATGTAAGCAGCAGTTAACTGACTTATTAAAATAGAATAAAGATTGTTTCGCTTGGGATTATACAGAGATGCCTGGTTTAGACCGATCGATAGTTGAACATCGGTTACCCATCAAGTCTGGTTTTCAGCCACATCGGCAGCCGGCACGCTGATGCAATCCTACTATCTTACCCGATATTAAGGCTGAGATTACCAAGTTGATCGAGGCTGGATTTATTCGGCAATGCCGATATGCCGATTGGATTTCTAATGTGGTTCCTGTGTATAAAAAGAATGGAAAACTTCGTGTTTGCATTGATTTCAGGAATCTGAACAAGGCTACGCCGATGGATGGCTACCCGATGCCCGTCGCCGATCTGCTGATCGATGCTGCTGCTGGGCACCAAATTATTAGCTTTATGGATGGTAATGCTGGGTATAATCAGATATTCATGGCTGAAGAAGACATATCCAAGACTGCTTTCCGATGTCCAGGACACGTTGGTTTATTTGAGTGGGTAGTCATGACTTTTGGCTTGAAGAATGCTGGCGCTACTTATCAGAGGGCAATGAATTTTATCTTTCATAAGTATATCGGCACAATAGTTGAAATCTACATCGATGACGTGGTGGTTAAGTCTGGAGACTTCAAAAAGCATCTTGCCAATTTGCGGAAAATATTGGAGTGCACGAGGGAGCATGGGTTGAAGATGAATCCTAAGAAGTGTGCGTTTGGCGTATCGGCAGGGCAGTTTCTGGGCTTCATGGTGCATCAGAGAGACATTGAAATCGGCAGAAAATCTATTGATGCAATTAACAAGGTAGTTGCTCCCACAAACAAGACTGAGTTGCAGTCTCTGATCGGCAAGATTAATTTCATTAGAAGATTTATATCCAATCTGTCTGGTAAGATTAAATCTTTTAGCCCTCTGTTAAAGTTGAAAGCCGATCAAGAGTTTATATGGAAAGAAGAGTAGCAGACAGCCTTGGAAGAGATTAAAAGATACTTGGTAAATCCTCCGGTCTTAGTTCCACCTCAACACGGGAAGCCTTTCAGGTTATATCTGTCTGCCGATGATGGGGTTATCGGATCAGCCTTAATTCAAGAATTTGAGGGAAAGAGCGTGTAATATACTACTTGAGCAGAAGATTGGTGGATCCTGAAACCAGGTATTCGGCCATAGAAAGATTGTGCTTATGTTTATACTTCTCTTGCATTAAATTAAGACACTATTTACTGTCGGCCGAATGCACTGTTGTCTGCAAAGATGATGTGGTGAAGTACATGCTGTCAATGCCAATTTTGAGTGGACGAATCGGTAAGTGGATTCTAGCACTATCAGAGTTTGACCTAAGGTATGAATCGGCGAAGGCTGTTAAAGGTCAGGTGATGGCCGATTTTGTCACTCAGCACTGCAATATGGTGAGCTTTGTTGAGATTGCTCCTTGGGCTCTATTCTTTGATGGGTCCACGTGCAAGGGTGGAGCAGGTATCGGTATTCTGTTGATTTCACCCCGAGGACAGAGGTATGAGATTTCATTGCCGATTGTTGCTACTTCGACAAACAATCAGGCTGAGTACCAGGCTTTGCTTAAGGGGTTGGAACTACTCAGGGAGGTGCGTGCCGATGTTGTTGAAATCTTCGGTGATTCTATGTTGGTGATTAATCAGTTGATCGGGATATATGAGTGCCGAAGTGAAGTGCTAATTGCAGCCCATGAGTGGTGTTTGCAGTTGTTAAAGGAGTTCAAAGAATACCGCCTTGAACACATTCCAAGGTTGCATAATGAAGAGGCCAATCGGTTAGCACAGAATGCTTCAGGATATCAGCCGATTCAAGAAATCGTGACATCGGTAGCAGTTGTCGATGACTGGAAAAAGGAGATTGCCGATTATCTGAGGGATCCGTCCAGGAAAGTTGGAAGGCGTCTAAGGTTCCAAGCCACTAAGTATGTGCTCCTGGATAATGAGTTGTATTATCGGACAATTGATGGGGTTTTGCTTAGATGTCTTGGCAAAGAGGAATCAAAAGAGTTGATGGGTGAAATCCATGAAGGTGTATGTGGAGCGCATCAATCGGCATTCAAGATGAAGTGGATGATTAGGCGGAATGGATATTATTGGCCAACGATCCTGGAGGATTGCTTTAATTATTTCAAATGGTGCCAGGACTGTCAGAAGTTTGGTAATGTGCAAAGGGCACCTGCATCGGCAATGAATCCTATAATCAAGCCTTGGCCGTTCAGAGGATGGACTATTGATCTCATCGGCCAGATTTATCCGCCGTCGAGCAAGGGACACAAGTTCATACTTGTTGCTACCAATTACTTCACCAAATGGGTTGAGGCAATCCCGTTGAAGAAGGTGACATCGGCAAACATGGTGGATTTCGTTAAGGAGCACATCGTTTACCGATTTGGTATTCCTCAGACCATTACTACCGATCAAGGGACCATGTTCACATCAGGAGAGTTTGATGACTTTGCTGCTAGCATGGGTTTCAAGGTGTTAAATTCTTCTCCTTATTACGCTCAAGGTAATGGTCAAGCCGAAGCGACTAATAAAGGAGTCATTAAGCTTATAAAGCGCAAGATTGAAGAAAACCCTAGGAGGTGGCACATGATATTAAACGAAGCTTTATGGTCATATCGGATGGCTTGTCATGGTGCAACCAAGGTCTCGCCGTATCAGTTGGTTTATGGACACGATGCTGTCCTACCTTGGGAAATTAAAACTGGTTCTAGACGATTATCTTTTCAGGATCAGTTGACGACCGATGATTATATTACTCTGATGAAGGATGAGTTAGAAGATTTGGCAGGTCATCGGTTAAGGGCATTAATCAGTATTGAAGAGAACAAGAAGAGGGTTGCCCGATGGTATGATAAGAAAGTGAAGGTAAAGGAATTTGCCGATGGCGATTTGTTTGGAAATTGATTTTACCGATTGGGACTAAGAGCTCTAAATTTGGAAAGTGGTCCCCTAATTGGGAAGGTCCTTATCGGATAAAGCAGTCTGCTCCTGGTAATGCGTACATTTTGGAAACTCTCGAGGGAGTGGCATTTTCTAGAGCGATCAATGGCAAATACTTAAAGAGATATTACCCTAGCATATGGGTAGATGCATAGTGTTCAGTCGAATACCGATGAAAAGAAAAGTTATGAAAACATCGGTAAAAAACAAACCGACATTATATTACAAGTCAAAATCAAGTATCAGGTTATAGTTTTTGCCGATACAACAGACATTATAGCAAGGAGTGGATAACTGATATCGCACGTAGGCAGATTTGCTCTATGTCGTCCATCTCCTTGGCGTCGGCATCGGCAGAGCCCTCGACCGGCTTAATTTTCTTCTTCCATAGTATAGCCTGTCGTGCATTCTGGTCCCTTTCCTGCCGCAGGACCTTGATGGAGTCGGATAATTGGGTTCTCCGCTGGTTGGCTGCAGTCAGATCCCCCTCAACCTTCTGTAATTCCGCAAGCAGTTCCTCCTTCTTTGTCGACAGTCGGGAAATTTCTTGATCAAGGTTGCCGATGGAGACTTTTGCTTGGCCGATGCCTTTATGCTTCTCATCGGCAATGTGTTTGTATTTGAGCTTCTCTTCTTCGCTCTTGGCTTGAGCGGCCCTATCGGCGATACGACGGGCGAGCCTCTGGTACTGGATCTGTTTGATGTCGATAGAGGCTGCCTGGAGAAGGACTTCTGCTGCGTCGGCAGGGAGATGACTTTGGATGTCTTTGAAAGCGATCCTTGCTGCCGATGAGTCTTGAACAAGCTGGGATGTGTCTTGTAGCAGCAAGGAAAGCAGTGCCTCAAGTTTGGTCTTGATCTCTGCCGACAGAGCTGGGACAGAGCTCTCTTCCTCCTCGTCATCGGGTATGTCAACCGAAAAGGAGAATAAGCTGTCTGCATGGAGGGGTCTTGGCGTCTATCTTCGTCCTGCGGGTTGAGGCTGAAGGAGAAAAGACTGTCCGGGGAATCCTGAGCCTGGAGACAGAGAAGTTAAAATATGCCGATTCTAAGATTATACTATGAGCTTTCAGGTGATTAATTTACCATCTTGAAGCGGATTTCTTGCCCAGGACTTGGCATTCTAGATGGCCCAGCCTCGTCTTGGGCATCGGCAGCGGTTGCCGATGAATGAGCTTCTGCCAGAGGAGCAATCGACGCTATTAGTGATGGTAGTGTTGTCGCTGGCGTTGCTTCTGGCATGATACTTGGTTGTGGCGGTGATGCCCTCTTTCATCGGGATCTTCGGATGGTACCGATGCCGATGTTAACTTTGCTGCTACGACGGGCGGAGCTGTCTCATCAGCAACTTCGATTGACGGCACCGATGCTGATGTTGCTTCAGCTGCTGCCATGGGTGCAGTCGCCTCATCAGGGATATTGGCTGATGTCGCCGATGCCGATGCCGCCGCCGTCGCCGTGATAGGTGTTTCTTCATCGGGGATTATGGCTGATGGTGCCAATGCCGATGCTACTCCCACTACCGTTGAAGGTTTTTCTTCGTTGAGAGCTTCGGCTGACGGTACCGATGCCGATACCGCCTCTGCAGTGGATGGAGCTGCCTCCTGACCGAGGACGTCGTCCATCGGCTAATCTGGAGTAGGAGCCGTTGGAGTTTCTGCCGATGACATACCGGTAGTTGGTGGTTCGACTCGTGCCGATGACGAAGATGGGCTAGCCAGCCTCAAGCGTCTCTTCTTCCTTGGCGCAACAGCAGGAGATCCAGCCCGCTTAGACAAGGACTGGGGGGCATCGGCAGCCGAACTTGGAGGTGCTTGTTTGCTTGGGGCAGTTGCCGATGACCTCATAGCCTGAAGATATTCAATGCAAGTTATATGAAGTAAATGTTGCCGATTAAACAACATATAATCAGTATGAGTGAAGATGAGTTTACTGCAAACACCCGCGTCAGGGCAGCAGCAGCGGCCGATGTAGCCTTGGCTTTTGCAGGTGTCGGTGTGGGTACCTGTCGTGGGGTGAAGGCAGCTAACGAGGGAGCCTTATGGCCGATGAGTGACACGGGGCTCATTATTCGAAGCTTGAAAGGCTTGCCGCTCTTACTCATCAGAGGAATCGGGTCATCAACCTATCAAAAGCAAGAAGATTAAATACCGATGGCGAAGGTAAAAGTAAGGAATGCATCGGAATGAGGACTTACTGCGTCGTCAGGGATGATATGATCGACATCGATCATATGCTGATAGTAGTGCGACGATTTGGCGAATAGTTGACACCTCCATTCTTGCCACCAGGACTTGTACTCGTTTGTGATAAAGGAGGTTGGTGACTAGGAGGACAAGTCAAGATCCGATACATCGGCATCGGCAGGAAGGTTGACAACCTTGTTCCAGTCCAGAGCACTGGAGAATGTCTGCCTGGGCTGCACTACCTTAGAGTAACAGAGCTTGATCGGCAGTTGGCCGAACACCAGTTGTCTTGCCGCTACCGATAGGTAGTAACTCAAATGATGGAGCGGCGTTCTTTCCCGATCCAAATATGTTCACTGGGATAGCCCGAGGAGTGATGCTGGCCTTCATCATTATCTGGTTTTCAGGTACATTCCCATCGGTAAGATTAAATAACAATGGGAACTGGTTATCTACATCGGCATATGGCCACCAGAGCCGTTCTGTGGCAGGAATTCCATTGTAAAACTTCTGAAAGAAGAGACCGAATTGCTCCGCATCGGCATCGGTCCCTGGCAGCACAATAGTGGCCTCTCCAAAGTTGAGTGGAGGGCGAGTTGCCGATTCATCCTCCCCACACTGGTGGTCTTCTGGTATGTCTCTCGGGAAGCGTTGGGCGAACAAGTCAAGTTGAAGTACTTTCTGCATATGTGCGTTCAGCCACATGTTGATGAACCACCAGGGGCCTCCAAGATTGCCGATGTGTTCACCTAGCAGTAACTTCTGGGATACTTGATAGAGGAGACGATATACCGATCCTAGAAGATATCTGCCCAAGGGAAGCCTTGTCCCATCGGCAAGCAGCTCAGCTGCTGGGAGGTACATGGTAGTGGGTCCAACTGCCCTGCCGCAGAAGATGAATTTGTCTAGCCACATGTTCAGGAAGGTGGCATGCTCTCTCTGGTTTACCAATCCCGTTTTCTGGTATTCCTGAATGTAACCCGTCCAACCGCCGATGTTCCGGGTATTTACTCTGTGCTCGGCTTTCCTATTGAATAAAGTGAAGGTGTCGGCAGAGGAGATGTCTAGGCCGGTCAGCATGTGGACATCGGCAAGAGTGGGGGTGGCTGGTCCATGTCAGAATAAGAACGCGTTCAGGGTGTCTGACCAGAAGTAGGAGGCGGCTATTAACATGTTCTCATTCTTTTCCATGTCGGCGATAGAGAGCCTGATGCATTGGTCCAAACTACGCTCTTGCCAGTAAACTTGCTGCGCACTGGCGACTCTAAGGTACCAGTTCTTCCACCCTTTGGTGGGCTTGGGCCATGATCGGAATGTATCCTTCCACAATCCTAAAACAAAACATTCAGATCTAAATGGGATCCGGTTGGTTTCTGCGTTGATTATATAACTGGGATCTGGATTCCCCATTGGGCCTAAGCAACTGAAAGTGGAACCGGTAAGCGGAATCACTACCTTGTTGTACAGTTCCTAAGATTCAAAGGAGAAAACGAAGAGCGGTCAGAAAGGAGCGGAGACAGATCTAGATTCGTGCGAAAATTGGCAGGAGGCTGGATTGGGAAAAGGATGAATCTTACCTTCGGGATGTCAACTTGGATCGCCATTCGGAGCCAGAGAGATGCTTGGTTCGTCCTTGGAGTGCGAAGGAGTACTGTTGCTTGAGCCTGTGTTCTTTAGAGCAGCCGGAGGTTGAAGACGAAGGCAGGAAGGTGAAAGTGAAAATGGGCTCGGGTAAAAAGGCAGTGTGGATCCCGGTAACTTTTATAATCCTGTTCAGGAGCATTTTGGGTTTCTGTTCCACACTATGCAGGAATGTAGAGAGGCCCGCGGTAGATACGCGCGGTGATCGAGGTGGTCTGTAACTGTTAGTGCTACAATCGAGGGATTTTATTATTAAATTGCAGTTCCACACGCGGGGATCGAGGAAACCGTACGCCTATCTCGGGGTAACGGCTATGGCAACGGCTACAGCAACGACTACAGTGGAGAGAATTTCGGCACGTAAAGTTATACGCTCCGAAACTGGGGGCATGTGTTGACACCGTTTTTCGACATGTGTCAAATGGGTTGAAGCTTGACTGGTCAATGGTCGTTTTCCATCGGCATCGGTAAAGTATGAGCCAATATGGCCAATGGGAGAGTGCTGTGGGAAGACTAAGGGTGTTGCCGATGAAGACTGGATGATCTTTGCCGACAAAGGTTAATAGAGAGTCATTGCCGATTGCCGATGGAGGCTCGTTGCCGATTGCCGATGAAAGATGGTCGCCAGTTGCCGATAAGGCTCATTGCCGATTGCCGACGAAGAGATGCTGCCGATTGCTGATCGGGAAAGTATTGCCGATGCCGATGGGCGTGACTGAGCACTTGGTGGCAGCGGAGGGTTATAAGTGGCCAAAGAAGGAAGGTGCGGATTAAAGGGATCTGCCGATGGAAAGTTTCCATCGAGAAGAAGTATAAGGAAACTGGTGTTCTGTGCCAGTATTATTATATAGTTTGAGTCCGACTCTTGCATGAGTCATTTATTTTCCGTTAAAATAGGTGTGTTTGTTTAGGAAATAAATGTTATTATCCGGCTCCTGCACGAGTCAGTTTCCTTTAAAGTAGGAGTTTGTTTTAGGAAAGGATATGTATCGTGTCTTTGTACAACTCTCCATGCGGGAGTATAAATATGTGCCCGAAGGCTATGGAATAAAAACAATCCAATTCAAAAACAAACCAATTTTATCTTATTCTACCTTTTATCGCAATTTACCCTTTTACTGCATTAGTTATAGCTATCAACGAGTTCTTCAAGCTTTCGATGGGCTGCATCACCTTGATCTCCGTCAAATCCTTGCTAGTTCCGCGTGGGAGTACCTCTAGGCTTTGGCAATCCAGGCGCATTGCTGTTTGACTCGTCTAGCTCTACTCTAGTTACCCCTGATCAATCTGAGCCTTGACGTCCGGGCGCATCGCTGTCGTCTCGTTCAGTTTGTTCTAGTTATCATCCTTGTCGATTGATTGGTCAAATCGACTGGCATGCCCTCGACATCGAGCTTTGGGTAATAGCCCGAGGTGTTCACAGATCTGACGCTTTTTTTGTCAACACACGCACGGGAGGATGAGCGTTCGCAAGAAGAGCAACATCGGCAGCAAGAAGAAGAAAGACGCCAAGAGTGGTATCAGCATCAAGATCATTGGAAATGCCCCTTCTTCGTCCATTGTTGGGAAGAAGGTATCAAGCTGCCCACTGCCGATAATTGTCCTGAATGCAACGGGTACTATCCTTCTGATCGGTCGAAGAAGAAGTCTCATTTTGAAGGTCGGGGATCAAGCTATGCTAGGCCGATCAGAAGAAAAGAATCAGTATATGATCGGCTGGGGGGAAAACTCAGTGTACATGACAGGCTTGGCAAGCGTATCCGTCAAGAGGAGATTGAAGAGAGGGCTAATGCAAGGGTGCCCGATGAAGAGATATTCTCTAGAGATCCAAACATAAGGGGTAACGCAAGCCGACACACTGAGAAACAGTACCAACCTGTTTGGAAGACTAAGCTTCCTCAATGGTGTCCCAAAGGCCTGACAAAGACTCAAAAAAGGAGAATCCAGCGTGAACGCCAGAATAATCCGGGTCATGGCTCTTCGAAGGGAGAACCTCCAGTCTGGGAGTGGAGGCCAAAACACTAGGAAAGGAGTCCATCGGCAGAAATCAACATGGTCGTTATGTTGCCGATGGAATTTATGGCACCCACTGATGCTGACGGAGAAGTTGCTGATATGGCTCAGCTAGTGCTAGATCTTATGGCAGCTGTCTTTGAAAAGTCTACCAATGATGAGAGGCAACATCTGAGAGCCTTGTTTGTCAAAGGCAACCAGTGTCAAAGATGTTAGTCGATGGTGGAGCGTCGATTAATATAATGCCGTATGTTATGTTTAGGAAGCTTGGGAAAGGTGACCAAGACTTTGTCAAGACGGACATGAAGCTGAAAGATTTTGAAGGCAATGTGTCACCAGCTATGGGAGCAATATGTGTAGAATTAACTATCGGCAGCAAAACTTTGCCGACAACGTTTTTTGTGATCAGCGGTAAAGGTACCTACAACTTGCTCCTAGGAAGGGATGGGATTCACGCTAATTGTTGTATTCCTTCCACGATGCATCAAAGTCTCATGCAGTGGGTCGGGGACAAGATTGAAGTCGTCCGAAGTGAAGCCCCGTCAATGGTTGCATCGGTAGAATCGGAAACCTATGAGCAGACCAAGTGCATATCAGGCAAAGCTTGGGATACTGAATTTCTCAAAGTTGTCGATTACTAGATCATACCAATCCAAGCAGTTGTCTCTGAGGAAGAATTTTAATCGGTTGACCGATGATGGAGAACCTAGGTAGGGGTTTACATCGGATAGATTAATTTTTATTAATGTCAGGTTGTATTTTCAATGTAAACAATCGTTGAATGATTCATTAGAAGAGCATAGGGTTTGCTTTATTTGGAATTATACAGAGATACTTGGTTTGGACTGAAATAGTCAAACGTCGGTCACTTGTTAATTTGGTTCCAACTACATCGGTAATAAATACACCGATGTAATCTTGATGTGTTGATCAATTTTGAATTACGAAGTTCAATAAAGCTTCATGGTCAGGGCAAATGGTATGCCATGGTACAATCAAAGTACTTATCCAGATGGTGTAACAAAAAGATAAATCAGTCTGCTCTTGGCGACGCTTATAGTTTGGAGACCCTCGGAGGGGTTGTATTTTTCGAAGCAATCAATGGTAAATATTTGAAGAAATATTATCCTAAGTATCTGGATGGATGCGCAAAGTGATACAGATATAAAGTACCAATGACGAAACCAAACATCGGTAGAAAAGGTATTAATGTTATAATACAAAGGATCAGTCGTCAAGTTCACAGTTGCCGACACAATAAGTTACAACAGAGATTGAATAGATGAGATCGCACGAAGGCGAATTTGGTCCACTTCCTCTATCTCCCTAGCATCATCATCGACAGAACCCTCAACCAGCTTGATCTTTCTTTTTAGCAGGATGGCCTGGCGGGCATCGGCATCCCTTTCTTGTTGTAAAGCTTTAGTGGCATCAGGGAGTTGAGCCTTCTTTTGGTTGGCTGCGCCTAAAGCTTCGTCGATTTTCTTCAACTCCGACAACAACTTTTCTTTTCGTGCCGATAGACGGATGATTTCC
Organism: Microstegium vimineum; assembly: GCA_022036555.1. Lineage (NCBI taxonomy): Eukaryota > Viridiplantae > Streptophyta > Magnoliopsida > Poales > Poaceae > Microstegium > Microstegium vimineum. Next base: position 24,460,224 of record CM039131.1, read on the forward strand.
TGTTCAAGCTCGATACCAGAAGCTTCCAAGCGACCGATGCCTTTGTGTTTTTCTTCAGCAGTTTGCTTGAATTTGAGCATTTCTTCTTCGAGCTTCGCTTGGGCAGCTCAATCGACAATACGGCGTGAAACCTTTTGATACTGCAGTTGCTGACTCTCAAGGAACGCTGCTTGGAAGAGTGTTTCTTCAATATCGGCAGGAATATGACCTTGAAGTGCCTTGAACGCTACCCTTACTGTGCTAGAATCTTGGACTAGTTGGGATATGCTTTGTTGCAGTAAAGGTAGCAATGCTTCAAGCTTGGATTTTGTTTCTGCTGATATGACATCTGAGGCTTGGATAGAACTTTCTTCTTCTTCGTCTTCGTCTGGTATATTGATAGTGAAGGAGAATAAACTATTGGGAGAGTCTTGGGCCTAAAAGGAAAAGAGTTAGGGTTTCTTGATTGAAAGTTTGTGTCTTACGAGTTTTTGACAGATGGTTGATTTACCTGCTTTAGAGCAGTTTCTCGCCTTGGACTTGGCGGGGCGGCTGGCATAACAGTATCTTGAAAATCGGCAATGGTTGTTGATGAGCTTGGCTCTGTGGATGGAACGTGTGGTACTGGTGCTGATACCGATGTTGTTGGTGTTTCTATAACCAACTCCTGCGATGTTGATGTTGTCTCTTAGATAGAAGCCTCGATTGGTGTTTGATCAGAGGCAGATGCTGATGCTGGCTCTTGTAGTAATACATCGGTAGGAAATGCTGCCGGTGACGGTGACGTGGCTGAGGTTGATGGCCTTAGGCGTTTTGGTCGAGGGTGGTACTTGATGAACCTTGGCGTTTCAGCTGCTGCGCTTGGGGGCATCGGCAGGCCGAGTTGGAGGAGTTGGTGCATTCGAAACGGTTGCCAATGAATTTGTTTGCTGCAAAAGAAGACATGTGATGCAAGTTGCAAATTAAGTGAGAATTACCGATGAATGTTTTGTGATCGGCATGAATGAAATAAAGATTTGTTACCGTAAAAGCTTACGCCAAAATGACAGCAGCAGCTGATGGAGTAACAGCAGCCCCAGTTGGTGTTGACTTCAGGTTAAGGGTGATCCTCGGTGCTTTTCGATGCATAAGGGAAGTCAATGAAGGTGCTCTGCTGCCGATTACCGATGTAGGGTTCATCAGTCGCAAGTTGAAAGTTTTGCCACTTCTGCTTTTTCTTGGGATTGGGTCATCAACGTGTTAAACAGAAAATCAGATGCCGATACATTTAAAAGGGGTGATAGGAATAAAATCGAAAATAAACTTACCGCGTCATCAGGGATGATATGATCAGCGTCAATCAAATGCCGATGATAGTGTGACGACACAGCGAACATTTGATCTTTCCATTCTTGCCACCAGAATTTATATGACTCAGTGATGAAGGATGTTGGTGCCCAAGTAGATAAGTCAATATTGGTTGTGTCGGCATGAGGAAGAAGATGAACAACCTTGTCCCAGTCCATGACACTGGTGATGACTTCTCTTGGCTTTACCACATTGCCATAGCTAAGATTAATCGGTAGTTGGCCAAACGCCAATTGTCTTGCTGCTGCCAATGGGTAGTAGAATTCATAAGTGGCATGAGTATTCTTCCCACTCCCAAAGATGTTGACTGGAATGGCTCCAGGAGTAAGGATAGCCCTCAGAATTCCTTCATCATTCTGTATATCTGCATCGGCAAGATTGAAAGGGAGTGGGAATCGGTTGTTCGCAGCGGTGTAGGGCCACCAAGCTCGTTCCGCAGCAGGAATACCACAATAAAATCTCTGAAAGAACATGCCAAATTGGCCCTCGTTAGCATCGGTTCCCGGCAGCACTATTATGGCTTCTCCAAAATTGAGTGGGGAGCGGGTTGCCAATTCATCATCGGCGAGTACATAATCCTCGGCTAAGTCCCTTGGAAATTGTTGACTGAATAGGTCAAATTGAAGACACTTATGCATATGGGCATTTAGCCACATGTTGATAAACCACCAGGGGCCTCCAAGGTTGCCGATGGGTTCACCTAGCAATAACTTCTCCGACACCTGATGCAGGAGGTGATAGACTGAGCTGAGAAGGTATCGGCCAAGAGGAAGTCTTGTTCCGTGGGCCAAAAGCTCTGCTGCAGGGAGGTACATGTTGGTGGGTCCGATTGTCTTGCCGCAGAAGATAAACTTCTCCAGCCACATATTCAGGAAGGTAGCATGCTCCCTTTGGTTTACCAATCCGGTCTTGTGATATTCTTGAACATATCCGGTCCAACCACCGATATTGCAGGTGATTACCCGATGTTCGGGCTTTCTGTTGAAAAGAGCATCATCAGCAGAAGAGATGTCAAGGCCGGTGAGCATGTAGACATCGGCAAGTGTAGGAGTGGCTGGTCCGTGTCTGAATAGGAAGGCATTCATCGTGTCAGACCAGAAGTAGGAGGCAGCTATCATCATGTTCTCATTCTTGGCTATATCAGTGAGGGATAACCTGATGCATTGGTCCAAGTTGCGTTCTGCCCAATAGATTTGTTGCGTCCTAGCCATCCTGAGGTACCAGTTTTTCCACCCTTTGGTAGGTTTGGGCCAAGATCGGAAAATGTCTGTCCATAACCCTAGATTGAAATGTGCGAACCTAAAAGGGACGTGGTTGGTTTCCGCATTGATGATTTCGGTCAGATCGGTATCCCCCATCGGGCCCAAGCAACAGAGGTGTGGTTGATCGGTAGGGATCACTATTTTGTTGTGCATCTCCTAGGTTCAGAAAACAAAGAGAAGATGGAGAGAAAGGATTGAGAGGCAATGCGGAAAGATAAAACTGCGGTATATATAACAGGGAAAGTGGAAAGATTACCGCAGAAGCAGTAAAGTTGATCGCCATTGAAGCAGAGTTCTTGCAGGGGTCGTACCTCCTGATGAAAGAAGAAGAACTACCGATGGAGTAGTGCTCTTGGGAAATGATGTTGGGATGAAGGTGAAAATGTGAGCTCAGGGTAAAAGAGAGGACGGATGGTGGTCTTTATAGGCCTAGTTGAGGGGTATTTTCGAGTTTACTGAGCAGAGACAAGGAAGGATATAGCAGTAAATTTGCGCGGTGATTGAAGAGTTCGTGCTACAGTTACGGGAGTTGTTGGTAACTTGCAGTTTTCAGGCGCGGTAATCAAGATGATGGCGGGTTTTGGAGGGAAAAGAGAAAATTTCGGCGCATAAGATATTTTATACTCCGAAATTGGGGGGCATGTGTTGACGCCGTTTTTTGTACAGGTCAATATTAAACCAAGTGTATAGATCGGTAAAGGGGATCCTCATCGGCATCAAGGGGCTATCGGTTCCATTACCGATGGAAGCAGAAGAATCTGCCGATGGTGGATGTGATAGAAGAAACGTCAAGGGAGAAAAGGAAAGACATTTGCCGATGAGAAGATGTTGCCAATGAAAGTAGAAGAATATTGCCGATAGGAAGGTATTGTTGATGGACAAAGGATGTGGCTGACGTCAGCAGAAAGCTACCGATGGCAATAAGAGGAAGGTTGCAGATTGGAAAGAGTCTACCGATGGAAGGCTTCATAGTAAAGGAAACGAATAAGGAAACTGGTGATTTTATACCAGTGTTATTGTCATTGTTTGAGTCCGACTCTTGTATGAGTCGTTTTATTTCCTTAAAAATAGGAGTTCTGTTTAGGTATGAGTCGTGTCTGTTTGCAACTCCTGTTACCGGAGTATAAATATGTACCCAGGGGCGATGTATCAAGAGATATACAGTCAATCAAATACATCTATTACTTGTTATCTACTTTTCCAGCATCTACTTTTTCGCATTAGTTATAGTTTATCTATGAGTTCTTACGATCTCGACGGGCTACATCTACAAGATCTCCGTGTACTTCGCGAGTTCCACTTTTTGAACAATTTGAGCTTTGACATCCGGGCGTATCGCTATTGTCTCGTTCATCGTTGTTCTAGTTATCGTCCTTGTCGATTAACTGGTCAAATCGACTGGCACACCTTTGGATATCGAGATCGGGTATAAGCCTGAGGTGTTCACAGATCAGACGCATTTTGTGTCAACATGATCATTTGCCATGTTTCCACACACTTGCACATCTTGATCTAAGAGTATGACATTTCTCTCCTTGGATCCGGAATTTCACTTTACAATATATGCAAGGTAAGTTTGCTACATCTTTGATCCCTACCTATAGCTCCACATAAGCTTTAGAGATAGGATGAAAGAAGGCAAACTATGATATATGACTTGGTGAGGAATCATACACCTTATGAGCGACTCGAGAGTACCATTTGAGGAACACTAAGTTTTCTTTTACAAAATCTTGCAAAACCTCCGATATGAAAACTTGTGAAAGAATAATAAAACTAGTGCTTAAGTCAAGTTGTTCTATCTCTCAACCTCTCAAGACAAAGGATAAACCTATAAGCCACATGAAGGACTAAGGTAATATGGGTGAGTCTTTATTGCTAACTTTTCCATTCAAAGAGAAGTATGATTGTTGTAGATTTAGTACTCTTGAAATATGAAGCATAGTATAAATTCCTGATCCATCGAGCTAAGTTTGATTGTTTGCTCGGGACGAGCAAAGGTCAAGCTTGGGGGATCTTGTTGGCACAAATTATGATCAACTTTTACATAGCTAAAATGTTCCCACCAACCTCAGGATCAAGGATAAACAAACACATCATGAGCATATTTTATCAAATAACTAGTTCCACATGTCCATGAGTGTTTGAATGCAGGAATGAATAACTGGAGCAAAGGAGAGCAAGTGGGGCCCACATAGGGGGTCGACCGACCACCCTATGTGCCCACCAGCTCTCCCCTCTCGGCCATGATCCAAGGGAAGCACTCTAGAGTGATTTCCAACCCTTGGATCACTCTGTGTTTTCTCTCAACGGCTCACAAGAAGAGCACATGGATCCATGGGCCCACACCAAGGAGACAAACGTGACAATCACCTCAGAACCAGCAATTAACATCAATGAAAAGTGGGACCAGCACCAGGACGACAAAGGTGGGGCAGTGACCCACAAGGGGGGTCGGCCGACCGCCCATTGGGCCCACCTAGCTCCCACCTGGTCCCCTGACCAGTGGGGCCACTTCTAGAGGACAGAGGGGGGTCCACCTGCCATAGGGGTGGTCGGCCGACCGCCCCCCTAGGTCAGTTTGGCCCCTTCAACCGCCATACCTCTCTACACACGTGGAAGATCACCACCATCCACCCTTGGTCGGTTCAAGGGTCGGTTGGATCCAAGGCTGTAACATCCTAAAATTTGCTTTCTTGAAAATAGAGTTAAATTGATTTAATTCTTAATTTTGTGTTCATAAAAATGTAGGAAAATAAAACTTTTCCATGAAAATAAAATTTATCATAACCTTAGCAACATTTTTGGTGCATACATGTTGGTGCATTTGTTTTATTCGTACTGAGTGGATCTTTCAAAATCCAAAACAAGATTTCAAAAAGGTTTTTGACTTGACTTTGAAGCAAAAGAAAAGAAAAATAAAATAGGAAAATGTAAACCCTCTCCCACACCCTTCTGGCCCGAAGGCCTGCTCCTACTCCCTCCCCCCCAAGCCCAGCGAAGCAACAGGCCCAGCTCTCCCTCTCCCCACCTCCCTTTTTCCCGCGTGGGCCTCGCCCCAGCCCAACTCCCCTCACCCGGCCCAGCTACTAACGCGGACGACCCCTCTTCCATCTCCGCCTGACAGCCCGGCCCCATGCCCGACAGGCGGGACCCGCACTTCAGTGCTCCGCGGCCCTTCTTCCACCTCCGGACGGAAGGCGATATTGCCTTCCTTCTTCGATGTCATGCAAATCCTCGCCCTGATCCCATCCTTCCTTTCTCTGCTGAGCACCTCGGGCTATTTAAGCCGAACCCCACACCCCACCGCCTCCATCTCGACCTCCTCCAAGCACCACAGAGCCACCAGCCGCCGCCGTAACCCTAGCTCCGAGCCGCCGTCGGAGCTTTGTCGTGGAGTTGCACCGCCGACGCCTTCACCCGTTCCCCGAGCTCCACGTCATGGTAAGGGAGCCTATAAGAGCTCTAATTTCCCTCTTCCGCGTCCCTTTTCCCCTGTATCCGCGCACCGCGACCTCGTCGGTGTTGCATCACCGCGCAATCACGGGCACCGCCGTGACCGAGCTCGATCGGCTTCAACCGATGGCATGGTCGAGTTCGCCATCACTCTCTCTGGATTGAATCGCGCCGCCCAACTCTGGCCATGGCTCCGCCATCCAACATCGACGGATTGAATCGCGCCGCCCAACTCCGGCCATGGCTCCGCCGTCCGCTCTGTCTCCAGCGAGCCGTTCTTCTCCCCCTCTCGTGGATCTAATCTGGATCGTCCGTTTCTGATCGAACGGATCCCCACGTCCGATACCCCTTCGTCCTCCTCTTTTGCAAAAGAGGCCCTCATGTTTTTAATGCTGAACCCGCAGTCCCCGGTTCGATTTTAAAATAATAAAACAAATCGTTTTAATTCAAAAAGAGTTCAAACTATTTACAGTTTTGCCACTAGTTTTATTTTACCCTTAAAATGCTCATTTTAACTCTGTTTTCATCCAAACAAAGTTCGTTCGATTCATAATTTTATAATCTATCCATTAGTGTATAATTCATCTGTTTTAACCACCTTTGAAAATAAAGTTTAGATTAATCGCTTTTAATGTTTTAATCTTGCTTTATAAACTTTGTTTAAATTGTATCTTCTATGTTTTAGATCCGTTAGAACTCGTTCAAGTTGCGTTGGTTTCGTATCGATATAATATTTACATAAATGATCTTTAATACCATGTTAATAGCTCTGTAATTTCATGATTAACTCCTAACTTGATTAACCACTATGGAACTTGTTTTATACATAAAATAATGATAGTTTCTACTTTAGTTTTCAAAACCAAATACAAGTTGACCTAATCTAATCAAGGTGTTTGTCTGAAATACTTAATGCACTCTTTTATATAGTTAAAACTAATAAAGCTCATAGTTCTCTTTTATAAAAACAAATCTTCCATTAGTCGTATCTTTCTAATCGTAGCATCGTTTAGCGTGATCTTCGCGTTTGTGTGATCGTAGGTTTCTTTTTAAATCCTTTTCACTGATTGGTGTATTGTTCTAATTTATCCATGTTTGTATGCTTTGTATGTTTGATCAGATGTTTGAGTGGTGATCATTAATCTAGTCCAATCGGTGAGTTTTGTGTTGGAGATCAAGAAGAAGAAGTTGGCGTTTCTATAAATCTTTGAAGACTAGAACTAGTTGAAGATCTGTTTTAAGGCAAGTATACATGGGATCATCCTTGTTGTCCTAATCACATTAAACATTAATTCATGATATGCATGTTTTTCCTTGATATCCTCTATAGTTTTACCATAGATTTGTCACTACTACAGGATTCATTTACCGCAGCGTTGGCATTTGGAGCCCGGAAGCGGACATCTTAAGCGTCCGCTGCGGTAAATCGCCACGATTTACGGCAACAGGACCCTTAAGGTGTCCGCTGCGGTAAATCAATTAACCGTAGCGGGCACCTTAAGGTGTCCGCTGAGGTAAATATCCTATTTACCGCAGTGGCCACTTAAGATGCCCGCTGCGGTAAATCGATTTACCGCAGCGGGCATCTTAAGGTGTCCGCTGTGGTAAATACCCTATTTATCGCAGCGGACGTCTTAATGTGCCCGCTGCGGTATTTACCGCAGCGGACACCTTATGAGGCCCACCACGGAAAATGCCGCAACCCAAATAGGCCAGGCAAGGCCCAATCCGGCCCATTAACACGTTCTACTATATATACGCAAGTTAGGGTTTGGGTCCTTCTCTCCCACTTCTCGCTCTCCCTCCCTCCCTCTCTCAGCCGCCGCAGAGGGGCGCGGGCACGCGACGCTCCCCTCCACCTCCCCTACCCCGGCGCGCGGGACGGCGGCGCGCCCCCTTCCCTCCTCCTCCCCTACCCCGGCGCGCGAGCGCGAGGCCACGTGTGTGCGGGCGCGAGGCAGTGGCGCGAGCCCACGTCGAGGCCGGCCACGGCGGTGGTGGAGGAGGACGAGGCCGAGGCGGCGAGGGACGTGGTCTCGGACCCGGACCCGGAGGAGGACGCGGTGGATCTGGCGGCGGCGGTGGCGGCTGCAACCCTAGATGGGCTCGTCGGGCCCATGGATGGGCTCAGCAGGCATATCTAGGTTTTTTTTTGTTTTTTTCAAATCTTTACCGCATCGGTCATCCTAATCTGCCCGCTGTGGAAAACGAGATTTACCGCAGTGGGCACGTTAGGTTGCCCGCTGCGGTAAATGGATATACCGCAGCGGCCCTTTCGCCCGCTACGGTTAATCCTTTCTTTACCGCAGTGTGGCAGCGCAGGCGGACGCTGCTGCCCGCTGCGGTAAATCAGTTTCGTCCGCTACGGTAAAGATTTGTGTAGTAGTGTGTACCTTATACCTTGTTAACCGGGATTTATGCATTGGGTAGATCAAGCTAGTGCTCTTGAAAAATAACTATGATCATGTAACATTGACTAATGACTTATGCAACAAACAGTAAAAGATGCTTTTTAGCAACATGGATTAAGGTGATCTAGAGCACAGTTTTTGAGATGCTCTAGAACCTCTGTAAGAGATCACCCGGGATTTACAGTACAACCATGAGAGCTACATGGCTCTGGCTTTAGTTCAGTAATAGGGTCACTCTCTCGCATGGGGCAATTCATGAAAGTTTCCATTGACGAGCGGTTGCGGGGTATGGCCAGAGTGGCTACCGCTGCGCGTGTGTACCATCGAGGAGACCTCGTATACCCCTTGCTCGTGGATCCGTAATGTCTGTTGTTTGTCAGCGAGCCCCTTTGAAAGACTTCATAGTGTACCCTACCATCTCACCTTGGAAGTGTTTTGGGAATAGCTATCCCTGGCATATGGGTGACACGACTCATGGGTAAAGATGTACAACCTCTACAGAGTGTCTTAAAACTAATATGTTAGCCGTGCTCACGGATACGAGCGGCCTGGAATTCTTATGGAACAGAATGACTTTAATCTACCATTTACTCGTTTGATATTCATTATACATGTTTACTTGATTATATGGTTAATGGGCTTTTTGATTATATTGATGCCACCCTTATGCTAAAATTGCGATAACATAAAAGCTGAAGCAGTTAAACCAGTGTCATACCTTTTGAGCCTCATGAACCCCATGTTTACTTGTTGAGTACGAGATGTACTTACTCTTGTTTACTTTTCATATTTGGATAAAAATCCCGGATGGGTACCAGATTACAAGAGTTTGAAGAAGTTAGGCATGTGATCAACCAGTCAATTGATCCCTGTGGAGTGGAGTCTTTGCCTGAAGATCGGAGTGTATATCCATTGTTTTCTTCTCAAGGTTATCCTTTGACCTTTGAAGAATCATGGCCCTAGTTGGTTTCGGTGATTAACGACAATCAGCGATTATTATGGCTAACGTGTGTTTTGCAGAGGCTATGCGTAGCTTAGCCACAGTGATCAACATTAATGGGCATGAATGGTCATCACTTAGCCCTCAAGATGGATATCATTTCGGATTTCAAAGAGACATGATGAAGACCCTAGAATGATAATCTAAGTGCCATAAGGTGATGAAGGGCACTTAGAAATAGATAGGGCTTCTATTTGATCTTTGACCGTACTATCAAGAGGGGTTGAGACTAGTAGCTTGACTTAGGAAAGCTTCATGAATTAGATGTGGTGCACACTTGACTTCCTTAGCTCTAAGCAAGCCTATGGTGACCGTAAGATAGCTAAGAACTTCTTCCGAATTCATCGCGACGAAAACCGGAGTTGAAAAAGAAGTTTTCTGGGCGTCGGACGCTGAGTCTGGAGGCGCCGGACGCTGTCCGTCGCATCAGACGATTGCGTCGGACGCTGACGTCAGGATGACGTAGCATCCATTGGCCGCCCAGTTTGAGCTCCTGAGTTTCAGAGGGCGTCGGACGCTGTCCGTCGCCTTGGCGTCGGATGCTAGGATAGCATCCGTCGGCCTTCCAGTGGGGATGTTTTCAAAGCCTTTCGGCAAAGGGCATTGGACGCTGGAGTCTCAGCGTTCGTCGGACCTCGCAGGAGCGTCCGTCGCCTAAAACGGGCTGCAGAACTAGCCGTTGAGCAGGGCGACGGACCGTCCGTCGCCTAGGCGTCGGAGCGTCCGTCGCCAACTTAAGTTGCCAGCCTAAGCTAGTTTTCTGAGGGGCTATTTATAGCTCCTTACTCTTCTCTCCCACCTGCCTTTTGCTCATTTCAGTTGCTGAGTTTGTTGAGAAGGTTGGGAAGAGAGCAAGAGCCCTAGAGTGAGAGATTGATTCGCGAATCCATCCATCCTCTCCTCTAGTTCATCCAAGAGTTCAAGTGTGCATCCTCTAGTTGTGAAGCTTGAGTGAGTCAAGTGAAGATCGAAGCTTGTTACTCTTGGTGATCGACATCACCTAGATGGTCTTATGTTGAGCATCACTCCTTTGTTTCCTTTGTTGAGCCCTCTAGTGTGGAGGATGCACTTGCGGATCCGGATTGGGTGAACGCCATGCATGAAGAGTTGAACAACTTCACCCGGAATGAAGTGTGGACACTAGTAGAAAAGCCCAAAGGAGCAAGAATCATTGGCACCAAGTGGGTGTTTAGGAACAAGCAAGATGATCAAGGTGTAGTTGTGAGAAACAAGGCAAGATGGTGGCAAAGGGGTTCTCCCAAGTTGAAGGCTTGGATTTTGGGGAGAGCTTTGCACTGGTTGCAAGACTAGAAGCCATTCGTATCCTTTTGGCATATGCTTCACATCATAAAATGAAACTTTTTCAAATGGATGTGAAGAGTGCCTTTCTAAATGGTTTCATCAATGAATTTGTTTTTGTCTCACAACCTCCCTGGTTTGAAGACCCCAATTGTCCTAATCATGTGTATAGGTTGTCCAAGGCACTCTATGGATTGAAGCAAGCTCCAAGAGCCTGGTATGAGAGGCTAAGGGACTTCCTACTCAAGAAGGGATTCAAGATCGGGAAAGTGGATACCACACTCTTCACCAAGGTGCTAGATGGAGAGATCTTTGTTTGCCAAGTGTATGTCGATGACATTATATTTGGGTCAACAAACCAAGATCATAGCAAGGAATTTGGTGCATTGATGTCCAAGGAGTTCGAGATGTCGATGATTGGTGAGCTAACCTTCTTCCTTGGCTTCCAAGTGAAGCAATTGAGGGAGGGCACCTTCATATCTCAAGAGAAGTACACTAATGATGTGCTCAAGAAATTCAAGATGGAGAATTGCAAGTCAATCAAGACCCCAATGCCTACTAATGGGCATCTCGATCTCGATGAGGGAGGTAAACCAATAGATCAAACTCTTTACCGCTCTATGATCGGTAGTTTACTTTACCTCACCGCATCTAGGCCGGACATCATGTTTAGTGTGTGTATGTGTGCTAGGTTTCAAGCAAACCCTATGGATTCGCATCTTTGTGCGGTTAAAAGAATCCTTAGGTACATAAGGCACACCCCTAGCATTGGCCTTTGGTATCCCAAAGGAGCTCCCTTCCTACTCTGTGGCTATTCCGATTCGGATTATGCCGGGTGTAAGGTTGATAGGAAGAGTACCTCCGACGGTTGCCATTTGCTAGGAAGATCACTTGTTTCTTGGTCCTCTAAGAAGCAAAATAGTATGGCATTGTCTACCACCGAGGCGGAATACATAGCCATGGGAGCAAGTTGTGCACAGATCTTATACATGACCCAAACTCTCCTTGATTATGGCGTGGTTTTAAAAGATGTTCCACTCTTGTGTGATAATGAAAGCGCCGTAAAGCTTGCAAATAACCCTGTTCAACACTCTCGCACCAAGCACATAGATATTCGCCATCACTTTCTTTGAGATCATGTGGCTAGGAAAGACATATCTCTAGTAGGAGTTTCTAGCGAAAATCAATTGGCGGATATCTTCACTAAACCACTCGATGAAGCAACCTTTTGTAGGTTGAGAAGCTAGTTGAATGTGCTTGATCACTCTAACTTCATTAAAAGATGATCTTGTGTGAACCTACCTTGCATCATGTGTAATATAATCATGTTAAATTAGTAATGCACATAGGCTTGGCTAACATGGTTGGAATAACCGTTCTTGAACGTGTGAAGAAGTCCAAATCATGGTTTAAACTTGCAAGCAACCTAGATTCAAATTCTTGTAATACATTGCATTTGCATGTGTTGTAGGCCGTTTCTTTTCGGTTAAGTTTGAGCATCCTCTGTGTTCGTCCACTTAGGGGGAGCATTCCAAGCTCAAGACACTTCTATACCCTTCTTGCGGCCATATGATGACTCCTTGTTGCTTCCATTCGAATATTTTGAGCTAAAACTAAATCTAAGCCTATGGAAATCTATTTGAAAAGGAGAGTTTGAGAGATGGTTCTCATATCAAGTCCAATCAGGTGTTATTTGGATCTTATTTGGATTGGAACTTGGTTGGGAGAAAGACGCAAAAATCAAATTTGAAAAACTATATTTTAAAGGGCGTCGGACGTTGCCGACGGACGCTCGGCGACAAATGCCTCAGCATCCGTCGCGATCGTCCGGAGACTGAACGTTGCCTGTTTGCAGGGCGACGAACGCTCCCCAGTGTCCGTCGCGGAGCGTCCGACGCAGTCAATGCGTTTGGGCATTTTCAAACCTGTTCTGGAAGCCCGACGGGCGATGCCGTCGGACGCTGTCCAAGCGTCCGTCGCACATCGATGGAGCGTCCATCGCTCCATTTTGGAGCATCCGTCGAGAACTTAAGGTGCAAATTTTTTGAAAACCCCCATCTCTTTCTTTCTCCCTCTCGGTCGCTTCAGTCGGTCCGTACGCCGTCGTCGCTCGCCTTCTAAACCCTAACCGCCGTTGAGCAGCGCCCTCTCTGCTCCTCCACCGCCGCCGCTCCAAGGGTCGCGCCATCCCTCGCCGGTGTGCCCCTCCAAGCGCCGCCGTTGCTGCCCGCCGGGGAACTTCTCTGCTCTGTGCGTTTCAGCCGAGCAAGACTGGTCCCTCCTTCTCCCAGTGTTTCCGAGGATTCCCTTAGGTTCCCCGTTGGATCTCTAAGGTGATTTTGTGCCCTGCTTTCCCTTCCTTTTTTTTGATTTCTCTTCTCTTTTCCTTTCCTAAACCCCCCTTTTTGCATATCCTTTTAGGTTGCGGATTGTGCTTTGAGATTGACCGAGAAATCTCTCCTTCTTCTTTGTGTCACTTGGTCCGTGGTATGATTGTCAGATACGATCCATTCCTTACCTAATTCATTCCTCCAATTAGACTTCTCTCACCTCTAGATATATGCTTATGATTATATACTCTCTCTATCTACCGCTCAGGTGACAGTTGGGCAGTGACAGTGAACTCGAGGCAAAGCCCGCGAGTAAGGAACGAGGCAAAGCCTCGAAAGGACAGTCCAGGGCCGTCGTGCCAATCTTGATTGCTTTTGTTGCTCAGTGGATTGTCAGTTGGCAGTGGGCAGTGAGTTTGTGATTTGACAGTTGAGGATCTGTTGCCAGTGATAGTTTGTTTCATCCAGTGTATGTCCGTGGCAAGAACGAAGAACGCCGGTCCACTTCCCGGTTGTGGTGGTGACCCTCCACTTCCACTGCGTCCACCCACTGATCGGGGAAGGGGCAAGCAAAAGGTTATTTCCATGAAGCGCAAGAGGCCACTTATGGATCCAGATTCAGCAGCAGCAGTTACAGCGGCAGAGGCAGCAGAGATTGCGGAGCGAGGTGGACGTCACGCCGGTTTGAGGCTCTCGCCTCGTTGTGGAGCGCGTCGTGAGTCCCCTACGCATCTAGTGACAGAGCTCGCAGCGGCTACTGAGCCAGAGGAGGCAGAGCAGGCTACAGAGACCGAGCAAACAGAGGCCGCGGGCCACTTTACAATTGATGAGCTGATGGCCAGACAAGTCACTCGCTCACGTGGGTCTAGAGCACCTCCTAGTCCTCCGGGACCTCAGCTACCAGATCCAGTGAGGCATCAGGTTAGGGTTCTCACAACCAAGCAGGTCCAGCTACTCTGCTTCGTGGACTTTCAGTCTTGGTTCCCAGCTCAAAGAGACCCCCATGTTGGATGTGGTTTCTATACCACTATTCACGAGGATTTCTACAGAGCGTATGTTGAGACCGACGCTCCTCTTAGGGCTCACAGAGTTTGCCCACCTGCTCATATAGAGGGTGTCGGCGATCTAGAGATCCTTCAGCATCTCCAGTACATTCAGGGCTTGTCAGATTTGATGGGACGATCCGGTGCCTATCAGAAGGACTGGGTCTCTCAGTTCTACGCCTCGCTTTGGATATCACCTGACCACGAGTTCTTTCACTTCGGTTTTCAAGGCCACAACTTCAGGGTCATAGCAGCTCGGTTCAGAGAGCTCTTTCACTTAGAGTCCTCCTCTACAAGGATTCACAGCTTGTGCTACAGGGATCAGGAGGCCCCTCGCCGACCTCACGATGGGATAGTGCCATCTACATACTACGTGCGGCCGTGCTTTCAGCTGTTGTTCACAGAGGGTTCGAGCCGTACACCAAGAGATCTCACTCCTCTTGCTCGGATTCTCCACGAGGTACTCAGACATACCATTCTTCCTCGGATTGGAGCTCAGGACACCATTACCCGTCTACAACTATGGCTTCTCGCTCATATCATCCGAAAAGAAAAGTTTGATCTATGGGATCTGATTGTCAGCGAGCTAGATGACATCATAGCTGCAGGGTTCAGAGGACAATGGCAGCTACAGTTTGCTCATTGGATTTCATACCTGGTCATGGCCATGACTTGATCTGGATCTCTACGAGTTACTCTTACCAGGTCCGCTACTGAGTTCCCCGTCTACTCGATGAGCCAGTTGGTCATCCACGGGAACCTGCCTCGTCCCAGCAGAGCATACCGTCCAGGCACCAGATAGGCAGGTGTGCCACCTCACTCAGCAGAGGACACGAACGCTACAGTTGAGCAGATCGCCCAGGCAGAGCTTGCGGATCTAGATGCTCAGATTGACACCGCTGCAGAGGCTTCCTACAGAGAGGGCCTGGATTCTGACAGCTCTGATGAGGACTATAGGCCGATGCGCGGTTATGCACCGATGTCTCATGATCATGAGGTCGGAGGGTCAGCTCCAGCTCTAGCTCCAGCTACAGTTTCCAGCACCTCAGAGGCCACTATACTTACCCTCCTTACGAGGATGCAGGAGGAGCAGTCACGCCAGGCAGAGGAGCAGAGGCAACAGGCTGCAGATGTTCGGAGACTCACTGCTCAGTAGCTTGCGGCTCAGGCTCAGACTCAGGCTTGACAGGATGAGTTTCAGCGACAGTTCCTAGCGTATCAGATGCAGCAGGCTGAAATACAGAAGACTCAGACTATGTTGCTTGAGCGTCTCCTTGGCTCGACCTCCGGACAGTCCGTCACTCCACAGCTTCAGATGTCCGGGGTCTCTCAGCAGCAGCCGTCAGTGGTCGTGGTACCGACTCCAGCGTTACCATCCGGAGGACAGCAGAGTCAGGCACCAGTCGTCCCACCCTTCCAGGCACCTGCCTCTCTAGAGTCCCAGTCTCCGAGGACCCAGGTGTCCTCATGGTTGGTCTCGCCCGGTGAGCTTCAGACAGGCTTCACACCTATCTGAGGAACCACCATTGCAGAGGCCTCGCGTGACCTCTCAGCCTCTTACTTGGAGATCACAGGCGATGATTCTCCAGGAGCTGCTCAGCCAGACTCAGGAGCTCCAGATGTTGAGGTGGATCCTCCGACGACGGGCACTCACCTCTCTTCAGTTGCCTCATCGGAGATCGCACCAGACCAGTCTACTCAGACAGTCACCACTCCTCCAGCTGCGTTTCAGACGGATGCTATCTCAGTTGCAGTGGAGACAGTTGAGTCACAGGCACAGGTAGAGGCTGTTACAGTGGCAGTGTCCTCACCTCCTCAGTCCCAGCCAGCAGAGCTTGTTGCAGCGGTGACTCTTGCAGCTCTGGCAGTGACACCTTCCCCCGTGCCTCGAGTCTTTACTCATCGGGTTCCCAGGCCCGCTACTACAGAGGCAGGACCCTCTGAGGCTCCAGCTCAGGTTGCTTTACCTTCAGAGCCTCAGGGGGATTTAGTGGAGTCTGCTCAGCCTACCCAGATCGCTTCTCAGTTAGTTGCAACTTTAGAGGGTCAGGCAGCAGAAGACAGTGATGACAGCCCGGATTACACTCAGTTCGACCTTCGTCCACGCGACTCTACGTCCACTCTTCCAGATGCTCCTTCAGATCAGTAGCGCGCCAAAGGGGGAGAGAGGGTCGAGTATTAGAGATAGGGGGAGGGATTGATTTGAATCTTTGTGTGCTTAATTTCCCCGTACTCTCATGCATCATGTCTTATTTACTTTGGTTGTGTGTGATGAATATTATGGTTGATGCTTGTGTGAAATATGGTTGGATGTGACAAACTCTTGATTATCACTAATATATCTTGTGAGTTGTCTTATGTCTCATGATATATCTCTGTGTTCAAATGGTATTTGAGCTTCCGCATTTTACTCTGATACATGGTTGATAATATCATGAGGTACTCCGCTTAATATTCATATTCATAAGTACCATGTTTGTGATTCGGTTTAGGTGAGCAAGTTCGATTCATTACAAATTCACTAACCCTTGCTCAACCACTCCAAGTCACGAAAATCCTAACCTTTCACTCTTATATCCATACTCGAGGAGTTATTGTCGTCAATCACAAAAAAGGGGGAGATTGAATAATCATGGCCCTAGTTGGTTTTGGTGATTAACGTCAATCAGCGATTATTATGGCTAACGTGTGTTTTGCAGAGGCTATGCGTAGCTTAGCCACAGTGATCAACATGAATGGGCATGAATGGTCATCACTTAGCCCTCAAGATTGATATCGTTTCGGATTTCAAAGAGACATGATGAAGACCCTAGAATGATAGGCTAAGTGCCATAAGGTGATGAAGGGCACTTAGAAATAGATAAGGCTTCTATTTGATCTTTAACCGTACTATCAAGAGGGGTTGAGACTAGTAGCTTGACTTAGGAAAGCTTCATGACTTAGGTGTGGTGCACACTTGACTTCCTTAGCTCTAAGCAAGCCTATGGTGACCGTAAGATAGCCAAGAACTTCTTCCGAATTCATCGCGACGAAAATCGGAGTTGAAAAAGAAGTTTTCTGGGCGTCGGACGCTAAGTCTGGAGGCGCCGGACGGTGTCTGTCGTGTTGGACGATTGCGTCGGACGCTGACGTCAGGATGACGTAGCGTCCGTTGGCCGCCCAGTTTGAGCCCCTGAGTTTCAGAGGGCGTCGGACGTTGTCCGTCACCTAGGCGTCGGATACTAGGATAACATCCGTCAGCCTTCCAGTGGGTATGTTTTCAGAGCCTTTCGGCAAAGGGCGTCGGACGCTGGAGTCTCAGCGTCCGTCGGACCTCGCAGGAGCGTCCGTCGCCTAAAACGGGCTGTAGAACTAGCCGTTGAGCAGGGCGACGGAGCGTCCGTCGCCTAGGCGTCGGAGCGTCCGTCGCCAACTTAAGTTGCCAGCCTGAGCTAGTTTTCTGAGGGGCTATTTATAGCTCCTCACTCTTCTCTCCCACCTGCCTTTTGCTCATTTCATTTGCTGAGTTTGTTGAGAAGGTTGGGAAGAGAGCAAGAGCCCTAGAGTGAGAGATTGATTCGCGAATCCATCCATCCTCTCATCTAGTTCATCCAAGAGTTCAAGTGTGCATCCTCTAGTTGTGAAGCTTGAGTGAGTCAAGTGAAGATCGAGGCTTGTTACTCTTGGTGATCGACATCACCTAGACGGTCCGGTGGTACTTGGAGGAAGGTGATCGCCGGGGAGTTTGTTGGCAGCCCTTCTTCATCGATTTGTGATCGGTTGTGGGCGATTCACCGAGCCGGAGTGGCGAAGAATCAGCCCGTAGAGAGCACTCATCCCTTACGCGGGATTGAGGGGGAGCTATACCTTGAGAGGTGCTCCAACGAGGACTAGGGGGAGTGTCGACTCCTCGATACCTCGGCAAAACATCGCCGTGTCAAGCATCTCTTTCCTTAGCTCTTTTATACCGCATTACTTTCCTCACTTGTCTTTCAATTCATACTAGAATTGTGTAGGAAGGTTTCGCTTTCTTTTGGCTTGCTACCGCTTTCTAGCTAGGACACACGATCGGTAGGCACTAGGGGTTAATTGGCTCTTGATAGGTTTAATTCTTGTCTAGAAATTAAAAAGAGCCCAATTCACCCCCCCCCCTCTTGGGCATCTTGATCCTTTCAACCTTATATGTTATATGTATTTAAGCAATGACTTTTGATATTACCTTCTTCTGTGACTATATGTGGGATTTGACTTCCTGGGCTCACATATAGTGTATATCTGGTTTTGTTCTTAAAACCGGGTGTGACAAAGGGTGGAGGATTGAAGGCCCTGGATCGCTGATGTGGCGCCGGAGTAGCCCCTACTCCACCCCCCACTATAAATAGAGGGTCATCCCCCCCTCTCTACACATGGTGAAGAAGCTGTTGACACAAAAAGCGTCAGGATCTGCGAACACCTCGGGCTTATACCCAAAACTCGGTTGTCCAAAGGCGTGCGAGTCGATTTGACCAGTTAATCGACAAGGACGATAAATAGAACAAAACGGAACGAGACAACAGCGATGCGCCTGGATGTCAAAGCTCAAATTGATCAAAGCTAGAACAAGATCCAATCCAGACAACGGCGATGCGCCCGGATGCTGGGATTGGGGCTTGATCAGGATAACTAGAGAAGAGCTGAACGAGGCAACAGCGATGCGCCCGGATGCCAAGGCTCAGAGGTACTCCCACGCGGAACTTGCAAGGATTTGACGGAGATCAGGGTGATGCAGCCCCTCAAAGCTTGAAGAACTCGTAGATAGACTAATACCTAATGCGATAAAGGTAAATTGCTGGAAAGGTAAATAAGATAAAAGTAATTGATTTTTTGATATGCTTGGATATATCGTTTACAGCACCCCTGGGTACCTATTTATACTCCCGCATGGAGAGTTGTACATAGATACGACTCGTACCTTTCCTAACAAAAACTCCTAACTTTAAGGAAACTGACTCGCACAGGAGTCGGATCTAAAACAATAATATTTTCCTAAACAGATTCTACTATTATTAAGGGAATAAAATGACTCATGCAAGAGTCGGACTCAAACTACTATAATAATACTGGCATAAAATCACCAGTTTCCTTACGTCTTTCCTTCGATGGAAACTTTCCATCGGCAGATCCCTCCAATCCGTGACTTCCTTCTTTGGCCACCGGTAATCTTCTGCTAACATCAAGCGCTAAGTCAACCTGTACTCATCGGCATCGGCATCGGCAATACTCCCCGATTAGCAATCGGCAACAGCTCCTCATCGGCAATCGGCACACCTCCTCATCGGTAATCGGCAATAGCAACTTTACAGCCCAGGCGACTTGACTTCACCAATCAACCTTATCGGCAATCGGCATCGGCAACATCCGAAACCTCCAGCTTCCATCGGCACTGGCTTCTCATCGGCAAGCTAACCTTTGCCTTCATCAAGCCTTTCCGCCTCCATCGGCAACAAGTCTGTCTTCATCAGTAACATTCTCGCCCCTATCGACAGTCTGACTGATAATATGCCGATATCGATAAGGAACAACAACCAGCCTCTTGCCGATCGACACCATCCTTAGATTATATTGACACGTGCCAAAAAACGGTGTCAACACATGCCCCCCAGTTTCGGAGTATAAGATGTCTTATGCGCCGAAATTCTTTCTGCTGCTATCCCTTCTTCCGAGTTGTTTGCCGATAAACTCATCGGCAACTGCTGCCAGTGCACAAACTCTTCACGCTAAGTTTACCAATGCCCCCCAAGTGTAACGGTTGAGACACCAGGGCTCACCAAGTACCGCTCCCAGATCAAAACGCCCAAGGCCATCGACTCTAGTTATGCCATCGGCAACATATTGATATTTACCGATGGATTCCCACCTTTGCGCTTTGGCCTTCATCGCCTGCTTGAAGATTTCCCTCTTGAAGGATTATCATCGTGATACAAATCTTCTCGGCGTTCACGCTAAATCCTCCTCTTCCGAGTCTTCGTCAGACCCTTAGGGCACCATCGAGGGAGCTTAGTTTTCCAGACAGGCTGATACTGCTTCTCACTGCCTGTATCTGCATCCTTGGAGAAAATTTTCTGTTCAGGTACCTTGGCACCTGCCGTCTCCTCAAGCTCTTCCTGACAAATACGCCTGCCAAGACTGTCATGTGCACTGAGCTTGCCCCCCAGCCGATCATGCGCTGATTCCTTCTCTTTGATCGGCGTGCGACAGCCTGATGTCCGATCGTTAAAACGAGGCTTTTTCTCTGATCGATCGGCAAGGTAGTACCCATTGCATTCAGTGCAATTATCGGCAGTGGGTAGTTTGATGCCTTCTTCCCAACAGTGAACGAAGAAGGGACACCTCCAGTGGTTCTTCTGCCGAAGCCATTCCCGATGTTCTTCTTCTTCCTGCCGATATCGCTCATCTCGTGATTGTTGATAGTTCCTCCTTAGTAGGTTGTGCGTGATTACCATACCAGGAGCCCTGTCGACACAGCCACCTTTATCGGCAATTCTCTTGCCTTTCCTATCATCGGCAAACTTTTCGACGTCGCGCTCAGCCACTTGATGATCAGGATCTACCGACGCACTTCTTCTGGCAGCATCCGATGTCAGCACCTTAGTCTTCCCACTGGTTTCCACCATATTGTATGGAAACGGGTGCTGATCAATTCCCATCAGTTTCTGGACTTTAGAATTTTCAAATTTGATTCGTCTAGAGTCAATCTCTGACTGCAACTGCTGCCTAGATATTTTGCAGTCATTGGTACTATGAGAAGTTGCATTGTGCCACTTGCAGTACCTGGTCTTCTTGAGTTTTTCGGCCGATGGAATTACCTGATTAGGGGCTAACTTAATTCGCCCTTCCTGAAGTAATAGGTCAAATATCCCATCGGCCTTCGTGACATCGAAGGTGAACTTTCTAGTCCTCTGGCCGAGTGCACAGGGTACCGGCTCCTCGTCATTCACCCATTCAACAGTGCCGATGTTCGCCTCCTCGTCTGACTCAGAGTCCCCTTGTCCAACGAAGAGCACTCTTGCACTCCAAGTCTTCTTGGGCTTGAATGATTTAACATCTTGATCGGCCTCGGTGATGTCAAAGATGAAACTTTTCAATTCAGCAATGTTGATGTTTGGCTCTCCGTCCACGTCTGAAGCTTCCACTTTCCTTGTCGAAAACACCTTCGTGTCTGGACTTTGCCGATGCGCAGACTCGCTCACCGGTTGGGCAGATGGATGCATTTCTTCATATTTCCATGGCGAGCAAGTCGGAGCAATTGATATACCAGCAGCACCAATCTGTTGAATGTTATGCATCGGCTGCCTAACCGATGAGCAATTCTGGATGCCCACCAGCTGAGTAGATTGATGTATTTCTTCAGACCTTCGTGGTGAACAAGCTGGAGCAACCAACACGTCTATAGCACCAATCTGCTGAATATTGTGCATCGGCTGATTAACCGATGGGCAATTCTGGATGCTTGCCGGCTGAGTATGCTGATCTATCTCTCCAGGTCTTGACATCAAAGTACTTGAGATGATTGGCGCGTGCATAGCACTGGTTATGATAACACCATGCATCGGCTATGTTACCGATGAGTAATTTTGCACAGGTGCTGGCTTGTGTTGTGGCGTTATATTTATTGCATTCATCGGTTGCTGTACCGATGTCTCATTGTACTCTTTTTCTTGCGAGTATTGCAGTGTAGTACTTATCGGTTGTTGTACCGATATTTCATTCGGAAGACTCGTTGGATGCCGCGGAACTCCTGCCACTTGGTGTTCAGGCTGCACATATTGTCGTTGAATCGGCAATTGACCGATCCAACCTGCATTAGGCGTCATCGGCACATGACTTACCGATGGCTGATAACTAGCTGACTCTTGCCACCCTTGTACACTCGGATGATAGCCTCGACTTGTGGATGCCATAGGCTGATCAGCTATTGCCGATACAGACTGATTGACGCTCGATATGTTTCATTGCATCGGCCAAAAATTTGCCGATGGCTGATAGCCAACTGACTCTTGCAACCCTTGTACTCTTGGACGATGGCTTTGATTTGTAGGTACCATGGGTTGAGCAGCCATGGCCGATGCAGGCTAACTGATACTTGACATACCTTGTTGCATTGGCCAAGAATTTGCCGATATAGGCGGATTAACTACTGGCACGTTGTTGACACAAAAAGTGTCAGGATCTGTGAACACCTCGGGCTATTACCCAAAGCTCGGTATTCCGGAGGCGTGCCAGTCGATTTGACCAATCAATCGACAAGGATGATAACTAGAACAAACTGAACGAGACGACAGCGATGCGCCCGGACGTCAAGGCTCAGATTGATCAAGGATAACTAGAACAAGATCCAATCCAGACAACGGCGATGCGCCCGGATGCTGGGATTGAGGCTTGATCAGGATAACTAGAGCAGAGCTGAACGAGGCAAACAACGATGCGCCTGGAATACCAAAGCTCAGAGGTACTCCCACACGGAACTTGCAAGGATTTGACGGAGATCAAGGTGATGCAGCCCATCGAAGCTTGAAGAACTCGTAGATAGACTAATACCTAATGCGATAAAGGTAAATTGCTGGAAAGGTAAATAAGATAAAAGTAATTGATTTTTTGATATGCTTGGATATATCGTTTACAGCACCCCTGGGTACCTATTTATACTCCCGCATGGAGAGTTGTACATAGATACGACTCGTACCTTTCCTAACAAAACTCCTAACTTTAAGGAAACTGACTCGCACAGGAGTCGGATCTAAAACAATAATATTTTCCTAAACATATTCTACTATTATTAAGCGAATAAAATGACTCATGCAAGAGTCGAACTCAAACTACTATAATAATACTGGCATAAAATCACCAGTTTCCTTATATCTTTCCTTCGATGGAAACTTTCCATCAGCAGATCCCTCCAATCCGCGACTTCCTTCTTTGGCCACCGGTAATCTTCTGCTGACACCAAGCGCTAAGTCAACCTGTACTCATCGGCATCGGCATCGGCAATACTCCCCGATCGGCAATCGGCAACATCTCCTCATCGGCAATCGGCACACCTCCTCATCGGCAATCGGCACACCTCATCGATAATCGGCAATAGCAACTTTACAGCCCAGGCGACTTAACTTCACCAATCAACCTTATCGGCAATCGGCATCGGCAACATCCGAAACCTCCAGCTTCCATCGGCACTGGCTTCTCTAGTTCTGGCGATAGCCATTCATCTTTCATTGACAACTCTCCTTCATCGGCAACTGCCAACCACGTCATTCTGCTTCCATCGGCAGCATCTACCACTCATTGGCAACAACACTTAGCTCTCATCGGCACTGACTTCTCATCGGCAAGCTGACCTCTCATCGGCAAGCTGATCAAGTCTTTCTGCCTCCATCGGCAACAAGTCTGTCTTGATCAGCAACATTCTCGCCCCTATCGGCAATCTGACCGATAATATGCCGATGTCGATAAGGAACAGCAACTAGCCTCTTGCCGATCGGCGCTATCCTTAGATTATATTGACACGCGCCAAAAAATGGTGTCAACACATGCCCCCCAGTTTCGGAGTATAAGATGTCTTATGCGCCAAAATTCTTTCTACTGTAGTCGTTGCTGTAGCCGTTACCTCCGAGATGGATGCACGGTTTCCTCGATCCCCGCGTGTGGAACCGCAATTTAATAATAAAATCCCTCGATTGTAGCACAAACAGTTGCAGACCACCTCGATCAACGCGCGTATCTACCGCGGACCCTCTCCACATTCCTGTACGGTGTGAAACGGAACCCCAAAATGCCCCTGGGTAAGCTTATGAAAGTTACCGGGGTCCACACTACTTTTCACCCTGAGTCCACTTTCACTCTCACCTCCTTGCCTTCGTCTTCAACCTCCAGCCGCTCTGAAGAATACGAACTCGAGCAACAGTACTCTTCCGCAATCCAAGGACGAACTGCAAGCACTCCCCCGACTCCGATGGCAATCCAAGTTGACATCCCCAAGGTGAGACCTATTTCCTTCCCAATCCAACCTTCTGCTAGTACTTTTCTCGCACAAATCTGGATTTATCCCCATTCCTTTTCTGATTTTTCCTCTTCTTTCATTCGAACTCTAGGAGTTGTACAACAAGGTAGTGATCCCACTTACCGGTTCCACCTTTAGCTGTTTAGGCCCCATGGGCAATCCGAATCCCAGCTACATAATCAACGCAGAAACCAACCGAATCCCCTTCAGATCTGAATGTTTCGGTTTAGGACTGTGGAAGGATGCTTTCCGATCATGGCCCAAGCCCACTAAGGGGTGGAAAAATTGGTACCTCAGGGTTGCTAGGGCGCAGCAAGTTTACTGGCAAGAGCGCAGCTTGGACCAATGTATTAGGCTCTCCATTGCCGATACGGAGAAGAACGAGAACATGTTTATAGCTGCCTCCTATTTCTGGTCGGACACTATGAATGCTTTCTTATTCCGACACGGACCAGCCACCCCTACTCTTGCCGATGTCCACATGTTGACCGGCTTAGATGTCTCTTCTGCCGACACCCTCACCTTATTCAATAGGAAAGCTGAGCACAGAGTAAACACTAGGAACATCGGCGGTTGGACGGGTTACATTCAGGAATACCAGAAAACAGGATCGGTAAACCAGAGGGAGCATGCCACCTTCCTGAACATGTGGCTAGACAAGTTCATTTTCTGCGGTAGGGCAGTTGGACCCACGACCATGTATCTTCCAGCAGCTGAGCTGCTTGCCGATGGGACAAGACTTCCCCTGGGCAGATATCTTCTAGGATTGGCGTATCGTCTTCTCCATCAAGTATCCCAGAAGTTACTGCTAGGTGAACACATCGGCAACCTTGGAGGCCCCTGGTGGTTCATCAATATGTGGCTGAACGCACAGATGCAGAAAACGCTTCAGTTTGACTTGTTCGCTCAACGTTTCCCGAGAGACATACCAGAAGACCACCAGTGTGGGGAAGATGAATCGGCAACTCGCCCTCAACTCAACTTTGGAGAGGCCATTATAGTGCTGCCAGGGACCAATGCCGATGCAGAGCAATTCGATCTATTCTTCCAGAAGTTTTACAATGGAATTCCTGCCACAGAACGGCTCTGTTGGCCATATGCCGATGAAGACAACCAGTTCCCATTATTATTTAACCTTACCGATGGAAATGTGCCTGAGAACCAAATAATTATGAAGGCCAGCATCACTCCCCGAGCTATTCCAGTGAACATCTTCGGATCGGGAAAGAACGCCCCTCCATCATTTGAGTTCTACTACCCATCGGTAGCGGCAAGGAAACTGGCGTTCGGTCAACTACCGATCAAGCTTTGTTATTCCAAGGTAGTGAAGCCGAGGCAGACATTCTCCAGTGCTCTTGACTGGAACAAGGTTGTCAACCTTCCCCCCAATGACGATGTGTCAGACCTTGATCTGTCCTCCTGGTCACCAACCTCTATTACAAATGAGTATAAGTCTTGGTGGCAAGAATGGAGATGTCAACTATTTGCCAAG
This sequence comes from Microstegium vimineum, assembly GCA_022036555.1. Taxonomy (NCBI): domain Eukaryota; kingdom Viridiplantae; phylum Streptophyta; class Magnoliopsida; order Poales; family Poaceae; genus Microstegium; species Microstegium vimineum. The sequence continues at coordinate 24,485,858 of CM039131.1, forward strand.
TCGTCACACTACTATCGGCACATGATCGTCCACCATCGGTATTTAACCTTCTTGCGTTTGATAGGTTGATGATCCGATTCTTCCGATGAGCAGGAGCGGCAAGCCCTTCAAGCTTCGAATGATGAGTCCTGTATCACTCATCGGAAACAAAGCTCCTACGTTAGCTGCCTTCATTCCTCGACAGGTACCTACACCGACATCTGCAAAAGCCAAGGCTACCTCGGCCGCTGCTGCTGCCCTGACGCGGGTGTTTGCAGTAAACCCATCTTCACTCACGCCGATTACATAATGCTTCATCGGCAATATTCTACTTTGCATAACTTGCATTGAATATTTTCAGGCTATGAGGTCATCGGCAGCTGCTCCCAGCAGACAAGTATCTTCACGCCCGGCTGCCGATGCCCCCCAGTCTTCGTCTAAACGGGCTGGATCTCCTGCTGCTGCGCCAAGGAAGAAGAGGCGCTTGAGGCTGGCTAGCCCATCTTCATCATCGGCACAAGTCGCACCACCAACTGTCGGCGCGTCGTCGGCAGAAATTCCATCGGCTCCTACCCCAGATCAGCCGATGGACGACGTCCTCGTTCAGGAGACAATTCCATCTGCTACAGCAGCGGAGGCGGCATCGGCACCGTCAGCCGAAGTCCCCGATGAAGAAACACCCGCAATGGCAGCGGAAATAGCATCGGCATCGGCACCGTCAGCCAAAGTCCCTGATGAAGAAACACCCGTAATGGCAGCGGAAGTAGCATCGGCATCGGCACCATCAGCTGAAGCTCCTGACGAGAGAACAGCATTGCCGCCACAAGAACCAGGCACTACATTGGAAGCGACGCCAGCAACAACGTCACCAGCACCGACAGCGCCAAGTGCTTCTCCGATGGGAGTTCCTTTATCGGCAACTGCCGCCACTCTTCGGGATGAAGCCGGACCATCCACCATGCCGAGCCCCAGGCAAGAGATTCAACTCAAGATGGTAAGTTAATCACTTAAAAATTCTAGTATAATCTTTCGATCGGCATATTTTAACCCCTCTGTTTTCAGGCCCAAGATTCTCCAGATAGTCTTTTCTCCTTCAGCCTCAACCCGCAGGATGAAGATGAACGCCAAGGCCTCCTGCAAGCAGACAGCCTATTTTCCTTCTCAGTCGACATACCCGACGACGATGGGGAGGAAGAGAGCTCTGTCCCAGCTCTATTGGCAGAGATTAAGACCAAGCTTGAGGCACTGCTTTCCTTGCTGCTACAAGACACATCCCAGCTCATTCAAGACTCATCAACAGCAAGGGTTGCTTTCAAAGATATCCAAGGTCATCTCCCTACCGATATGGCAGAAATCCTCCTCCAGGAAACCTTCCTTGACATCAAACAAATCCAGTACCAGAGGCTCCCCGTCGCATTGCCGATAGAGCTGCCCAATCCAAGAGCAAGGAAGAGAAGCTCAAGTTTAAAAACATTGCCGATGAAAAGCACCAGGGTATCGGCCAAGCAGAAGCCTCCATCAATGGTCTCGACCAAGAAATCACCCGGCTATCGGCCAAGAAAGAAGAGCTGTTAGCCGAGTTACAGAAGGTTGAGGAGGACCTAACTGCAGCCAACCAGCAGAGAACCCAATTATCCGATACCATCAGGGTTCTGCGGCAAGAGAGGGACCAGAACGCCGGGCAAGCCATCTTGTGGAAGAAGAAGATCAAGCCGGTCGAGGGCTCTGCCGATGCCGACGCCAAGGAGATGGACGAGATAGAACAGATTCGCCTGTGTGCGATATCAGCCATTCACTCCTTGCTGTAATCCATTTGTCGTATTGGCAAAAATGTAACTTCGATACTTAATTCTAGGCCTTGTAATATAACGTTTACACGTTTTTACCGATGTATTATAATTTTTCTTTTCACCGGCATTCAAACGAGCACGCCATACGTCAACTCCTTCGAGAGTTTTCAGAATGTACGCATTGCTGAGGGCGGACTGTCTTATCCGATAAGGACTTGATTAGGAAACCACTTCCAGGCCTAGAATTCAATCCCGATCGGTAAAATCAATCTCCACGCCAGAGCACCATCGGCAAACTCGTTCACCCAGTTATCGGCAACCAGTACCGACACCATGACTTAAAGAATCAGCTAAAATCCCCTGAGTAATCCCAACTTTTTAACATACCCTGGTATTTAGCCTGATTGTAACAATAATCGGCAACGAGGTTTCGTGCTTCCATCGAAACAGAATTAGGACAATGCCGATAGACCCACCAAAGAAAGTACAAGGAGCAACCTCCTCTAAAATACCTGCACCACATACTTAGTCGTACGCAAGCGCGGCAGAACCATTCCTACAACCACCTTCCTCTGGCAGTTAGCAAGTTCGTCGGTAGTACGGCGTTTCGTACACAAACCATCAGTAGGTGTCCCCAAGTAATTGAAATCGCCAGTCTGCCGAGTGCAGCTCCTAAGACAAAATATCCAAGATTGACTCTGATTAGACCGTCGGCAATATATTGCCATCTACCGATGGACCTCCATCCCTGCGCTTTGGCCTCCACTGCTTCTCCCTTGAAAGGATTTCACTACCATATAACTCCTTTCGACGCTCACGCTGAATTCTTCTTTTCTGGGTCTTTGTTAGACCCTTAGGGCACCACTGAGGGAGTTTGGTCTTCCAGACAGACTGGCGCCGTCTCTCATTATCTGCATCGGCCCCTTCCCCGATGCTTGAATCTCGGGAGAACACTTCCTCATCGGGCGTTCTTGTCTTGGTCTGCTCCTTGTTCTCCTCTTGATCAACCTGCCCGCCAAGCCTGCCATGGGCTTGGCGTACCTGGATGCCCGATCATCAAAACAAGGTTTTTTACCTGACTGATCAGCCGTGCGATACCCGTTGCATTCAGGACAGTCATCGGCAGTAGGTAGCTTAATGCCTTCTTCCCAACAGTGAACAAAGAAGGGACACCTCCAATGATTTTTCCGACGAAGCCACTCCCGATGTTCTTCTTCCTGCCGATATCGCTCCTTTTGCGACTGTCGATACTCTTTCCTTGGCTGTTTATGAGTGATTACCATGCCAGGAGCCCTGCCGACACAGCCACCTTTATCGGCAATGCTTTTGCCTTCCTTGCCATCGGCAAACTTTCCGACGTCGCGCTCGGCTACTTGATGATCAGGATCTACCGATGCACTCTTTCTAGCAACGTCCGATGTTAGTACTTTAGTCTTTTCACCGGCTTCCATCATATTATTTGGAAACGGGTGCCGATCAATTTCCATCGGTTCCTGGACTTTAGGATTTTCAAATTGGATCCGTCCAGAGTCAATTTCTAACTGCAACTGCTGCCTGAACACTCTGCAGTCGTTGGTACTGTGGGAAGTTGCATTGTGCCACTTGCAGTACCTGGTGTTCTTAAATTTCTCTGCCGATGGAATTACCTGATTAGGGGCTAACTTAATTCGCCCTTCCTGAAGCAATAGGTCAAATATCCCATCGGCCTTTGTGACATCGAAGGTGAACTTTCCAGTCCTCTGGCCGAGTGCACAAGGTACCGGCTCCTCATCTTTCACCCATTCAACAGTGCCGACATTCACCTCCTCATCGGGCTCAGAGTCCCCTCGTCCAACGAAGAGCACTTTTGCGCTCCAAGTCCTCTTGGGCTCGAACGATTTAACATCCTGATCGGCCTCTGTGATATCAAAGGTGAAACTTTCCAATTCAGCATCGCCGATACTTGGTTCTCCGCCCGAGTCTGAAACTTCCATTTCTTCGGTCGGAACCACCCTTGTGTTATGATTTTGCCGATCAACCGACTGAGCAGGTTGATGTTCCTCTTCGTGTCTCCGTGGTGAGCAAATCGAAGCAATTGACACATCAGCAGCACCAATCTGTGGAGCGCTATGCATCGGCTGCCTAACCGATGAGGAATTCTGGACGCCCACTTACTGAGTAGATTGATGTATCTCCTCACATCTTTGTATTAAACAAGCCGGAGTGATCGACCCATCAATGACACCAACTTGTCGAACGTTATGTATCAGCAGATTGACCGATGGGCAACTTTGAACATCAACCGGTTGAGTAGGCTGATCTATCTCTCCAAGTCTTGATGTCAAAGTACTTGAGATGATTGGCGCATGCACAACACTAGTCATGATAACACCATGCATCGGTTGTGTTGCCGATGAGTAATTTTGCACCGTTGCTAGCTTGTGTTGTGGCATTACATTTATTGCATTCATTGGTAGCTGTACCGATGTCTCATTGTACACTCTTCCCTGCGAGTATTGCAGTGTAGTACTTATCGGTTGATGTACCGATACTTCATTCGGAAGACTCGCTAGACGATGCTGCGGAGCCCCTGCCATTTGGTACTCAGGCTGTACTTGTTGCTGAATCGGTAATCGGCCGATCCAACCTGCATTAGGCGTCATCGGCACATGACTTACCGATGGCTGATAACCAGCTAACTCTTGCAGCCCTTGTACACTTGAATGATAGCCTCGACTTGCGGATGCCACAGGCTGAGCAGCTATTGCTGATACAGACTGATTAACACTCGGCATGCTTTGTTGCATTGGCCAAAAATTTGTTGATGGCTGATAGCTAATTGATTCTTGCAACTCTTGTATCCTGGGCCGATAGCTTTGATTTGTAGCCACCATAGGTTGAGCAGCTACGGCCGATACAGGCTGACTAACACTCGACATGTCTTGTTGCATCGGCCAAGAATTTGCCGATATAGGCTAATTAGCTATTGGCACGTCTTGCTGCATCAGCCAAGCATTTGCCGATAGCTGATAATCGGCTGATGCTTGTTCTAGTTGTACCCTTGGATGATCGCTTGGACTCACGGGTACCACAAATTGGGCAGTGATCGCCGATACAGATTGATTGACAATCGACGTACCTTGTTGCATCGGCCAAGAAGTTGCTGATGGCTGATAACCAGTTGATGCCTGTCGTCCTTGTGGCGCCGGATAATTGATAGCACAGCTACCTTGATTGGCCAGTGTCCCAGTTTGGAGAACCATTGCCGCCATGAGTTGACTTGCAACTGCTGGGCCTTGTTGTATCGGCAAGTGATTTGCCGATGGTTGGGCATACGTTTGCAGATTCCCTATTGACAACTGCATCGTTGGAGAAGATGTAGCATAATGCATCATCAATTGTACAGATGTTGCCGATGCCACGGGAACCTTTCACCCTGCATGGTTATCTTGGACCAATCTGGAATCAGTAGATAGACTTGGAGACATACCGTATCTCCAGCAGTTAGCTGAAGTTGGCTGATTCTGGATCGCAGGCCCAGACATTGTTAAAGCCACCAGATTTGTGTTCGCCTGAGTAGTGCTTGTTGGGCTTAATCTTGGTGGCGCGATCTCATCGGCAGATCGGCTCATAATCGGTGTAAACACCCTTGGGACCGCCGATGGAGTCGCAACAGATGCCGATCCGAGTTGACAATACTCTGAACCAACATAATTTGGTGCCTGTCCCTTGAAAGCTTGCTTGACAGCATTGCATACGGTATCGGACAACACATTGGATTGGCTAATTAATACATTATTTAATTCATAATTAACCGTATCTTGTACTTTACCAGGATCGGCATAGAAAGTAGTCTGCCGTGGCGACGGCGGATCTTGCTTCTATACTGCTTCGCCGATCCCGTTCAGGCTGAAGGATCTAAGATATAAGCGCTTGTACTCCTCCATTGCCTGCTCCAGAGCCTGTTTCTGATGACCTGTCAGATCTGCTGTGGAGACTTCAATAGCACTCCTTGGATTAGCCATGATAGATATATAATTTACATAATCGTGTCCCACCGAGCGTGCCAAAAGAGATGTTGACACAAAAAGCGTCAGGATCTGCGAACACCTCGGGCTATTACCCAAAGCTCGGTATTCCGGAGGCATGCCAGTCGATTTGACCAATCAATCAACAAGGATGATAACTAGAACAAACTGAACGAGACGACAGTGATGCGCCCGGACGTCAAGGCTCAGATTGATCAAGGATAACTAGAACAAGATCCAATCCAGACAACGGCGATGCGCCCGGATGCTGGGATTGAGGCTTGATCAGGATAACTAGAGCAGAGCTGAACGAGGCAACAGCGATGCGCCCGGATGCCAAGGCTCAGAGGTACTCCCACGCGGAACTTGCAAGGATTTGACGGAGATGAGGGTGATGCAGCCCGTCGAAGCTTGAAGAATTCGTAGATAGACTAATACCTAATGCGATAAAGGTAAATTGCTGGAAAGGTAAATAAGATAAAAGTAATTGATTTTTTGATATGCTTGGATATATCGTTTACAACAATTCTGGGTACCTATTTATACTCCCGCATGAAGAGTTGTACATAGATACGACTCGTACCTTTCCTAACAAAAACTCCTAACTTTAAGGAAACTAACTTGCACAGGAGTCGGATCTAAAACAATAATATTTTCCTAAACAGATTCTACTATTATTAAGGGAATAAAATGACTCATGCAAGAGTCGGACTTAAACTACAATAATAATACTGTCATAAAATCACCAGTTTCCTTACGTCTTTCCTTCGATGGAAACTTTCCATCGGCAGATCCCTCCAATCCGTGACTTCCTTCTTTGGCCACCGGTAATCTTCTGCTAACATCAAGCGCTAAGTCAACCTGTACTCATCGGCATCGGCATTGGCAATACTCCCCGATCGGCAATCGGCAACATCTCCTCATCGGCAATCGGCACACCTCCTCATCGGTAATCGGCAACAGCAACTTTACAGCCCAGGCGACTTGACTTCACCAATCAACCTTATCGGCAATCGGCATCGGCAACATCCGAAACCTCCAGCTTCTATCGGCACTGGCTTCTCATCGGCAAGCTGACCTTTGCCTTCGTCAAGCCTTTCCGCCTCCATCGGCAACAAGTCTGTCTTCATCAGCAACATTCTCGCCCCTATCGGCAGTCTGACCGATAATATGCCGATGTCGATAAGGAACAACGACCAGCCTCTTGCCGATCGGCACCATCCTTAGATTATATTGACACGCGCCAAAAAAACGGTGTCAACAGAAGCCTACAAACTCTATTCCTTAGATTGTTCAAGTAGTTTAGTCTAGAGTGGGAGTTAGAGTTGAGTCGAGTTGCGCTCGGGATTTCTGGAGTTGTCTTCTGGAAAGTCTGGTATAGCTCTTGTATCTTTCCTTCTTTGTAAGACTTTATCTTATTCAATATATATCTTTCTCTTTACTTTACTTAGTATTTACATTGAGCATTTCTATACTAGATATAGTCTTGCTATATGCTTTTGCTCTTTAATAGCCTTTACATCAATAGTCTGTGATCCTTGTGGCCTTTCCCGTATGCGATCATTGCCTATCATAGGGTGCTTTGATTATAGATCATAGTCAAAGTAGTAAGTTGTATGTAAGTGTGGTGCTTATACATTATCTTATCCTTAGTTACCGCTTGTTGCACGGATTGTTTGTGGTAGCTAGCAAGAGGTGACAGCCTTGTCTAGTCTTTGTATTCCACCACGTGTTCTTAGGCAAGTTCTTAAAAGGTAAGGCCCCCGTAAGAAGAGGGTGCGGTCCGGTAGGAGTTTTGTCCTCCTACTGATCTATCCCCTCGCCTAGCATACTTGTATTGAGGAGACAAACTATAGTGTTTAGACTAGTTAATTAGCTAAGTATATTGAAGTAGAGTGAAGTACATAGGAGTCCCTGTACTCTCTCATTGTCCTCCCACCTAGCTATTCTATCTAGTTCGTTCTAAGTATCTTTTACCTTGGCTTATTCATTCATCAACCCTTCGTATTGCATATATCGTTTATCCCCCTATACTAATTGGTACTAAGTTGAGGTGCTCTCTAGGATCTATATACAATTATCATTTCAAGAAAAGCTTTCCTTTGGGAAAATATAAATTACGATACCTTGGAATACTCCTAGGTGAAGTGCTACAATGGTATAATCTATGCGCTTGCCGATTTATCCAATAGTCATAAGAAATACCAACACTTATCGGTTTGAATCTATTGTTCATGGGGCTGCATTGTTTCAATCTCACATGAACCATGGCTTCAAGCTAGTCATCGGCTCTATTAGATTGGTGATCTAATAGATTCATTAAGTTATCGATATTGTCTGTTATGCTTTGTTTAATCTATTGCTACAATATCTTGCCCAATCTCATCTGATGGATTGGCCCGTGCTTTATCTCTTATCTAGATCTATTGCCTCCGATGCATTTACTTTTATACTTAGAGAGGCGATAGATCTAAGATCATATCGGCTAATCCATTGGTTGTGATTGTTATATGCTGCGGGTTCGATACATGCATTCGATTATTAGATTGGTTTGGGTGTGGTTGGATCTGGCCCAACATATGTGGTACAGCTGCATCTACCGGACCCCACTGCCATGTGTATTGGGTTATGTCTGTCCAGACCTAGATCCGTCTGAGGTTGATGTATGAATCTTGTTCAAGCTTCATGGATCGCATATCGGCTAATGTAGCCGATCTGGTTATGCTTCAATCATACGATGCATGTGCTTTATCGTCGCATTAGATCTATTAAATATACCGGACGTGGTTTGGCTTGTTTATTTTTATGGTTGTATGGAATCACCCCAATGCTAGTAAATCGGTCAGGTTATCGGATTAATTATCATCATGGCTCCATGGGAACACACATATGTTGATGGTTAATCTTTATCTGGTACGCTTGGTAGATTTGATAGTTTGATGACGATAATGTTGCATGTGTTGCACTTTTACGTTATCCTCATCATATGATCAGCTAACCATGTACCTCATGCTTAATATCCTGTAACATCCGTTTGTGTACTATTATTATGTTTTACACTGCCCAGAGTTGACTCTTTAGTCAATCTCCTATATTCATCGGCTATATGAGAGCCGCACACTCATGGAACTGTCTGGCAACAACCGATAGGTTCCATAATTTGACGTTTCATCTTCTTGTCAATTGTAGTTCAAATTGACTGGCACGCCTAGAATCGATCATCGAAGTGGCCTAAGCCGCTTAAGAGGTTTAAGAGATCAAGCTTTGCTGCTGCATGGTCTCCGCAGGCCTTACGCAGTGTTGACGCTAGAGGCCCCATTTTGGCGTCAACAACTTGTAAATTTTATTTTGCTTTGATTTATTTTGCAATATTGCTCATCATGCCCTACTTGCTTGCAACTTGAGCAAAGATGACCATTGATCTTCACAAAGCAAGGCTTTGGAGTTGCAAAGGTTGTCTTGCCTTTCTTGGGGGTATAGCCTAATCCCTCTTTGCAAAGGGAGAACCTTTGGCTACCCGGCCAAACACTTAAGCAAGCGGACATCTCCACCATAGGCATTGCCTAAGGCTAGAGTGAGCTTACCAACCTCCTTCTTAAGAGTCTCATTCTCCACCATTAGTGTGGTATCACAAGTGAAAGCACCACTAGTAGAAGAGGTAGAGGTAGAAGTACTACAAGAAGGGTTAGTTGGAGTGATGATGATGGGTTCATAGAATGATTCATTAATCATGTCAAGTTGATCCCATGTCACCTGTTGGAACATGTTCCTTCTCCTTTTGCTCAAAAAGGGATGAGTGAGCCTTTTCAAGCTTAGAGTGAGCTTTGCCAAGCTTCTCATGGGCTACCTCTAGCCTCTCATGAGAAAGATTGAGCTCATCAAAGGATTGCTTGAGAGCTTGAAGTTGTTTCCGCAATGCTTTGCACTCCTTTCTCTTGATGTCAAAGTGAGTCCGAGAATCTTCCAATATATCAATTAGTTCATCTTTAGTGGGTTCATCATCATCATCACTAGAATCACACTCATCATCGGATTGTACCTTAGTGGACTTAGCCATGAAGCATGCCAATGGAGTCTCAAAGAGAGAGATCTTGTCCTTCATAGAAATGCTTGCAAGAGCCTTCTTCTTTCTTGATCTCTTCTCATCATCACTTGAACCATCATCACTTGTGGAAGCATCACTATCCCAAGTGGCCACATATGAGCATCCCTTCTTCTTCTTGAAGGTCATCTTGCTTTCTTTCTTGTCTTTCTTGTTGCTCTTCTTCTCATCTTCGTTGTCACTATGCTAAGGGCAATCCACAATGAGATGATCCTTGCTATTGCACTTGAAGCATCTTCTATCTTTTTCATTGTTCTTGAAGGTGTTCTTCTTCCTTCTTTCTCTATAGCCCTTCTTCTTCATGAACTTGCCAAATCTCTTGACAAATAGAGCCATCTCTTGTTCATCTTCATCACTATAGCTTGAGCCTTCATCATTACTTGATTCATCATTCTTGATCTTAGCTCTGCCTCTTGACGATGATGTGGCTTTGAATGCCACACTCTTTTTCTTGCCATCCTTCTTGTCATCTTTCTTTTCCTTGTTTTCTCTCATCTTGTCCTTGTCATCTCTAAAGGTGTCATCGGTTATCACCTCACCAAGAACTTGGTTTGGTGTCATTGTGTCTAATCTACTTCTAACCAATAGAGTGACTAGCATATCAAATCTTGAGGGAAGGTTCCTCCAAAATTTGAATGAGAAGTCCTTGTCCTCCACCTTCTCTCCAAGTGAGTTGAGGTCATTGACAAGTACCTCAACCCTATTGAACATTTCTGGCATGTTTTCATCTTCCTTCATCTTGAAGCTTGCAAACTTCTCCTTCAAGATATATGCCTTGGCCCCCTTCATAGATTGAGTCCCTTCATACGACTCTTCTAGCTTCTTCCATGCACCATGAGCACTCTCAATGTTTTTGATTTGTTCAAAGACTTCTTTTAAGATTGCATCATGAATGGCACTCAATGCAATGCCATTGTTTTGAAGCTTCTCTTCTTCGGCCGCGGTGGGTGCCTTCTCATCTACCACCCCAAACTTCTTGTCAACCACCAACCATATCTTCCGGTTGATTGATTTGATATGGGTGGTCATCAATGTCTTCCAATAGCTATAATTGGTGCCATCAAACTTAGGTGGCCTCTTGGTGTTGTTGATTTGAGCCATTTTGACACCGTGGGATGTTAAGTCTCAAATGAAACAGTGTACCAGCTCCGATACCACTTGAAAGGTCTAGGAATGGCTAGAGAGGGGTGAATAGCCTAATAAAATTTTCTAAAACAACACTAGGCAAGAGATTAGTATAACAAATGGCGAAAAAGCAAGTTTGCACTAGCTCTAAAGGTCGGCAAGCCACCTACCACAATTCTAGTTGCTAGCAAGAGAAATACTATAGCACACAAGAGCTAGCTAACTAGAACTAGCTAGAACAAGCTACACAAGCTAAACAAGGTACTCTAACTTGCAAGAATGTAAAGAAGAAATGCAAGAGCTAGAGTTAGAAGGGTTATACAAACGAGGAGAGTAGCACCAATAGATATCCAAAAATCAATGAGCACAAGATGAATCCTTGGTAGAGAGACAATGAGACACAATATTTTTTACCGAGGTTCACTCGTTTGCCAACAAGCTACTCCTCGTTGTAGTGAATCACCCACTTGGAGGTTCACGCGCTAATTGGCATCACACGCCAAACCCGTCACCGGGTACCGCAAAACCAACACAAGATGGGGTTGCACAAGCTACGAGCAATCCACTAGAGATACCTTTCGTGAACTCCCGCGGGGAAGGTTCAAGAACCCCTCACAATCCACCGATCGGAGTCGGAGACAAACACCTTCCTCCGCTCAACAATCCTCGTCGCACCAAGCCATCTAGGAGTTGGCAAACTCCAAGAATAACAAGAGCTCCCGTGATGACGACGATCACCAAGTGCCACTAGTATGCAATCAATGGAGCAATGCACTTGGTTCACTCAATCTCTCATGAAATTTGCAGTTCTATCAAAAGGATGAGTGGTGGAAGCAATCTCAAGCAAGCATAAGTGTAGGAGTGAATGGAAAGTGCAAGGGCAACCCCCAAGGGCCGCCCAAACAAGTATATATAGCCTCTCACTCAAACTAGTTGTTTCCCCCCAAAACTGAGTTTCTGTGTGTACTTTGGACACGCCTTTCACATAGGATCCGGACCATTAACCGCGTCCGGACCCCCTTCACAAGATGATATTTCTTCTCTGATCACATGTCCGAACGCAAGCTCTGGACGTTTACTTTTCTCAGTCTGGACAAACGCACATGCGTCCGGTCACTTACCCGTTTGAAATTTCCCATTGGCACGCTCGCCACAGCGTGCCACGTGCCTCCGGACGCAGGGAATAGTTTGCCTTCGGACCAAAAAGCACAACGTCCGGAACTCTTCCAGATTTCACCCGAGAGCACTTGAACTCTGGACACCCCATCCGGAGCTCCACTTCTGGACACTCTCCACCGTCCGAACACCTCACCAAAGAACAACCGAGAGCTTCTCCTCTCCGGACGCGTGTCTGGACCTCCACTCCGGACAACGCTTAGCGTCCGGACTCCTGCTCATAGCCGAGACAACCTAGGGTTTGCTTCTGGACGCATCACCGATGGTCTGGACCAAGCACAACCCTAGCGTCCAGACCTCCTTCTTCTGCCAAAACTCCTCCAAACTTTCTTCCAAGCTTCCAAGGGCTAACACTAAGTGATCTCAACACTTGTGCACATGTGTTAGCTTTTAGTTCACATTTTCTTGGAATTAAGTTTGTTTAGCACACGAGTTCTCAAGTTTTAATGCAATACAATGAACCTAGTGGCATATGATAACCGTAATCATTCACAAGAGCTCCCTCCTTGATAGTACGTCTATCTATCCTAAACATGATCACACCCTCTATGGTGTCTTGATCACCAAACCGGAAATGGTTCCTATATCACCTTTGCCTTGAATCCATTTTCCTTTTCTTTCATCCTTCCATGCTAGAGCATTGCCATCAACACCTTGATCCATTTGGCTCCATCACATGGCATGTACCAACCTATCTCATCATATACACTTAGAAAGCAAAGGTTGGTACTTAGGTAGGTTTCATCAATTACTCAAAACCAAACACATGGGCTTTCAATGGCCGATTAGACGCTACTAAGCACCTCCTATAAAACATAGAGCACAACGAGGAAGAGCGGGGCAGGGTGAACACAAAGAAGCTAGCGGTTGATCCAATTCGACCATGAAGGAGGCAAGGCACATTATGGGGCAACGTGATTGCTCTGTGTGCTTGCGGTGAGCAAGGACAACGCGATACCGGGCAAGTTAAGTCATATTGAAACTCACATGAACTTCCTTACCACAAGGGGAAACTCTGGGAGCAACAGGATGGAGCTAAGTTGCTCGGCAAAGGTGTAGTGATGGCGGCGATGCTAGGCTAGGGTTCTGTAGTGGCGCTGAGGAGCTCTAGGGGGCGTGGTGTTTGCTGCTGGTCCTCGGGGTGGATGTGGAAGGAGCACGGGTTAGCTATTTATAGCCTAGAGAGCTTGATGGGGGAGGAAAGGAGATCCCCGAGCTCGACTCGATCTCTGGCAAGAAAGGGAAGCCCGACTTCCTGTTTTGGAAAGGCAGGAGGAGGAAGAAGGTAAGGTGGGGTGGGAGGCTGACACGTGGGACCAACCAGTCATCGAGACCGAGCGGGAGGAGCGTGTCCACGCGGCGTGGAACCAGCTTGCCGGGCTTTGCGCGAGGAGAAGAAAGGAGGGCTTGGGTCGAGTGGAGGGAGTGGGCCTACGTTTGAAGAGAAGAAAGGGGAGGGAGAGAGGGAAAAAAAGCTTTTTTTCTTTTTGATTTTTCTTTTACTTCAAAGCCCTCAATTCCAATCATTTTGAATTCAAATCTGAATTCTGAAAAACCCACTTACAACAATAAACTCTATGCATCAGCATGAATGCTACAATCATGTATCTAACCTCATGATAATTTTTATTTTTGGAAACTTTGTTATTTTCTCTAGATTAACATGACCACACAAGTGCGTCATTAAATCAGTTTTGACCTATTTGAAAACAAGCAAATTTGTGGGTGTTACACACAACATCGCAAGTTTAAGGACTACTAGTACACTTTACTCATGTAAAAATATAATTAATGAAGAATTTAATGATACTTACTTGGTATCATAATTGTTGTTATTTTATTATATAAATTTGATCACACTTAAGATGTTTTGAATTTCCAAGAAAACTAAAATGACTTATAATTAATTTGGGAACGATAGAGTATGAGGGAATATGATATTATCTGTCGGGTACGAAGGTAAGGGTACCCTAAACCCTTCGATAAATTAACGCTAAACATAGCAACCATTTTTAAGACAGGAACCAACCCACTGCTCGAGTCGGTAAGGAAAGGCCCATCACTCGAAGGCCCCCTGCACCAGCTATGGCAACCAGTCGCGGGCGACAGACGAGGGTCGACCGAACGACCCCTCGGCCTCCACCTCGACGATAAATGACGGATCGAGGGTCGGACGAACGACCCCTCGGCTCCTACCTCGACACCGGGCAATAGACGAGGGGTCGACCGAACGACCCCTCGGCCTCCACCTCGACGATAAATGACGAACCGAGGGTCGGACGAACGACCCCTCGGCTCCTACCTTGACACCGGGTGACGGACGAAGGGTCGGACGAACGACCCCTCGGCCCCTACATCGATCCCTCCGACTCTGCCTCTGCTTCGACCCTACCTCGACAACGAGTGACGGACCAAGGGTCGAACAAATGACCCCCGGACGGGAGGCTCGATCAGCCCAACTGCTCCCGGCATGGGTTAAAGTAAATCCACCTAATGCCATGGGCGCCCGTGTCCGCAGTCAAATCCAACAAATCCCCGTCATGACCCTGACTCCTGTCAACTGTGTTGCGACTGCCGCCACGACGGAGTACGGACTCCAGCAGCACCCCTCGGAACGTGAACAGTGCAGCCCTCGACGACGACTTCAGGGATACGACAGAGCCACGCAGGGCTCGACCCCCCCTCGACCGGGGGCTCGACCCGTCCCTCCAACAACTCCGGTATGGGGCCCGTCCCATCCGCCCCGTCTCGTTTCAGCTGTGGGATTCACGCTCGCCTGTGGAAGCTGTGCCGCGACATGCCGCGACGACTTCCACTACCACCATGACCGGGTGCGCCAGAAGGACGGGAAGGCCATGCCAGCATAGTGTACGACGTCCCTTCACCAACACTGTGCTGCGGGCACGCCGCCCATACTACGGCAGTTAGGATCCTGTACCCTCGGGCCTCCCCTTGGTCTATAAAAGGGGACGCCGAGGTAGAAGAAAGGGCTCTCGGATCTCTCAGGGGGTCTCCGATCTCTGAGTTTCCAGACGACTCCGCATTCGGACTTCAGCCCCGATCACCACACCCCGCTGCTTGAGCGACCCCTCGAGCGGCCAACCCACCGCCTCGGGCATCCCCGCTAGCCTTAGGTATCAGCTCCTCAGAGCAAACCCGTGTAACTCAGCTTGTACCCCCCCTGTACGAGCACTTTTGGGTGCGAGATAATACAAGGCATCCTCCCCCGCTGGACGTAGGGCCTTCTTTGCCCGAACCATGATAAACCTTGTCTCCATCTTGCATCACATCTGAGAGAGGGAGCACGCGATATACAAATTTACTAGTTGGTGGTCTTGACCCCCGGGTCATAACACCGACAGTTGGCGCGCCAGGTAGGGGGAATTGCGTGTCAATCATCTCCGAACTACTCTCTCAGATGGATTCCACGATCCCACCGCTTCCATTCACCACCGTCGTCTGGTTCGGCAGTCTAGGGTTCGTATCCATGGGCTAGGGCCACTTCATAGTCTTTCCCTTTGCTCGTGGCCTGGACGGCAGCAGCACCGGCACGCCGGGGCTAAGCAGGTCAGGCGACGGTCCCTCCCCTTGTGCCTCTATCCTGCGATTAGGAGGAGGCGCGAGCGACTCCGACGCGCTCATCGTCGTGCGGATTCCGAGATGCCAGATGTCGTTTCCCCGGCCCCAGCTGGCGACACAGTCCCTCCTCTCAGGAGCCTGTTTGACCCACGCTTGTGGGCCGAGGGCGGGCGCCCCTCTGAGCGGGACTTTGGCTCCGCCATATCGTTGTCCCCGGGAGTCCCCGTGGCCTCTCTGACACACTCGACCCCGCCACCACCGCGTAACCCGTTCCCGTACGGGCTCCACAACAGCGCAAGACTCTGCTCTGCCCTCGCAGGTTCGCAGATACAGACATGTAGCGGGTCTCTAGGGACTCCGCCGCATGCGACGGTCAACCCCGTCACCGCCTCTTCACCGGGCGAGCACCCGGAGCCGAGACTGGCCCAGACATGGGGCACGTTGCGGCGACGCCTGGCCGAGGAGCGCAGGGGATCCTTCCCCCACTTCGACCACGCTGACCCCAACTCGGACTCTCCCGATGAGGGTTACGACTCCACCCAGGAATGCTTCCACCTCGACGAGCAGGCCGACCCCCAGGATGACGTCGACGACGCTGCGGCCACAGAAGAAGGAGGAGGGGGCAACGCTACACTAGCACGAGATGCCAACCCCCCGAGTCCTGATAGAGCCGATCCACCCCCAGACGTCCAGATCACGCAAGTCCGAGAGCTGCTCAGCAAGCTCGAGGAGGAGCGCCTGCGACTTTAGGAACTCGAGCACGCCCTCGAGCGAAATCGAGGGCGCCCGCAGGGTGGAGGAGCTCGCGAGCGGGCCCGGGAAGTCCACCGGCAAATCATCGAGGAGGGGGGAACGAACCCCGAGACTTCAACCGCGCCAGCCAGAATGTCGTAGCGGCCGCAATGCTGCTTTGCGACATGCCGGCGCCATCGACCCTCCAAGAACGCCGTATTAGGGACGAAATCCAGGGGCTTCTCCAAACTGCGGCCGTGCAGCAGGCGGAGAGCTCGGCCTTGAGGCGTCGAGGGGCTGCCTCTGAGCGACAGGAAGTACCCCCTCGACAAAATCGAGAGGTATCCGTCCACCAGGACAAAGCGCCCCAGGGCCAAGTCGAGCGACGACCAGTTCGGGAATGCCTCGTCGACGATCGACCCCCTCAGGTGAACAATCGACGCCGGTACGGCGACGCCGAGGCTCGAGGCTACAATGCTCACCGAGGTGGGCGCTACGACAGCGACGAAGACCGATGCCGATCTCCGGAGCCACCGGGGCCTCGAGTCTTCGGCAGAACCATCCGGCGGACCCCCCTGCCCGTCCGTTTCCGTCCACCACACTGTAGGAATGCGAGGTTGCTACGCTAGCCGGAAAACAAAACTTTTCGACCTCATAAACCAGGATCTACTGCTAGTTATAGGTTACGGGATTACCACTAGACGCGCACGTGCAGCGGAAGACGACTTGATGTAATCGTGCGCGTCGCAGCAGGCAGTGCAGTTGCGTGGTCGTCCATCTCAATGTCCCCTTCGCACGGTTCATCCTTGTGCTCCAGATGCAGCACCTCCGAGGAATCCTACACGTACAGGGAGGAAGCGTTGCGCCTCCGGACTGCTAGGTCCTCGAGGAGCAAAAGGCACGAGCGTGGGGAGGCGACGGCGGCTGCCAAAAGGCGTGGATCAATATCGCCCCGCACTCCCCCTTGCTTATATAGGAGTCCTGACCAGCTCCCACGTTGGAGGCCCATTAGTAACCCTAAACCTAGTCTAATTCGGGTCCAACCCGAATTAGGCTTCCAGCCCTTTAAGCGTGCGACCCTATGGGCTCACGCATAGATAGACATGGCCCAAGTACTCTTACTCGCCCAATAGTTGATAGCGGCCTCTAGCAAGGCGTGTCAACTCCTATGCATATGCTATGATCATATCAGACGAACCACTATGACCATGTACAAGTTATTCTCTTTGCCTCTCGATATATGGTTCAACTCGTGGGTTAACAATTAACCCAAGCACGGCCATGCATTTGTTGATCCAATCACATGAGTGATCCAGTGATATCTCTCTCACGAGGAGAGGGGCAAATTCCATCTTGATTGTCTATGTCTCATAGCATGTTTCCCGACCACCCAACGACCACCTTTATAACTACCCAATAACGGAGTAGCGTTTGATAGTCTCTAAGTAGATCGTTTCACATCTTGAGTACATACCACAATCTCAGGTCTAAGGACATAACGTACATGACATGAATAGAGACTTTCTCTTGTTGGGTCAGTCCAGCCTACATGTCTCACATGTGCCCACATTATTAGTTTGACATCTCCATGTCTATGACTTGTGAAACATAGCCATCAACTAATACATGTGCTGGTCTAATATTCAAGTGTGTTCTTACAAGAATGCCGACCAGGGACAACTTTTAGAATAACCATTCAGGTAATTGAGTTCCACAAACAATTCACATAATCGCCAATCAATACTAGTTGTCTATAATGGATATTCAAAGAACACTTTATTATTAATCATGGATACAATCGGAATATAATCATCTACATGATTAGCTCTAGGGCATATTCCTAACACCACCAGCCTGGTCAAGTACAACGGCGAAACCAAGCCAGAGCTCTGGCTTGCCGACATCCGGCTGGCGTGTCAGCTAGGAGGAGCCGACAATGATCACGTCATCATCCGGCAACTCCCACTGTTCCTCTCCGACACCGCTCGCAGATGGCTCGAGGAGCTGCCCCCGGACTTGATCCAAGACTGGCCCGACGTAGTCCGGATCTTCGAGGGCAACTTCAAAGGCACCTACGAGCGACCAGGCAACCCCTGGGACCTCCGCAGCTGCAAGCAGAAGCCAGGGGAGACCCTCCGCGCCTTCACCCGCCAATTCTTGAGGAACCGTACCGCACTAACCCACATCTCCGATCACGAGGTCATTACGGCATTCATCGCCGGAACGACCTGCAAGGAGTTGGTGCGGGAGCTGGGGCGAAACACCCCCAAGACCGCCAACGAGCTAATGGACATCATCGCCAACTACGCAGCTGGCAAAGAGGTCGTTGGCGCGTTCTTCCAGATACCTCCAGAGAAGGGGAAGGGCAAGGCGGATGAGCCTGGGGCTCGGACAACGAGCCCAAGAAGAACAATGGGCCCAGAAGGAACAACAATGGCAACAGCGGTAGGAAGAAGAAGAAGAAGAACCAACCGGGCCGACGCAACGTCGAGCCCGACGTCGAGCCCGACGACCTTGTCGCTGCGGCAGACAAGAAGAAGCCTCGAGGGCCCCCTCCCGACGGGGGCATCTTCGATAAGATGCTGAAGGAGCCTTGTCCCTATCATATGGGGCCGGCCAACCACCATCTCGAGGACTGTCGCATGCTTCGAAAGCACTTCATCCCTCCTGGCTTCAGGAGAGACGACGGCAGAGAAGACCCGCCCTGTGACGTCCACGTCAAGGGTGACGTCAAGAAAGGGGGCTTCCCCGAAATCCATGACTGCTACATGATCTACGGGGGACCCTCAATTCGCCTCACCACGCGCCAGCGCAAGAGGGAGCGTCGAGAGGTTTTCTCCGTTCGAGCCCAGGCTCCTCGGCACCTCGACTGGTCACACACGCCGATCACCTTCGACCAAGACGACCACCCCGAGCACATCCCCAACGCAGGGGTCTACCCGCTCGTCGTCGATCCGGTCATCCTCAACACCCGCCTCACAAAGGTACTCATGGATGGGGGGAGCAGCCTCAACATCATCTATGCCGAGACCCTCGACCTCCTGGGAATCCCAAGGACCATGCTCCTGCCCAGCGCGGGGGGGTTCCACGGGATCGTCCCGGGGAAGAAGGCACTTCCGATTGGCCGTGTCAAACTACCCGTTTGCTTCGGCATCCCCTCAAACTTCCGAAAGGAAGAGCTGACCTTCGAGGTGGTTGCATTCCGAGGCACCTACCACGCCATCATCGGTCGATCGGGATACACCAAGTTCATGGCAGTCCCGAACTACACCTACCTCAAGCTCAAGATGCCAGGGCCCTCGGGGGTCATCACCGTCGACACCTCCTACGAGCACGCATACGACTGCGACGTCGAGTGCGTGGAAAAAGCCGAAGCTGTCGAGGAGTCGGCCATCCTCACGGCCCTCGACGACTTGTCCGGGGAGATCCCCGACCCCAAGCGACACGCCGGCAACTTCAAGCCGGCAGAAGACACCAAGACCGTCCCGCTCGACCCCGGCCTCGCGGATGGGAAGGTGCTGACAATCAGCGCCACCCTCGAGCCCAAATAGGAAGCAGTGCTTGTCGAATTTCTCCGTGCGAATGCCGACGTGTTTGCATGGAGTCCCTCGGATATGCCGGGCATTCCGAGGGAGGTCGCCGAGCACTCCTTGGACATCCGAGTCGGGTCTAAACCGGTGAAGCAACGCCTGCGCCGCTTCAACGAGGAGAAGCGTAGGATCATCGGGGAGGAGGTCGACAAGCTTTTGAAGGCCGGATTCATCAAGGAGGTACACCATCCCGAGTGGTTAGCTAACCCCGTACTGGTTAAGAAAAAGAATGGGAAGGATAGGATGTGTGTAGACTACACCAGTTTAAATAAAGCCTGTCCCAAGGTTCCTTTCCCACTACCACACATCGACCAAATAGTGGATTCCACTGCGGGATGTGAAACCCTCTGCTTCCTTGATGCATACTCCGACTACCACCAAATAAAGATGAAGGAGTCCGATCAGCTCGCAACTTCCTTCATCACTCCCTTTCGCATGTTTTGCTAGCTCACCATGCCCTTCGGTTTGCGAAACGCCGGGGCCACCTACCAGCGATGCATGCTCCACGTCTTCAGGAAACACATAGGGCCGACCGTCGAGGCCTACGTCGACGACATCGTGGTCAAGTCCAAGATAGTCGGAAACCTGGTCGGAGACCTCAAGATCGCGTTCGGGTGCCTCCGGGCGAATCGCATAAAACTAAACCCTGAGAAGTGTGTCTTCAGGGTCCCTCGAGGCATGCTCTTGGGGTACATAGTTTCCCAACGCGAAATCGAGGCCAATCCCGAGAAGGTAACCGCAATCACAAGGATGGGACCGATCAACGACTTCAAGAGCGTGGAAAGGGTCACGGGGTGCCTCGCCGCCCTCAGACGGTTCATCTCGAGGCTCGGAGAGAAGGCCCTACCCCTTTACCGCCTCCTGAAAAAGACGGAACACTTCGCGTGGACCGCCGAGGCCAAGGAGTCGCTCTCGAAGCTTAAAGCCTTGCTCACCTCGCCTCCGGTCTTGGTACCCCCGAGTCCGGCCGAGCCCCTCTTGCTCTATGTCACGGCAGCTACCCAGGTAGTCAGCGCTGCCATAGTGGTCGAGAGGACGGAAGAGGGACACGCCCTGCTGGTTCAGAGGCCTGTCTACTTCGTGACCGAGGTCCTTTCCGAGGCCAAGACGAGATACCCCCACATCCAGAAGTTGTTGTACGCGATTGTCCTCACTCGGCGCAAGCTCAAAC
Source organism: Microstegium vimineum (assembly GCA_022036555.1). Classification (NCBI taxonomy): domain Eukaryota; kingdom Viridiplantae; phylum Streptophyta; class Magnoliopsida; order Poales; family Poaceae; genus Microstegium; species Microstegium vimineum. The sequence goes on from CM039131.1 coordinate 24,507,109, forward strand.
ACTATTTCCTAGGCCACCCGGTTACTGTGGTCTCGTCCTTCCCCCTCGGGGAGATAATCCAGAACCGGGAGGCGTCAGGAAGAATCGCCAAGTGGTCGGTCGAGCTCATGGGGGAGACTCTCTCTTACGCCCCTCGCAAGGCCATCAAATCTCAGGTACTGGCAGATTTCGTTGCAGAATGGACCGACACCCAACTACCCCCAGCGCAAGTCCAGAACGAGCTCTGAACCATGTACTTCGACGGATCATTGATGAAGACGGGAGCAGGCGCCGGATTGTTGTTCATATCACCCTCAGGGGTCCACATGCGCTATGTCATCCGGCTCCACTTCCCCGCCTCCAACAACGTCGCCGAGTACGAGGCCCTTGTCGGCGGACTGCGCATCGCCGTCGAGCTCGGGGTTCGACGCCTCGACGTGCGGGGGGACTCGCAGTTGGTGATCGACCAAGTAATGAAAGATTCGAGCTGCCACGACCCCAAGATGGAAGCCTACTGCAAGGAGGTCCGAAAACTCGAGGACAAATTCTACGGCCTCAAGCTCAACCACGTCGCCCGTCGGTACAACGAAGCTGCCGACGAGCTGGCCAAACTCGCGTCTACCCGAGGTACGGTCCCTCCCGACATCTTCTCGAGGGATCTTCACAAGCCATCCGTCGACCCAGACTCGGGGGCTCCCGCCCTCAAACAAGGGGTTGATCGACCCCCCTCGACCGATCCCCCCTCGAGCGGGGAAGAGGTCATGGAGATCGACGGGGCTGCCGCAGCGCCAACCCTTCCGACGGATTGGCGTGCACCCTACCTCGAGTACCTGACACGGGGCGAACTCCCAGAGGACCGCACGGAGGCCCGTCGTGTAGCCCGACGTGCCAAAACCTATGTCTTGTACGGGGACGGCCGTGAGCTATATCGACGTAGCCCCTCCGGGGTACTTCAGCGCTGCCACACCCTCGAGGAGGGGAGGGCACTGCTGAAGGATCTACACTCGGGGGCTTGTGGCCACCACGCGGTGCCAAGAACGCTGGTAGGAAGTGCCTTTCGACAAGGCTTCTACTGGCCGACGGCCGTCACCGACGCCACCAAACTCGTTCGATCTTCCAAGGGATGCCAATTCTACGCCAGGCAGACCCACCTACCCGCCCAAGCTCTTCAGATGATACCCATAACCTGGCCGTTCGCAGTATGGGGGCTCGACATGGTCGGCCCCCTGAAAAGAACCAAGGGTGGCCACACCCACCTCCTCATGGCTATAGACAAGTTCTCGAAGTGGATCGAGGCTCGACCCATCGCCAACATCCAGTCTCGACAGGTCGTGATATTCTTCACCGACATCATCCACCGCTTCGGGGTCCCCAACGTCATCATCACCGACAACGGCACGCAGTTCACCGGCCAAAAGTTCCTGGACTTCTGTGACCATCACCACATCAGGGTGAATTGGTCCGCAGTCGCCCACCCTCGAACTAACGGTCAGGTCGAGCATGCCAATGGTATGGTTCTGCAGGGCCTCAAGCCAAGGATCTTCGATCGGCTGAACAGACATGGCAGGAGATGGGTCGATGAGCTGCCCGCTGTGCTATGGAGTCTCCGAACGACACCAAGTCGAGCCACGGGGTTCTCTTCGTTCTTCTTGGTCTTTGGGTCCGAGGCCGTCCTCCCCACTGATCTCGAGTATGGGTCCCCTTAACTGAAAGCCTACAGCGAGCAAGCCAACACAGTAGCCCGAGAGGACTCCCTCGACCAGCTCGAGGAAGCCCGAGACATGGCCCTCTTCAAGTCGGCAAAGTACCAGCGGACGCTGCGGCGCTACCACGACCAAAACGTGCGCAAAAGGAACCTCGACATCGGTGACCACGTTCTGCGCCGTCGACAAAGCAACAAGGGGCGTCACAAGTTGACGCCACCGTGGGAGGGACCCTTCATCGTGGCAGAGGTGCTAAAACCCGGCACTTACATGCTGAAGAACGAGAAGGGCGAGATCTTCACCAACGCTTGGAACATCGAACAGCTACGTCGCTTCTATCCCTAAGGCCTCAGGGCCTCGTACATTTTCGCATTTATGTACAAATTCTCGAATGAACAGAAAATCCGCGATCCTAGCGCTTTCATTTTCATTCGTAACTCGGGGTAGATTCTCTACCCCTCAACGCCTCTCTTTCTTCTGCCCCTCGAAGCACGCTTAGCACAGGGTAGGACACATGCTCGAACTCCCTAAGGGTCATGGGTGTCGTCGAGCCAGGAGCTCTCCTACGCCCCCGGGCTAAGGTACTCCCACTCGCTCCCCCCCTCGAGGGTCTCGGGCGCGCGTCCAACAACTGCGCCAAAAAGTGGAGCGCCAAGGATGGTGGAAGAAAGGGTGGCTCGAGAGATCACCACTCGTGGTCAAAAAGGTAGACTCGACCCTGCTCCCGCAGAGTCGAGCCTCCCTCGGGGGCTAACAGGGGGGGACCCCCCTCCCAAGTCCCCGAAAAACTCAAACATTTTTTCGAAACTCGGCTTTCCCTCTCGATCTTTCCCTCGAGCATGCTTCGAGACTAAGTAAAGGCGCCTCGAACTCCCTAAGGGTCGAGGGTGTCGTCGAGCTAGGGACTCACCTATGCCCCAGGGCTATGGTATCCTCGCTCGCTCCCCGCCCCTTCCAGGGATACGAGCGTGCGTCGAACACTTAAGTCCACAAGCGTCGACTCAGGCAAAGAAAAGCAGAAAGAGCTCAAGAAACGAAAATAGCAATGTGCATCTCGAACAAAATGCATTAGATATAAGAAGCCCTCGGGGGCTCGGCATTGTATCATTACAAAAGCCTAACTATTACACGGACCTTCCTGTCCAGATTTGGCTCGCAGGCCCAGGACTACTCAGCGAGGGGGTCACCGTCCTCAAGAAGCAATGCAGGAAGTTGGGCATCACGCGTTGGCCACATCGGGAGGTGAAGAGTCTGTAGAAGCTCATCGACAACATCCGAGGGCTACTCGGCGCCATCTCTGTCCGCCGAGGGGATCACCTCGAGCTCGAAGAGCTTCGCCAACTCGCCTCCGGGCACCTCCGCAAGATCCATCAACTTCTGGCACCTCGCGTCGTTCTCTTCGTCGGTCAGCCTTGGGTCGGTGGCAAACCCGTTGGCGACGACGTTGAGGTCATAGTTGTAGGCCGAGTTGACGACCACAAGGGCCCGCTTCACGCCTACATGCAGGGCCCAACGGACATGCTCTGTCACCTCCTGCGTCATGGAGTAGAAGCGGCGCAGCAAGGAGTCCCCTCGAGCGTCGCCCTCGACCTCCGGCTCCGGCTTGACCATGAGGTCGTCGCAGAAGGTGTTGATGATGCCCGCGAGCCTCGCGTTAAGGTTCGCCTCAGTCCTGAGGAGGCCCTGAAGACTGTTCAGGTCCTCGTGGGCTCGGGCCTTGTCTGCTGCGAGCTCTGCCAAAACAAACACACAACCTGGTCAAAACCAAAAAAGGGTCGAGGCCGGGCAGATTCACCAACACTCTCAAGAAATTTACCTTGGGCATGCGCCTCCAAGGTGGCGTAGCCTTGCGCGGTCTCCTCGAGTTGGCGGCGAACGTCGATAAGCTCGGCGGCTTGGCCACTGACTTTAGCCTCGAGGCCCTCGATGACTTTGTCGGCGTCATCGAGGGCTCTCTTCTGGTTCATCGCCACCACACCCAGGGAGGTCGCGCGGGTCCGAGCCTTCTCCTCCGCGGCAGCCAGCGTGTCGCGCTCACAGGAGACGGCGTCGAGGTCGCCCCGGAGCCCCCGGATGCCCTCCGTCGCCCGGGCCAGCTCCTCCTTCAGCCGGGCGGCCTCTTCCTCGGCCTTGCGCTTGGCCTCGAGGGCAACGTCCCGCTCATTCCCGACCTTGATGGTCGACTGAAGGGCGTCGTCGAGCCTCGACTGCGCCGTCTCCTGGGCGACCCAGGCTTCCTCCTGCACGGCCATAAAGCCGGCCCTCACGTGGGCGACCTTCGACACGGCATCCTCCCGAGCGGCTGCCGCCTCGGCCCTCGCCTGGGCGGCCTCGGCCTCCGCCCTCTCCAGCGAGGCGCAGAGGGCCGGGAGTTGCTCCTGCGCCCGGAGGATGAACTGGGACTTCTCATAGGACCTCGCCCGCAGCGTCTGACAAGGATGAAAAGGAAGATCATTAGAAAAAGAACAGTCATGCCACCCGAGCAAAGTCTAAGGGAGAACGAAACCCACCTCCATCCCCCGGCATATGTCCACGGCGGCGACATTCGCAGTGAGGCATACCGAGTGCTTGAACCAGGCCCGGTACTCCTCGAGATGCTCCCACTGCCGGAGCTCGGCCTGGTCGTCGAGCGTGAGGAAGAGCTGCTCAAGGTCTTGAGGGTCCACCAGCTCGAGGACCTCTTGTCCCTAGTATGCGCTGTGGGTGGCGATCCTCTCTTGGACCTCCCGCATGACGCCATGGCACACTGCGGCGGCACCCCCGTGGCGCTCCACCTCCTCTTGCCAAGTGAAGAAGGGGGAAAACCCCTCCGCCTGGCCTCTCCCGACCTCGGGGCCACCCCGCAAGGACATCGACGGTCCCGCCGAGCCTTCACCACCGGGCAGAGGAAGCCCCGGCTAGCAGAAGGGCCCTGCATGGGGAAAGGCACGAAGAGATCAGTACCTGGCGCCACAGACCCACTACGGCTCGAATAAGTCAGAGCACAACTTACCTCGAGACAACGACCCCCCAGCCTCGAGGCGAGGCCGAGCCACCTCCGGTTCCGCACGAGGGGCTGCGACGGCGGTCGTCTCCGCTGAGCCCACCAACTCGGCCACCATCTCGGCCACTTCTTCGGCGGTGGACTCCATCAGCATCTCGCCCTTCTTCGGCGCGGGTGTCGCCTCAGGCCGCTCGAATTGACCCCCCTCCTCGATCTCCGGAGTCGGTGAAGGGCCCTCAGACGCGGCAGCGGCTGTGCCTCGCGCCTCCAGCGAGGCTAGACCCTCGGGCCACCGCCCCGGTGTTGGGTGAGCCAGGACCTCCCCCTCGTTCGCAGCAACTTGGGGCCCGACCACCTCCATCTCAGCGGCGGCTTGGGGCTCGCCCCCCTCGACTGCAACCACCGTCAACGCAAGTCCCGCGCCTTCTGAGGCACCGGGTGCGACTCCCTCCGACAGCTGCACGGGCGCGGCGACGCCCGTCACTTCAGTGGCCCTCGCCGGTGGGGCGGGCAGGCCCATCTCCTCTGCCGCCTGAGCAGGTGCCGAGGCGCCCTACGCTGTCCCTCGCTCCATCGCCTCCAGGGCCCTGGCTGCCCACGCCGCCTCGAGGGTAAGCATCGAAGGGGGCAGGGCAGCGTGGCCGGCCTCGACGGCAGCCTCGACTACAGCCCCCACCCTCAGCTTCTTGACAGGGGCGAGGGACGCATCCTCCTGCGGGCGCTTCGACCTGAGAAAGAAACCCGTGCACGACGATAAGCACGGGTCGTCATCAACAAAAAAGAGAAACATAACAAGTACCATCGATCAGCCAGAAGGATAACTTACCCCTTCGGGGCCAGGCGTTTCTGGCCGACGGCCTTCGGACCGATCGAGGGCCTGAACACAACCCGCCGGGGGGCGGGGGTCGAGGCCGCCCTCGGCACCATCTCCTGGGCAGGGGCCAACGACGCTCCCATCGTCCCCCTGCTGACTTCCTCCTGCGCTGACGGGCCTGACGCCCGAATTGCGACGACCGCCCACGCGTCTGCCGCGGCACTTCATCTTGAGAGGCCACGGGGCGCTCCCCCCGAGGCTCGGCTTCGACAGTAGGGGCCGACCTCGACGTCGACCCCTCTCCTCCTCCGGTTCCGACGGCCACCCTCTGTTCGGGCGCTGTCTGTTCTTCCTCCTCGCTCCAGTCCACCTCGACATCGCTGTCGCTATCCTCCTCCTCCTCCTCGTCCTCCTCTTCTGAGGGCGATTCCTCCTCGGGAAGGCCCTCCCGCCTTTGTCGGGCCCGGCGCTGATCCCTCACCTCTTTCTCCCGGGCCCTCTTAGCCTTGGCCTTCTTGGCCTTGTCCTTGGCCTCCTTGTCCTTCTCGGCCTGGAGACGCCTCGCCTGGGAATCAGCCCGGTCCTCCTTCACCGGCGGGAGCGACTTCCGGAAGGGAACGTTCCCCTGGGGAACGCAAGGCAGTCAGAACGCAAGCAAAAAAGGCAGGCAAGGCAAACACAAGAACTCTAACAGAGGAAGAGGACTCTACCAGCTCGATGTACCCCTCGTTTGGCCTCATGGGGATCCTAGCGACACTCTTGACGTCGAACCCGCCCGCGAAGAAGAGGTGAACGCGGTGGGCCACCCTCTCGGGGGGTAGCTCGTCTCCCAGGAGGCAACACCCCAAGAGGTCGACCCCCGGACGCATCTCGTCGAGGCGGAGGGGTCGAGCCATCAGCGGCATGGCCCGCCGCAGATGGAATGCCGACGCGACGATCGCCACCGTGAGTCCCTCCTTCTTCAAGCTCTCGACCGCGTCTAGCAGGTTGGTGAGGCAATGCTGCTTCTGCTGCACGACGTCATACCTCCAGCGGTCGGGCTGCGCATCGATCGTCCTCCCAGTGTAGGCCGGGAGTAGGTTGTCGTCATTCCTCAAGTAAAACCACCCGGAGTGCCATCCGGAGTGGCTCGACGAAAGCTTCACCGGGATCTAGGAATCCGACCGCTTGAGGGTGATGCAGCAGCACCCGGCCCTGACCATCTTGCGGGTACCCTTTCCGGCCGATGCATGAAAGATGTTTGCCTCGAAGAGATGGAGCCATAACTCCCAGTGAGGCTCGATCCTGAGGTAGCCTTCGCACACGGCGGCAAAGACCGCCGCATGGCAGACGCCGTTGGGGGTGAGGTGTTGAAGCTCCACGCCATAGTGGTAGAGGATGGCACGTAGAAGACGACTGGGTGGGGCGCCTAGTCCCGCCCGGTGGAAGACCTCGAAGCTAACCACATATCCCTCTGGCGGATTGGGTTCGGCGTGCTCCGGTGGCGGCGCCATCCACTCCGGTTGGTCCGTCGAGGTGATAGGCCAGAGGAGACCACTCTCCACCAGATTGCCCAGGCGCACGTCGGTCATCGAAGACACGAGCCAGTCATCGGGACCGACGAGGCTGTACTTGGCCATGGGAACGAGAAGGTTGGTGCCCTCGGGCTTGGAGGCGGAAGGTACGTTCCCAATCTCCCCTCTCTTTCTCTCTTGCGTGCGCAGAGGTCCGGCTCGTAGGGCGTCTAAGGCAATGGCGGGGAGAAGGAGGCAAGGAAGGCGATGGCAAGGAGGCAGGGAAGGCAAGTGCGGGGAAAAAGCACCCAACTCCTCGCCTTCGCTATTTATAAGCGGGAGGCCAACGGACGGATCCGGCAGAACAGGCAAGAGAATCTCTGCATTTAATACGCCTGTACTCCCCTTCCTCGCATTCCTCCAGGATAAGGCATTCCGTCCCATCGTCGGGCTCCGCACCACACTCCGCCCTGCAACTGCCACTGTTGCGCCGAACGGACATCAACTAAAAAGGCGTGCGGCCGGAAGCGTTGTCTTCGGAGGTAAGGAATCTTGAGGTAGCGAGAGCTGGCCCTCGAAAGAGGCTTCGACAGCTACCCTCGAGTACCCGAGGGCAGAAATGACCTCGGGTTAGGACTTCGGTCCACCCCCAAAATCTCGAGGGGACAAAGGCCGGCCTACGAACGGGCTCGATGGCCCCCCTCGAGTACCCGAGGTTTGAGGAGACCTCGGGTCGTCGACTCCAGTCCACTCCCCGGCCTCGAAGGGATAAAGGCTGGCCCTTTAGTGGGGTTCGACAGCCTCCCTCGAGAGCTCCAGCCCAATGGGCAAAGGCACAGGTATGTCCCCAAGTTCAATATAATTACCCATTCTTCCCCCTCGGCGCTCCACAAGGCAGGACTCCTCCTCCTGAGGATAGCGTCGGATGACGAACCATCCGTCAAATCTTGAGGGAGCGAAGGCTGGCCCTTACATAGGGTTCGACAGCCGCCCTCGAGTACCTGAGGTCAGGAAGGACCCATGGTTAACGGACTCAGGTCCACCCCTAAATCTTGAGGGAGCGAAGGCTGGCTCCACGAACGGAGTTCGACAGCTGCCCTCGAGTACGCAAGTCAGGGATGTCCCGGGGGGGCCAGGCGCGTGCCCCTAGCTCAAGAACGAACTCTCGAGGTCCCCTGGGACATATCCGAGGCATAACCAAGGAATACCTAAGGATCCCTACGCTGGGAGGCATCGAGCCACCAACTCCTATCGAATGGGGTTGGCACCTTGGTAATCCATATGGTCGTGCTTAGTAAGCCCTACGGTCTTACTTAAATGAGAACGCCTCCGGGCCACTAGTCGACCCCTATCGAATGGGGCACGAGTTCTCACTCGGATTTTTACCCGTACTGGGCACCATGTTTAATGGACTCATGCCCGACAGCAGCTCACCGAGGACTTCGGGCTCGTCCTAACGAGGATAGCACGATGCTCTTCACCCCACAATCCGAACGCAAGGATCCGTGGGAAGGACGCCATGAGGTAGTGAAGGCCTAGCCATTCAAGGGCTCGAGGGCCCGACTACGCACGGCACCCCTCGACGAAAGACGGTTGAAAAACTCATGACCTGGCAGACAGAGTCGACCTCTCGGGCAGGGCGCTCTGACTCCAGTTTTGCTCGAGGGAGTGAAGGCTGGCCCTCGGTAGGGTTCGACAGCCGCCCTCGAACACTCCTCTTTTCAGGGAAAGGGACGCTCATAGCCTGGGAAACGAGATCGACCCCTTGATGGGGCGCCACACCTCCAGGTACCCTTAAAACCCCTCAATACAACACATCATAGCCCCCAGAGGAGTTCTTAATCACTCCTCTGGGACCTCGGGGGCTACCCCCGCGGGGTGCGCTCGCACGCACCCCACGGAGAATCGAACATCTCACTAACCCTGCAGGTCAAGGGCAAAACCTCTGGGTAACCCTTACTCCCTCCGAAAAAACACGTGTCATAGCCCCCAGAGGAGTTCTTAATCACTCTTCTGGGGCCTCGGGGGCTACTGTCGGGTACGAAGGTAAGGGGTACCCTAAACCCTTCGATAAATTAACGCTAAACATAGCAACTATTTTTAAGACAGGAACCAACCCACTGCTCGAGTCGGTAAGGAAAGGCCCATCACTCGAAGGCCCCCTGCACCATCTATGACAACCAGTCGCGGGCGACAGACGAGGGGTCGACCGAACGACCCCTCGGCCTCCACCTCGACGATACATGACGGACCGAGGGTCGGACGAACGACCCCTCGGCTCCTACCTCGACACCGGGCGACAGACGAGGGGTCGACCGAACGACCCCTCGGCCTCCACCTCGACGATAAATGACGGACCGAGGGTCGGACGAACGACCCCTCGGCTCCTACCTCGACACCGGGTGACGGACGAAGGGTCGGACGAACGACCCCTCGGCCCCTACATCGATCCCTCCGACTCCGCCTCTGCTCCGACCCTACCTCGACAACGAGTGACGGACCAAGGGTCGAACAAACGACCCCCGGACGGGAGGCTCGATCAGCCCAACTGCTCCTGGCATGGGTTAAAGTAAATCCACCTAACGCCATGGGCGCCCGTGTCCGCAGTCAAATCCAACAACTCCCCGTCATGACCCTGACTCCTGTCAACTGTGTTGCTACTGCCGCGACGACGGAATACGGACTCCAGCAGCACCCCTCGGAGCGTGAACAGTGCAGCCCTCGACGACGACTTCAGGGATACGACAGAGCCACGCAGGGCTCGACCCCCCCTCGACCGGGGGGCTCGACCCGTCCCTCCAACAACTCCGGTATGGGCCCGTCCCATCCGCCCCGTCTCGTTTCAGCTGTGGGATTCACGCTCGCCTGCGGAAGCTGTGCCGCGACATGCCGCGACGACTTCTACTACCACCACGACCGGGTGCGCCAGAAGGACGGGAAGGCCATGCCAGCATAGTGTACGACGTCCCTTCACCAACACTGTGTTGCGGGCACGCCGCCCATACTACGGCAGTTAGGATCCTGTACCCTCGGGCCTCCCCTTGGTCTATAAAAGGGGACGCCGAGGTAGAAGAAAGGGCTCTCGGATCTCTCGGGGGGTCTCCGATCTCTGAGTTTCCAGACGACTCCGCATTAGGACTTCAGCCCCGATCACCACACCCAGCTGCTTGAGCGATCCCTCGAGTGGCCAACCCACCGCCTCGGGCATCCCCGCTAGCCTTAGGTATCAGCTCCTCAGAGCAAACCCGTGTAACTCAGCTTGTACCCCCCTGTACGAGTACTTTTGGGTGCGAGATAATACAAGTCATCCTCCCCCGCTGGACGTAGGGCCTTCTTTGCCCGAACCAGGATAAACCTTGTGTCCATCTTGCATCACATCTAAGAGAGGGAGCACGTGATATACAAATTTACTAGTTGGTGGTCTTGACCTCCGGGTCATAACACCGACATTATCCTTATTAGGTCATATAGATAGGAGCAAGTAAAATAGTGGCACTCAAAACTATTGGATTGTTGTGGAAAGAAAATCAACTTCACTATAATGCATTTTTAGATATCTGATTAATGCACCTGATGGTCGAAAAATGTACCAATAATCTCTCTCACTCAATAATGATATCGTCATACTACCTCTCTCTCCCTAAAAGAATGCAATTCTCAGTTTTTTGAGGAGTCAACAAGTTTAAACTTTGACTAAATTTATATAAAAAAAATACTAACATTCATGATATAAAAAAAATCTTTAGATTAGTTATACAATATATTTTTATAATAAAATTATTTAGTAACATAAATACTAATACTTTTTAATATAAAGTTGGTCAAACATGGATTAGTTTAACTGACACGGTTCCCACAATTACATTCTTTTGGGACGGAGGTAGTATTAATTACTTGATGATTCAGCACTCTGTTAAATCGATCCATTTGCAGTGATCGAGATAGCCTGTTCCAAGTAGGTGAAGGAATAGTATGTTACCACTTCACCTTTCCAAAGGTTCACCTTGAAGTGCATCAATGCATCGAAAAAGGTGCAGAGAGAGAGATGTACAAGAATATGTTTCCAGGTTCCTCCCGCGGAACTAGTTCCACATCAACCTTTCGAAAAGCTCCTTCCTTTAATTAATTTGCATGAGAGGTTCCTTTTGGGATTATTCTTGTCCCATTGTTCGTGCTTTCTCCTAGGCCAGTGTGTTGCTCTTGCTGCTATGTGCTTTTGTTATTTTCTTTTAAATTAATGCATGTATCGTCATTGTCTTGCCTGATCAACTTTTTCGTCCGTTGTTTAGCAAAGGCAAGCACTCTAAGCTTCAGTTTCTCTGAAACCTAGTGCATCGTAGTTTTGAAAGGGTGAACATGCATCCATGAGCACTTTCCGGTGGTCGGTCACTCCACATTGCAAAAAGAATCGCTACGGGTATTATATGGGTACAAAGAGTATGCGGGGGATTTTGGATTATAAGAAGAATTTATGCTGTTTCTTGTTATGCTGTTTCTTGTACTCTCTGCCATTTCCATCATATTTCAGAGTGAAAAATGTTGGCAATGAATTAATAAGTCATTGCGATGCCATTTGTGTTCATCAGTGAATGCAATGGTCACTTTGTCTAGCTATTTCCATCATATATTCCAGGCATGCATATGCATGAACCATCACGCACACATCTCTCCCGCAGCCTGTAGGGCATGATCTAGGCTCTATAGAGGTGCGAGCAACAGGGCAAAGAGGATATATTCGATCGGGGAGTACATGTTAAAAGCAGAAGCAAGCAGTTGGGAAAAGTAGAAGCCAAGGCTCACTAGCTAGCTAGCTATTGCGTGCTCCCGGCCGAGCAAGAATCTTTGGCTTCTTTTGCATGAACTTTCACAGTTCGGCGCTCATCGATTGGGTGCAAAATGTACTCTGCCAATAGAAAACCACATGCACTGCATGCAGCTAATCATCCGCTCATCGTTTGTCTTATTAGTTGACATCGATCATACATGCACATGCAGGCACGTCCACCTTAATTTTATGTAGGACCTTTAGCTTTGCGCCGAATGGGCCGGCTCCGTGTGAATGAATCTATTCTCTAGCTCAATGCAAGTTTCATGACACAGCTACTAACACAACTACATTTTAAAAACAGTGCATAAAAGTTTTATCCCATGAAATTCTCTCTACTCTCATGAAACTCTCATCATATCTCTCTTCATTAATATATAGTGTCATATCAGCATATTTAATGCGCATGAAACTTTGATGAAACTCCATTGAGACTAGCCTTAGAGTATCATCTCCAAAAGTTTCATAAATCCCTTCCTAATATTTGTAACAACTCTTAATCTATTCTTCTAATCTTTTACAACTTGAGCACCTTGTTTCACACAAAGTTACACGCTTCTAAGTCACGCGTAAAGTCAACCAATCTAGAGGTTGAAAAACGTAAAAATAACAAAAAGTAGAAACTGGTTCATAATGCAAATATACAAGATAGAAGCAATATATAAAAGTGGTTAAGATATTTAAAAATAGTATATGATTTTTGATGTAAATTAAATTGTCTTCTATATTTTAGTAGTGGATTATTAGAAACTCTAAAGATAACCTTCTTTTTTCTCCTAATACTTTTTTAGTAGTTGGAAAACATGTAGTTTTTAGGAGAAATATTTAAGAAACACTTGGAGATGTATACGGAGTATGCCAATATATGTCGCTCCAACCCTCATCTTTTCCATCAATTTATGATACTCCCTCCAGCCTAAAGAGGATGTCGCATAGGGTTTTGTATTGGTCAAACTTTCTTGAGTTTGAATAAGTTTGTAAAAAATGTTAGCAACTTTTATATTTTTCAAATAAGTTTATTGTTAAAATACAACATTTCAACCATTAATCTAATGATAGTTATTATGAAACATAAATATTGATAATCTCTTATATATATTGGGTTCAAGTTGAAAATATTTGACTTTCTTGAGAAGTGAGAATGGCACTCTTTATGTATGAAAGGACCGTGATGCCTAAGAGGAGGCGGGGGGGTAAATTAGGAAACTTAAAAACTCTATCTCAAATCTATGGCCTCTTTTTCTAACCGTAGCAAAACCTATGCAAAAGATAAACTATATATATGTGCAACTATGATCTTGCTAAATGTGTTCCTATCTCTACCGCAAAGGAGTTATGCAATCTAGGTTCCAAACTTACCAACTAGCCTATCAATTAAGCTAGGAAAGGTAAATCTTACACCCAAGTACAATGTATGCAGAAGCTAAATAGAGTGGTAGAGATGCAAACTCCCATCGACGATTCCAGTATTTTAATCGAGGTATCAAGAAACGTGCAAGCTCCCCCCTAGTCCTCGTTGGAGCCCTCACAAGGAATCCCTTGCAAGGGCCAAGCTCCCGGTCCGATAACTCCGTGGATAGCCTCAGGCCTTCCCCACACGTAAGTGGGTCTCTGACGTTCCTTCCGGCAAGCCTCTCCTGAATGCTCCCCGTCGTCTTCACTATCAAGCTTCTGTCTAAAAATGTTGTCGGCATTGTTCCCTCGGTACACAGTGGTGGCTACACCATAAATACGGTTGGTGTGATCTCGCAAAACTACAAGCACTCTTATGTACAAGCAATAATGTGCACAAGCACCGGGTAGTAAGAGGTATGTAAACCTCACTAAACATTAGGCCTAAACCTAGAGCAAGCATATAAGTTGTGGTCTAACTAACCTAAGCACTTTGCAAAGCACCTAGTTAATCACCAAATGTATCACTAAACAATATGCATATGGAGAGCACTAGAATGGTGTATCAACACCCTTCATATGTTTCCTCACTTCTCCACGCACAGCTGGTTGAGGGTCTATTTATAAGCCCCAATGAGAAGCTAACCGTTGGAACCAAAGAGAGCATCTCTACACACCTCTAGACCGAACTGGGATGTGGTCTCGACCATTCTCTACCAGTATAGTTGCTATGATTTTCTCGACCTTAATTTCCACCAGCTCAAGTAGAGAACCTCATTAGTGTCGGGTACAAAGATAAGGGGTACCCTAACCCACGATAATCTAACGCCTAAGCATCCAGGCGAAACCCAACAGTCGACCGAGCAATGGAGGAAGGCCCGCCAGGCGGAGGCCTACCCCACCAACAGAAGTGGCCAAATCATGGGCCAGCCCATGATCAAAGGGACAGAAGGCAGAACGACCTTCAACCTCGACCCCTCGATCGACGGAGGGAGGGTCGAACGAACGACCCCCAACCTCGACCTTTCGAATGGCGGAGAGAGGTCGATCCTCCCCCCCCCCCCCCCTCGACTTCAACCCCTCGAAATGACGGACAGGGGGTCGAACGAACGACCCCCGAATAGGAGGCTCGATCAGCTCACCTGCTCTCGGTATGGGAAAAAGGGGGATCCTATGCTGGAATCCGCCCCCGCCTAACGCCATGGGTGCTCACTACCTCAGTCAAATCCGTCAAGTCATCACCCCTACCCGGATTACCTGTCGACCGTACAACTAATGCAGCCACGCCTCGGGTTCCACGCCATACCGCCCGGCGACGACCAGTCTGCCATCACCATACCTAGGAACACCGGAAGTACAGAAGGAACATGCCGCTACAGCGATCGATGTCTCGTTGTAGGCATGGTAAACGAACATGTCTCCCATTCCGATACGTACTAGGTTCCTGTAACCCTAAGCCTCCCCTTGGCCTATAAAAGGGGATGCTGGGATAATAGGAGAGAGGGAGGGAGACGACACACGGGACAAGAGACGATCATCGACTCTACCCGCAATCACACACGAACTCTCACCAGAACCAAAGACAGCAAGTCTTCCGCACACCCTACAATCAACCAATTGCTTGATCAACATCTCAAGCAATCATCCGGGTCACCTAATATAGCACTGCTAGCTCTAGGCCTCGACCTCCCTCGAGTTCATCCGTGTAACAAGCTTGTACCCCCCTGTACAAGCACTTCGGTGCAAGATAATACAATCCATCCTTCCCCACTGGACGTAGGGCCCTCTTTTGCCCGAACCAGGATAAATACTGTGTTCTTCTTGCATCACATCTGGGAGAGGGAGCACGCAATACACAAATTCACTAGTTGGTGATTGACCCCCTGGGTCAAAGCACCGACAGTTGGCGCACCAGGTAGGGGGGCTTTGCGTGTCGATCAACTCCCAACTTCTCTTCCAGATGGAATCTACCATCCCGCCACTTCCATTCACCACCATCATCTGGTTCGGGAGCCTAGAGTTTCTGTCCCTGGGCCCTGGCCACGACATGGTTCTACTCTCCAGAGGTCAGGAGGGTAGCAGCGGCTCCGCTACACCGGGGCCATGGAGGACCTCGCGACGGTCCCACCGCTCGCGCTTTCCGCCTGCGGCCAGGAGGAGGCACAAACGACTCCGCCACAGCCGCGCGGATGGCGCGACACCTGCCGCTACTCCCCCGGCCTCAGCTGGCGACACAGTCACTCCCTTCGGGAGCCTGGTTGACCCATGCTTGGGGGTCGAAGGAGGATTCCTCACCGGACCCGACTTCGACTTCTTCGCACCGCCGCCGTGGAGGGCCCCCACAGCCTCTCCACCGTGTTCGGTCTCCTCGCCCCACAGCGCACTTCCGCATGGGCTCCACAACAGCGCCAAACTCTTCTCCACCATGATCGACTCGAGGATGCGGGCGCAACGCGAGTTCCCAAGGGATTTACTGTGCGCGGCGAAGAGCCTCGCCACCACCCCTCCATCGGGTGAGCGCCCGGAGTTGCGACAAGCTCCTGTCCCCGGGTACTACACCTGGGGCACTCTGCGGCAACGACTGGAGGAGGAGCGCAGGGGATCCTCCCCCAACTTCTACCAGAGCCGCCCCGACCCAGATTCTCCTGATGAGGACTACGATCCCACACGGGAGTGCTTCCACCTCATCGAGGCAGTCGACTCCCAGGACCACACCTCCAGCGCCGCGGATGCTAATCCAGGAGGAGGGGCTGACGCTCCCTCAGCACGAGCTGCCAACCCCCCGATCCCAGCCGAAGCTGATCCACCTCGGGACGCCCAGATCGCGTAGGTCCGAGAGCTGCTCACCAAGCTCGAGGAGGAGCGTCTACGACTCCAACAGCTCGGGCAGGCCCTCGAGCAAGATCAAGAACAACCACCAGGTGGAGGAGCCCGCGCCCGAGCCCGCGACGTCCATCAACAAATCATCGAGGAAGGAGCTAATGAGAGCCACGTCTACAATCGCGCCAGCTAGAATGTCGTGGCAGCCGCGATGCTACTTCGTGACATGTCGGCACCCTCGACGCCCCAAGCACAGCGCATTAGAGATGAAATCCGGGGGCTCCTCCAAACCGCGGCCATGCAGCAGGCGGAGAGCTCAGCCTTGAAGCGCAGAGGAGCTGCTTCCGAGCGGCGGGACGTGCCCCCACATCAAGACCGGGAAGCATCCATCCACCAAGTTGAGGCACCTCGAGGCCGAACGGAGCGACAACCGGCTCGAGACCGCATCATCGACAATCGACAGCCGCGCGACGCGCGACACGACATCAACGACAACAAATGACGTCGGCACGGTGACTCTAAGGCTCGAGGATACAGTGCCCATCGAGGTGGGTGCTACGACAGCGACGAGGATCGACGTCGATCCCCGGAGTCACCGGGGCCCCGAGTCTTCAACAGGGCGATCCGGCGAACCGCTTTGTTGGGTCGTTTCCGTCCACCCGCCAGCCTGATCAAGTACAATGGTGAGACCAAGCCAGAGCTCTGGCTTGCTGACTTCAGGCTGGCATGTCAGCTAGAAGGTGCCGACAACGACAGCGCCATCATTCATCAACTCCCGCTCTTCCTCTCCGACACCGCTCGAAGGTGGCTCGAGGAACTCCCCCCGGACATGATCCATGGCTGGCTCGACCTAGTCAGGATCTTCGAGGGAAACTTCAAGGGCACCTACGTGCGGCCGGGGAACTCCTAGGATCTCCGCAGCTGCAAGCAAAAGCCGGGCCAGACCCACCGCGAGTTCACGCGGCGATTCTCCAAGCAACGTACCGAGCTACCCCACATCTCCGACCACGATGTCATCATGGCATTTGTCGTCGGGACAACGTGCAAGGAGTTGGTGCGGGAACTAGGGCGCAACACTCCCAAGACCGCCAATGAGCTCATGGAGATCATCGCCAACTATGCAGCCGGTGAAGAAGTCGTTGGCGCGTTCTTCTGTGGGTCCCCCGACAAAGGGAAGGCCAAGGCCGACGAGCCCGACGGCTCGAGCAAGGGGCCCAAGAGGAACAACAAGAAGAAGAAGAAGAAGAACCAGCAGGGCCGACGCGACGCCGAGCCCGACGATCTTGTGGCTGCGGCAGACCAAAAGAAGCCTCGAGGCCCCCCTCCAGACGGGGGCGTCTTCGATAAAATGCTGAAGGAGCCCTGCCCCTATCACAAGGGGCCGGCCAACCATAGCCTCGAGGACTGCCGCATGATCAAGAAGCACTTCTACTCCCTCGGCCTCAAGAAAGACGACAAGAAGGAGGACCCACAAGATGGGGGCGATGGCAAGAATGGGGGCTTCCCCGAGATCTTCGACTGTTTCATGATCTTCGGGGGACCCTCAACCCGACTCAACACGCGTCAGCGCAAGAGTGAGCGTCGGGAGGTCTTCTCCGTTCGAGCTCAGGCCCCTCGATACCTCGACTGGTCACACGTACCGATCACCTTCGATTAGGACGACCATCCCGAGCACGTCCCCAGCGCAGGGGTCTACCCACTTGTCGTCGACCCGATCATACTCAACACCCGCCTTTCCAAGGTGCTCATCGATGGGGGAAGCTGCCTCAACATCATCTACGCTGAGACCCTCGACCTCTTGGGGATCCCGAGGAACCTGTTCCTACCCAATGCAGGGGGGTTCCACGGGATCGTTCCAGGAAAGAAGGCACTCCCGATCGGCCGCGTCAAGTTGTCCGTCTGCTTCGGCACCCCCTCGAACTTTAAGAACGAGGAACTGACCTTTGAGGTGGTCGGATTCTGCGGCACCTACCACGCCGTCATCGGTTGACCTGAGTACGCCAAGTTCATGGCGATCCCAAACTACACCTACCTCAAGCTGAAGATGCCAGGGCCCAAGGGGGTCATCACCGTCGACACCTCCTACGAGCATGCCTACGACTGCGACGTCGAGTGCGTGGAGAGCGTCGAGGCGGCCGAGGAGTCAGCCACCCTCGCGGCCCTCGATGACTTCTCCAAGGAGATCCCCGACCCCAAACGATGTGCCGGCAACTTCGAGCCTGCGGAGGACACCAAGCCCATCCCGCTCGACCCCAACCGCGCGGATGGGAAGGCGCTGACGATCAGCGCTACCCTCAAGCCCAAATAGGAAGTCGTGCTCATCGACTTTCTCCGCGCGAACACTAACATGTTCGCGTGGAGTCCCTCGGATATGATGGGCATTTCGAGGGAGGTCGCCGAGCACTCCTTGGACATCCGAGCCGGATCCAAACCGGTGAAGCAACGGTTGCGCCGCTTCTACGAGGAGAAGCGCAGAATCATCGAGGAGGAGGTCAACAAGCTTTTGAAGGCCGGATTCATCAAGGAGGTTCAACATCCTAAGTGGTTAGCAAACCCTGTGCTTGTCAAGAAAAAGAATGGAAATGATAGAATGTGCATAGATTACACTAGTTTAAATAAAGCATGTCCTAAGGTTCCTTTTCCATTACCACGTATTGATCAAATAGTTGACTCCACTGAGGGATGTGAAACCCTTTGCTTTCTCGATGCATATTCTGGCTACCACCAAATAAAGATGAAGGAGTCCGATCAGCTCGCGGCCTCCTTCAT
This sequence comes from Microstegium vimineum, assembly GCA_022036555.1. Taxonomy (NCBI): domain Eukaryota; kingdom Viridiplantae; phylum Streptophyta; class Magnoliopsida; order Poales; family Poaceae; genus Microstegium; species Microstegium vimineum. Next base: position 24,525,887 of record CM039131.1, read on the forward strand.
CACCCCCTTTGGCATGTTTTGCTACCTCACGATGCCGTTCGGCTTGCGAAACGCCGGCGCCACATACCAGCAATGCATGCTCCATGTTTTCGAACGCCACATAGGGCCGACCGTCAAGGTCTACATCGACAACATCGTAGTCAAATCCAAAGAGGTCGGAAACCTAGTCAGGGACCTTCAAATCACGTTCGGGTGCCTCATGGCAAAACATATAAAGCTAAATCCCGAGAAGTGTGTCTTCGGGGTCCCTCGAGGCATGCTCCTAGGGTATATAGTCTCCCAACGCGGGATCGAGGCCAACCCTGAGAAGGTAACCGCTATCACTAGGATGGGCCTGATCAAGGATCTTAAAGGCATGCAAAGGGTCACAAGGTGCCTTGCTGCCCTCAGCCGGTTCATCTCACGGCTCAGGGAAAAAGCCCTCCCCCTTTATCGCCTCCTTAAGAAAACAGAACACTTCACGTGGACCCTCGAGGCCGAGGAGTCGCTCTCTAAACTCAAAGTCTTGCTTACCTCGCCACCTATTTTGGTACCTCCAAACCCAGCCGAGCCCCTCTTGCTATACGTTGCTGCAACTACCCAGGTAGTCAGCGCGGCGATAGTAGTCGAGAGGGCGGAGGAAGGACACGCCCTGCTAGTTCAGAGGCCTGTCTACTTCGTGAGCGAGGTACTTTCCGAGACCAAAATGAGATACCCCCACATTCAGAAGCTGTTGTATGCCATCGTCCTCACTCGGCGCAAGCTCCAACACTATTTCCTGGGCCACCCGGTTACTGTGGTCTCGTCTTTCCCCCTCGGGGAGATAATCCATAACCGGGAGGCGTCTGGGAGAATCGCCAAGAGGTCAGTCGAGCTCATGGGGGAAACTCTCTCCTACGCCCCTCGGAAGGCCATCAAGTCTCAGGTATTGGCAGACTTCATTGCAGAATGGACCGATACTGAACTACCCCCGGCGCAGGTTCAGGCCGAGCTCTGGACCATGTACTTTGACGGGTCGCTGATGAAGATGGGGGCAGGCGCCGGACTGCTATTCATATCTCCCTTAGGGGTTCACATGCACTACGTCATCCGCCTCCACTTCCCCGCCTCCAACAACGTAGCCGAGTACGAGGCCCTCGTCAATGGTCTGCGCATCGCCATCGAGCTCGGGGTTCGACGCCTCGACGTTCGAGGGGACTCGCAGCTTGTGATCGACTAAGTGATGAAGGCCTCGAGCTGCCACGACCCCAAGATGGAAGCCTACTGCAAGGAGGTTCGAAAGCTTGAGGACAAATTCTACGGCCTCGAGCTCAACCACATCGCCCGCCAGTACAACGAAGCCGCTGACGAGCTAGCCAAAACTGCATCCACTCGAGGTACAATCCCTCCCGACGTCTTCTCGAGGGACCTTCACAAGCCGTCCGTCGACCTAGGCTCAGGGGCTCCCGCCCTCGAGCAAAGGGTCGACCCTTCCTCCTCGACCGATCCTCCCTCGAACGGAGGAGAGGTCATGGAGATCGATGAAACAACCGCAACACCAACCCCCTCGACGGACTGGCGCACGCCCTACCTTGAGTATCTGATACAAGGCGAGCTCCCTGAAGATCGCACCAAAGCCCGGCGCATAGCCCGACGCGCCAAAACCTATGTCTTGTACGAGGATGGCCACGAGCTATATCGACGTAGCCCCACCGGCATCCTCCAACGATGCCTCACCATCGAGGAAGGAAGGGCACTGCTTAGGGACATCCACTCGGGGGCTTGCGGCCACCACGCGGCGCCAAGAACTCTGGTAGGGAACGCCTTTCGACAAGGCTTCTATTGGCCAACAGCCATCGCCGACACTACCATACTCGTTCAGTCTTGCAAGGGATGCTAGTTCTACGCGAGACAAACTCACCTCCCAGCTCAAGCCCTTCAGATGATACCTATAACTTAGCCGTTTGCTGTATGGGGGCTCGACATGGTCGGCCCCTTAAAGAAAGAAAAAGGAGGCTACACCCACCTCCTCGTCGCCATAGACAAGTTCTCGAAGTGGATCGAGGCTCGACCCATCGCCAACATCCAATCCCGACAAGCCGTGTTGTTCTTCACAGACATCATCCATCGCTTCGGGGTCCCCAATGTCATCATCACCGACAATGGCACACAGTTCACCGGCCAAAAGTTCCTGAACTTCTGTGACCACCACAACATCAAGGTGAACTGGTCCGCAGTCGCCCACCCTCGAACTAACGGTCAGGTCGAGCGCGCCAATGGCATGGTTTTGCAGGGACTCAAGCCAAGGATCTTCGACCGACTAAACAAGCACGGCAAGAGATGGGTCGAGGAGTTGCCCTCTGTCCTATGGAGTCTTAGAACAATGCCAAGTCGAGCCACAGGGTTCTCCCCGTTCTTCTTGGTCTACGGGTCCAAGGCCGTCCCCCCACTAACCTCGAATACGAGTCCCCTCGATTAAAGGCCTACAACGAGCAAGCCAACGCAACAGCCCGAGAGGACTCCCTCGACCAGCTCGAGGAAGCCCAGGACATGGCCCTCTTCAAGTCGGCAAGGTACCAGCAGACGCTGCGGCACTACCACGACAAACACGTACGCAAAAGGGACCTCGACGTCGGTGACCTCGTACTGCACCGCCGACAAAGCAACAAGGGGCGTCCCAAGCTAACGCCACTTTGGGAAGGACCCTTCATTGTGGCAGAAGTGCTAAAGCCAGGGACTTACAAGCTGAAGAACAGTGAGGGCGAGATCCTCACCAACGCATGGAACATCGAACAACTACGTTGCTTTTACCCCTAAGGCCTCGAGGCCTCATACATTTTCTGCATTATGTACATTTATCGCATCATGAATGAATAAAATGTTCTCGAAATACATTTCATGTTCGTTCATGACTTTGAGGTAGCCTCGACTCTGCTCCTGCAAAGTCAAGCCTCCCTCGGGGGCTGACAGGGGGGGCTCCCTAAGTCCCTAAAAACCCGAATGTTTTTTCCAAAACTCGAAGCTTCTCTTTCCATCCTTGCCCCAAGCACGCTCCGTGACTAAGAAAAAAGCACCTCGAACTCCCTAAGGGTCGAGGGCTGTCGAGTCGGGGGCTCTCCTACGCCTCCGGGCTATGGTACCTCCACTCGCTCCCCCCCTCGAAGGATACGAGCACGCGTCGAACACTTAGTCTAAAAAGCAGCTTGGGCAAGGAAAAATAGGGACAGCTCGAGAGATAAAAACACATGCAATGCAAATGAAGAACATTAAAGTTTCAAAGCCCTCAGGGGCTCGACACCGGTTTGACATGGAACTAATTTATTTTACATGGACCTTCTTGTCTAGATTCGGCTCACAGGCCTCAATTGTCGCCACCGCCATCTCCATCCGCCGAGGGGAGCACTTCAGGCTCGAAGAGCTTCGCCAGCTCGCCTCCGGGCACCTCTGCGTCCTCGATCAGCTCGTGGCATCTCGCCACGTTAGCCTCGTCGCTCAGCTCCGGGTCGACAATGAACCCACGAGCGATGACGTCGAGGTCGTAGGAGTAGCCCGAACGGACGACCGCGAGCGCCCGCTTCACGCCCACGTGCAGAGCAGCACAGACTTGCTCCATCACCGCTCGGGTCATGGAGTAGAAGCGGCGCAGGAGGGAGTCTCCTCGCGCGTCGCCTTCGACCGTCGGCTCCGGCTCGACCCCCATGTCGTCGCAGAAGGCGGAGATGGCGCCCTCGAGCCTCTCGTTCAGGGCCGCTTCCACCCAGTGGAGGCTCTGGAAGCTACCCAGATCCTCATGGGCTCGAGCCTTATCTTCCTCGAGGGCTGCCGAAACAAACAAGGAACTCCGTCAAAACCAAAAACAGGGGAAGGGTCGAGATCGAGCAAGCTCAGCAATAGTGCTAGAAAGCTCACCTTGGGCGTGCGTGTCCAGGGTGACGTAGGCCTGCTCGACCTCCTGGAGTCAGCGGCGGGCGTCGGCGAGATCCGCGGCTTGGTCACTCTTCTCAGCCCAGAGCTCCTCGATGAGCTTATCGGTGCCCTCGAGGGCCCTCGCCTTGGCAGCCACGTCCTCCTCCAGGATGGCGATCCGGACCTGCGCCTTCTGCTCCGCGACATTCAGCGTGTTGCGGTCTCGGGAGACGGCCTCGACGCCCGACTGCAGCGCCCGGACCTGCTCCTCGAGAGAGGCGCGGTTGGTGGTTGCCTCCGCCAACTCGCCCTCGAGCAGCCGGGCACGACCCGTCGCCTGGACCAGTTCCTCCCCCAGTGCAGCGGCCAGCTCCTCAGCCTTACGCTGGGCCTCCCGGGCGGCGTCCCGTTCCTGCCCAGCCTCGGCGACCTCTTTGAGGGCGGCTTCAGCCCTCGACCGTGAGGAAGAGGCCTCCTCCCGAGCAGCCTCGACCTCCCCCCGTGCGGTGGCCACCTCGCCCCTCGCCTGGGCAGCCTCGACCTCCACCCTCTCCAGCGATGCGCGGAGGGTGGGGAGCTGCTCCTGTGCCCGGAGGATGAATTGGGACTTATCGTATGACCTCGCCCTCAACACCTGACAGGGATAAAAAGGAAGGTCATCAGAAAAGAATAGCAAAATGACCCAAGCAAGATCAGAGAGAAAACGAGGCTTACTTCCATCCCCCGGTACAAATCCGCGGAAGCAACCTCCGCCGACACGCGTACCACATGGGCAAGCCACGCCCGGAACTCCTCGAGGTGCTCCCACTCCCCGAGCTCGGCTTGATCATCGAGCTTGAAGAAGGTGTGTCCTGGGTCTTGGGGGTCGGCCAGCTCGAGGGGCTCCTGCCCCTAGAACTTGCTGCGGCGGTCGATCCTCTCCTTGACCTCCCGCATGATGCCCTGGCGCATCTCGAGGTCACCCCCGTGGAGCATCACCTGCTCCGCCAGAGTGGGGAAGGAGGTTGCCCCCTCAAGCCGGGCACTCCTGGCCTCAGAGTCATCTTGCAAGGCCGCCGCCGGCCCCTCTGGGTCATCGCCTCTAGGCGGAAGAGGTCCCCGTCGTGAGAATAACCCTACGCGGTGAAGAAAACACACGTTAGCACCCAATGTCGTAGGCTCACCGCGGTCCCCTCCCTCCACGTCGACTAAGTTAGAGGGTGGATCACCTCGAGACGACCACTGCCCGACCTTGAGATGAGGCCGAGCTAATGCCTCGAACATGGCTACGTCCAGCGCGCCGCTCCCGTGCGCTGCAACGATGGTCCCCTCCGGTTCCGACCGGGGAGCCATCGCTGCGGCCATCTCCGCTGGGTCCACCAGCTCCGCCACCATCTCAGCCACCTCTTCATCGGTGGCCTCCACCGTCATCGCCGCCTCTCCCGCGCCCGACGAAGGGGCAGCCGGAACCGCGAGGGATAGGGCCGCAGCACGATCTTCCCCCTCAGACAACGCCGACTGAGGGGGAGGAAGGCTTAGCTATACGCCTCCCTCCTATCGCGCCTTCTCCTCGCGCTCGAGCTGCTGGCGCGCCTCTAGTGCCGCGAGGCTCTCGGGCCACCGCGATAGCACCGGCTGCTCCGGAGTCCCCTCCTCACCAATGGCGGTCAGGCCCACCACCTCCACCTCAGCGGAGGGTTGGGGCTCGACCCCCGTCGCCACGGCCGCCTCTGGCGCCGGTCCTGCACCCGTCAAGCCCGCCACGACCTCCGCTGGCGCCGGCCCCGTCCCCACCAAGGTCGCAGGCGCGACCTCCCCCGACGGCGCGGTAAGCGCAGCTTCGCCCGCCCGCTCGACGGACCCCGTCGAGGCGACGGATCGAGCCGCCTCCTCCACCGCTCGAGCCCGCTCCGCGGCCGACTACGCCCGCCCGCGCACCAACGCCTCCTGCGCCTTGACCACCCACCCTGCGCTCGGGGTGAGGGTCGAGGGGGACAGGCCAGTAGAGCCGCCTCCAACCGCCATCCTGGATGCGGCCTCCACCCTCAGCTTCTTGGCCGGGGTAGGGGACGCGGCCTCCATCGACCGCTTCACCCTGAAAAACGAACACGCTCGCGACGGTAAGCGCAAAGTATGTATACAAGGAAAATTCGAAACCTAAGGAGAAGGAACTTACCCCAGTGGAATCATGGGGGCCCGACCAGTAGACCTCGAGCCGCCTGGGGGCTTCTGAGCGGCACCTCGGGAGCCACTCCCACCGCCGCCGCGACCGCTGCCCACGGCGGGGGCCGTCGACGCTGCCAGCCTCATAGTCTTGGCGGGGGTCGATGCCGTCCTCGTCGCCACCACCAAGGACCCGTCCTGGATCGACAGGTCCGACAACCGGGCGCCGGACCAAGAAGGGGCCGACGGCACGCTCGATCGACCCCTCGACGGGGACTGCGACGAACAGTTGCGCGTCTGCCGCGCCACCTCACTCTGGGAAGCTCCGGGGCGCTCGCCGCCTTTCCCGGTCCCAGCGGTCGGGGCCGACCTCGATGTCGACCCCCTCTCCCCTCCGCCACCGGCGGTTGCCCCTTGCGCGGGCGCCTCCTCCTCCTCATCTTTCGACTCCTCTTCCTGCACAAAGGTGACATCCGTCAGACTCGAAGTAACGGTCGCATCCCGATGCTACTACATCACACCACTATTCTTAATAACCTCGCCACCGCTTGACTCCTCATCCTCATCCTCCTCTGAGGGAGACTCCTCCAAGGAGAGGCCGGCTTGCCTCCGCCGTGACCGGCGTTGGTCACGCTCCGTCCTCTCATAGGCCTTTTTGCCCTTGTCCTTCTTGGCCGCATCCTTGTCCTTTTTGTCCTGATCGACTAGAAAGTGTCTCACCTGGGAGTCATTACGCTCCTCCTTCACCGTTGGCCGTGACTTCCAAAAGACGACGTTCCCCTGAGGGACGCGAGGCGGTTAGGAGGCATGCAAAGGAGAAAAGGCAAGACGGACAAGTGGACACTAACGGAGGAAGAAACGACGTACCAGCTCGACGTGGCCCCGGTCTGGCACCTTGGGGATGCTGGCGATGTGTCCTGCCTCAAACCCACCGGCGAAGGAGGCACGCACCCGACGGACCACCCTCTCGAGGGGCAACGCGTCCCCCGCGAGACGGCACCCCTTGAGATCCACCCCAGGGCGCATCTCGTCGAGGCGCAGCGGGCGGGCCATTAGCGGCACGACCGCCGCTGGTGGAAAGCCGACGCGATGATCGCCGCCGTAAGCCCCTCCCGCCTTAGGCGGGAGATCACGCTAAGTAGGTGGTCGAGGCGCTTCTTCTTCTGCGGGACGCCATACTTCCAGTTGGGAGGCTTCGACTCAATTGTCCTCCCGGTGTAAGGGGGAAACAAGCCGTTGTCGTTCCTCAAGTAAAACCACCCGAAGTGCCACCCCGCGTGGCTCGACTTGATCTTCATCGAGATCCAGTCCTCGGCCCTCTTGAGGCCGATGCTGTAGCACCCCGCCCGGACCATCCTCCGTTGGCCAGTCCCGACCAGGGCATGGAACAGGCTTGCCTCGAACAGATGAAGCCACAGCTCCCAGTGCTGCTCCATTTTCAGGTACCCCTCGCACACGGCGGTGAAGACCGCCGCATGGAGACGCGGTTGGGGGAGAGGTGTTGGAGCTCCACGTCGTAGTGATGGAAGATCCCCCGCAAGAGACGGTTGGGGGGGATCCCAGCCCCGCCGGTGGAAGGCCTCAAAGCTGACCACATAGCCCTCTGGTGGGTTGGGCTCGTGATCCGACTCCGGCGGCGCCATCCACTCCGGTCGGTCCGCCGAAGTGATAGGCCGGAGAAGGCCGCTTCCCACCAGCTCTCCCAACCGCTCTACGGTCACCGTCGAAGGGAGCCAGTCGTCGGGGTTGCGCAGGGTGTAGTTGGCCATGGTAGCGGGGAAGCGGATGCGCTCAGAGACGGGTGTTGAAGGTGCGTTCCCGATCTTTTCCTCTCCTTACCCGTGCGCGCAGATGCGAAGCTCAGAGGACAACGAAGGCAAAGGCGAGAACGAAGGAGGCGGGGAAGGCAATGGCGAACGTGAGAGAGCCAAAGCCCTGTCCCCGTATATATATGAACGGAAGCGCAACGGGAAGATCCGTCAAAAAGGCAGGTAAGTCTCTGTATTAAATGCGCCCACCTAACTCCCCTCAGGGATCCATAGGGTAAAGGACACCTGTCGCATCGTCGGGGTTCTCGCCGCCCTCCATGCCCGCCACGCGCAGACGAAGGGACATCTCCTAAAAAGGTGTGCCCCATGACCAACGACAGGGAATGTGGAGTGTTACCTTCGGAGGTAAACAACGGACGTCGACCCATCCCTCGAGCTCTCGAGGGAGCGAAGGCTGGCCCTCGAAAGGGTTTCGACAACCGCTCTCGAGCAGTTCCTTCCTAGGGAAGTAAAACGGACTCCGGTCCACCCACAAATCTCGAGGGAGCGAAGGCTGACCCTCGAACAGGGTTCGATAGCCGCCCTCGAGTACCCCGAGTCAGGGAGGACCCAGGGTTACGGACTCCGGTCCACCCTCAAATCTCGAGGGGGCGAAGGCTGGCCCTCGAATAGGGTTCGACAGCCGCCCTCGAGTATCCGAGTCAAGGATGACCCAGGTGGAGCCAATACGAGGCCCCGCTCGAGAACGAACTCTCGAGACCCCCGGGACATATCCAAGGCAAAACCTGGGAGTACCGAAGGATCCCCACGACGGGAGGCATCGAGCCACCGACTCCCAGCGAACGGAGTCAGCACCTTGGTAACCCATATGGTTTCGCTTAATGAGGGCGCCTCAGGGCTTCTGTCGACCCCTATTGAGCGGGGCACGAGTCCTCGCTTGGATCTCCCCGTTACCAGCTCACAGCGGACTTCGATGCTCGTCCAAGCAAGGATAGCTCGACGCTCTTTGCCTCACAATCCGAGCGCAAGGATCCGCGGGAAGGATGCTAAGAGGTAGCAACACCCCAGCCGCACGAGGCTTGGGGGCTTGACTACGCATGGCACCCCTCAACGAAAGAGGGTCAAAAACATTCGAGGCCTGTAAACCGGGTTGACCCCTCGATGGGGCGCTACAACCCCAGTTAACATTGCTCCCCCAGGTAAGACACAAATCAAAGCCCCCAGAGGAGTCCTTAATCACTCCTCAGGGGCCTCGGGGGCTACCCCCGCGGGGTGCGCGCGAGCGCACCCCACGGAGAATCAAACCATATACTAACTCTGCAGATCATCGCCAAAAGCCCCTATGAGGATTCTTATTATCCGCATAGAGGCTCGAGGGCTACTGTCGGGTACAAAGATAAGGGGTACCCTAACCCACGATAATCTAACGCCTAAGCATCCAGGCGAAACCCAACAGTCGACCGAGCAATGGAGGAATGCCCGCTAGGCGGAGGCCTACCCCACCAACAGAAGTGGCCAAATCATGGGCCAGCCCATGATCAGAGGGACGGAAGGCAGAACAACCTTCAACCTCGACCCCTCGATCGACGGAGGGAGGGTCGAACGAACGACCCCCAACCTCGACCTTTCAAATGGCGGAGAGAGATCGATCCTCCCCCCCTCGACTTCAACCCCTCGAAATGACGGATAGGGGGTCGAATGAACGACCCCCGAACAGGAGGCTCAATCAGCTCACCTGCTCCCGATATGGGAAAAAGGGGGATCCTATGCTGGAATCCGCCCCCGCCTAACGCCATGGGCGCTCACTACCTTGGTCAAATCCGTCAAGTCATCACCCCTACCCGGATTACCCGTCGACCGTACAACTACTGCAGCCACGCCTCGGGTTCCACGCCATACCGCCCGGCGACGACCAGTCTACCATCACCATACCTCGAAACACCGGAAGTACAGAAGGAACATGCCGCTACAGCGATCGACGTCTCGTTGCAGGCATGGCGCACGGACATGTCTCCCATTCTGATACGTACTAGGTTCCTGTAACCCTAAGCCTCCCCTTGGCCTATAAAAGGGGACGCTGGGATAATAGGAGAGAGGGAGGGAGACGACACACGGGACAAGAGACGATCATCGACTCTACCCGCAATCACACACGAACTCTCACCAGAACCAAAGACAGCAAGTCTTCCGCACACCCTACAATCGACCAATTGCTTGATCAACATCTCAAGCAATCATCCGGGTCACCTAATATAGCACTGCTAGCTCTAGGCCTCGACCTCCCTCGAGTTCATCCGTGTAACAAGCTTGTACCCCCCTGTACAAGCATTCGGTGCAAGATAATACAATCCATCCTTCCCCGTTGGACGTAGGGCCTTCTTTTGCCCGAACCAGGATAAATATTGTGTTCTTCTTGCATCACATCTAGGCGAGGGAGCATGCAATACACAAATTCACTAGTTGGTGATTGACCCCCTGGGTCAAAGCACCGACAATTAGCTTTCCAAAAAGTCCAAGATTATCAAAATTGGAGTTCAGAGCTAAGAGTTATGCTCAAAATAGAAGCTCAGAATCCTACTATTCATCAGTCCTTATGGTTACTATTTACTAGTCCGGAGCCCTCCAACAGTCACTAACAGACGACCGTTTAAACCATCCATTGTGCATGTCTCTTTGAATGACATGTGGGCCACCCAACCGGCCTAGACCATTGATGGTCCTAAGCCTCCAACCGGACCAAGTCTGGAGCGAAAATGGCTTTGAAAAACTTCTCTATACACCTCTAGACCGAGGTTCGTTGGTACTGATGGGTATTGTTCATTGGTTCAGATGGTTACTATTCATGGCTCTAGAGCTACTGTTCACAGAGTCCGGAGCACCCTGAAAACTTCATTTCTTTGCTATTTTTGTGCATGTCTTGGTTCCATCTTCGGTTCTTGAACTTGGCTTGATCTTTTGGGTCTTCTATAATGCTTCTAAGGTCCTTGCTTGAGGTGTTGATCATCTAACCATTACATTGCCTTCGTCTAAGTCACGTTTACACCTTATTGGACTACAAAACAAACACTTACAAACTCATTAGCCAATTTGGTCATGTTTATCATCAAACACCAAAATCTAAACTAAATGGGTCAAAGGTCCATTTTTCTTATGGTGTAACAAAAGTTGTATATAGGTTAAGCTAAATCATTGCAATGACAAGCAGAGACGGAACCAGCGAAATAGGTAAGAGGGGGTTAGTATGATCAGACAAAATAAAGACTACCTAAGTATATATGTATATACAATATAAATATTTAGGTAATCATATTTTTTATTATAACACCATATAGAAGTGACTCTTTTGTGAAAGAGATAAAAAAACTTAACTTTTTTTTCATGTAAGCCTTACTTTATAGAAGGATCTAAATTTTTTTGGTGGCATAGGGGGGTCATGGCCCCTACTAGCCCCCTAGTTCCGTCACTAATGGCAAGTATTCCTTCTTTCCACGTATGCATGAACACGTGCAAGCACTTATAAAGACTATAAAATCTTTATTTGGAGGACCATTATAATAAAAACACATTTTATATCTCCCAATTCTTCAACAACTTCAAATGAAAAATCAGAACTAGAAAGTTGTAGATCTCGCCGAGATCTATAATTTTCATATACTTCATTTATTTTTTTCGAAAAATATATGATTTGACATGTTTAATATGTCTTAAGAAAATCATACATTTTTTATACGTAATTGAATGAAAATATTTTTATATGAAAATTGAAGATCTCGGCGAGATCTACAATTTATAGTACTTTTTTCATTTGAAGACGTTAAGATACTAAAAATAATTAATGATATATTTAGACATAAATGTATTTTTGACTTTTCACAACTGCAGATTAACACTGTTAGAGACAAATCTGACAGTCATGGTGTGGAGGGTAAAAGAGTTTAGAGCAATGATACTTGTGAGAATTCATCTTTTTAATGACTTGTGTGTAATTATCAACTTTTTAATGGCATACATGTAAAAGTTCCTTTATTTTTTTAGAGGAATTTCTTTTGTTATTCAAAGAGGTAGGCAGTTCGATCACCAAAATCTATATTGGTATTATCCAATCAATACGGAAGGATATAAAGAGACTATTTAGTGCTTTTGTTATAGAAGCATTGTGTAAATGGTGTGTGTATGTGTTTTTATATGTACGTAGTACAATTCACGAAGTCACCATGTGGATCTTGTTGTTGATGGAGATGTCGCATGGATAGCAATGTGTAAAGATGTGTGTATGTGTTTTTATATGTACGGAACACGATTTATGAGTCACCATAGGTACTTTGTTGTCGACGAGAACGTCGTTTGAACTAAGCTGTCAGATCTCAAGATTCATGAAGTCATTGCGTGGACTGGTGGCAAATTTTGAGATTCACGAAGTCGCCATAGACATATCACTGTTGACAAAAACAATATTTACCATTGAAAGCATAACATTGTTGAACTCAGGTGGATAAGTTCCACTATAGGAAATTCAACCAGTTTACTACTTATAAGTATTTGAGTGTGTGTCTATTCATACATGTATTTATATAAAACAAAATTTCTACTGAAATCTTTAATATTCTCCTAACTAAACTTCACATAACACATCATCGTATCACGGAAGGGCCATAGAAATTTGGAAAAAAAGTCCACTTTTCCTCCCCAAGTATCGTGAAAGTCTGATTTTGCTCCTTGAACATCAAAATCAGACAAACCACCTCCCTCAATTTTTCAAACCACACGTTTTACCTCTCTAGAGCAGTTTTGAAGGCGGTTTGCTACGGTAACTGTGGTTTTGTCTTTTTCTTTTTTTTTATTTATTTTGGTTGAAACTTTGAAAACTCATATTATATTATAGAAAAATTATAAAAATAGAAAATATAATTTTATTGGACTCCACATGAGTATATCTACACAGTGAACATATAATATGGCACATTTTAATACAAAGTTTTTGCTGTAAATTTATATTTTTGGTTTTCTGTAATTAATTAGAATAATTCATATATGCAATTTATGTGGTCAAATTTTAGTAAAATTTTTCTGGTGGGTTAACTATTGTATGCATGAATTGTAGTAAAAATTTCATACTCATTGGATCATGTATAACTTAGATATAAATTTATTTTAGATTTAATAGGCATAAAACTAAATAAATTTATAACTAAATTATACATGATCCAATGAGTATGTTATTTTTTCTACAGTTCAAACATACAATACTTAGCACACCATAAAAATTTCACTACAGTTGGACCATGGAAACTACTCCTATAAATTATTCTAATTAATTATAGAAAACCATAGATCTAAAGGTACAAAAAAATTATAGTAAAGTATACCATATTATATATTCATTGGATAAATCTACTTATGTGGAGTCCAACAAAATTAGATTTTCTATTTTATGATTTTTCATAATATGAAGTTTCAAAGTTTCAGCTAAAATAATAAAAAAAGAAAAAGATAAAACCACGGTAGCAAAACCTCCTTCAAAACCGCTCCATGGAGGTAAAACGTGGGCGTCTTATCTACCGACCCGGTGAAATCAAGCGGTCCGCCGACCACCTATAATTATTTTTTGTGTCGCACTTGCCTTACGCAAGTGGGCTGATTGTTTATTGGGCCACGAGTCCGCTAGTATCCGTGCTTCAGCTTCCCACATGCGCATAGCAGAGGCTAGTATAAAAGTACAAGCATTTGCTGACATCATCCATGTGTCCGGTGTTTGAAAGTAAAAAAAAGTTATATTTCTGAAACGGAGTTTCAAAATTAAATTTTGATTGCACCACTGTGTTTCTTACAATAAATCCTATAAATCAAGATCCCAGTTGAGTATATTTAGAAAAACAAATATTCACACATATATTACCTAGAACATCACATTAATACTATACGAACTTTACAAAATATAGCATATAACATCATGTGTATACTATTTAAACATCCATAAAGTATACCAAATGAAAAGGTAAAAAAATAAATTTAGTAAATAATTAATTATGGTCAAATAAAAAAATAAAAATGCTATTGAAGATTACAAAAAATATTTAGAATATCAATGCATACTACTGAACATCATAAATGTATTGTAGAACATCATATTAACACTGCATAAACATCACAAAATATAGTATAGAACATCATATGTGTACTACATGAATATCACATATATAATGAAAAATGTAAAATAAAATAATAAATTAGTGAAGTCATTAATTAGAGTAAAATAAATTGAAGAAAGAATGCTACAGAACATCAAATTTATCCTAGAACATCAATATATGTGTATTGAACATCACGAAATACAACGTAGGAGACCATATTTCTACCCACGGACATCAAAACATATGTGATAGAACATTACATATACACAATATGAGCATCGCATATGTCTTTAAAATAAAAAAATGAAACATAAAATTATAAATAGAAGAAGAGAAAGAAAAATAGAAAAGAACAAAATACATCGAAAAAGAAACCAAAATAATAATAGAAATAACAGCAAAAATGAAAAAAAAAGAAAACGAAATAGAAACAAAACAAAAAAATAATAAAAATATATCAAATTAAAAACAAAGAGAATAAAATGAAACTAATAAAAAGTAAAGCAAAATAAAAATCAAACAAAAGAAATGGAAAATATAATTAGGAAAATAATTAATTACAATTAAATCAAACTAAAGAATAAAACACAGTAAATAAAATAAAAAGGAAAATGAAAGAAAAAATAGAAAAAGAAGAAAAAGAAAAGGTTAAAGAAATAAAACCTACGTACGTATGTCACTTCAGGTCTTCACGTTGACATAATCCCGCAGGCTGATAGCTTCATCTATGGGTCACGCCTTCCACGAATGATGGGCCGTGTTCATGGGTTGCTTTCTCCAGCGCAAGGGTGGTCGGTGGGTGGTCGGCGCGCGGCCCGCGGCTAGCGGCCACCTGTTTGGCGCCGAAGATTTCCGGGTAAAACGCATGGTTTGAAAAATTGAGGGACGTGGTTTGTCTGGTTTTAAAGTTCAGGGAGGAAAATTAGACTTTTGCGATAGATAGTTTTTTTTTAGCAGATTGCGATAGATAGTTGGGGAAGGAGAAATGGACTTTTTTCTATAAATTTCACATCCCTTGTTTAACATGGGCCAACTGTAGATAGCCCACTAACCTTACTTTCAGAATCCGCCACCATATACCTCTAATTTGTAATGGGCCAGTTTTTACTCCCAGAACCACTCTTGCAATGGGCCTAATTTCTGTTTTTAAACTACAACGGCCCTAATTTCGGCCCGGAAGCAGTGGAAAATATCTGGTTCCCCGTGGGCCCGGGAGTACGCCACCGATTGGGCAACCGCGGCCACCGACTAGTGGGCCCTACACGTCAGCCAGCCACGATCCGCTTCCCATCTGATGCTCCTGCTCCGCCGCGTCTTCTTCCTCCTCTCGTCGCCCTCCCCTCGCGCGCCGCTCGCAAAACCTCTCCTGCTCCTACGCCCGCCCAAAACCCTAGCCCCGACAGCGCGGCAGCTCGTGGCTATGGCTGCGCCGGCCCCGTCGGCGGGTGGGGCGGGGACGATGAGCCGGGATGCGTTCCGCGCGGCCGTGACCAACACGCTGGAGCGCCGTCTCTTCTTCGTGCCCTCCTTCAAGATCTACGGCGGCGTCGCGGGGCTTTACGACTATGGCCCCCCAGGTTGCGCTGTCAAAGCTAACGTCCTCGCTTTCTGGCGCCAGGTACTGTATTACTACACCGCAGATGGATACCGAGCTACCTAGCTCTTTCAATACTGCTACTTGGTACAGTACGTTCGAGGCAAATGCGTCACATTTTTTTATAATTTTTATTGATTCTGGATTGACGCGAAAGAGAGCAGCTGCTGGAGTGCTGTGTGCTGGATTTTGATCTACTTGGTCTGGTCAAAGAAGGTTGGTTGGGCCTTTGGTTGCGATAGTGTACCTTCGCTGTGCCGTGTTGGATTTGCACGTTGACATGTGTGGTGTGGTATGAGTTGATTGCTGAATAGGCTACCTACCTTTTAGTGGAAGGGAAAGGTCTGGATGCGCTAGCACACAAACTATGCTTGTTCCGCTGATTATAAGCCTTGGTAAATGCTCTGGTTCATAAGCTTGCTGATTAGGAGACTATATTGATTTGCTGGTTCATAAGCTTGCTGATTAGGAGACCATTGATTTCCTGGATGTCAGAAGATTAATGTTCTCAGTTTCAATATTTCGGGGTCACATAGTGAAAAAAATTCATGCTTATATGCTCAATAAAATAATCAATTAAATCTTGTGTGTTGTGATGTTAGTGGGAATGATTGCCATCAATTGGTACTGAGATGTGTACAAGTCAAAAGTACATGTATTGCTTAGGATGCTCTCAAATGGCAATGCATATAAAATGTGATATTTAAATGAATTATTTTTTATTGCTGTGACTATAGGAATGCACTATATTGTATTTATGAGTAAACTTTACCAGAAGTACAACTTTTACAGTAAAATTATCACAAACTGTGCCGCCTCATAGAACTGAACATGTAAAGCCAACTGTATCATGAAACTACATATTTAAATCTATGTATCAGTGTCAACAAACTGAATATTCGGTATTAAATAGTATCGCAAGACTACATATTTACAGTCGATTGTATTTTGAAACCACATATTTAATCTATAGATGCATCTGTGTGCCACCAAACTGAGTATTTGGAGTAGTATCACAACACAAAACCAGAGATTTAGAGGACAGAATCCTGGGTGGCTGTAGGTGCTTAAATATTCTAAAGGAAAACATTTATTTTTTTTCGAAAACTAAAGGAAAACATTTAGTTTGGTAGTTTTTTTTGTAAGCTGACTTCAATCTGTAATTCTGTGATAACGTGGCTTAAATATGTTTTGTCAAAGTACCTGTAGTCTTGCAAAATTTACTCAATATTTCAATCTCACAAATATTTAAGGGAAGGGGTCTTAATTCAAGTTGCAACTTTCAATTCTATGTATGGATAACTAGATGCTCTCAAATCTGGATCCACCTGAACCTATGATTTCTTATATTAGCACGGTTGTTAAAAATGTTTCCATTTCCATCCGTGGTAAAGTGGAAAATGAGAATAACATGTATTACATAAATCATGATATGGGACATGTGGTAAAGTATCCTTGATGTAGTTTTTTAGCCAAATTTATATTGGACGCGTACGAGGTGGGTCAAGTTTGTTTTTTGTCTACTAGAGAGAGGTGTTGGTTCTAAATTTAAGTATGTGTTGTGTGTGAGCTAGTGAGGTGTTGTAAGACCGTCTTTTCATTCTTCTTAATATAATGATACGCAGCTCTCCTGCGTGTTCGAGAAAAAAAAGAAGGTGAAAACCACCTTGCTTTCAAAGATGAAATCTGTTGCCAGGAGTGTCTGATTTTATTGCAGGTAGTAACAAAAACTTCTGCCAAAAAACAGTGCTTGCAATAAGATCAAACTATATTTGCAACCTTAAGTTCTCAGCTTCTTGAAAGTTATGTTGTTTTCACTTGATTTGCCCCAATGCCTGCAAGTATTAGCTATATTGTCTTCAGTACATTATCAGATTATACTATAGATTACTGCTTACTATCTGCTCAACTACTTTATTAGCATTTTGTATTGGAGGAAGGGATGCTTGAGGTTGACTGTCCATGTGTGACACCAGAAGTTGTCTTGAAAGCCTCTGGACATGTTGATAAATTTACAGACTTAATGGTTAAAGATGAAAAGACAGGCAACTGCTACCGTGCTGATCATTTGCTGAAGGACTTCTGTAAGGATAAGCTTGAGAAGGATCACACATTGTCACCAGAGATGGTAGAAGAATACAATAGAGTTCTTGCTATCCTGGATGATCTCTCTGCAGAACAATTGGGTGCTAAGATTAAGGAGTATGGGATTGTTGCTCCGGACACCAAGAACCCATTATCAGATCCTTACCCTTTCAATCTCATGTTTCAAACTTCCATTGGACCATCAGGTTTGAGCCCAGGGTAAGACAATTACAGCTGAATAGATTCCACTATATTTCCACTATGTTTGTTCTAGCTTAAGCATATCTGCTTCCTTGGTTTTGCAGGTATATGAGGCCAGAGACAGCTCAGGGTATATTTGTGAACTTCAAAGACTTGTATTACTACAATGGCAACAAGCTGCCATTCGCTGCAGCCCAAATTGGCCAGGCCTTCAGGAATGAGGCATGACTTTGTTAACCTTCTGTTCATGACCTGTGTTTTTTATTAACATATCTTGTAGTATTTAGTTCCTCTTCTTATTAACATATTTGCCATCATAAATGTAATGTGGCACATCAAGGGTTACCATATTTGTTTGGTACACTTAAAGCCATCTTCTATTTAATAGGTATCCAGATAATATAAAATATTATTTGAATAACCTGTTTACTATTTAGGTAAACTGGAAAGTAAAATGGGAATGATCACATTAATTGCCTTTAGCTGTAAGTCTGTAACAGTAGAGCCATACCAAAATACTCTCTCGACTGAAGCAAATTTCTTTTGCTAGATATCTCCCCGTCAAGGCCTTCTGAGAGTCCGTGAGTTTACTTTAGCGGAAATTGAGCACTTTGTGGACCCAGAGGACAAATCCCATCCAAAGTTTGGTGATGTTTCTGATCTAGAGTTCTTGATGTTTCCAAGAGAGGATCAAATGGCCGGAAGGTCAGCCACTAGACTTAAACTCGGAAATGCTGTATCTGAGGTATTATGTTCAGATATTTCTCTGTTATTTATGTTGACAATATGTTATCTGAGCTCCTCATTTGCTACTATTGGTATCATTCTCTAAACTTGTAGTGCTGTTTCAAAGTAATTTATGCTACAACTGCAGGGAACTGTGAACAATGAGACCCTTGGCTACTTCATTGGAAGGGTCTACCTTTTCTTGACTCAACTTAGGATTGACAAAGATCGTCTCCGTTTCCGTCAACATCTGCCAAATGAAATGGCTCATTATGCTGCTGATTGTTGGGATGCAGAGATTGAATGCTCCTATGGTTGGATTGAGTGTGTTGGAATTGCTGATAGGTCTGCCTATGACTTACGTGCCCACTCGGTATGTATCAGTATCATCATCGAATCCGTACTCTTGGAATTGTTGGTTGGTTGTTCATTATATTATTATATCAAGCTAAGGAGCAAGGCGCAGTGCATCTCTTATTTTTTAATTAAATAAGTTACTTTTTTAAAAAAAAACCCATCCTTATTATGGTCAAATAGTTATTTCTATGGAAAAGGTAGCCTTCTTTGTTTTAGTGTTGTACAATGAAATAGTAAACAATAATTGATTTCAATAACTAAAGCTCTTACTTTATTTGCCCCATTCTGAAATGTTCTTTTGCACCTACATCATAATAGAACTCCTTTCTAATGTTGGTATTTGACAGGATAAAAGTGGCGAGAAACTTGAAGCACATGAGAAGTTTGCAGAACCCAGAGAAGTGGAGGTGAGTTTTACATTTCCTTTTATTGTACACTAATGTTTTCAGTCATTATTCTCCTCTGAAAAATGTTTGTCATTATCATAGCTATGAAGCTGTGATGTTTTGGTCAGTTTCTTAAATTATCTGCTTTGCTATTAACAAGTTTCATTTTGGCATATTCAGAAATTAGTTATAACGCCATCAAAGAAGGAACTTGGTCTTGCATTCAAAGGGAACCAGAAGATGGTTCTTGAATCATTGGAAGTAAGTTTGATACCTGCATTGACTTGTTATACTATGTTCCTGTTGCGTTGATCTTCATTTACTTTATTATCTTCTTGCAGGCCATGACTGAGACTGAAGCATTGGATATAAAAGCTGTGTTGGAATCCAAGGGGGAGGTTGAGTTCAAGGTGTGTACCCTTGGGAAGGATGTTACCATAAAGAAAAACATGGTTTCAATTAACATTGAGAAGAAAAAGGAACACCAAAGAAAATTTACTCCTTCGGTCATAGAACCATCCTTTGGGATTGGACGCATTATATACTGCCTTTTTGAGCACTGCTTCTACCAAAGGCCTGGAAAGACAGAGGATGAGCAGTTAAACGTATTTGGTTTCCCCCCACTTGTTGCTCCAATAAAGTGCACTGTCTTTCCATTGGTCAAGCTTGAGAAATTTGAGGTTGTTGCCAAGAAAATTTCAAAGGCCTTGACAGCAGCAGGGATTTCACATATTATCGACATGACAGGTACATGACCAAATAAGTAGACTTGCGCTAATGTTCTATGGCACTTCTTCATATTTTATTAGTTATGTTTGCAATTTGTACATTTAAATATTTAATAGATAAGACATAGCTCTCAATGTTTTGTCGGTTGTTTTTTAAATTGTTAATGTCTCTTAGGCCCTGTTTGGACCCACCTAACTATTAGTTGTATTAGTGGGGAGAAACCAACTAGTAGCTAATTTTTAGTGCGGATGGGCATGCGAACCAATGGCGAAGGCTCCAAGGTAGGAGCTGGCCAGCAGGGGTTGGATCCCCCGTTCCACATCTGCCCTCCTGTGAAGGGCGTGCCAGGTGGTGCTTTAAAAAAAAATTAGCTAGTTGTTGGCTGGGTTGATAAGTAAGACATTAGCTGGAGCCTGGAGCTCAGCTAATTTTTAGCAGCTAACTATTAGGTAGTACGGAGTACATGGGATCCAAACATGCTCTTAGTAGTTCAGTTTTCCAGAATTTTTTGGTTGGATGAAACAAAGCATGGAATTTGTTCTTTGAGATAAAAGTTACTGTGGTATGTCCAATGATGCAACTGAAGGTCTAAAGTTTCAATCGTTCTGATCTGTGGATGCTTTTGTTACAGGTAATACAATAGGAAAACGGTATGCAAGGACGGACGAGATTGGTGTCCCCCTGGCGATCACGGTAGATAACACTACGAGCGTGACAGTGCGCGATCGCGACAGCAAGGACCAGATCCGCGTGGAGGTGGACGAGGTGGCCTCGGTGGTGAAGGAAGTGACGGACAGGCAGAGCACCTGGGCTGACATCATGTGGAGGTACCCAGCGCATACCACCTCAGCCGCCGACGAGGAAGAGGCGGAGCCCTGAAGAGGCGCAGCCACACCACCACCCAACAATCGTTGGTCAGTGATACATTTCCTTCCTTGCTTAACAGGAACAGAATGCGTTGTCGTGTAATCCTACAGTAGTCATCAGATAGTAGCTTCTTTGTAATGTTGGTCTCGTAAATTAGGCTACTTCATGCCATCTTCTTTTTTTCTCACCCTTGAATGGACTGATGTTTGCTCGCTTGAAATTTGCACGGTCCTGATTGAGCAGTCACGGGAGAGCGCCAGCAGAATTGCAGTTACGTTGAGGCTCCACTTGTCATTGGTACAAAGCCTCTTAATTTTGTTGGGGAAAAAGTCCACTTTTTCTCTATCAACTTTTAGGATAGTCCCACTTTTCTTCCTGAACTCTAAAATCAGACAAATCATCTCCCTTATCTTTTGAAACTGTGTGTTTTACTTTCCTGGCCCTGTTATAACTGGTTTTGAAGGCGGTTTTGTCTTTTTTGTGTTTTACTTATTTTGACTAAATCTTTAAAAAATCATAGTAAATCATAGAAAAAATATAAAATATAAAATATAAATTTAATTTTGTTAGACTCTACATGATCAGATCTAGATAGTGAACATAGTGTACTTTAGTATAGTTTTTTTTGCAGTAAATTTAGATTTATTCTTTTCTGTAATTAATTTTAATAATTCATAATTGTTCTATGTTCCAATTGTTGTGAAATTTTATGGTGGCCTAGTTATTGTATGTTTGAACTATAATAAAAATTTCATACTCATTGAATCATATATAAATTAGTTATAGATTTATTTAGTGTTTATGCTTGTTAAATTTAAATAAATCAATAACCAATGTATACCTGATCTAATTAGTATAATTTTTTTACTATAGTTTAAGCACACAATAACTAGGCCACCATAAAATTGGACCATAGAATCTGCAGTCATGAATTATTCAAATTAGTTACATAAAAGAATAGATCCAAATCTATAAAAACAAAATTGTACTAAAATATATAATATTATATGTTTATATTGTGTATCTACCATGTGGATTTCAATAAATTTTTATTTTCAATTTTATGTTTTTTATTTCCTATGATTTTTAAAGATTCAACCAAAATAAATAAAAAAATAAAAAGACAAATTCGCCTTCAAAACCACTTATAACAGGGTGAGGGAGAAAAAATGCATGCTTTCAATAGTTGAAGTAGGTAGTTTGCCTGGTTTTGGTTTTGAAGTTGAGGGAAAAAATATACTTTCCTAAAAGTTGATGGAGAAAAAGTGGATTTTTTTCTTTTTTGTTTGCGCTGCAAGCATGCTAGCCAAAGGTTTTAGGCCAAATAAAGTATAGCCAAAAGCCCACATAGCCAACTGGGCTGCTGATATTGGGCCAGCGTAGCCCACCGCCCCCAATATTTTTTCTCCGCCTCTCTCGTTTCAACCAGTCTGTCTCTCTCTCTCTCTCTACCTCCGTGCGTCGTGCGTCCAGGCGCGAACCCTAGCTGAGATTAGATTGGAGGCGAGCGCCACCACCGGAGGAGGCGGAGGAAGAGGACGACACGATGCTGCGGGTTGCGGGGAGAAGGCTCTCGTCTTCCCTCTCCTGGCGCCCCGCCGCGGCGGCGGCCAGGGCCCCCCTCGCCGGCGCTGGCGCCCCCGATCGGGACGACGACTCAGCTCGCGGCCGGAGCCAGCCGCGGTTCTCCATCGACTCCCCCTTCTTTGTCGCTGCCAGGGGTAAGCGCGCGCGTCCTTCCGCCTGATTTCCGTGTCTCTGTTTAGATTTGGCTCGGATTGGGATCGGGATCGGGATCCATCGGGCTTGATCTGCGATACGAGGATTCCCAGTTTTGCTAAGTTGCGGATAATTGTTTGGATTCTCGACTCGATGATTGCTTAGTTCTGTTACGAGGCCTTCCTGTTTAGTGATCCATGCTTGGTTCTCGTAGCTTGCTGTACCGTAGCTGTAGCTCTTACGTTGATCGGTCTTGTTAGCACTTTGCCTGACCATTTCATAAGTAAGCGCCTCAACGTGATTGGACGAATTTTGTTACTTTGTTCCCTTGTTTTTAGCCTTTTTTTTTGCTGTTTATACATCCATTTCTT
This sequence comes from Microstegium vimineum, assembly GCA_022036555.1. Classification (NCBI taxonomy): domain Eukaryota; kingdom Viridiplantae; phylum Streptophyta; class Magnoliopsida; order Poales; family Poaceae; genus Microstegium; species Microstegium vimineum. Next base: position 24,548,828 of record CM039131.1, read on the forward strand.
GATGTGCAGCTTTCTAACATAAACGAATGCATCTTGCGCATTGGGTATGCTGATTGTTACTGTGATAATATAAAGAGTGAACATTTCATTGATAGAACACAAAGTCCTGCCTTCTCATGTTGATTTGCGTTGGATGGGAACAAGGACCTCAAGTCTGGAGGATTCCTTGTTGAAACAAGTATACCTTTGAGGTGTGTGGTATATGTTCTGATGGATGCCCTACTTTACCCCAAAAGCCTTGACATTTGTGTTGTTGGGCCTTTGCACTCACCTGTCTTCCCATTACTTGTTATGTTGTACTCCCTCCATCCCAAATTATAAGACATCCCAAGAATCTTGGAGAGTCAGTATCTCAAGTTTTACCAAACTTATATGACAATATAATAACATTTATGATGTCAACTAAGTATCATTAGATTCTTTATCAATTATATTTTTATAATATGCCTATTTGATGTTATAAATCTTTAGAATTTTCTCTATAATTTTTTGTCAAACTTGAGATGCTTTGACTCTCTAAGATTCTTGGAATGACTTATAATTTGGGATGGAGGGAGTAGTGAACTAGTGATCATTCTAATATGGATTAGTCTTGCTACGTGTGACGTGTCATTGTAGTAGTGGACTTTATTTTATTTTATTTTATTTTATTTTAAATTGAGATATATTACTAAAATCTGCAATGTGTTGTTACCATGAGAAACTGTGGTGATTTTTTGCAATCTGAATCGGTCTTGTGAATGATACACTGGGTAAAAGTTTAATTGCTACAAAAAGGGCATATCTAGCTCAAAGCTCTCACACAAGCTGAAATTTTGTAGGCACCGTTACCCTCACTAATTTTTCAAGGAGGCTGATTTGAATCCAGGAACTCCATGAAACAAATGACAGACTCTTAGGCCTGCCCTTTGTATATGGCTAAAATATGAACTTTAAACCGCAAGGTTTGTTAGCACCAGAGAGCTTCCCCTTTCTTTACACCTACGCTGCTCCCAATTTCTGCACATCTCATCCTATAAAGTCTCACTAAGGTGTAGTATTTATATAGATTATCTGTTTCATATTCTCCATTAACTAGCATCTATTCACCCAGTTTATTTGTAGCTTCTCATATAAATGAGCATTTGGAGTAACTAGAGAACACACATAATATATAAGGAAGATCAGAAATGTACATGAGAACTATGTGTACTAATGGTGGGAAGAGAAACATATGTATATTTAGATGCTTGAGAGGTGGTGCATCGACTTTATGATATCTTGGCTACAAAGATCCTTCATCGGTGGAAGTTGAAACAGCGAGCTAGTATTGTTGTGTCATGTCGTCTTGAGTAGTAGGGCCGAAGTAAATTTCTTTTAACCATACAAACACTCCCACCTAGATCCCTCAGACCACAATGGTAACCCTTCGCCGTTTGACCTCCTTGGGTGATGATGGGGTTCTTTTGCTAAAAAAACAACATTTCATGGTTGCAGACTTGCAGCATCATCTCCCATTTCTCCAATATATGTTTTTTTTATTCTTTTTCTATACATACAGCTCTCCCATACATTTCTGATCCTTCTTACATGCTACAAGTCTACAAGTTTGTATTTTATCTAATACTAAATCTTTTCAATTTCTGCAAGAAGTTGAAACTAAATTTGGTGAAAATTAGGCTGTTAAATTGTGCTTTGGTTGAGCAAACAAATGGTCTGTAAAGAACTAGTTTTACATTTTTGTCAGTATATTTAGAGGATGCTTAGATCAATGATCTCCTCAACTTAATTTATAAAGAAAGTGATATTAATTGAGTTATTAAGAAGCTCTCTGGTGCTAACAATACTTGTATGCAGCTTCAGATTTAATCGATATTCCTCAGTTTCCTTTTTTTTTCTCTTGAAATGCAGGATAGCTGCGCATCACTATATTAAGAAGATAAAAATGGTACAAGAATTCATACAAAGCAACACAAAACCACACACACACACACACACACACAACTTCACTGCTGCTCCTCAATTTTCTTTTGAATGATTTGACTCTTAATTGAATGACTTGTGTTGCTGTCCAGAGGCCCTCTTCGTAGTAAGTATATTCCCTTGGTTTTAAAATGTTGGTAACATTTTGGTAAATTGATCCTCTTCGTAGTAAGTATATTCCCTTGATTTTAGAATGCCGGTAACAGTTTGGTAAATTGATGGTGATTGGTGAATTTGGTTACTATCATGACAGTGCTGTGCTATTACATTAATTTGATGGTACAATTACGGACCTAGTCCAAAATGAAAACTATCTGAACTTCTGATTTTGCAGCATTTGTCATTTTCTTTATGTCTAATTTTACTGCTTGGATGGTTTCCCTTGTTTCCTTATGTTCTAGAGACCTACATATGCCTGCCCTTTCTTTTGCCATGTCATCTTTGGTGATTTACTAATATATTATGTGCTGCGAAATGACAGTCCAGTTGGCAAAGACCACAACAGTGGGCACTGTCCTAAAGGTTAAAGAAATAATTTATGGTGCTGGGCTGCTGGCTTATTTTAAAAATATTCCTCATATTTTTCAGTTTATTTAAAAACAGTTGAGATCTAGTGCGGTGCCTCTTATAACCAAGATCAACATTATGCCAAGCAAAAGAATACTGAAGCATGGTTTTTGAGGCGTTGAGGCATACCTCAGGCAACTGCAGGACGCCACAGGCTTACCTAGGTTCACCTAGAAGGCGCCTGGGCGTCCAGGCATACCCCCAGCACCACGGGACACCGCAACACCTCAAAAACCATGTACTGAAGCACATGTGGTTCCTTCATGTTCCAACTTTATGGGACACATATTACTCAGTGTTGGCATTCAATTACATGAAATGCTTCACTGGATGATCCTAATGTTGTCAATGCCATCTATCTTTTACTTGTCTGGAGGTTGAATGCTCTGTTATCATTGTTATTTGCTTATATCTGAACTTGAGTCGTGTGACAGTTTTTTCTTACTCTGTTATGTAGGTTTCTCTTCGACTGAAACACTTGTCCCAAGGGACCAAGATGCTGGCCTAGCTCACCTCCCATCAACTGTGGCTGCTGTGAAGAATCCTAACCCTAAGGTGGTTTATGATGAGTACAACCATGAAAGATATCCTCCTGGAGATCCCAGCAAGCGAGCCTTTGCTTACTTTGTCCTGAGTGGCGGGAGGTTCATATATGCATCACTGCTGCGTCTCCTCGTATTGAAGTTTGTCCTGAGCATGTCAGCAAGTAAGGATGTGCTTGCCCTTGCTTCAATCGAGGTAGACCTCTCCAGCATTGAGCCAGGGACCACAGTAACTGTGAAGTGGCGTGGAAAGCCTGTCTTCATCAGACGCCGGACGGAGGATGACATCAAGCTTGCCAACAGTGTGGATGTGGCATCCCTGCGCCACCCAGAGCAGGACGTAGAGCGTGTGAAGAACCCTGAGTGGCTGGTGGTCATTGGCGTGTGCACTCACCTCGGCTGCATCCCACTACCGAACGCAGGAGACTTTGGCGGCTGGTTCTGCCCATGCCATGGTTCCCACTATGACATTTCTGGGAGGATCCGCAAGGGCCCTGCACCATTCAACCTTGAGGTCCCAACCTACAGTTTCTTGGAGGAGAACAAACTGCTCATAGGCTAAGAGCTCAAAAACTACCTATCTGTCTATCTACTTCACTCAGGTGAATCCCTGCTGTGCTGTTATATTGTTTCTTATTTTTATGGCTTGGCTAAAATTTTTGCTTCACAAAGATCATTGACATGCCTTGATGGTCGACTGTTATCTGCCAAAGTGCATTTTTCAAGTACAAAATAATGTGATACTGTACTAAAATGTAAGTTGGAAGTCATTTGGAACTTCATTTCTCTGGGATACCATAGGAAGGATATTGGTTACTTCGTTCTGGCACATTATCGTGTCAAGAATAAGCACTCCCTATTTTTTTTCCCCATTCGTTTGTCTGATGTGAAGTCACTGAATGAACTGGTTACTAGTTAGTTTTGCTTTGTATGTGGGGTCGAATTACATGAGCTCGTCTGATTGTTCTCCGTGTTGATGCTACTGTGGAATGACATGTCCTTCCTCTGTTTCCATTACACGTTATTTACGTTCTCTACTGTGCTTCTCCAACTCTGGTGCTTCTTCCTCGTATGACATGCCAGTATGCCACGTTCGCTGGTGTCGGATGCAGCTCCGCTGAGGAGCAGGAGCCTATACAGCCAGGCAAGTATTTCTCTCGCGGTCTCGACACGCGAGGGGCGACTAGTCATTTCATGGAGTGTCATGCACATTAAATAGCACGTCACATCAGCAGTTTGAGTGTTTTGCATATTAAATAGAACGTCACATCAGCAGTTTAGGTGTTTTTGCATGAGAGGAGCAAAGAGAATGAGATCGTTTCATCCCCACGACACTACCTGGGCGACGTTTCCAACGTCGTGAAGCCTGAATGAAACTCGCACTGAGAGGGCTCGCTCGTTTCATGGAGGGAGCAATCGCGGGCTCCGCGAGATGTGAGCACGTCCGCCGCGGCTGGCTCTGCCGACCGTGTGCGTGGGCACCGGCTTCGTCGGCCGTGGGCACGAGCGCGGGCGCCACCGCGTGCCCCGCCGGCCGCGAGCGCAGTCGCGGGCTCCGTGAGCGGAGCGCCGCTGCGTGCTACGCCCGCCGTAGTCGCGGGCTCCGCGAGCCGTGAGCACGGGCGTCGTTGCTTGCTCCGTCGGCCGCGGGCACGGGCGTTGCTGCATGCTCCGACGGCCACAGGCGCGTGCTCTGCGAGCGCTGACGCCGCCGCGTGCTCCGCCCGCCGCAGAGCGCGTCCGCCGTGCTAGTTCTGCTGGCCTTGTGCACGGGCACGGGCTCCGCCGGCCGTGAGCACAAGCGCAGGCGCCACCGCTTGCTCCATCGGCCGCGCAAACACAGGTTCGGCAAGCCACGAGCGAGCCTTGCGCTGGTTACTCCGGCTACGGCACGAGTGCTAGCTGTGTGGCCAGGAGCGCAAGGGGAAAAGAAGGGAGAGAGAAGTGTGGGACCCATTAAATATTAAAATAATGCTTGGAACTCTGCAACGAAACTGTACACTGAGGGACGTGGCTTTTGTAAAAGCTGCTACTTTGAAAAGGCTGTTGTAGCATAGTTAAAAGCCCGTTTGATTTGGATGTTGTGGCTTTTGAAAAAACTCCCCTCACTTACGAATGGACCTCACGTGTCATTGGCATCCTTTTCTTCTTCCTACCCGTCATCTCCTTACTCTCTCTCGGCAAGTCCAGAGCAGGGGCAGACGGGTCTCGCGCCGCCGGGAAGGCCAGAGGAGGGGCATCCAGGCCCGCCGCCGCCGGGAGGCCGGAGGAGGGGCGTCGCGGCGGAGCCCGTGCCCACGGCTCCTGCCCGCGGTGGAGCCTGGCCGGGAAAGGGGACGCCGGCCGCCATGGCACGTGGAGGCGCCCGCAGGGGAACGCGTAGAGGCCGGAGTCCCTACTGAAAGGTCCTATCCAAGGCTAGAGGGGGGTGAATAGCCTAAATTCTGAACTTAAAACAAACTCAACAACAAGTTAGACAAAGAGGTGGCGAAGCTTAACTAGCAATAGAAAACTAAGGAATACAAAGCCTCCTAACACAGTTGCTATCCTAATATAGCTCTAATCACAACCAAAGTCTACTCAAGTCTAGTGGCCCTCTAGGCACAACCTAATATACTACTTGCAAGTATGAAGAAAGTAATGCAAAGATGGGAGGAGTGATTTTACCACCGAGTAGAGGATTGAGCCAATCACAATGAGATCACCAAGATCACCAATCAATCACAAGGATGAGCCAAGAGGTTGACACTTGATTTTTCACCAAGGTTCACTAGTTTGCCCACTAGCTACGTCCTTGTTGTGTCGACTCACTTACTTGGAGGTTCAAGAGCTAATTGGCATCACACGCCAAACCCGTCACGGGTGCCTCACAACCAACACAAGATAAGGGCTCTCCAAGACACGTGCAATCCACTAGAGTTACCTTTGCGATCTCCCGCGGGGAAGGCACGAGAACCCCTCACAATCTTCACTTGTGGTCGACAAAGCACAATCACCAAGCTTCTCGAATCCACACCGCTTGCTCCAAACCGTCTAGGTGAAGGCAATCACCAAGAGTAACAACAAACTAGCAGCGGTATCAACTCCCAAGTGCCACTAAGATGAATCAATTCATGCAATGCACTTGATCACTCAACTCACTCAAATGGATTATCAAAATCAACTAAGAGATGAGTGGGAGTGTGTGTGGTTTGCTTACAAGAGTATGCAATAGCCAAATGTGCAAGAGTGGTTCCTTGAACCAACCACATACCCTTATATAGCCTCCACAAAGAAACTAGCCGTTTTCCCCTTTTTGGAGCTGCAAAACGTGACCACCGGACCACTTTTGGTCACCACCGTCGGACCATAGCAGGTGGTCCGACGCTTTGAAAGTCGACCGTTGGCGCGCTGATCAGTCACCGTCGAACCACTTACCTTGGTACGGACCTTGGTCCGGAGCTTGGTCCGACGCTTTCGCCTCAGCCAAAGTCTGATTCCAGTAAGCACCCTAGCTCCAGACCTCACCTCCGGACTAGGCCACCGGACCATACCGAGTAGTCCGGAGCCTCCTCCGAGTCTTGGACAAAACATGCAGTAAGCACTTGAGCTCCGGACTACCCTGTCGGATGTGAGCACCGGACCATGCAGACTGGTCCGACGCCTCCTTGATCTTCTGCTGAGCTTCTGACCGAGCCTCCAGACCACTCTTCTATGGTCCGGAGCTCCTCTTTGCCACTGGTCCGACGCTTTACTGCCTGAACTCCAGTGCTGGGAGCAACCACCGGACCACTTGCCTTGGTCCGGTGCTTCCATGCAAACTGGTCCGGAGCTTCTATCTTGCTCTGAATTTCCTTCTCTTTGCTTCCCTTGATCTCATGTGCCACCACCAAGTGTTTCACTGACTTGTGCATGTGTGTGGCATATTTTAACAAGTTTTACAAGGTTGCTCATTAGGTTTTAGATGCAATGCAATGGATGATCACCTAATGACACTTGATAGGTGTAATCACTAACTATTTTCCCCTCTTAATAGTACGGTTACCTATCCTAAATGTGATCACACCCACTAGGTGTATTGATCATCAAAATAGAAAAGCCCTATTTTATCTTTGCCTTGAAAAGCTTTAGGGACTCCTCTTCTCTTCCTCTCCTAGTGCGAGCTTCTAGATAGCTTTCTCCTTAGCCTCCATCTTGCTCCATCACTTGGTTCATCTTGAAAGATCTCTATTATTTTGGGTAATTGATGAAACCTAAGTACTAACCTAGCTCTAAGTGATTGAGTAGGATAAGTACACCAAGGTGAAGAAAAGGAGACAAGTGATGGAGCAAGGTGGAGGCTAAGGAGAAATGCCAAAAGAGCTCACACATGGAGAAGAAGAGAAGAGGAGGAAACCCTAAGCTATTCAAGGCAAAGGTATTGCTAGGGGTTTTCTTTTTGGTGATCAAGACACCTAGTGGGTGTGATCACATTTAGGATAGGTAACCATACTATAAAGAGGAGAAAATAGTTAGTGGTTACACCTATCAAGTGCTATTAGGTGATCATCCATTGCATTGCATATAAAACCTAATGAGCAACCCTTGTAAAACTTGTTAAAATATGCCACACACATGCACAAGTCAGTGAAACACTTGGTGGTGGCACATGAGATCAAGGGAAGCAAAGAGAAGGAAATTTAGAGCAAGATAGAAGCACCAGACCAGTTGTGCTGGAAGCACCGGACCAAGGCAAGTGGTCCGGTGGCTGCTCCCAGCACTGGAGTCCACGTAGTGAAGCGTCGGACCAGTGGCGAAGAGGAGCTCTGGACCATAGACGAGTGGTCTGGAGGCTCGGTCAGAAGCTCAGCAGAAGATCAAGGAGGCGTCAGACCAGTCTGCATGGTCCGGTGCTCACGTCCGACGGGGTAGTCCGGAGCTCAGGTGCTTACTGGATGTTTTTGTTCAAGTCTCGGTCGAGGCTCCGAACCACCCTGCATGGTCCGGTGGCCTCGTCCGGAGGTGTAGTCCGGTGGTCGGTGGCTGTCACACCCAAATTTCAAGGACGAAAAAGGATGCGTAACATTATGTGTGTCCAGGAAGCAATCCACACATAAGTTCACAAATTACATAGTACCATTACAGAGTTTAATACATAGCGTGCATAGGTCCATTACATAAATAAATAAATAAATAAAACAACGGAAGATACATCTAGCTCTCATGGAACTCCATCTCACGGGAAGGTCAACTGGTTGACCAAGCCTAGAAATCTTCAGGGTAGTCCTCATAGCCTCCTGCTTCTGTTACCCATCCAGGATTTTTATACAATTGATTGAAAAGTAAAACAAGTGTAAGTACTCTTTGTACTTAGCAAGCTAACATGGGGTTATGAAGCTCAAAAAGGTTGACACTGGCTTACTGCGTTTAGCACTTTTAGTTTGTCAAAGTTTTATTATTAAGTGACATCAAGTTATGCTTAAGCCCCAAATGATCCCACTTACATCATTGCCAAGATTAAGAAGAACATAAACATCATCATTATGGTGGCAATAGGAACATAAAGATTGGTCAAGTTAATGATAATTAAACCGTCAGTTTTCCGGGCCGCTCGTATCCGTGAGCACGGCTGATTATATCAGTTTTAACACTCTGCAGAGGTTGTGCATCTTTACCCGTGAGTCGTGATGCCCCGAATGCCCGGGTTAATTACTCCTATAAACACTGCCAAGGTGAGTGGGCGGGGTTCACTATGAAACCTTTCATAGTACCTCGTCTAACAAGATTAGGGCCGCTAGGATTGGCAAGGGGCGATAGAGCCCCCCTTCCGAGTAGCATAAAGACCGCAGCCTACGCTCAAACCCGGACAGAGGCCGCACTATAATCAGCTCGGCAAGAGCCTAATGCGCCCTTTCGGGTAACCGCTAACGAGCTAGAAAAGAGTCTATTACTAGGTTAAAGCTAGAGCCATGTAGCTCTCACGGTTGCACTGTCAGTCCCAACTTTTGCCAACAGTGAGTTGTTATAAAAGGTTATGTTCCAATTGCCGTAAATAGGTTCACCAATTCATTCAAAGTAATAACATTTGGCAGGGATCAGGTATCATTTCATATAGCACTAGCCATCTACCCATATGCATAACCCGTAGGACACAAGGTAAATGATTTCAATACTATGGAATATACTACGGGTATCAAATTAAACACATGCATATGAAATCATGATTATGGTGAATAGGATAACAAGGTAGGTCCCATGCTAACTTGTCTTGGTTCTCAAACTCTTGCTGGTCCTGCTGCTGGTCGTAGTTTTCCTGATCACAACCAAACTCCTCACCGTCTGAACTCGATCACCGCAAAGCAACAACATACATTCCAATTGCATTAGAACAGTACATCAGCAACAGTAAACAGAAGTAAAAGGTTTGTAAAAAGGTACTACGCACTGCTACGAACATTTCAACGCGAATTTCACGAAAATCGGATTTCAAACGTGAAAGATATGAATTAATCTAGTTCTCTAACAGCATATTCATTAATTAAACTTAACATCGAAATTTAAATGTTACAAACAGAACTAAACAGAGAGTTTAACATAAAGATAATTTTGTTATGAATCTAAAGCAACTCGAATCGTTCAAAACATAGTTAAAACTTAGATTTTATAAGCTTTTGAAAATGGATGGCAAAACTGAAATTAATTTGAAATGGATTTGAATTAAACGAATTTCTTATTTTCTAAAATTGAAAAAGGACGAGGACTGCGGGTTTGTTTCTAGAAAGGTCGGGGTCTCTTTAACAAAACAACCGGCGAAGGGGTAAGTTCTAATCTTGACCACAGATTGAAGATCGGATGGCTCAGAAAGGATCAGAGGGAGGGAGAGAAAGGCCTGCCGGCCAGAACAGAGGAGCTGCCCAGCTCCACAGCGGCCGCCACCGCCAGCAACAGAGAAAGGTCGCCGGACTGCACGGCAAACGGGCATCCGACCTCGGTTTGGTAATCCGAGACCATGGGGAAGTAGAGGGGAATGAGGCGAACACAACTATGCTAACAATTGAAAATGGGGATGAAGGGAAACCATGCGCGACCATGGCTAGCGGCGGGGTGGTCGACGGCTCGCGCGGACACCTCGTTCTAGACCTCGATTCAGCAGAAAAATGGCAGGGGAAGTGACAAGAGATCAAGGCGAACATCATGGTGGCGCTAATCGAATGCGGAGAGGACGGGAACGACGAACGCCACAGAAGCCGAGACCGGCGGCGTACGGTGCACGAGGGTGGACTCGCTAGGTCCCCGATTAGCCAAAGTGGCGGCACAAGAAGGGAGAGGGATACGTTGCGATGCTCACTGAGACGGATTGGAGGCGGGAGACTTCCCTGGTCCAACGGTCAACGTGTTTCGGTGGTTGGCGTTGAGCGTGCACGGCGGACAGCGAGCTTCGCGTTCTCTGTTCTGCGGCCACCGACGACTAAACAGGGGCGGGATTAGGATGATGACGTTTGTCGCAAAGGCGCGAATTCGGAACGGAGCTTACCGAGGCGGATTAGGGCTTCGGTGGACTTCTCTGCGACAGCGGCGGCGCTATGCGTTCGGGAGAGCAGAGGGAAACGTAAGGAGGGAGTAGGGATGCGCTCCTCTTTGTAGCACCTGCTGCAGAGTACTGGATGCACGGGGTCCGTTTCAACGTTGTGGCGAGTCTCACGGGAGAGGGAGCGGCCGACGCGGCGGTTGCGGCTTGCGGCGCTGCGCTCCGAACGACGCGGGAGGAAGAGGAAAGTGCTGACGAGTGGGGCCAAGTCAGCAGTGAGAGGGAGGGCGCTGCTTACTGTGGCAACTGGGCCGGCCTGCTGGGCTGCGCCAAGGGAGAAAGAGAGGGAAAGGAGGGAGTGGGCTGGGCCACTCGGGCTGAAGCAGGAAAGGGAGGGAGAGAAGGAAAGGAATTGCTTTTCTTTTTTTCTTTTTCCAAAATACTTTCCAAAACCTTTTTAAAATAAATTGAATTCATTTGAAAGTTTCTTTGCAACCACAGGCATCACAAAAATAATATGCAGCAGCATGTATGCACATTCATGTTACTAAACTTGGAGTTGATTTTAATTCAATAAATTATATTATTTCTCTAAATGAAATGCTCACACAATTCGTTAATAAACATTTTCTACTATTTTAAATGCGAGCAAATTTGTGGGTGTTACAATTCTACCCCCCTTAAAAGGAATCTTGTCCTCGAGATTCAGACGAACTTACTCAAACAGTTGCGGATAAGACTTTCTCAGGTCTTCTTCTCTTTCCCAAGTAGCCTCATCTTCCGTGTACCGATTCCATTGAACCTTGCACATCTTTATAACACGGCTCCTAGTAAACCTTTCTGCTGTTTCTAAGATTCTTATCGGGTATTCTTCATATGTGAGATCTTCCTTTATAGTAAGCTCTTCTAGAGGTATATGCTCCTCAGGTACCCTTAAACACTTCTTCAACTGAGACACATGGAAAACATCATGTACTCCTGACAAATTCTCAGGTAACTCTAACTGATAAGCTACCTCTCCTCGTCTCTCGAGGATTTTGAATGGTCCAACATATCTTGGAGCTAGCTTTCCTTTCATATTGAACCTCTTTACACTTCTCATTGGAGACACTTTCAAGTACACATGATCTCCAATCTCGAATGACAGACCCCTTCTGCGGGTGTCTGCATAGCTCTTTTGGCGGGATTGTGCAACTCTTAAATTATCTCTTATTTTTATTACTTGCTCCTCTGCATCTCGAAGAATATCTGGTCCAAACACTTGAGTCTCTCCGGTTTGGTTCTAGAATAAAGGAGTTCTACATTTGCGCCCATACAGAGCCTCATTTGGTGCCATTTTAGACTATTCTGATAACTGTTGTTATAAGAAAACTCAGCATAGGGCAAACTCTTGTCCCAACTAACACCATGGTGTAAAGTACATGCTCTCAACATATCTTCCAATATTTGGTTTGTCCTTTCCGTCTGTCCACAGTCTGAGGATGGTATGCTATACTGAAAGTCAATTTTGTTCCCAAGGATTCATGTAATTTTTGCCAGAACTGTGATGTGAATTGGGTACCTCTGTCAGATACAATCTTCTTAGGGACTCCATGTAAGCATACTATCCTTTCCTTATATAGCTCTGCTAGTCTTGCGCCTGAGTAGTTAGTCTTCACTGGTAGGAAGTGAGCAACTTTAGTCAAGCGGTCCACGATTACCCAGATCGAGTCATATCCTCTCTGTGTACGTGGCAAACCGACAATAAAGTCCATTCCTACTTCTTCCCATTTCCACTCAGGTATTTTCATTGGCTGAAGTAAACTGGCAGGTCTTTGGTGTTCTGCTTTCACTCTCTGACATGTGTCACATAGGGCTACATATTCTGCTATATCCCTTTTTAAGCCATACCACCAATACTTCTCTTTTAGATCTAGGTACATTTTGGTACTTCCAGGATGTATAGAGTAAGCAGAATCATGTGCTTCTCGAAGTATAGCATCACGGATAGACTTTACTTCAGGAACACATATTCTCTTTCCAAACCACAAAGTACCATCGCCATCCATCCTGAAACCTGGTGCTTTCCCTAGCACTATATTTTCTGCTATATCTTTCAGTCTCTCATCTTCCAACTGACCCTTACGTATATCTTGTTCTAGAGTAGGTTCTATGGTCATCTCCACGATATTAATGGTGAATCCCGAGTTAAGATATTCCACATCAGCACACAACTTGGAAGGCATAAGCTTCATTCTTAATGCATTAACATAACTCTTCCTGCTAAGTGCATCAGCCACTACATTTGCCTTGCCTAGATGGTAATGCACTTCCAACTCATAATCTTTGATCAGTTCTAGCCAGCGACGCTGTCTTAGATTCAGATCTGACTGAGTGAAAATATATTTCAAACTCTTATGATCTTTATAGATATCACACTTATGCCCTATTAGATAATGTCTCCATATCTTTAGAGCATGTACTACTGCTGCCAATTGTAAATAATGAGTAGGATAATTCAGCTCATGCTTCCTCAACTGCCTGGATGCATATGCCACAACTTTCCCTTCTTGCATAAGCACACATCCAAGGCCTAGACGAGAGGCATCACAGTAGATTGAGAAACTCTTGTTCAGATCTGGTAGTGTCAGTACTGGGGTTGTGGTCAACCTTTTCTTCAATTCTTCAAATTTTGTTTGACATTTGTCAGACCACACAAACTTGGCACTTTTCTCTAGCAGGGCTGTCATTGGTTTAGCTAGTTTTGAAAACCCTTCAATGAACCTCCTGTAGTATCCAACCAAACCCAGGAAACTACGAATTTCGGTCACATTGGTTGGAGGGTTCCAGTTTAGAACATCATCAGTTTCTCTGAGCTTCTGCAAGACCATCCTCAGATGTTCAGCATGCTCCTCTTTAGTTTTAGAGAAGACTAGAATGTCATCTATGAACACTACCAGAAACTTATCCAAAAACTCCATGAACACCTTGTTCATCATGTACATAAAGTACGCAGGTGCATTAGTTAGCCCAAAGGACATGACTATGTACTCATATAGCCCATATCTTGTGGTAAAGGTTGTCTTAGGTATGTCTGCCACTCAGATTTTTAATTGGTGGTATCTAGAGCGGAGATCAATTTTAGAGAACACACAAGCACCTTTCAACTGGTCAAACAAGTCATCTATTCTAGGCAAGGGATACTTATTCTTGATTGTAACTTCATTAAGAGACCGATAATCCACACACATTCTCCTAGTACCATCTTTCTTATCCACAAATATAACTGGTTCTCCCCAAGGTGAAGAACTAGGGCGGATAAAACCCTTTTCTTGTAACTCACTAATTTGTTTCTTAAGTTCTTCTAATTCTTTTACTCCCATTCTATATGGTCTTTTAGCTATGGGTGCAGTACCAGGTAGAAGTTCAATAAGAAACTCAACACCACGATCAGGTGGCATACCTGGCAATTCATCGGGGAACACATCCGGAAATTCCTCTACCACATGTTCCTCATCAAAAGTATCTTCAGATAACTGGTTCAGAGTGGCTTTTGGTGGTGCTTGCATTTCTACCTCAACACACATTCTACCCCCATTAGGTGGTGTCACAACAACAGGTCTTTCCTGACACTGAATCACAGCTCGATGTTGTTTCATCCAATCCATTCCCACAATAAGATCTATTTCAGCTGTTGGTATCACAACTGGACTCACTTCAAAGTCTACCCCCCTTAGGGTAAGTCTAGTGGAAGGACTCCAAACAGAAGCTGATATGCTACCCCCCCGGTGAATTTACTTGCATACGGTTTTTCATGGCACGTAAAGATATACTATGCATTCTAACAAAAGCCTCAGATATGAAAGAATGTGAAGCACCAGAATCAAAGAGTACGGTAGCGGGGAATGAGTTGACATTAAACGTACCCATCATAACCTCAGGTGCCTCCTGAGTGGTTTCAGCGGACACATGGTTCACTCTTCCAGTGTTTGGGGGTGGCTGGTACCTTTCTTTCTGCTGGTTGTTCTGGTTCTGGGGTGCCTGCTGGTTCGGCTTCTCAGGGCAATTGTAAGACAGATGCCCTTCTTTCCCACAACGGAAACACTTGTTGCTATTACTGTTGTTGCTGTTGTTGGGGTTATTGTTCCTCACTGCAGTAGCATTTGGGTTCCCTTGGCGCTGAGCTTGGTTAGAGGCCTGCTGAGGTGGGCGCTGGCCTCCATACTGCTGTTGACCTTGAGGGCGCTGTTGGAACTGGTTGCGCTGAGGAAACTGACCTTTGTTCCACTGGTTAGTCTGTCCTTGGCTCCTATGCTAGAAACTCTATTGTGGGTAAGGCCGGGAGCGAGTGTTGCTGCCCGAAGCCTGACCCTGTAGCTTCCTCTTCTTGGCTTCCATCTCACGATGCTTGTTATCGATCACAATAGCGCGATTCACAAGCGCCTGATAGTTGGGGTACACATTTGACATGAGCTGGAGCTGAAGACCATCATAGAGTCCCTTAAGGAACCTACGCTGCTTCTCACTATCCACAACCACTTCATGGGGAGCATAGCGTGACAACTGAGCAAACTTGTCACGGTACTCAGCCACTGTCATTGAGCCTTGCTTGAGAGATGTGAACTCTTCTTGCTTCAATTCTATCAGACCTTCAGGGATGTGGTATGATCTGAAATTCTCTCTAAACTCCTGCCAGCTGACATCAGGAACATCATTAGGACGTCCATACTGGAATGATTCCCACCAATCTTGGGCTGCCCCTTGCAGTTTTCCTGAGGTATACAACACCTTTTCCATGTCATTGCATTGTGCAATGTTCAACTGCTTCTCCACTGCACATAGCCAATCATCTGCATCTAAAGGATCGGATGCGTGGGTGAAGACGGGAGGTTGTCCCTTCATGAACTCTCCTCTTTTGTCCCTAACTTGGACTAGAGGTAGAACTCCTATAGACTCGTTGTCCAAGCGCTGCATCATGGCCTGCATCAGTTGTGCTTGTATACCCATTAACTGTTCCACTGACACACCAGGCGGTGGCGGTGGCGGGTTGACAGGAGCTCCACGTCCACGGCCACGTCCACAACCACGAGCTCTAGAACCTTTGCCGTCCATCTGTTATTCAGAAAAGATGCAAGGTTTAGGAAAGATTGTAATGCTTATAACATGTTGGTGTCATAAATAGAACAAAACTGAACTTTTCTGGACATGATGATACAACAGTAGTGCAGTAAAATGCTTATAACTCGAGTTACAGAACTCAAACAAAAATTCTGATTATATGGATGGAAAGGTCAGAAAGTCCTCTACAACTTTCGTGTTCATTTGATTTTCAGATTCTGTAGCCAAATTAGTCAAAAACGGGAAACAAACAGATCTGTTCAGGTTCACAGACTGCGCAGTAAGACCAACTTGCAACAGCAATATCTCTTAGCTCATAACAGATATGGGGTTGATTCATGCGGCGTTGGAAAAGTACAGAAGTCTAGTTTCTGGTGTAAAAGTTTCATCAACATAGATTTTACGGATCTGTAGATTTACTGCAAAGAACAGGTACTTCTCCAGAAAAACAGCATAGCAGATATATGACAAGATCAACCCAACTGATATTATCAAGCATTAAACTTAATGATCCAACTTGTGAGACTTGTGGACAGGACCACAATTTCCCACAGTAACAAACAAGCAAAGATACAAATAAAACAACTTCATAATCATAAACATAAAAGACATCAAGTTCATCAAACACACAAGACTAAGACAGACTCGCACTACTACGCTTATTACAAAGAGGGAAAACTTCATCTTCTAAGGAGCTTCATCGGTCATGATGGTGTTAGGTGGCTTCTTCTCAAACATTGAGGCCATGTTCAGCTGGGCCCTCAACTCATCCACCATCTTCTGGAAACGAGCTACAGTCTCCTGCTCATCACACAACTCTTCCTGCAAGGTCTCATTCGCTCCTTGGAGTTCATTGACATGCCTGACAGTGATGTCCAGAGCAGAGACAGGATCATGTGGGTTCTGGATAGACCATGTGCCATACCTAGTGTCATAGCGTGGCAGAAACCTATAGGCATCGTCCCACATAGCTGTGTAGCGACGACCATGGTAGTAGATGTAGGCCTGCTGAGCTGCATCCTCCATGTTGTCCCTGTCCTGAGCCCTCTTGGCTATGTGGTTGTGGACAGTCTCCACCTTCTGACTATCATGGGCTCCATTCCACACCGAGACAACCACCTGTGCCTTCCAGTAGCTAGCTTCATGAGGGTGAGAAAACTCAAAAACTAAGTACCTCACGGTGGTGTCCATATCCGGATAGTAGTCCTCCAACACCTTGAGAAACTGGTTGTGGTAGTACGCCGCAGGAGGAGGATACTTGTAGTGCTGCTCCTCTGTCCACCCAGGTTGTTCCTCCTCTGGTCCACCCAAGGAGGGAGTGGGAGCTGGTGGCGTAGCTGTAGCAGGTACTGGTGAGGGAACTGGTGCAGGAGTCGGTGATGGCAGAGGGGTCGGTGCAGGAGCTAGTGCAGGAACTGGTGGTGCAGGGTTCACATCCATCCACTCTTGTTCATCCTTTGTGTTGACATCCTCCATCAACACTTGCTCCTCCTCAGGGTCCTCCTCAGGCTCGGACACCATCTCATCATCGGAGATGTCCACTACTGGCTGGGACGTCTGAGGCGTGAACTGGGACAGGTAGCTACTAGTACTCAAGCGGCGAGACCTCGTGACAGGCGGCATCTATAGAATGTTGTTTAAACTTAATTAGAACAACATTTTAAGTAATGGAATAAAGACATAGAAGCATAAATAATTTTATAAATAACAAGAGTAAGATAGTAAGCAATAAATGAGAAGCAAAGGAACCTAAAACGACCATTTCTACCTAGGCTTGCGTCCTACAGTCAACTCAAGCTTTGATACCAATTTGTCACACCCAAATTTCAAGGACGAAAAAGGATGCATAACATTATGTGTGCCCAGGAAGCAATCCACGCATAAGTTCACAAATTACATAGTACCATCACAGAGTTTAATACATAGCGTACATAGGTCCATTACATAAATAAATAAATAAATAAATAAAACAACGGAAGATACATCTAGCTCTCATGGAACTCCATCTCACAGGGAAGGTCAACTGGTTGACCAAGCCTAGAAATCTTCAGGGTAGTCCTCATAGCCTCCTTCTTCTGTTACCCATCCGGGATTTTTATACAATTGATTGAAAAGTAAAACAAGTGTAAGTACTCTTTGTACTTAGCAAGCTAACATGGGGTTATGAAGCTCAAAAAGGTTGACACTGGCTTACTGCATTTAGCATTTTTAGTTTGTCAAAGTTTTATTATTAAGTGACATCAAGTTATGCTTAAGCCCCAAATGATCCCACTTACATCATTGTCAAGATTAAGAAGAACATAAACATCATCATTATGGTGGCAACAGGAACATAAAGATTGGTCAAGTTAATGATAATTAAACTGTCAGTTTTCCGGGCCGCTCGTATCCGTGAGCACGGCTGATATATCAGTTTTAACACTCTGCAGAGGTTGTGCATCTTTACCCGTGAGTCGTGATGCCCCGAATGCCTGGGTTAATTACTCCCATAAACACTGCCAAGGTGAGTGGGCGGGCTTCACTATGAAACCTTTCATAGTACCTCGTCTAACAAGATTAGGGCCGCTATGAACCAAACTCCTCATCGTCTGAACTCGATCACCGCAAAGCAACAACATACATTCCAATTGCATACATATAAAGCAAACAAGGACAGTACACCAGCAACAGTAAACAGAAGTAAAAGGTTTGCAAAAAGGTACTACGCACTGCTACGAACATTTCAACGCGAATTTCACGAAAATCGGATTTCAAACGTGAAAGATATGAATTAATCTAGTTCTCTAACAGCATATTCATTAATTAAACTTAACATCGAAATTTAAATGTTACAAACAGAACTAAACAGAGAGTTTAACATAAAGATAATTTTGTTATGAATCTAAAGCAACTCGAATCGTTCAAAACATAGTTAAAACTTAGATTTTATAAGCTTTTGAAAATGGATGGCAAAACTGAAATTAATTTGAAATGGATTTGAATTAAACGAATTTCTTATTTTCTGAAATTGAAAAAGGACGAGGACTGCGGGTTTGTTTCTAGAAAGGTCGGGGTCTCTTTAACAAAACGACCGGCGAAGGGGTAAGTTGTAATCTTGACCACAGATTGAAGATCGGATGGCTCAGAAAGGATCAGAGGGAGGGAGAGAAAGGCCTGCCGGCCAGAACAGAGGAGCTGCCCAGCTCCACGGCGCCCGCCACCGCCGGCAACAGAGAAAGGTCGCCGGACTGCATGGCAAACGGGCATCCGACCTCGGTTTGGAAATCCGAGACCATGGGGAAGTAGAGGGGAACAAGGCGAACGCAACTATGCTAACGATTGAAAACGGGGATGAAGGGAAACCATGCGCGACCATGGCCAGCGGCGGGGTGGTCGATCTTGTTCTAGACCTCGATTCAGCAGAAAAACGGCAGGGGAAGTGACAGCAGATCAAGGAGAACATCATGGTGGCGCTAATCGAACGCGGAGAGGACAGGAACGACGAACGCCACGGAAGCCAAGACCGGCGGCGTACGGTGCACGCGGGTGGACTCGCTAGGTCCCCGATTAGCCAAAGTGGCAGCACAAGAAGGGAGAGGGATACGTTGCGATGCTCACCGAGACGGATTGGAGGTCGGAGACTTCCCTGGTCCGGCGGTCAACGTGTTTCGGCGGTCGGCGTCGAGTGTGCACGGCGGACGGCGTGCTTCCCGTTCTCTGTTCTGCGGCCACCGACGAGTAAACAGGGGCGGGATTAGGACGATGACGTTTGTCGCAAAGGCGCAGATTCGGAACGGAGCTTACCGAGGCGGATTAGGACTCCGGTGGACTTCTCTGCGACGGCGGCGGCGCTATGCGTTCGGGAGAGAAGAGGGAAACGTAAGGAGGGAGCAGGGATGCGCTCGTCTTTGTAGCACCGGCTGCAGAGTACTGGATGCGCGGGGTCTGTTTAAACATCGTGGAGAGTCTCACGGGAGAGGGAGCGGCCGACGAGGCGGTTGCGGCTTGCGGCGCTGCGCTCTGAATGGCGCGGGAGGAAGAGGAAAGCGCCGACGGGTGGGGCCAAGTCGGCAGTGAGAGGGAGGGCGCTGCGCACTGTGGCAACTGGGCCGGCCTGCTGGGCTACGCCGAGGGAGAAAGAGAGGGAAAGGAGGGAGTGGGCTGGGCCACTCGGGCTGAAGCAGGAAAGGGAGGGAGAGAAGGAAAGGAATTGCTTTTATTTTTTTCTTTTTCCAAAACCTTTTTAAAATAAATTGAATTCATTTGAAAGTTGCTTTGCAACCACACGCATCACAAAAATAATATCCAGCAACATGTATGCACATTCATGTTACTAAATTTGGAGTTGATTTTAATTCAATAAATTATATTATTTCTCTAAATGAAATGCTCACACAATTCGTTAATAAACATTTTCTACTATTTTAAATGCGAGCAAATTTGTGGGTGTTACAATGGCTTACTGGACTCTGGGCTCGGCTGAAGCAAAGGCGTCAGACCAGGCGCCGGACCAAGGCGTCGGACCAAGGCGAGTGGTCTGACGGTGGCTGTTTCAGCGCGCCAACGGTCAGATTTCAAAGTGTCGGACCACTCGCTATGGTCCGACGGTGGTCACAGGAAGTGGTCCGGTGGTCACGGTTTGCAGCTCCAAAAAGGGGAAAACGGCTAGTTTCTTTGAGGGGGCTATATAAGGGTATGTGACTGGTTCTAGGAACCTCTCTTGCACATTTTGGCTATTGCATACTCTTGTGAGCAAACCACACACACTCCCACTCATCTCTTTGTTGATTTTGATCATCCATTTGAGTGAGTTGAGTGATCAAGTGCATTGCATGAAGCGATTCATCTTAGTGGCACTTGGGAGTTGATACCGCTGCTAGTTTCTTGTTACTCTTGGTGATTGCCTTCACCTAGACGGTTTGGAGCAAGCGGTGTGGATTCGAGAAGCTTGGTGATTGTGCTTCGTCGACCATAAGTGAAGATTGTGAGGGGTTCTTGTGCCTTCCCCGCGGGAGATCGCAAAGGTAACTCTAGTGGATTACGCGTGTCTTGTAGAACCCTTATCTTGTGTTGGTTGTGAGGCACACGGTGAAGGGTTTGGCGTGTGATGCCAATTAGCTCTTGAACCTCCAAGTAAGTGAGCCGACACAACAAGGACGTAGCTAGTGGGCAAACTAGTGAACCTTGGTGAAAAATCAAGTGTGAACCTCTTGGCTCATCCTTGTGATTGATTGGTGATCTCATTGTGATTGGCTCAATCCCCTACTCGGTGGTAAAATCATTCCTCCCATCTTTGCTCTTACTTATTCATTCTTGCTTAGTATATTAGGTTGTGCCTAGAGGGCTTCTAGACTTGAGTAGGAATTGATTGACCCTAGAGCTATTAGGATAGCAATTGTGATAGGAGGATTCACACTCCTTAGTTTGCTATTGCTAGTTGGGCTTCGCTATATTGTTTACTAACATGTTGTTGAGAATTATTTTAGAATTTCAGTTTAGGCTATTCACCCCCCCCCTCTAGCCTTGGAATAGGACCTTACAGAGCTTCACCACACTTTCATTGTCACAAAGCAATGGGACTTTCTTGAATTGAATTCCATAGTCCTCCAAAGTGGCTTTCATCCACAATAGTTGTGCACAACAACTCCCCGCACTAATGTATTCGGCTTCGGCGATAGAGAGTGCCACACTATTTTGCTTCTTGGATGACCGTGATACTAGTGACCTTCCCAACATTTGACATGTACCACTAGTGCTCTTTCTATCCACTTTGCAACCCGCATAGTCAGAGTCCGAATATCCAATCAATTCAAATCTTGACCCCTTTGGAAACCATAGTCCAACCTCTTGTGTATGTTTTAGATATCTCAATATCCTCTTTGTGGCATTCAAATGACTCTCTCTAGGAGATGCTTGAAACCTTGCACACATGCATACACTAAACATGACATCCAGTCTTGAAGCGGTCACATATAATAAGCTTCCAATCATAGACCGATAGAGTGTTAGATCTACCATCATGCCACTTGAGTCACTATCCAAATGTCCATTAGTCCCCATAGGAGTACTAATTCCTTTAGCTTCTTCTAGCCCATACTTCTTCATCATATCTTTGATGTACTTGCCTTGACTCATAGATGTACCATTCTTCAATTGTTTGATTTGAAGTCCAAGGAAGTAACTAAGTTCACCAATCATTGACATTTCAAATTCATTAGCCATCATCTCTCCAAATTCTTCACAAAAGTCTTGATTTGAAGATCCAAAGATAATGTCATCCACATAGATTTGCAAGATGAACAAGTAATTTCCAATCTTCTTGGTGAAAAGGGTAGTATCAACCAAACCCATCTTGAACCCTTTAGAGAGGAGAAAGCTTCTCAATCTCTCATACCATGCTCTAGGTGCTTGCTTCAACCCATAGAGAGCCTTCTTGAGTTTGAATACATGGCCAGGCTTCTTAGCATCTTCAAAACCGGGTGGTTGCTCAACATACACCTCCTCATTGATATACCCATTTAGGAATGCACTCATGACATCCATTTGGTATATCTTGATATTGTGTGCACAAGCATAGGCCAATAGAATTCTAATTGCCTCTAATCTTGCCACTGGAGCATATGTTTCCCCAAAGTCAAGTCCTTCAACTTGAGAGTAACCTTGAGCTACTAGTCTTGCTTTGTTCCTCACCACTATTCCATCTTGATCTTGCTTGTTCTTGAAAACCCATTTGGTTCCAATGACATTGTGCTTCTTTGGTCTTTCTACCAATTCCCAAACTTGATTTCTTGTGAAGTTGTTGATCTCTTCATGCATAGCATTGATCCAATCTACATCCTTCAAAGCTTCATCAATCTTGGTTGGCTCAAATGATGAGACAAAAGAATAATGCTCACAAAATGAAACCAATCTTGATCTTGTTTGAACACCACTTTGAATGCCTCCAATCACTTGATCTAAAGGATGATCTCTTGCAATGTTGGTAGGTTGGAGTACTTGTATATTGATTTCATTTGGTTGAGATGATGAACTATCTTGAACTTGATCTTCACTTGCATTTTCTTGATCTTGAGTTGGAGAACCCCTAGCTTGATCAATTGGAATGGTTACTTGATCTTCATCTTCATCTTGGACTTGTCTTGGTCTAATGTCACCAATATCCATATCTTTCATAGCATTGACCAACTTGTCACCTCTCACATCATCCAAGTTTTCTTCTTCATCTTGAGAGCCTTGAGTTTCATCAAATTCAACATCATGCACTTCCTCAAGAATGCCACTAGTCAAGTTCCATACTCTATAAGCCTTGCTAGTAGTTGAGTAACCAAGTAGAAATCCCTCATCACATTTCTTTTCAAACTTGCTCAACCTTGTTCCCTTCTTCAAGATATAGCACTTGCATCCAAACACCCTAAAGTAGGCAATGTTTGGCTTTCTTCCATTCAATAGCTCATAGGGAGTCTTCTCAAGCATTCGATGATAATAGAGACGGTTGCTAGAGTAGCAAGCCATATTGATAGCTTCGGCCCAAAAATAATCACTAACATTGTACTCACTTAGCATTGATCTTGCCATGTCAATCAAGGTTCTATTCTTCCTTTCAATTATCTCATTGGATTGAGGAGTGTACTTCGGAGAGAATTGATGGTTGATCCCAAAGTCATCACAAAGATCTTCAATTCTTGTGTTATTGAACTCACTCCCATTGTCACTTCTAACTCTCTTGATAGTTGTTTCAAACTCATTTTGGCACCTCTTGACAAAAGTCTTGAAGATATCAAATGTGTCACTCTTGTCACTCAAGAAGAATACCCATGTGTATCTTGTGAAGTCATATACTATCACAAATTCATAGTTATTGCCACCAATGCTTATGTATGTTGTTGGCCTAAAGAGATCCATGTTCAATAACTCAAAAGCTTTGCTTGTACTCATGATGCTCTTCTTTGTATGAGTGTTGCCAACCTGCTTTCCGGCTTTACATGCACTACATATAGCTTGTCCTTCTCAAATGTGACATCCTTCAAGCCCTTCACTAGATCATGCTTGATTAGCTTGTTCAATTGCTTCATGCCAACATGTCCAAGCCTTCTATGCCATAACCAACCCATGCTAGATCTTGAAATGAGACATGTAGAGAGTTGGGTCTCACTAGCATTGAAATCCACTAGGTAGAGGTTCTCATACCGAAATCCCTTGAAGATCATGTTTGAACCATCTACACTAATGATTTCCACATCCTCCACTCCAAATATGCACTTGAAATCGAGATCACACAATTGGGCAACCGACAATAGATTGAACTCAAGCCTTTCCACTAGAAGCACATTGCTAATGCTTAGATCATTGGAGATAGAAATCTTCCCAAGTCCTTTCACCTTGCCTTTGCCATTGTCACCAAATGTGATACTATCAAAACCTTGAGTGTTATCTTGGTTGATTGAGTTGAACATCCTTCCATCATCGGTCATGTGTTGAGTGCACCCACTATCAAGCACCCAATGCCTTCCTCCGGCTTTGTAATTGACCTACAAGAGAGATCAATTCTTTTTAGGTACCCAAACTTGCTTGGGTCCTCCAAGGTTAGTTACCAAAGATTTTGGTACCCAAACGGACTTCTTGGAAGTCATCCATGGTGCACCAACAAACTTGACATGAACACCATTAGTACCCTTGGAAAGTACATAGACTGAATCAACTCTCATGGAGGATACATCTTGTTTGGCCTTCTTGTTCTTGCATGCTTGCTCATTGTGACCAACTTGCTTGCAACTCTTGCAATAGCTACCGGTGTTCTTCACAAAACGAGTTTTGTGAGAAACAAAGGCGGCCTTGCCTTTCTTGGGGGTATAGCCCAATCCATCTTGTTGTTGTTGTTGTCAAATAGGGGCTTCTTCTCTTTCTTGCCTCTCTTCTTGTGATCATCATCATCCTTGTCACTATTGCAAGGACAATGAGCAATGATATGATCAAAGCTTCCACGCTTGAAGCACTTCCTTGGTTCATCATGATTCTTGAAAGAAGTCTTCTTTCTTCTTGCACCATATCCCTTCTTCTTCATGAATCTTCCAAATTTCCTCACAAAGAGAGTCATCTCCTCTTCATCAAGATCACTAGCACTTTGGTCTTCACTTTCACTAGATTCTTCAATCTTACTCTTGCCCTTGATCTTGCATGATGATGTAGCTTTGAATGCTATGCTCTTCTTCTTCTCATCCTTCTTGTCTTCTTTCTTGACATCTTCTTCCTTGTTCTCCCGATAAGCATCTTGAGTCATGACATCTCCCAAGACTTGATTTGGAGTCATGGTGTCTAGCCCACCTCTCACAATAAAGGTCACAAGTGTGTCAAACTGGGATGGAAGACACCTCAAGAACTTGTGAGAGAAGTCCTTGTCCTCAACCTTCTCACCAAGAGTCGTGAGATCATTGACTAGCACTTGGAGCCGATGAAACATCTTCAGCACATGTTCATCCTCCTTCATCTTGAAGCTTGCAAATTTCTCCTTGAGAATGTATGCCTTAGCTCCCATGACGGCTTGTGTGCCCTCAAATGATTCTTCAAACTTCTTCCAAGCCTCATGAGCACTCTCTAGATTCTTGATTTGCTCAAAGACCTTTTCATCAAGAGCCTCATGGATGGCACTAAGAGCAATGTCATTGTGTTGAAGCTTCTCTTCCTCTTGTGTAGTTGGAGCTTCCACATTTGCAACTTCAAACTTCTTGTCCACCACAAGCCACACCTTCCGGCTAATTGACTTGATGTGTGCGGTCATCTTGACCTTCCAATAGCCATAGTTGGAACCATCAAATCTTGGTGGTTTATTCATGTTGTTGATATGAGCCATGATCACACCGTAGGTTGTTAAGCCTCAAATCAACGGTGTACTAGCTTTGATACCACTTGAAAGGTCCTATCCAAGGCTAGAGGGGGGGTGAATAGCCTAAATTCTGAACTTAAAACAAACTCAACAACAAGTTAGACAAAGAGGTGGCGAAGCTTAACTAGCAATAGAAAACTAAGGAATACAAAGCCTCCTAACACAGTTGCTATCCTAATATAGCTCTAATCACACCCAAAGCCTACTCAAGTCTAGTGGCCCTCTAGGCACAACCTAATATACTACTTGCAAGTATGAAGAAAGTAATGCAAGGATGGGAGGAGTGATTTTACCACCGAGTAGAGGATTGAGCCAATCACAATGAGATCACCAAGATCACCAATCAATCACAAGGATGAGCCAAGAGGTTCACACTTGATTTTTCACCAAGGTTCACTAGTTTGCCCACTAGCTACGTCCTTGTTGTGTCGGCTCACTTACTTGGAGGTTCAAGAGCTAATTGGCATCACACGCCAAACCCGTCATGGGTGCCTCACAACCAACACAAGATAAGGGCTCTCCAAGACACGCGCGATCCACTAGAGTTACCTTTGCGATCTCCCGCAGGGAAGGCACGAGAACCCCTCACAATCTTCACTTGTGGTCGACGAAGCACAATCACCAAGCTTCTCGAATCCACACCGCTTGCTCCAAACCGTCTAGGTGAAGGCAATCACCAAGAGTAACAACAAACTAGCAGCGGTATCAACTCCCAAGTGCCACTAAGATGAATCAATTCATGCAATGCACTTGATCACTCAACTCACTCAAATGGATTATCAAAATCAACTAAGAGATGAGTGGGAGTGTGTGTGGTTTGCTCACAAGAGTATGCAATAGCCAAATGTGCAAGAGAGGTTCCTTGAACCAACCACATACCCTTATATAGCCTCCACAAAGAAACTAGCTGTTTTCCCCTTTTTGGAGCTGCAGAACGTGACCACCGGACCACTTTTGGTCACCACCGTCGGACCATAGCAGGTGGTCCGACGCTTTGAAAGTCGACCGTTGGCGCGCTGATCAGTCACCGTCGAACCACTTCCCTTGGTACGGACCTTGGTCCGGAGCTTGGTCCGACGCTTTCGCCTCAGCCAAAGTCTGATTCCAGTAAGCACCCTAGCTCCAGACCTCACCTCCGGACTAGGCCACCGGACCATACTGAGTGGTCCGGAGCCTCCTCCGAGTCTTGGACAAAACAGGCAGTGAGTACCTGAGCTCCGGACTACCCCGTCGGACGTGAGCACCAGACCATGCAGACTGGTCCGACGCCTCCTTGATCTTCTGCTGAGCTTCTGACCGAGCCTCCGGACCACTCATCTATGGTCCGGAGCTCCTCTTCGTCACTGGTCCGACGCTTGACTGCCTGAACTCCAGTGCTGGGAGCAGCCACCGGACCACTTGCCTTGGTCCGGTGCTTCCATGCAAATTGGTCCAGAGCTTCTATCTTGCTCTGAATTTCCTTCTCTTTGCTTCTCTTGATCTCATGTGCCAACACCAAGTGTTTCATTGACTTGTGCATGTGTGTGGCATATTTTAACAAGTTTTACAAGGTTGCTCATTAGGTTTTAGATGCAATGCAATGGATGATCACCTAATGGCACTTGATAGGTGTAACCACTAACTATTTTCCCCTCTTAATAGTACGGTTACCTATCCTAAATGTGATCACACCCACTAGGTTTCTTGATCACCAAAATAGAAAAGCCCTATTTTACCTTTGCCGTGAAAAGCTTTAGGGACTCCTCCTCTTCTTTTCTTCTCCTAGTGTGAGCTTCTAGATAGCTTTCTCCTTAGCCTCCATCTTGCTCCATTACTTGTCTTCTTCATCTTCTCATTAGTGTGCTAAGCCTACTCACACTTAGAGTTAGGTTAGTACTTAGGTTTCATCAATTACCCAAAACACTAGAGATCTTTCACCTCCCCACGGCGGAGCTCGCCCCGACAGAGCTCGCGCCTGCGACAGACCTCATCCCAGCGGAGCTTGCACGCGACGGATCTCACCCCAGCAGACCTTGCCCGCGGCGGACCTCGCCCGCGACGGAGCTCGAAGGGTCGCCGAAGCCTCGCAGGGAGAGGGCACCGGATCCAGGCAGGGAGGTGGCTCGCCAGTCGGGAGAGGCTTGCTGTGCCGCGGGGAGCCGAGCACCGCCGGTCTACTCGTCACTGGGCTGTGGGTGAGGAGGGAGATGCGAACAGGAGGAAGAAAAGAAAAATAACGATTCGATTCTCATGACCAGTGGCAGTGGGTAATTTTTACACCCAAAAGCAGCTGAAAGTAGGGGGAGGCTGCTTTCAGTTTTGTACTAGAGCAAAAGCAGCTTTTGGGCTAAAATAGTTGTGGCTTTTTACCCCTTTGGTTGGCTTTTGGCTTTTGCAAAAGAAAAAGCAGGTTCAAAAGCCCAACCAAAAGGGGCCTAAGAGAGACTTGTTTCATGAGAAGTTTCATATATGGAAACTGCTGGTAGGTGAAACCCTCCATTGAGACTGGCCTTACTGACCTCCACCGCATCATCCCACCAGATCGGTTAAATGTGTCTAGCATCCCTACCATCCATGGTCGGATGCTTTCTCGTCGACTCAACCCGTCCCTAACATTCACGGTTGGATGCTTCCTCGCCAACTCAACCTATCCCCATCACCCATAGTTTTTTTTGATTAAACATATCTGTATATTAGATAAGGAAAACATACAAACCATCATACGAATATAGATACACACTAGTAGGATACAGATACGTTTGTACCTGCCAAACTACATAAAGAAAAAAATTACATCGAAGCCCTCGGATTCTTCGTGAAGCCTCCTCGGTCGTCCACCTCGTCGCCAACGAACGCCCGCCGAAGAGGAAGACAGCTGACACCATGAGCTGGAGAAGCCCCTTCGCATTAAAACTTTGAATGGAGTCGAAGTAGACACCCGCCATCAAGGGTGGGATGAAGCCAACAACGATCGAACGTCGACCGAGGTCACGCCCTGACGCCTCTAGCTCCCAGATCCGTCCTCGCCGGCGACGACCACCACTACCGCGGGCAGATCGAGCCAGATCCGGCACACCACCAACCACACACCCACAAACAACACCGCATCCAAACAAAAGAGGCCTAGCAACCCCATCACCTAGTGAAGACGATGAAGCGCAGGCCTTGGACTCCTGGACATGTCTCGCCGACCTTGCCGCCAGCACCGGAGAAGAAACGCCGTCGGGGCGAAGGAAAGGTCGTGAAATCTTATTCCCCAGCGCCGCCAGCTCCTTCGCCTCGCCGACGTCGCCCGGACAGACACAAGCTCCGCCGCCAAACGACGATGAGCAAAGCCTAACTCCACCGTCGAGGATCGACGACAAGTGAATCCTAGACCTAGGATGCCAACTACCTAGCCTATATACATCCGCGCAGCAAATCCCCGGTCATCCTCCCTCTCCGACGCCAAAACGGCCGCCGGAGGGGAAAGGGTCGGCGGACTCGCTGCCGGAATCACTCTTCTCCTCTTTTTTGCCCTCTCAATTGTAGTAGGGGAAGGGTCGAGTTTAGTTGGATCCATGGTTGGATGCTTCCACGCAGACTCAACCTGTTCTTACCATCCACATCCTTCCTCGCCAATCCAGACCAACCTGGTTGGATTTTTCCTTGCTGACTGACCCAACCTGGTCGGACTCCTCCTTCGTCAACCCAACCCAACCCGTCTTGCATCTCTACCACCTAACCCGCAATAGGGTATCGTAGACAAGTGTGGATCCTTCCTCGCCGACTCAACCCATCTTGCATCCCTACCACCAACAGTTGGATCCTTCCTCACCAACCCAACCTAGTCGGATCCTCATTCATCGACCCAACCAAACCCATCTTGCATCCCTATCGCCCGCGGTTAGATCCTTCCTCACTGACTGAAAGGATCAAGATGCCCAAGAGGGGGGGGGTGAATTGGGATTCTTTTAAAATTCTAAAGCAATATTAAAACCTAACAATGTCAATCACCCCCTAGTGCCTACTGAAAATGTGTCCTAACTAGAAAGCGGTAGCAAGGCATATAATTGAAAGAGAAACCTATGCAATTCTAGTAGGAAAGGTAAGAACACAACGGAATGTAAATGCGTAGATGTAAAGAGCTAGGGAAAGAGAATTCTTGACACACGATGTTTTCTCGAGGTATCGAGGAGTCGACACTCCTCCCTAGTTCTCGTTGGAACACCTCGCAAGGTATTGCTCCCCCTCGATCCGCGCAAGGACCGAATGCTCTCTACGGGCTGATTCTTGGCCGCTCCGGCTTGGTGAATCGCCCACAACCGATCACAAGAACTTGGAGAAGGGCCGCCAACAATCTTCCGGCAATCACCTTCCTCCGATCACCACCAAACCATCTAGATGCTGTCGAACACCAAGAGTAACAAGCACAAGACCTTCACTTGACCCACTCAAGGCTAGGAAGGTGGATGGATGCACACTTGTCACTCCTAATCACTCTAGGGAGGAAGAACACCAATGGATCTCTCAAATCTCTTTCTCTCTAGGAACTTGGCTCTCTAAGAACTCTCTAGGTTCCTTCAGCTGAAACAATGGCCAAGAGGGCTAGCTTGGACGAAATGGGCAACTATATATAGCCCCCACCTCCAAAACTAGTCGTTTCTTGCTTTTTACACTTTCTGTGAAGCCACCGGACTAGTCCGGAGCCTACATGTCGGACCAATTCCTCTAGTCCGAAGTTGACTCCTCAGATTCAAACTTCACTATGCCAGGCACCTCCGGACCACTTTCATTGGTCCGGAGCCACTGGTCCGGAACCCTGGTACATACTGAGTCATTTCTGAACTCGGCTGAGAAGCGTCGGACTAGCCGTCGGCCAACCCGTTGGACTAGTCTGGAGCCCTTCCCTGGGCTCGCTCTTGAACTCACTGGCCTCCGGACTACTTGCATTGGTCCGGAGCCCTCCAGACATGTGGTCCGGAGCCTCTTCCACAGCTTTCTGCCTAAGGCAGGACCGTCGGACCACTTCCAATGGTCCGACGCCTCCTAGGCCAACTAATTCGGAGCCTCAAACACCCCCTTCTTCACCTCTTTTCATTAAGTCTCTTGAAGAGGTTTTGCTCCTACCATCTCAAGGGCTATTTGTAGGGCCTTTAGGACATGTTGTGACAAATGTGCATACACCGACATTCTCAAACTCTCCTAGGTCAAGCTACTAGCCTCATACCCCCCTTTATAGTACGGTCAAAGGAAAAAACAAAGTCCTAGTCTATACTTAGCGCCCTTCTCACACCTTGTGGCACTAAGACCTAGTCTAGGCTTCACTTTGTAGCTCCATCCTTTGAAACCGAAAAACGATTTCCATCTTGGGGACATGAATATCATTAAGCTCATTCATTTAGCATCACTAATGGCCTAACTCAAATGACTTTATCTCTGCAAAACACACGTTAGTCATAGTGACCTAGCATTGTCGTTAATCGCCTAAACACAAGGGATCGTGATTCTTCACTGACCCAACCTAAACCGCAATAGGATACCGTAGACAAGTGAGGCGAGGGGTGCACCTGCCCTCGCTGACCTTGGCTTCATCCCACCCCTGGCTACAAAGCATGTCTTGCATCCCTATCACCGACGGTTAGAGCCTTCCTCGCTGACCTAACCCGAATTGGGTGCTATAAACGAGGGAGGCACGGTGGAGGAATCCAGCATGCGGTTCGGATGCGGATACCACTATTTAACATATTTTAATTCGAATACAAATACAGATATTTTTTATACTAATATAAAACAGATATCTCAAATTTGTATATCTATTTGATTTTGAAGATAACATATATCCTTTTGCTTGTCGATAGATAGTTTTGTAGCTTAATTAAATCACTATGGATGAAGGAATTTAATATAACTATATAACACTATGGATAAAGACATCTACAAAAAATAAATTATTTTAATTAGTATTTTGATAATTAAATATATAATACAAGAAAAATAAGAGATTATATATATATATAAATAAAATATACTAAGTAATATTATTAGCTAAGTAGACTTTAAATTTATATCCCCTCTGTCATGATATAGTGGACGCTCTAGCCTTCAACAAGGCGCACAATTATTGCATGAATCTGGACGTGTGCGTTATCCGCATGTTTGGCCTCCCCTCTGTACTTGACGCTCAAAAGCATTGCCAGAACGACTCTCAATTGCAAGATGAAGAGAATATATCGTTAATAATACTACAACTAAAAAATACGGATCTATTCCGTTCACCTGGCGACACCAAACCCTCCGATGACACGAACGCCAGGCTACGCGAAAACTCACGCAGAAAATAACTCACGCAAAAACCCCGGCCACGCAAAAAAAACTCACACAAAAAAGGAAACCAAAAAAAGAAAAAGACGGGAACCCCGGCCACGCAAAAAAACTAACGCGAAAAAACTCACCCAAAAGACTCACGCAAAAAAAAAGGAAACCATATCTCGCAAAAAAAAGTGCGGCGGTTTTCTAGCCCAGCTGTTCTCTCACGTCCAGTCACGATCTCATCTCTTGCCGCCGCCGTCGCCAACATCCGCACAGTCGTCAGGCTACCTCCGTCCACACGCCGTCGACAACGCCCGCACAGGCTGACGCCGTCGACAGACTGTCAGCGTCGGTCACGATCGCATCTCTTCTCCGGTGTAATCGATCGCATCTCTTCTCCGGTGTAATCTCCAGTTTTCTCGCAGCCGTTAACAACGCCATCATCTCTATTGTCGCCGCCGTCACGCCGCCGCCGTCGACAACGCCCGCGCAGTTGTCAGGCTGCCTCCGTCGACGCCGTCAACAACGCCCGCCGCAGGCTACCGCCGTCGACAACGCCCTAGCAGTCGTCAGGCTGCCTCCGTCGACAACGCCCGCGCAGGCTGCCGTCGTCAACGCCATCAGGCAGTACACGACCGGAAGAACCGAAAGGCCAAGTCGAGTCGTCAGGCCGCCGCCGTTGACAACGTCGACAACGCTGCCACCGTCGATAATGAATCATCTCTATTGTCGTCGATAGTACATCTCCATCATCGCCGGCAATACACGACGGGAAGCGTAAGCTGCCGCCGTCGACAACGCCATCAGGCAGTAAACGGTCGAAAGTCGAGCAATCAGGCTGCCGCCATCGACAGCGCATCCCCATCAGGTGTGCTGGACCACATTAAGTGCATCAAGGGCGTCATCTCACAGGTACTTCACATCTCAATCATGATGGGGTTTATCGATTCTGTAAATTAGAACTGCGCAAAAAAAAATCAATCTAGAAAAATTACTAATGGTCATCAATAAAGCGCATGTTGTGTTTGCCTCTGTTTGGAACTACTTTGTAAACGTGAGGAACTGTCAGCCACACTGTCATTTAATTATATACAGTCATTTAATGTAAGTTACAAAAATACAAATACTCTACATATGTATATATATAACAGAGCACTTTTTACCAAATGATGTAGGACTTAATAGTATAGTTGTATTATGTTTTCCGTTACAACGCACGGGCATTTACCTAGTAATATTAAAATTACATTAGCCATAGATAACCTTTTAAATAATGGTAAATATCATTTGTTATATTAAAACTATTATCATTTACATAGTCATAATTATGGCACTAATTCCCGATAGGAAGTAATTGAGCTCGATAGAGTTTTGGAACAAAGATTCGTTTTATATAATTGAAATTGAACTCAGATCAAGGTCATATCGTGCTTAGAGGCTCGGAAACCTAGTAGATCTCGAGTTATTTAGCCGCTATGCATCCATCGAGGTGTTGCTTTTTTTAGATAAAATATGCAGAATCTGGTTTCATCCCTATTAAGCAAGAGAAATTAACTACAGTTTCATCCCTAGAAATCAAGGGAAACTTTATAAAAGTTTAACCCAACACACATAACAAGCATAAAATTTTTTTTAAGTAAAACAAGCATAACTTAAAACTCAATTATATGACCATTTGGTTATTGTTAAAAGAAAGCACAAAATGCATTGCAGTTGCTTCCCGCGCTTGACAAACTTAGAAAATCTGTTTATCATTAATATTGTTGCAATTACGTCTAATATTGTAATCACTAATAAGTGTGTTAGAGCATCTCCAACAGTTGTTAAATCACTTATTATCCTTTAAAATTTGGCAACTCAATCAAAAAACACTCTCCAACAGTTTGTCAATTGGACTTGCCAATTCTACACGCTTGCCAAAAGATTGCATCGGTTTGCCATTTTTGTGAGCGCGTATCGGCTTGTCATCCTCTCGCTCGCGAGTCCTCCTCTCGATTTCCCGCATGCAAGTTTCCTTCCCATGCAAGTTTCCTTCTTTTTTAATCTTCTTTTTTTGGTTTGGCAAGTGAGAAATAGCAAATTATTGGAGATGATCTCTTTCCAACTTAGTAAATTATTATAGCAACTTGATAAAATATAAGATTTGACAAGTGAGAAATAGTAAATTGTTGGAGATGCTCTTACCCTACCAATTTCTATCTTGGGTTGCTAAATACTACACGCATATATATGGAAACATAAACGTAAACAGAAGGCAAAATATTTTCTAGGGATCGGAGAGTATACATATATGGTGCATACGTGGCAAAGTACAATTACGTGTTGTGATAACAAAGAAACTAGGTAATCAAGCCGCACATGGCAACTCGATGAACTCGTCAAGTGTCAGCCAGCGTCCAATTCGACGGTCCAAGGGGAAGGCGTCAACGGCAGCGTCAAGTAAACGCGTGCCCATGCTGAATTCCGGGTGCCCTCATCGATGATTGGAACAATAATATATAGATGATTGCGACAATAATATGATTATGAAAACATGTTCATCGGTAATCGATAGTATATGTCAGGACATCTCTTATGTATATCAAAAAGATTGTAACGTCATCATCTACCCGATCTCATCAGATTTTTAGTCCTCGTATGAATCATCCTCTCCTTGGAGCTCAAACGTCCGTGTCCTATCTTTTTTTATCGGTACAACTTGGACACACACAACCCACACACTCTACACTCACACCACACGCACACACACGCGTGCGCGTCCGTACACACGCATAGAAGAGATTGGAAGACTCGCCTCCAGTGCGCACACACCACACGCACACACACACGTACGCGTCCGTACACACGCATAGAAGAGATTGGGAGACTCGCCTCCGGTGCGCGGGAAACGCGCAGTACCACCGAATACGTACGCGTGCGTGTAGTTTCAATACAAAGACCGAATTTATATGTTCACGTCACATATAAAGTCCTTACAGCTCCTGCGTTTATTGCATTTGATTATTGAAGTACAATCTAAAAATCATGGTTGCAGCGCAACGCACAAATATATATTTAGTCTCTATACATCTAAAAATATTCTAAAGTCATCATCTACTTGGTGATACCAAATTTTAGTCTCTGCTCACACGTCCACATCCGAATATCGATTATACTCCACTCTTAACTCACATGTCCACGTCCTATTTAGTTCTATACCAAGCCATAATCAATGATCATGTTCGTCTACACTACTTTAGCATTATTTTTAGCAAGCAAACAATGTTTTTCTCTCACAATAAATCAGTATAAGTATTCGGCATAAGTCAAATTTCAATGCAATGAATAGTGCCAATATGTTCGCATTCGCATCCGATACGAAGTTTGAAGAATCATGGTCCCTTGTGTTTAGGCGATTAACGACAATACTAGATCACTATGACTAATGTGTGTTTTGCAGAGGCAAAGTCATTAGAGTTAGGTTATAAGTGATGCTTATTGAATGGGCTTAATGGATGTTCATACCCCCCAACATGGAAATCGTTTCGGTTGAAAGGATTAAGCTACAAGGTGAACACTAGGCTAGCTCTTAGTGCCATGAGGTGTGAAAAGGGCACTAAGTATAGACTAGGGCTTGTTTTTCCTTTGAGCGTACTATAAAGGGGGTATGATGTTAGTAGCTTGACCTAGGAGAGTTTGGGAATGTTGGTGTATGCACACTTGTCACAACTAGTCCTAGAGACCCTGCTAATAGCCCTTGAGATGATAGGAGCAAAACTCCTAGAGAAGACTTAGTG
Source organism: Microstegium vimineum (assembly GCA_022036555.1). Classification (NCBI taxonomy): domain Eukaryota; kingdom Viridiplantae; phylum Streptophyta; class Magnoliopsida; order Poales; family Poaceae; genus Microstegium; species Microstegium vimineum. The sequence continues at coordinate 24,584,387 of CM039131.1, forward strand.
AAAAGAGTTGAAATAGGGGGAGAAAGAGGCTCCGGACCAGTCTGCCTAGGAGGCGTCGGACCAAGGAGAGTGGTCCGACGGTCCCTGTCTTAGGAAAGTTTCGGAGACAAGAGCTCCGGACCACCTGTCTAAAGGAGCACCGGGCCATAGACGAGTGGTCCGGAGGTCCCTGCCAGAGGAAGGTAGCCTCAGAGGAGGCTCCGGACTAGTCTGATGGTGTGACCGTCCTCTAGTCCGATGCTTCGAGTCAAAGAAGATGGTGGTTCCAGTAAGCACCCTGGCTCTGGACCTCTGCGTCGGACCAGGGCACCGGACCAAGGAAAGTGGTCTGGTGGTGCCAAGCTCAGCTAGATCTTGGAGTCCAGTGAGCACCCTGGCTCCGGACCTTAGCGTCGGACCATAGCGAGTGGTCCGACGATGCCTGCTTTCCAGCGAAGTTTGAATTGCCAATGAGCTCCGGACCAGTTGTCTTAGTCCGGTGGTGTGGCCTCCGGACTAGTCCGGTGCCTTCGCAGAAAGTGGAAAAAGTAAGAAACGGCTAGTTTTGGAGGTGGGGACTATTTATAGTTGCCCTCCTTGTCCAAGTGAGCTCTCTTGGCCATTGTTTCACCTGAGGAACCTTTGAGAGAGTTCTTGGAGAGACAAGTGCCTAGTGAGGGAGAGATTTGAGAGAGTTCATCTTGTTCTTCCCTCCTAGAGTGATTAGGAGTGACTTGTGTGCATCCATCCACCTTCCTAGCCTTGAGTTGGTCAAGTGAAGGTCTTGTGCTTGTTACTCTTGGTGATCGACAGCACCTAGAAGGTTTGGTGGTGTTTGGAGGAAGTGATCGCCGGAAGATTGTCGACGGCTCTTCGCCAAGCTTCTGTGATCGATTGTGGGCGATTCACCGAGCCGGAGTGGCGAAGAATCAGCCCGTAGAGAGCATCTACCCTTGTGTGAGTAGACGGGGAGCTATACCTTGCGAGGTGCTCCAACGAGGACTAGGGGGGTGTGTCGACACCTCTATACCTCGGGAAAACATCGCTGCGTCAAGATTTCCTTTCCCTAGCTCTTTACTTACTTGCATTACTTTCCGCCTTGTTCTTTCAATTCCTACTAGAATTGCTTAGGTTGTCTTTCAATTCCTTGGCTTGCTATTGCTTTCTAGTTAGGATACACATTGCGGTAGGCACTAGGGGGTGATTGGCATTAATAGGTTTTAATATTGCTTTAGAAATTTAAAAGAAGCCCAATTCACCCCCCCTCCTTCTTGGGCATCTAGATCCTTTCAATTGGTATCAGAGCAAGGTTGCTCTCAAATTAGGCTTTACCGCCTAGAGTAAGATGTCCCATGGGGATGGACCGCCACCCATGTTTTATGGGATGATTTTCCGTATTGGAAAGTGCGGATGGAGGCCTACCTTGAGGTCGTGGATCTCGGTGTGCTCAAAGGCGCTACCGTAGGTGGCACCGTGTTTGCCGAGGATCCCTTCTTTGAGAAGAACAATGTCGAGGAAAAGAACATTCTTTTCTGTGGTATTGGCAAGGATGTGTTCAATCGTGTGCGGAATTGCAAAACCGCAAACGACGTTTGGACTATCATTTGTGCGCTACACGAAGGGACCAAGTGTGAGCGTGAGGAACACTACCATTTGGTCATGGCTAAGTTGAACTCCTTTACTATGCTTACTCATGAGAATGCTAATGAGATGTACTCATGTCTTAATATTCTTGTAGAGGAGTTGAATGGACTTGAGCTCAACCAAATGGCACCGACCGATGTGGTACGCAAGATCTTGTGTGTCTTGCCCATTGAGAAGTATACCACATTGTCACGGTGCTTCACCAAGGAGACCTCTCCGCCGCCACACCAACTCAAGTCTTGGGCAAGATCAATGCTCACGAGATGTATATGAAGATTGGTTATGGTAGCTATTCTACTTCCAAGAAGAAAGAAAAGGAAGAGAAGAAATACTTGGCTCTCAAGGCATCCTCCAAGGAGAAGTGCAAGATTCAATATGTTATTGAGAGCGCAAGTGAATAAGAGGATGATGAAGACCACATCGCACTCATGGTGAGGAAGACCACAAAGATGTTGAAGAGGCTTAACAAGAGTGGAGTCAACTTTGACTCAAAGAAGAAGAAATTCTTCACAAGCACCTCAAGGAAGCCAATCTCCCAAATGAAGTGTTATAATTGCGGCACTCTTGGTCATCTAGCTCATGCTTGCCCTGAAGAGAAGAAAGACAAGTTCAAGAACTACAAGAAGAACAAGGATGGCAATGATGACTCAAGTGATGACGACAAGAAGCAAGACAAGCCATACAATAAGAAGAAAAAATTCAACTTTCACAAGAAGAAGAAAGATGGAAAGGCTTACATTGTGGGTGATTGGCTCACCGACATTGAGGACTCTAGTGCCTCCTCCGATGATGAGAGTGAAGATGAGAAGGTGGCCGCTTTGGTGATTGGTTCTTCCCTTCCACTGCCACCTCCTTCTTCATCACCGGGCTCATCATCTACACACCTATGCCTCATGGCTAAGGGTGAAAACAAGGTAGAAATAGAGGATGATGATAGTGGTGACTCTAGTGGTAATGATAGTGACGATGAAGAAGCACCTTCCTATGATGAGCTAATTAAAATTTGCAACAAGTACGCTAGCATCATAAGGAAGTACAAAGGTAAAAATGACAAGCTACTTGAGATCAAAGGAAACTTGCATGATAAGCTTGACACCTTGACTAGTGCTAATGATGATTTGAATCTTGAGATTAATTCTCTCACATCTAGGACTAGAGAGCTCAAAGCCTCTCTTAAGCAAGCAAATGAGAAACATGATAAGCTTGAGAGGTCAACACAAGAGCTTCACACAAGGTATAACTTGCTAAAAGATGACTACCAAAATGTGAAGCAAGAATATGGCACACTAGTGTTAGCAAATGAATTGCTCAATCAAGATCTTGCTACACAAGTTGCTACTAACCCGTGTGCTAAGTGTGATAGTGCTACCTCTTGTGATATCTTGATTGATGATGTGGCTCTTGAGCAAAGTGCTAAGTTCAAGGGCAAGAGAGTTGTTGAAGCCGACAAGTATGATGACTATGTCAAGATGAGAGAAGAGAACTCAAAGCTCAAGGAAGAGCTAATCACTCTCAAGTCTAACAATCCTATTGTCATCAAGTTGGCTCAAGAAGACAAGGATGCTATCACCTTGATCACCTCTCTAAGAGAAGAAATTGTCAAGCTCAAGAGTGACAAGACCAAGCTTGCAAGTGGCTTTGAGAAGTTCACCAAGGGTCACAACCTTCAAAGTGAGCTTTTGATGAGCACCGTCAGGAAGAATGACAAGACCGGCATTGGGTTCAAGGAGAACCAAATAATGAAGGCAAAGGTTGAGATTGAGGCCAAGAATTACTACAAGAACAAGTACAATGGCTACAATCAAGAGTACTCAAAGCCCAAGCCAAGAAGATGCTTTGAGTGTGGTCAAGTGGGTCATTTCGCTTATGATTGCAAGACTCAACTAGCCAAGACATTGCCCAAGCACACAAGGCCATTTGCTCATGATGCTCACTATATCATCAAGAAGGACCACAAGGGGAGACCACTAGTAGTGTTCCTTGGTCCACCAATGAAGAACAAGCCTAGAGTTCTTTGGGTTGCAAAGGAGATGGTTACCAAGGCAATGGGGCCCCGCTTTGAGTGGGTTCCCAAACAACAAGCTTAACTCCAAGTTGCTTGTGTGTAGGTGAACTACAAGACCGGTGGAAGTCATTGGGTGATCGATAGTGGTTGCACTCAACATATGACCGGTGACTCCCGGATGTTCACTACACTTGATGAAGAATGTGAAGGGCAAGACAAGATTACCTTTGGGGACAATTCGAAAGCTAAAGTTCAAGGTATAGGCAAAGTGGCAATATCCAATGATCAATCAATATCAAATGTCTTGCTAGTTCAATCACTAAGCTTCAACTTGCTTTCCGTGGGTCAACTTTGTGATCTTGGATTCCATTGTCTCTTCACTCCAACCGAGGTGATTGTGACCAAGATTGAAGATTCATCAATGATATTCAAAGGGTTTCGGCACAACAACCTCTACTTAGTGGATTTCAACTCAAATGAAGTCGAGTTGCAAACATGTCTATTCTCCAAGAGTTCTTTGGGTTGGCTTTGGCATAGAAGATTAGCTCATGTGGGCATGTCAACTTTGAAGAAACTTGTCAAGAAGGAGATGGTTAGAGGTGTGAAGGATGTGGTGTTTGAGAAGGACAAGTTGTGTAGTTCATGTCAAGCCAGCAAGCAAGTTGCCAACACCCATCCCACTAAAGCATTCATGTCAACCTCAAGAGTCCTAGAGCCACTCCACATGGATTTATTTGGACCTACCACCTATGCAAGCCTTGGAGGAAATCTCTTTTGCTTAGTGGTAGTTGATGACTACTCTAGGTACACTTGGGTGTTCTTTCTTCAAGACAAGAGTGAAACTCAAGCTATCTTCAAGAAGTTTGCAACAAGGGCACAAAATGAGTTTGAAGTGAAGATCAAGAAGATAAGAAGTGACAATGGCACCGAGTTTGTCAACACCAAGATTGAAGACTATTGTGATGAAGTGGGGATCAAGCATGAGGTATCCGCCACATATACTCCAGAAACAAATGGGGTTGTAGAGAGGAAGAACCGGACGCTCATAACTCTAGCAAGATCTATGCTTGATGAGTACAACACTCCGGAGAAGTTTTGGGCGGAGGCCATCAACACCGCTTGTTATGCGACAAACCGCCTCTTCATCCAAAGGCTATTGAAGAAGACTCCCTATGAGCTTGTGAATGGGAAGAAGCCGGATATTTCATTCTTCCGGGTGTTTGGTTGAAAAGTGCACATCTACAAGAAGCGCCAACACTTGGGTAAATTCCAACGACGGTGTGACCTTGGTTTCCTTGTTGGATATTCGCTTAAGTCCAAGGCATACCGTGTATTTAACAAAGCCACCGGCATAGTTGAAGAAACGTATGACTTGGAATTTGATAAAACTAATGGCTCCCAAGGAGCGCTTGAGGATATTGACGTAGGTGATGAACCCTTGAGGGAGGCAATGAAGAATATGCTAATTGGTGCTATCAACCCACAAGAGGTGGAAGAAGTATAAGATGATGATAATCAAGACCCTTCTCCACCTCGCACGCCTCAAGTTGAAGAAGATCAAGTGAGGGAAGCTCAAGAAGATACCTTCATCCCTCAAGATCAAGCCGAGGCCGAAGCAAGCAATGTTGAAGCACCACGTCCCCCTCCTCAAGTTCATGATAGAAGATCAACACCTATCCTTCAAGCACACCCCCATGATCAAATCATAGGAAGTTCATCAAGGGGAGTAATGACTTGCTCTAGACTTGCATCTTATGTTGAACATCACTCGTTTGTTTCCTTTGTTGAGCCTACTAGTATTGAGGACGCACTTGCGGATCCGGATTGGGTGAATGCCATGCATGAAGAACTCAACAACTTCACCCGAAACCAAGTGTGGACACTTGAAGAAAGGCCAAAGGGAGCAAGAATCATTGGCACCAAGTGGGTGTTTAGGAACAAGCAAGATGATCAAGGCGTAGTTGTGAGGAACAAGGCAAGATTGGTGGCAAAGGGGTTCTCTCAAGTAGAAGGACTTGATTTTGGAGAGACCTTTGCCCCGGTTGCAAGACTTAAAGCCATTCGTATCCTTTTGGCGTATGCTTCACATCACAAAATGAAACTCTTTCAAATGGATGTGAAGAGCGCCTTCTTAAATGGTTTCATCAATGAACTTGTCTATGTCTCACAACCTCCCGGGTTTGAAGATCCAAACTTGCCTAATCATGTCTATAGGTTGTCCAAGGCTATTTACGGATTGAAGCAAGCTCCAAGAGCTTGGTATGAGAGGCTAAGGGACTTCCTACTCAAGAAGGGCTTCAAGATCGGGATCGTCGACACAACACTATTCACCAAGAAGCTTAATGGAGAGATCTTTGTTTGCCAAGCATATGTCGATGACATTATATTTGGGTCAACAAACCAAGACCATTGCAAGGAGTTTGGTGCATTGATGTCCAAGGAGTTCGAGATGTCAATGATTGGAGAGCTAACCTTCTTCCTTGGCTTCTAAGTGAAGCAATTGAGGGAGGGCACCTTCATATCTCAAGAGAAGTACACTCATGATGTGCTCAAGAAATTCAAGATGGAGGATTGCAAGCCAATCAAGACCCCAATGCCTACTAATGGGCATCTCGATCTCAATGAGGGAGGTAAACCGATTGACCAAACTCTATATCGTTCTATGATCAGTAGTTTACTTTACCTCACCGCATCTAGGCCGGATATCATGTTTAGTGTGTGTATGTGTGCTAGGTTTCAAGCAAGCCCTAAGGAGTCACATTTATGTGCGGTCAAAAGAATCCTTAGGTACATAAGGCACACCCCTAGCATTGGCCTTTGGTATCACAAAGGAGCTCCATTCCTACTTTGTGGGTATTCCGATTCGGATTATGACAGGTGTAAGGTTGATAGGAAGAGTACCTCCGGCGGTTGCCATTTGCTAGGAAGATCACTTGTCTCTTGGTCCTCCAAGAAGCAAAACAGTGTGGCATTGTCTACCGCCGAGGCGGAATACATTGTCATGGGAGCAAGTTGTGCACAAATCTTATACATGACCCAAACACTTCTTGATTATGGCGTAAACCTAAAAGATGTTCCACTTTTGTGTGATAATGAAAGCGCCGTAAAGCTTGCTAACAACCCGGTTAAACACTCTCGCACCAAGCACATTGATATTCGCCATCACTTTCTTAGAGATCATGTGTCTAGGAAAGACATAACAGTAGTTGGAGTTAAGAGCGAAGATCAATTGGCGGATATCTTCACTAAACCACTCGATGAAACAACCTTTTGTAGGTTGAGAAGCGAGTTGAATGTGCTTGATCACTCAAACTTCACTAAAAAATGAGATTGTGTGAACCATGCATTCATTTGTAATATAATCTTGTTTAATCTTTACTAATGCACATAGGCTTGGCTAACGCGGTTGGGATAACCGCCCTCAAGCGTGTGACAAAGCCTTACCGCGGTTTAAACTTGCGAGCAACCTAGATTTAAATTCCGTAATTGCATTGCATATGCATGTGTGTTGCTTGTTGCTTCCTTTTCGGTTAAGTTTGATCATCCTCTAGGTTTGTCACTTAGGGGGAGCATTCAAAGCTCTAGCTACAGCTAATACCCCTCTTGTGCCCCTATGGTGATCCTTGGAGCTTTATTGAACTATTTTCTTAAGAAAACCAATTCTAGCCTATGGAAAAATATTTCTAAATTGAGGGTTTGAGAGATGGTTCTTATGCTAAGTCCAACAAGTGTTTCTTTCTGCTCTTTTGTGTTAGTACTTGGCTAAGAGAAAATATTGGAGAGAAAAACAGGAAAATTCAAAGCAAAACAAGCACCGGACCACCCTCCGGACAACTTCTATTGGTCTGACGCTTACCTCCGGACCAAAGTCCGGAGCCTGGTGACTCACTATTTCTTCAAACTCAACTCCAAGTCAGCCATCAGACCACCTGTAATAGTCCGACGCTTACCCCCGGACCAGAGTCCGGAGCCTGGTCACTCACTGGATTCTCAGAATTTTTCTCCAAGGCGACCGTCGGACCACCTGCATTAGTCTGACGCTCACCCTCCAGACCAAAGTCCGGAGCCCAGGCGCTCACTGTACTCTCTGGTCTGGCTCAAGTCAAGTGTGTCGGACCACCTGTCCGGTGCACCTCCGGACCATCGGAGACCCCATTTTCGTTTGTCCGGTGGTCTGGTCAGCTTTTCACTGTGTCGGTCAAATACCGTCGGACCACCCGTCGGACCATTGCAGGTAGTCCGACACTCCAAATTTTTGCGTTATCCCCCCGCGGGTCCTTTGTTTGGCAGTTAGCTTTTTAGTCTGTTCCGTACATCGCGCTGTCACCTCGCCGCCACCTCTCGCCGCCGCTCGCCCTCGCACCTCTCGCCACCAGAGCTTCTCGCCGAAGCTCCACCCTAGCCGTGCCGCTGCGTGGCATCCTCCATTCCCCTCTCTGCCCTGCTCCAAGCCGGCAGCAGAGCAACCGCCGTTTTTGCCGCCGCCCACCTCCACCACCTCCACTCGCCGCCGAGGAACCACTCACCGGCGACCAAGCTCCACTCGCCTCAAGCTAGGGTTTCAACCCCCTTGACCTTGCCATTGCCACCCTTCAAGAGCTTTCCCCCTAGGGTTTCCAAAACCTAGGGTTTGGGGAATTTCCGTCGTCGATTCGTCTTCGCCGACACATATTCGATCATTGACTTCGCTTCATTGTCTCCTAGGGTATGCATTTGATCATTGTTTTAGCGTTTTGTCTAGCTTGATCATCCCATGCCTTAGTTCATACAATTTCCAATTCACTAAACTCAATTGTCGATTGTGATTCACAGTTGGCTATCCTCCTTGTAGAGTGTGTTTAGGATCTTGATTTTCTTTTAATAGAATACGCTCACTTACCTCAGGTACCATGGCAGTTATTCATTCTTTTCTTATCTAGTGCTTGCTTCCATACGGTATCTCATCCGTAGAATTTATATATGCTTATATATCCTATCTATTCTATCTAGCAGCGTCAGTGGCAGTAAAACTCGGGGCAAAGCTCGCGAGTATGGATTGAGGCAGAGCATCATAAGGGTAAGTCCTGCTTTCTGTCAATGGTTCAGTGCTTGATACTTGCAGATTGGCAATGTGACAGTGGTTCTTGTTTCTGGCAGTGGTTCTTACAGTTGAACTTGGCACTTGTCAGTGATACTCTCAGTTGTCAGAAATGGGTCGATGGGTCGAGCTCCAGCTGTCAGTGGTTCTGGTGGTGATGATACTCCTCGTCCTCCTCCTAGGGACAAGGGGAAGAAGCAGCTCGTTGAGAAGCCAAAGAAGAAGAAGCGCAAGCTCACAGAGGCAGAGCAGGCAGAGGCAGTAGCAGATGCAGCGGACCGCGCAAAGCGAGGTGGTCGTCGGGGCTCAGTGCGTATCGGTGTCCCTCCACGGGTTCTTCCTACTCAGAAAGAGTCAGAGACAGTTGCCTCTCCGACAGAGCCGTTAGTGATAGCGGATGAGACTCGTATAGTGGACACCTCTTCTCGTCCCACCCGTGCTCGGTTACCTCGAGCTGCTTCTCGCACCGGGGCATCGAAGCGTGGTGATCGTCCACCACAGGCACCTGCTCCAACTCCAGCTCCAGAGCCCCCAGTTCACCTTGACTTGAGGGGGATTACAGCGAAGCAGGTTCGGAAGCTTTGGTTCATTGAGCTTGAGAGGTGGTGCCCAGATGAGAGTGACCACAGAGCTACACCGCGATGGCACACACCTCTTATGGAGGATTTCTACATAGCAGCTCGGCTTACAAATATCCAGCTATGCCCACACAGAGTTTGTTCCTTAGAGAACATAGTGGCGATAGCTGGAGAGGAGATTAGTGAGTACCTCACCTACCTTCCAGTACTCGCCGACCTTCTTGGTCATTCAGGCAACTTTGTTGAGCATTGGATCAGAGAGTTCTATGCCTCCGTCTGGATTGAGCCTACTCATAACTACATGCAGTATACCTTCAGAGGCATTCCATACAGACTATACTTGACTCAGCTCAGAGAGACTCTCCACCTCACTGTGTCAGATACTTGTCTACATGATGATTGCTACACAGGCCTCCAGTTGCCACGCCGTGCTCGAGGTGGCATCACTCTTCCAGCTCACAAGATTGCTCCTATCTTCAGGCAGCCCTTTGGGGAAGGCAGTCCTCGCACTCCAGCTGAGCTTACCCCCTCGCTCATCGGTTGAACGAGGTTCTTCGTCGCACCTTGTTGCCTCGCACCAGCAACAAGGAAGGTCTGACAAACCTCCAACAGTTCCTACTTCTCGCCCTTGTCACCAAGACTCCTTTCGATATTGCGGACTTTATAGTGGCAAAGATAGAGGAATGCATATCAGATGGCTTGAGAGCTAGACGACATATGCCTTATGCTCACTGGATCAGTTCGATTCAAGCTCAGCGGCTTGTGAGAGTGCACCCTGGGATTCGAGACATCCTTGACCAATCAGAGTCTGAATTCCTACAGTACAAGATCATATCTTCAGTTGACAGTCGTTTGGGCAACCGGGCACTTCGACAGGTCAGACTTCAGACTGCACTAGTAAATATGGCAGATGTTGATGCTGAGGATGAGGCAATTAGAGGTGTTCAACAGCAGGAGCTTGAGGAGCTTGCCACTCATGAGGCAGAGGGTACAGCAGTTGACACTTCTTCTGACAGCTCCGAAGTTGACTACCAGCCTATTCCCACTATGCCCGCAAGGGCACACGACGTAGAGGTTGGTGGCTCATGTACTGGGTCTACTTCAGAGACTTTGATGCTGAAGCTACTTGACCGGATTCAGGAGCAGTAGGGCTCCCTTGTGACAGTCGTCACCCAGGTCCAGCAGAGACAGGACGAGCTCCAGCGTCAGTCACAAGAGCGTCACGAGGAGCTACAACTACAAATTCATTAGCATCACCTCGAGGTTCAGCAGCAGATGCTCGCCATGCAGCTTGAGTCCCAGCGTATGCAGCTTCAGTCTCAGCAGTTCCAGGCTCAGAACATGGCCATCATGGCTCAGATGATGAAATGGACGGGTATGCCTGCAATTGAATTTCTTGGTGCTCCACAGATCCAGATGATGAGTCAGACACAACCCTCCCAGTCAGTTGGCCCCGTTATGGGATCTCAGCAGACCGGTGGCCCTTCAGTGGCACCGCCAGTGTTAGACGAACCATCAGTCACTCCCACCCCCGCCGTACAGTCCAGTGGACTTCAGGGTGCCGGATCGACCACCCCGTTCTAGTCTCCGGCGACACAGGTTACTCAGTGGCTGGACACCCTCGACCCGACGCAGTAGTTCACTCCACTCACTATCGGCTTCACGCCGATGTTTGCTTCTCGAGGTTTGTCTGCTCGTGACCTCTCTGCGTCTTTCAATGACGTCACCGGGCAGCCATCCCCCACTGGTGAGGAGATAGCAGCCGAGATTGCAGGAGAGCTCATGTCACCGACTGCGGGTCAGCATCTTTCGTCAGTTGCTTCCTCAGAAGCCACCCTTGACACTTGTGCTCCAGTTGGCTCTACTCCTCCACATGCTATAGTGACAGATGCCACTGTCGTTACTTCCAGTCCTCTTCCGCCTGAGCAGACACCGGTAGTTGAGACTCTAGTTGAGTCAGTGCACGAGGCACCATCGGGTTCCATAGCTCCAGAGGCACCGGCAGAGACAGTGGTAGCGGATCTTACTCCTACTCCTGCACCCGCTACAGTTCCAAACTCTACGGTAGCAAAGGCAGTCAGCTCGTCAGCTCCAGTTCCCCAGACTGCTTCACTTCCAGCTACCGAGACTCAGGGGGAGGATTCTGATGATGGGCTCGATGACTTTCATCGACTTGACCGCTCCCCGGTTGCTTCCACTCCGCCTCCAGACGCTTATACTTTGGTGCTTAGACGCCAAAGGGGGAGAGGGAGAGTCGAGTAGATGGCTAGCTTCAGGGGGAGCTAGTAGGATTCGGTTTTTTTGTGTGTATTTTACTCTATCGGATCATGCATCACGTTTACCGTCTTTATGCATTGTATGATATGTGTGTGATGGTTGAGACTTGTTGGTTGTGTGACATGTGTGGACCTCTTATATTTATATCATGTGACTTGGTTATGCTATTGCTTCCGCGCTAATCTCTGATCTTTTGGTATAGCATATCCTTTTGAAATCAAGTACTATGCTCAATTCATATCTTTTGTGCTTGTCATCGCTTGAATGGTTTAGGCATGTTTATGTCTTTCTTATTACTAACCCATGCTTATCTCATGTCAAGTCATGTTTCTCTAATCAAAATTCACTCTTATTCTCTACTCGAGCTTGTATTGTCGTCAATCACCTAAAAGGGGGAGATTGAAGAATCATGGTCCCTTGTGTTTAGGCGATTAACGACAATACTAGGTCACTATGACTAACGTGTGTTTTGCAGAGGCAAAGTCATTAGAGTTAGGTCATAAGTGAAGCTTATTGAATGGGCTTAATGGATGTTCATGCCCCCAAGATGGAAATCGTTTCGGTTGAAAGGATTAAGCTACAAGGTGAACACTATGCTAGCTCTTAGTGCCATGAGGTGTGAGAAGGGCACTAAGTATAGACTAGGGCTTGTTTTTCCTTTGACCGTACTATAAAGGGGGGGGGGTATGAGGTTAGTAGCTTGACCTAGGAGAGTTTGGGAATGTTGGTGTATGCACACTTGTCACAACTACTCCTAGAGACCCTGCTAATAGCCCTTGAGATGGTAGGAGCAAAACCCCTAGAGAAGACTTAGTGAAAAGAGTTGAAACAGGGGGAGAAAGAGGCTCCGGACCAGTCTGCCTAGGAGGTATCGGACCAAGGAGAGTGGTCCGACGGTCCCTGTCTTAGGCAAGTTTCAGAGACAAGAGCTCCGGACCACCTGTCCAAAGGAGCACCGAACCATAGACGAGTCGTCCGGAGGTCCCTGCCAAAGGAAGGTAGCCTCAGAGGAGGCTCCGGACTAGTCCGACGGTGTGACCATCCTCTAGTCCGACGCTTCGAGTCAGAGAAGATGGTGGTTCCAGTAAGCACCCTGGCTCCAGACCTCTGCGTCGGACCAGGGCACCGGACCAAGGAGAGTGGTCCGGTGGTGCCAAGCTCAGCTGGATCTTGGAGGCCAGTGAGTACCCTGGCTCCGGACCTGAGCGCCGGACCTTAGCGTCGGACCAGGGCGTCGGACCATAGCGAGTGGTCCGACGGTGCCTGCTTTCCAGCGAAGATTGAATTGCCAGTGAGCTCCAGACCAGTTGCCTTAGTCCGGTGGTGTGGCCTCTGGACTAATCCGGTGCCTTCGCAGAAAGTGGAAAAAGTAATAAACGGCTAGTTTTGGAGGTGGGGACTATTTATAGTTGCCCTCCTTGTCTAAGTGAGCTCTCTTGGCCATTGTTTCACCTGAGGAACCTTTGAGAGAGTTCTTGGAGAGACAAGTGCCTAGTGAGGGAGAGATTTGAGAGAGTTCATCTTGTTCTTCCCTCCTAGAGTGATTAGGAGTGACTTGTGTGCATCCATCCACCTTCCTAGCCTTGAGTTGGTCAAGTGAAGGTCTTTTGCTTGTTACTCTTGGTGTTCGACAGCACTTAGACGGTTTGGTGGTGTTCGGAGGAAGTGATCGCCGGAAGATTGTCGGCGGCTCTTCTCCAAGCTTCTGTGATCGGTTGTGGGCGATTCACCGAGCTGGAGTGGCGAAGAATCAGCCCGTAGAGAGCACTCTACCCTTGCGTGGGTAGAGGGGGAGCTATACCTTGCGAGGTGCTCCAACGAGGACTAGGGGGGTGTGTCGACATGTCGATACCTCGGGAAAACATCGCTGCGTCAAGATTTCCTTTCCCTAGCTCTTTACTTACTTGCATTACTCTCCGCCTTGTTCTTTCAATTCCTACTAGAATTGCTTAGGTTGTCTTTCAATTCCTTGGCTTGCTATTGCTTTCTAGTTAGGATACACATTGCAGTAGGCACTAGGGGGTGATTGGCATTAATAGGTTTTAATATTTCTTTAGAAATTTAAAAGAAGCCCAATTCACCCCCCCCCGTCTTGGGCATCTAGATCCTTTCAAAGTTCTTGGAGCTCACGCGTCCACATCCGATTACCATGGTTCAGTTTTTAAAAAATTTGTAACCACAACACAATATACAAGCATATATCTAATAAGTATTTATTTATCTACATGATAGAATAAAGGAAAGCCACATAGCCTGCCTTCTTATTTTAAATCCACAACATAATATTTTAGCATAGCCCAAAGTACAACATAAAAATAGAATCTCCGCAGGATGAGCAGTATGGCATGGCTTGCATCTTAGGGTGTGTTCGGGTAAGTATAGCACAAATTTACACATCTAATGATACTTGTCTTATAGATTTCACTAATAAAAGACACATTTCATATCCATGCTTTCTTTGAATGAAGATGTTATGATAGACCATATATAAAAAATGCTAGTAACTAGACATTCTTATCTGCAACATCATCTAGAATATTCACATAATTTATGGATCTTGACACAATGACGAACTAATGATTGATGAGAGGATGAAGAAACTTAGTATATTGTCATCGAGAGTTAGGCTAGCAGGGCGCGGATTTAAGCATGTTGTCATGCTAGCATGACCCGACGTGTCTCGTGTGGCTAGAATCACGCTCAACAGCATAAAAAACACTAGAGGGTCAGGCATGGCATGGCAAAGTCCCACCTCTAATTGGCACACACAAGATACAATGTTAATATCCAAAATGTAAGGACTAAATGTTGACATTTCTTAACGACATCACCAAGAACATAGTTCTTAGCAATGGTGCCAAAAATGCATGATATGTAATTAACTTGTCTTTAGCAACTAGCCACTTATCTTTTACCTTATACTCCTAAGCATGGAACTAGGTTGTCATCCCTAATTATAGAGCTAGGAATATTTTATGGCACTTATGTAATATTCTATATTTTATGTATGACTAGGTAGAAATAAATAATAATAATGAAATGTCAAAGGATAATGATTCTGTAAGCGGACAGATTAATTATACCATTGTAGCATTTTACCTAGAGTATTACCAGGTTGTCATTTATATTCTACCACTGGGAAGGTCTAGTTAAAACTGATAATCTATAGTATTGATAACAAACATATGAAATGAATGAAGTGATTTAACCATCAATGATTTCTACTCTTAAACTGGGGTAAGTCACATGATAAATATATATAAATGATACGGGTAAATTGATCAGTCATCATCATAATAATAATAAGGATAAAGTTATCTAGAGCATTCTAGTCACTACACAAGCGTCGTCTAATACAAGTAATAAAGAAATAACATCCTAAGTATTCTAGCTACCGTCAAAGTTACGCTAGTTAGTGCAAGTACATACAGTAATCATTGTTAAGTAATACTACCAATATTCCCAACCACAATAGGGCCATGACACAGGATGAGTTGAGTTCAGAAACCCTCAGATATAACAAGATATCCTCAACCTGACAATTGCTCCCTACCAAACCACTATACGGGGGGAGGCCTACAAAGGACTCAATAGACCCGTCACATCCACGATCTACCTCACGACCCGGCATAACTGGTGGCATCCGCAGATAAGCAATGTATCTAAGCACCATGCCTACATACTGTCTACCACTCGCCATATGATCAAATAGACGAGCATTATACGAACATGTGCATGAACTCAATAGCAAACTAACTATACTAGATATATTAACGTAGACAATGAACAAAGTAAACAAGAATATATTAATAAAGAATAGTGTTTCCTATAAATAGCATACAACTGCAGATAAATACTAAAAGAGAATAAGAGAATAAGAATTGTACGAGACTCCAATCTCTTGACAACGTCGGGAGTCCAAGATCGAATCTTGACTTCCTCTACTCTCGAATCTAACTAGGCTATGCTATGCACTAGAAAGTGCTCTAGATGAACTAGGGTTTATGGTTCTGGATGACTAGATCTCATATGACTTAGACTGAATGGATCTCCAAATGATTTGAGCTTCAGATGGGATGCTCCAGGGGGGTATGCCCTCCTATTTATAGTCTGGTGGGATACACGACAGCCGTTGGATCAAACCGACTTCACGTAGGGCTGAGATGACTCCTCATAGGTGGTAGAGGAAGCTTCCAGAAGACGGCGGGCAGCGGGCCCAGAGGGGTGTCGCACGGCCCCACCCCATGTCGGCCGGCCCCACCTGGCTGGGGTTGAGGCCCCGATTCGCTTCGGTGTTTGCGGGATCCTCCTTGAGTATTTTGGCAGGTGTTTCTCTACAGGATTTATTCGATATCTTCTCTGATTGGCTTTCCTTCATTCTCTTTTCTAGAATAGTCCCTGGAAAATAATGAAACACCAAAACTCATGGAAATTATGAATTAAAGCCCTATATTTCTAGATATTATATTTGATTTATCCATTTATTCAATTTATAATTGCTTAAAAAGTTGACGCTAAGGACCGTCAACACTAAAGGCCCCAAGAATCAGGGTGAACTAGGACTATAAAAAGTTAATCATGATATTATAAACCTTAGCCACCCTACTTGTGGTTCTTGCCTAATGACTACAAGAC